>JAWWEV010000167.1:10446594-10517037 GCA_035583235.1 Hafferia zeledoni | reverse complement strand
AATTGTAGCTCTGATTTATAATCTCTCTCGTGTTGAGTTCATTTCTCCTGCTGGTTTACCTTGAAACCAGCACACAGTCATACTGAAATAGCAGTACATTAATACGGGAGCATTTCAAAGTTTTTGTACTGAAGTACTTCCCTGCCATCATCACAAATACTTGCTCTAGTATTTATATTTTCTGCAACTGTAATAATCTTTAGAAGTTGAATCAATCAATTACTTCTGATATCTGGAATTACAGATATTTAATGATACAACAGTCTCCAACTATATTATAGTATTATAAAAGTACTTGTTTTAGAGGCTTCATATACTGCCTCATGGTACACACACAATTTCTAGCTAAAAATATTTTAAGATACATAAGAAGGCTGAAGATAACAATGTTTAGCATGTCAGATTACACCACAGTTTGAACAAATTAAAGACAAGCTTGCCAAACAACGTGGCCAAACCCAGCATTCCCATTCATCTTCATGCCATTCCATCTATTTAATCTCCATTCTACATAGCCCTGGATTGCAAAGCACCCTTACCTTGTGTCTTCATCCAGAAGATTCAAAGTAGAATTTACTTCAAAGATTCGTTTTTGCCACTCAAAATATTACTTTTTAACATAAAGTCAGTCTGAGTTCTACTAAAAATACTTGAGTGGTGAATTTAAGATATGAGGAGGAAAACAAGCACAGACAACTGAAATGGAATAGAGGAAACAAAGGGATAAGACAATAGTCCTGATAGGAGACTAAACAAGAAGGAAAGAAAGGGAAACTCTTTTGTCTTTGATTAAGTGTTTGGAAAGGAGAGAGAAACATTAATTCTCCTGGAAAATAAATTTTTATAATTGTTCCGCTCATCAAGTAGAGTGATTCATGGTATTAGTCCTTGAACTGTGCAAAACTTTAAAGTGTTGCTTAACCCTCAGACTCTTCTTTTGCTACTCATGTCCCTAACACAATTTTTGTCTTGGGTTCTTTGGAAAAAACCTGCCTCTTGGGGAGATGGAGGTGTATGTCTCAGATTCAAATGACTGAATGCATCAGTGCTGAATTACCAGATGGAGAAGGCAAACCGGGTTGGAGTTTGGAGAAAAGAGATTAAGGCAGAAGTCCAGAAATATATTGAGAGAGAAGAGAAATACAACTTAAATCTCAACTGAGCCTGAAGAGAGCCACTGCATTTTGAAGCTTCTGTAGATACCTACCATCTTACTAACAAACAGGAAGAAGTAGAAGAGTATTGAAAGCCTTCTAGCTACCACAGATAACTTTTAAAAATAATGTTATGATTCCTGCTTTTCCACCTAACCCTTTGTTGACTAAATAATTTCAAGTGATCCAGCTATAGGCCTGGATTTTTTCATATTGTTCCTATATATCAGGAATTTTTTAATTAAAAAAATTATTATTTAAAATTTAAAACACTCTGTTCCTTATTACTAAGCTTTAAACCTTTGGGGATGTTTTTCCCAACTGTACTTTAACGCTTAAGTAAAAATAAGGTCTGTTTCCAGATACGCTGTGGACTTAGTAATACAGGGAGGGTCATCTGCTGACAAGGTATTATCCTGCCAAGCAGAAAAAGCATGATGAGAATACTATTGCACAATATTTCTCAAAATAAATGTTGAAATTACTTTTGTATCTATTCATAGTGATAAATTTTGTCTTGCTGCCCATCTTCCTCAAGGAAAGAGCTATTTTTAAAAAGGTGATTTATGCGGTTCACAAATATTTTTGTAGCTACTCTTCACTTTTCTACTAGTAATTTAAATAGGAGTAAGTGATTTGTACCAGAAGAGAAGTAACTGAACGTGCTGTTACTTGACAAAGGGTCTAATCAATATTTGTGTCCTAAACACCAGCATTTGATGGGATAACAGCTGTCACTGAAGGAACAAACACCACACTGGACAACAGGAGTAGAATGTTTATGCCCAGGTTGTAGAGACAAATACACATAAAAGTCCTGTTCAAATGGGAGGAGAGAAATAGAGAAAATGTGAATATTGTCACAGAAAGCACAAAAGCTTCTGACAAGTTCAACTAATGATCTCCAGCAGAAAAGATTAGGCCTTATCTTAGGAAAATAAACACTTTCAAAAGGATGAGCCAATAGGTTGCACCACATTCTTCTGGACTCACAGCCTTTAACTCTTCATAAGACTACAGGAAAAGTGAGAAAAAATGAGAATTTATTTAAAATAGTCTGTCCATATATCCTGGTCCTCTGTTTATATTCAACAACCATTGCAAACAGACATATGTAGCTGTATTAACAACTCTATTTTATTAAATCCAGACAGCAATTCAGCATTAACAAGCCTTGGCATTAAGAACATGATGACAACTCACCACCTGCATGGGAAAGGAACTCTGTGTTTTTCTCTAAAGTATGGTACACTATGAAAACACAAACACTTTCTAATCTGTGTCCTTGGAGATACAAGGCAATTCTACCATTGTACCATATCCCCAGATACTTAGATACACCAACAGAGGCACATTTGGTGGGAAAAAACAAACTCCCCAAAGCCCAAGCAAACAAAAAACCCAATGGTCAGAAACAGGAGGTGGAAAAAGTAGCCTTTTGCATAGTGTTCAAGTAGCTGCTTTAAAATAATCTACCTGCCAACTTACTTGCCTACTCCGTAACTAATACCAGGCCCATTCCCAATCAACCCTACCAATCTTGCCTCACCAAAAAATAGGGAGACACAGAAAGAGCTCCTACATAATGCCACTAGACAAGCTCTCCATAACAGTTCTTACAGTCTTGTAAAAAGAGAAAATTCTGGCACAACAGAAAAGAAAGGGTACTGAGACAGTTATTTTTTTGCCATGAACTTGTATGATCCCCTTCAGGGAAACAGAATATAGGCCCATAAGCGTCCCTTTGGGAAGATTTTCCAGGTTTTATAACCACACACATTCTTCAGTCTCTCTCTTCTTCAGGCCAGTTGAAGCATCACTAACCAGAAAGTGAGCAACGAACACACTTTCCTTCCATCTCTCTCCTTTTCTCCCCCTCCTCCTGCTGGTCTTCACGTCCTTCTGTGCACTCTGACTGGAAAGGGCAGCTGGTATGCATGGGCTTACTGACACATACTCCTTACAAGCCACCAAAAAGCAAGAAAGAGAGAACCTCCAAACATTTCCTGGAACTCAGGGGGAGAAAATAAGGCAGAAGAGCAGCAAAACCACAAAAACCAGAGAGCAAGGCTAATGATGCATAGGGAAAGAAAGATGAGATGGTAGACAAAGTAAATCAGGGATATAGATACTGGAAAATGTATACAAGCTAATAAGGAATGACACAAGTTCCAAATATAATGGCAAAGATCCTTTGATTGATAGGACAGGAATGTAGGAATTCTGGTAACAGGACTCTCCAAAGTCTTCAGTATGCTGCTGTAGCAGATTTAGGGAGTTACATGTCATCAGTCTGTGTGTATTAACCCATGAATAATATATGGTTAATAATAATAACTTAAGTCCTATGTGTGTGAAAGAAATTTTAAGTTCTCATATGAAAGTTTTATAAGTCATTTTTATACACAATGATAGGAATTTAAAAAACCTCTCCAGCAAAAAATGCTTTTACTAAGAAACCATAAGGCAAAGATGATTCTCAGTTTTCTCTTCCATATATTTACATACCACTCCATATTTACAGAGTTTCCCTCTACAAATATGATGCATACAATGACTTTCGAGATTATTTGCTTTTGTTGTCTTCCTCAGACTGATGCAGTGACAAAACACTACAATCACAATTTGCCATAAAACAGCCAAGTGCCACAAACAGGGTAGTTAACCTACCTAAGCACTAGCTGAGAGCCTCACTTTCTTTGACATCTTTGGAACTGTGAATTTATAGCAACTTTCACTACAACTGCCCAAAACAAACTGCCTCAACTTAGTTATCACATACCATACTTACCAAACAGAACACACTGTACTTATGGTACCTCACACACCTTCTGTGTCTTCAGAAAGAGGGAAAAGTTGCTTGGCCTATCCATGTTTAAAATACTGCCTGCAATCTGATCAGAGTAATCTTAATGAATCTTGACACAATAAGCCAAGTAAAAACCTCAGGGCCTGTGGTAAAGCTAAATAACAGCTATACACGTTGTTAGCCACACTGTTTTAATTTAAACTACTACCAACAACATTGTAACATTCTTCTTAGAATAATATTCTTTTTGGAAAGGTACAACTAAATCTTCTTAGTAGCAGATGCCATTGGCCTCATCAGATCTGAAACGGCTCTTACTGTTTTTCACTACTTTTTCTGGTTTCTGTCCATTCTCTGTCTGTTTATGAAAAGAATGGATGACAACACACACTCTGGGGCCATCTGATTACTTGAGAGTAGGAAACATGAGGTTCACAGGTCCAGAAAACAGCAGCAATTGTGCCCTATCCATGGCTGCGAAAAGTTTGTGTTTCAAAGTCACTTTACAAACCAATGGAATGGAGACCAACAGAGTGTTAAAATGTAGTGACAGACATGAGAATTGAGGTGCCCATGCGACAGTGACACAACGCTGTAATCAAGTAAGCATTTGATGAGGACTGTGTTAGATCATCTTCTTGAAAGGATAAGGAGAACAGGTAACAACAGAATTATATGAATTCCACATAGTTACCAAAACCAGGACATAGTATCCTTTCTACTAGTCTTGTCAGTTACCTCAGCTTTATTACTGACCTTGGTTTTCTTTGGAGTTTGCACAGGATTAACAGTGGGGATGGGGGTCTTTCTACATTAATGTCTCTGCAATTAAATAGAGGCCAGGCTCACCCTGCTCCCAGTACACTTGCACATACTAGATGGTGGGATTGGACTAAACGTTTAAAAGTCCCTTCCAACTCAAACAATTCCATGATTCTTTAAGAGTGGAGATAACTTAGTACAGGCAAGATGTACAAAAAGGTTCTATGATGTCTCATTAAGGGATAAAAGCATTATTAGTCATTCTTTCCTTCAAAAGAAATTAATACTTACCACGTAGCTTTCTTGGCTCATGATTAGAATGGAATGAGAACAGAAAATACCTCATTCTGTAATTTAAAAAAGATAATAAAGCAGACTATACATACCCAGTTGCTGAAAGAGAAGAGCCACACTGGTGCCTGTAACAGGAAGACTATCATGTAGAGGAGTCTGTATCAGTTGTCGGTCTCCAGCTCCCAAAGAAAACAATTTCTGTAGAAACAATTTTTTAAAATTTAATTTATACAGAATAAACAAGCTGTCATCATATAGATAAGTGATTCATACTGCGAAAATTACCTTTTTTGTGTACAGAAAATAACAGTCCATAAGAATAATTCGATTGACAGAGATATGAAATTTAACTTGAGGACAGTGATATGTCTCCTTGAATGTGCAGCATTACGGTGTCTCCCCTACATTTTCACTGATAGTTAAATGGTTATGGCTTTGAGGGCAGTTAATAGTGCATTTCTAATAATACAAGAAAAAAAGGTTTAAAACCCATTTAAATCAGAAGAATGTGTATTGGTAACTGAATTTCTTACTGTCTACATCCATCTATTAAGGATGAACATATACATGGGTATTGAAGAGCCCATTTCTGCTGTTCCTGTGCTCCTGCTCTGCTCATTAAGGGAGAATTAAAGCTTTGGTTACCTTTCCAGCACAAGAACAAACCTCCCTTGAGGGAGGCAGGAAATGGGAGTGAAAGGAATGCACTTGTGTACCACATCCCAAACAGCACTGTAATTGCAAAATAACCCTGCTTTCCTCTGGGTAAATCCACATGACAGTCAAGCAGTGAGTGATTTCAAGCAGTCACCTCTAAGCACTAACTCCCGTGAGCTGGGGGCATTTGTCTATCAGCAGTAAGTGTGGTACCTCTCCACTCTGCATGGCAGCAAAGATGTTGAACGTATGGAGGCAGCCAGCTCGAGCTGCTGCACAGCAGACTTTTGAAACCAAAATGCTCCAGAGGAAAAGTAAAAAGCAGTCCCTGAGCTGAAGCAGAGATGCTCTTCCTCAGCAGGCCTGGATGCAAATCAGCAACTCATTCACAGTCTGACACTAGCAAATTTAAGTTGGAATTGAAAGACCATGTTATTTGAAGAGAGAAAGCAGAAGGAAGGACAAGCAGGAGCATGACTTTTCCTTCCCCTTATAGCAGAAGAAACAGCCACTGAGAAAAGCTGTATTTATGGATGGGGGAAAAAAATTAAAAATAAAAAAGAGGATAGAAGTGGAGCCAGAAGTTCAAGTGGGGTCACCAAAACCAGTAATCTGAGGCTCAAATACCCCTGGAAAAGAGGGTTTCTGATGAGGAGATACAATCTAGTTACTCCCCTTCAAAACCAAAAGGCTTAGGATTCAAAAAGAGAGGTGGCTGCCTCGAGAACAATAAGGCAGACCTTGACAAAGCTGGGAGGACATTCTGACACAACACTGCAAGACATTCCAAAGCAGCCAGGGCTATGGGAGAAAACAGAAAAGCATTAGGGATTGGTAGGATTTCAAGAAGGTTGATAATGCATAGGTTGACTGGGAAGCTGTGCACTGACTCCCAAAAGCTGCAGTTTGTGTGTGCATTTCCAGGTACGCTGCATGACAAGGACTGTAATTCCCCAGCAATGTCACAGCATAAAGCAAAGGCCAAGCACGTCTGACCCAACTGGCTGGCCAGAAACCCACAAAAGCACAGGAAGAATGTATATAAACTAAATCAACAAACAAACCTGACTTTGTGCCCACAGAAAGCTTAGGTAAAAAGCAGAAAGAAGGGTATTCCCTGGGAAACTTAACTCTTATTTTTGAATGCGTGGGCTACTTACAATATTTAATTACCTCTGAGAAAACCATACCTGAGTTACTTTTTTATAACTTTGAAACAAAAATTACAAAAATAGGAATTTAAACTGGATACTTAAGAAAAAAGTGGAGTCCTAGACTGTATCAAGGAAAAGACATGCATAAATGAACTGAAGTGAAGGTTATGTAAAAAGTGGCAGAGGAAAAAAGCCTTTAAAGAAAATTCTGTAGCAAGCAGTATTTCTGAACTCATTACTATTAAAACTAAACTTACACAAACTGCTTGATTTGTTAATGTGCCCTGTAAAAAGCCAATTCAGTGACAAAATTAACCCTTTGACCTTATCCTGGAATGGAATTTTTGCTGTCTTCAGAAGACAGGCCACAGGGAAAGCACTCACAGGCCACAGGGAAAGCACTCAGCTGAACTATGATCTTTTTTTCTTCAAAAATATTTCAAGAATTTATTTTTTTGTTTTCTTCATAAATTAAATTAACTGGAAAAATACCCTTTTTTCCCTATTTACCTGAGACCCTCCAGAAGCAGGGACAAGGCATGAGCACAGATTTGCAATGAGAGTCTCCAGTGACACGTTCAGGCTGTCCACATACACGGTGTAGATCAGGCCAAGGCAAGCCTAGAAAGGCAGACAAAATACATCAGTCTGCTATACAGGGGAGGCAGATGTCCAATTATTTGAAGATCTATTACATAATTTTTTAAAAATAAGTCCTTCTTAATAGTTATTAATGCAGTAATTTCCAACCAAAGACAAAGCAATTTGCTGTGGAAGAAATTACTCATTTAAAAAAATTAGCTTGGCTCTTTAGAAAGGTTCTATGTGCTGACAGGTGTGGGGATGTATCTTTTTAAAAAGAAACTCAATGGATAATATTTTTCCTTTGTTTGTTACACAAGAAGTGTTTTACTACAAGTTACTTCTAAAAATTATAGAAATCAACACAGCTTCATCTGTGCTTTGAACTCTTTGGACCTAAATCTGACTGGTTTCCAAGTAGAACAGTGATGAATCAATGAGCTTTTGAGGCTACTTTTAAGACTAGTATCAATGATCAACAATTCCATACGTTATTTATTTTACATTCTTTATTATATCTCTTTAGCATTTCCTTTTTCTTTACTGGATTCAGTTTTGATTGAGAAATCACAGATACAGCTTTAGCATATTTACTAATAATTTAATGAAGATCATTCAATGTGACATTCTAGGAAGCCTTAGAAAAGAAGGAAATAACTTTGTTCCACAGAATCCTTTTGGTGCCTTTTAACTGCTGTAACTTTGATCAATCAGCAAATATTTTAATAATTCTCTTCTTAGAAATAATCCCAAGAATAACTTTTCACATAACACTCAGTTAAACTGTGAAAGTCCTTGCCATGAGTTGTAAAATCTGAATGTTAAGTAAGTGGGCAAATTACAGGAAAAACCCACACAACTGAAACCTCTGATTCAGGATGTAATTTAACTATTATTCACACTGAATTAGTAAAGTATTTTGTAGAACTATTTCTACAGCCAGCCCTATTCTTACAGACTCTGCTTTGCATTTGCCACTATCCGAGACAAAATACTGGACTTTTAATCTCACTAGGTACAGTCATTCTTAATGTCTAATGGCAATTGCTGAATGATTTCCCTCTTTGATCTATAAACTGAACTTTATTTGTTTCTGTTAATATGTATTAGCTTAGTAAAAATTTAAGCTTCTCATTTATCTCTGGTAAGTCATATTTCATCAGCTGAGAGTAATCCAAGATTCTAAATCTCTGTCATGCATCTTCATTTGATCTGAAGAGGCTTGGACATTCTGCCTTACATATGAAGGAAAACCAGAATTTCACTATTAATTTACCATTATATAGTCTGGTTTTGCCCTAATAATTCCCTTCATTACACAGTAAATTGAGCCCAGAAAAAGCTCTATTGTATCTTCTATGCAGTTTTAAAACTGCCTGGAGGGTAAAAAAGCACTGCTTTAACCTATAGGGGCTATTTGCTGACACTGAATTTTATTTATTTCAATCTAAACCTACTTTTAAATTCTCAAATAAATCCTGAGATGTTTTAAATCAAAAGTACTGTCACTGCTACTGATTAAAAACAGATTTGCTTGCTGACATATATTATAAATGGCAATTGCAAGTTCTTTACCCTGAAAATTTCTGGATAATCTAGTCTGGACACCAAGACCAGACTTTTAGGAGCGAATACTTCTGCAGGCGGAATTAAACCAGACTCCTCTTCACCTTCAATTTCTTTTGTTCCCTTGAAAACAGAAACACTTTAATTAATACACAGAAAGAAACCTCAAACCAAAACGTTAGCATTCTCACAGTCTCAGAAAATTACTGTATTGTTTGAAATTAGCAATGAAGTCAACTAACAAGAGCACATTCCCGGGGTTGCCTGAACTCCCTGAAAGTTTCTGGATGTACCAAGTTCTTCAAACTCACCTGGGAGTCAGGCACCAATGTGCCTGAAACAGAGCTCTGAGACAGCAGTTTAACAGGATGATGTTTCACATTAAATACTCCCTGTTTCACATTCTAGATAGTGAAGTGGATTAGGGAACAGGATCCTTTCACATCAAAGTGTTAGCTGATTTATAACCAGCCATACTCCAAATACAGAAATCATGTATTTCACAAAAGAATGTTTGGTTGCCCTCCTCATACTAATATAATTCAATTTCTTACAGTATCTCCAGTAACATTACATCTAAAATTATCTATAAAGTCATCTCCAGCCTGACCTAGTGAATTTGGAATCTAAAGGAATTTCTTCACAAGAAGTCTAGTTCAGATTTCTCCGAAAGATTCCTCACACTTACGAGCCAATAAGATTCAAATAAAAGAGAAAGGCATAAGAGCAGATAAACTTGCAGTTGTTCATGATATTGTGCAAGTTGCTGTAACCTCCCTGCCAGTGCTGCTTATTCAATCACAAATCGTTTATTATTATTCATAGCCAAAACTTAAGATGTCACTAAATATTTTCATTCCTAAAATTCCACACAATCTTTGAAAAATTCATTAACTGAGTAAGTTTTCAAATGACAGAATGTCCATGCTTTCCAACTTCTGCATGTAATCCTCTCCATCCCTGTACCACCCACCACATTTTTTTATTTGTTCCAATGACCAAGCATTCTTCTAAGCAAAAATCACTGTATTATCTTAATTAGGAATATGAGAGAAATTACTCCCATTTCCATATGACAGCATGAAATATCTGCCTTCTATTTCTGTCATGTTACTAGTCATCATTTCAGTGTATTAAAAAAAAAAAGAATGCAACATCACTTTTCTATTAAATGGAAGAAACCTGATAGAAATGTTTTTAAATGCCAGGAATGCTGTGCATTCATGAGCTTTATTTCACAATCTCAATTCAGAATGTACAGTTTCTTTAGGCAAACACTAACTCACAATTCAGCATTCAAGTAAAATTTATTTAACAGAGAGTACTAAAAGTTTTAATTAAAATAACTTGGTTAATACAGTATAACATTTTCATACGAAAATAAAATCAATTGGCACGGCAATATATATAGACATATGGGCAAACACTTGGCTTTGTACATTAAATTTTACCTAAATGGCAACCAATACATTCACAATGTTTGCTGGACTAGGTTTCTAGTTTTCTAGGTTAAAACTGTTATTCACAAATTCACAGAGAAACAATAATTCAATGTTTGCATGTCCCACACGTGTTCATTTATTTTCACCCATTTCAATGCTGACAGGAAGAGCCTTTACAGCAATTACAGTTCCCTCCTGCTGCCCCCAAAAATTGTTAAATTACCAACAGAAGTTTATGGCACCAAAGGCTCTAAAGAGCAATTATTAATTCTAGGCACAAAGGCAATAGATTCTGGATATCTGACAAATTGTGGACCCTGATATTAGGAAAAATGAAATTAAAACACAATCCACACTACTAAAGGCAAGAGAACATGGAAGCTCCTCTATATTCACACAGTACTGAGATAATGAAAACTCAGGGTGCACAGACAGGGAGGAGGTTTCTATAAAAGACCATTTTCATTAAATCCACTCAACTTCAGGTCAAGTCTTGAATTAATTCATAGTTAGGTTTAATTTAAAACTTTCAGGACACAATAGCAGCACAATATTGATTGATAGATCTTTTACACTATAAAACCACTCTCTCTTCCTTCATAAATATTTACAAAAAATGTAATGTGCCTGGCCATATTTCTTCCCCGGCTCAATGTTCTGACAGGCACTCAGGCACATTATTAGGAGTCAGTAGACTAAGTAGATAATCATTTCAAACACATGACTTTTAACCTACTTTCCAAGCAAAGCATTAGCAGCACAAGCATTCTGTAGCAATACTAATTGCAAAGCACTAAAGCCACAAACGTAATTCTATTTGTACTTCTGCTCAGACACACACACATTTCATCTTTCTTTACCCCTTTTCTCCTCTAAGGAAAAAATATTCCCTAATCAAAGTTAAAAAAACAAAGAAGGTGGTTATGTATTTTTTTCACAGTAACTTTTTATTTTATAAACACAGCATTCAGTTTGCAACTTACTTAATAGTAAATGGATGTTAAGGAACACTTTGCTAAGGATATACAGATTAAAAGATGAGTTTAAATTACAGACTCGCAGAACCACCAAGTTATTTAGGTTGGAAAAGACCTCCAAGATCATTGAGTCCAACCCTTGACCAATCCCCACTTTGTCAACTAAACCATGGCACTAAGTGCCATGTCCAATTGTTTCTTGAGCACTTGCAGGGACAGTGACTCCACCACCCCCCTGGGCAGCCCATCCCAGTGTCAAGCAACGCTTTCCATGAAGAAATTCTTCTTGATATCCAACCTGAACCTCCCTTGGCACAGCTTGAGGACAATCCCCCTTGTCCTATTGCTGGTTGCCTGGAAGAAGAGCCCAACTCCCACTTGGCTACATCCTCCTTTCAGGTATTTGCAGAGAGCAATAAGGTTCCCCCTGCTCTTTCTCTTCTCCAGGCTGAACACCCCCAGCTCCCTCAGCCGCTCCTCACAGCACTTACTCTCCAGACCTTTTACCTGCTTCATTGCCCATCTCTGGATTTGAATTGGTTAATTAAGAAGTAAAATATTATTGCTTGTTTCTTTCCTTTTCTTTTTCATAATCTAGTTGATTATTATAGTTTTCCTTTTGCAGTTTTATTGGTTGGAAGATGATAATGGTATTTACGGTACTGCTGTGGAGCTTCCCTGATAGCTCTCATCCAGATTGCTGGCGTGCCCTTCATGCTATGACAGAACAGATACAGAATGTTCTTCATTTCAACTAAATATTGAAAGAGATTCCTTTTCTCTCTGTTTTCCTGTTTTTATTTCTACAAAAAGGCAGACTGAGAACAGCTGAGATTACAAAAATGTACCACCAGAGTGCAAGCCTGTGTTCCAGATCCCTAACAATCCATTTAGCTTAAAAGGTGACAGACATCTAATATCTAACCCTGAAGTAACTGTGCCTTCAGATGGAAAGTGATTTTTTTTTAAACATGTGATCAATGAAGTTCTGAAAGACTCCTCAGTACACTAAGGAATAGGTAACTGAGACTGATCTAACTGTACCAAGGAAAGAAGTGCATGATGACCTGTGATCATAGATCATTTTATCAAGCTTAAAATACCTGATCCCTTGTTACTTAGATTTGTGTTTGACTGAAGCCCATTAGTTTCCTGTTCCCTGACTGCCAGACTGAGAAATCTCTTTTTCTTCTGCATCCCGACTTGGTTTCTAAAGTTATACAGACAACATAGTACAGAGATCTGTAAACAACGGCTGACTCAAGTTCATGGAGTGGTTTTCCTGTGTATTTACCAGACAATACTGCATTTATCAATATATTCATTATAAAACTTCTTATCAACAAAATCACCCAACTAACGAAAACCACCAGTGAAAATCCTCATTGCAAAGGTTCCTTGTTCACTAAAGGACTGCCTTTTTTCTTCTTGCCCCCACAGTATTTCTTGAAGAATCAGCATTATCAAACTTCCTTAAACAAATTTAAGGTCACCATATTCCAAACTGTCATGAAAACAGTAATCACAGTAATGAATGTTGACACTTATGTTCCATGAGATGAAAGAAAGTATAGGAAAAATTAGAGAACCAATTTTAAAACTAGACACAGAATTACATTCTCAAAAAATTAAAATACAACTAAACAAGCAATTCTTTATAGTATAGGTAGGATATGGTTGGGGACACATCAAGAAAAATCCTAACTGCTTTTATAGCAGATTGTTTGATTTGTTTACTTGCCCTCTTTTTTCTGCATAAATAATATATGATAAACAAACTCAGAAAATGATGAAACTTCTTTTGAAGGACATATGATGCAATTTCATTTTGCTCAACTTTCTGCTATAGCTGTAAGTGGCCTCTTAAGAGAGTGGCCAAACATGTGTGTGTTTGTGTGTTCTGTACATTTAAAGCAGACCAATATACACTTAAACTCCATTGTTTTCGTGTATTTGAACAAATGTTCACACCCATATCTACACTAAGATACATACACAACTCCTAGCATAACACAGCAGTTTCAGATGTTCTTACATAAACAAGAGTGCAGAACTAGAGAGAACATAAGTGTGTGTATTGCAACTGTTTTGCCTTCCTTCTTCCACCGTGAGAAGTATCCATTTAACATATTCATGACCTGGAGTGATGGGGTAAATTCAAGCATACAACAGCCAACCAACGGAACTAACAGCACTACTTCATAGCTTACAAACTTGGTCAGTAAAAGCAGCTGAATTAATAAATGCATTAAACAGCTTTAATGGCCTGACTGATAACCAGGAGTTTAGAACAGTTAACTGTGATCAGCACTGCTCATCATCACTCTGCTATTTATTTGTTTCCTTGTTTTCTGGAAACAATTTGTTCCTCAGGTTAGCCAAGGGATTTAGATGGCATTAAGCCCAAGCTAGGCAAGCTCAGACTTATTATGCAAAGATTTTAATGAGGAAGGTAATGGACCACTGGATTTTGCAGTGGATCAGGCATGATGTCCCAGATCCACAGCCTAGAAAAAAGTTTAATATATTTGGTAGTTAACACTGAATACTTGTGGGTTATATACACATTAAACAAGGTATTGCTTTGCTTAATTGATGCCCTTTCGCTTTAAAAATCTCTCTATATTTAGAAAATAGTGTAAGGCTGGGCATATTTTGCAACATTTTATCAAGTAACAAGATAAGAGTTTGAAAGCTTGGTATTGGAAGAAAAGGTATTAAACAAAGGATAATTTTAATAATAAAATATGGCATATTTCCTCGAATAAATGAGTGTCAGGCAAGAGCAAATAACTTCCTTAAAAACTGAAGTGTATGTTAAATATTTTCTTCTTATGCTACACACAGAGTCCTGTGGAAAAACGATGTGCATGGAGCAAGTGTTGTAGAGGCACACATGTCTCCAGTTCAGTACCTGGGCCTGTCTGTTCAGGGAGATGTTAAAGGGAACACAGTGAGCACTGCAAAGCTGTGAAATCCTGCAGTGCAGAGTGCACAGGCTTAGCTGAACAACACATGACACCATTTCAAAACTTCATCAGCCTCGAGTTAAAACATTTGTGGATTACTTGGTGTCTGATGAAGGTTAACCACACGCTCAGGTGGCACTGGACTAAGAAACATCTTTCTGCTTCCCACCCACCCACTTCCATAAAAGCTATTCAAGCACAAGATCTCTCCTGTCAGTCACAGCCAGCTGACACTGGATGTGTTTACATGTTGCCTCTGGTAAATCAGCACACGAACAGACATTCCATGTAAGCCTCAATTTCTGCTTAAGAAATTATGTTAAAACTTCTAGCAGAAAAAGGTGACTGATTTTGTGCTACTTCAGTGAAAAAAATGCAACTCATGTGGCAGTCAATAAAACAAATGACAGCAAGCAACTTACTCATATTAACTTCACTCATATTAACTTTATCAATTTTTATTAAACAGAAATATTAATTACCGTGATCTAGCCTTCAAACTTTAAGGTTTCCTCTTGAACTTTTATAAACTTGATTTTGCCACAACGACCATACTATTTTAAGATGTCAGCTCTGCTTCTAAATACGGACGTTTAACTTAAAAATAACAATCTAACCAAAATGTACATTAAGAACTAATGCCAATTTTTAAAATGAAAATAAATGACCTACCAACAGAGTCAAAAAAAATTCTCACTACTACTGAATGTAGCTGATGTTAAAGGACTTGGACAACTCGAGAACACAGTAGAATCACAGAACAGCCTGAGTTGGAGGGGACCTTAAGGAGCATCTCGTTCCAACCCCTCTGTCATGGACAGGGACACCTTTCACCAGACCAGGTTGTGCAGAGCCCCAGCCAGCCTGGCCTTGGACACTTCCAGGGATGGATCAGCATCTGCTCTATCAACACGCAGCTGAATTACAGCACACACAAACCATAACCACTCTCACCCTCCTGTCCTTTCACCCTCATTTTCAGCCCCTGGAGATGTCCACCTTCACACTTGAACATGTATGCCCAAATCTGCCATTTAGCACATCTCCAACACTGAAGGCTCCTGGGTAAAGCAACTCTGAACTCTTAGCAAGCTCCCCAAGGCTACCAGCTGGCTATCCAGTCTTCACTTACGAGCTCTGCCTCTCCCCAGTTGGACCACTCCGTCCCCTGGGTCTCAGAATCACCTCTGTGAGCTCCTTTTTGTCAGAGATGCCACTCCTGTTCAGAGAGGGGGACAAGCCAGGCATGCTGACCTTACAGCTCCATTGCAGGGGTATGTGCTACTGCAGTCAGTGCAATTCAGCTCTGACTAATGCTGAGTGGAGACAAGACAGATTTATCTTCATGTCAGAAGATGGAAAATCAATTTAAACTGAGGTACTAGTAGAAAAGTTAGACTCCACAAAGCATTAGACGTAGCTTCACTGCTCTGAAGCTGGTGGGCATTATTTGAAACTCAAAGGAAATCAAAGGTGAACAGAAAATGCAATTAGAACTGTACTTTAATTCAGCCCTAGAAAGAGAACAAACATCTTTCATTACAAAACTTGCTCTCTAGTACTTTATTATGTCAAAAACATTTTGCCCTATGCAAAATTTTGCATTGAAATTATGCCAAGTTCAGCAAGGCTGTTGTTTTTCTACTAACTGCCCAGCAAAGAAGATTTAGAAACCATGCATGATTTCTTATTTTAAGAAAAAATTACTTGAAGTTTACTTTAGTAATCTTGTGCCAATTGCTCATTTGGGACAGATCCCCTTTCTCCTCATGTGACTTGGTCTCTCTGGTCTTATTTGCAGCCAAATACACTCTTAGCTGGCTCATTAACAATCAAAGGCCAAAAAACATTCAGCATCAATTAATTTTATTTACTTTCCAGATTATACAAATGCATGTATCCAATAAATTCTAACACATGTATGAAAGTTAAAATAAACTTAGCTGAGTGCTTCCAGAAGACAAATCTGCATCCTGCCTACAATCTGTTGTGCTGAAGTACAACCACAGGTGAATAGATCTGCTTCATGGCTTTCTGTGCACTCAGAATCACAGCCCTGCAGCCAAACTTACACTGGGAAAACTGAACCAGCATAAAACCCACTATGCTGACCTAATAATTTCAAAATAGGATGATAAACTGTAGTAATGCACAGCAGGGAGTCTACCAACTAAAAAAGAGAAGGATCAAAGACAGAAAATTATGTGAAGATCATAAACTTACCAAATAGAATAACCTCAGGTCTCTATTACAGGTCAGCTCATTCACCCTCTACATACTACTGACACTTCAAAGTACATGTGTCATAATAAGGAGTTTGCGATGCACCTTCCAGCATTACACAAAATTTACACCACCACCATCTGTTAGATGTGTACCAGTTAATGCACCTCACTTTGAAAACTCCAAGAGGTGCTGATATTCATTATTATCTAAACACATGGAAAGAACTTTGGAACAAACGTCACCTCATACCCACACTTTGCCCCTTTCAGTGCAGCTTGCACAGCCATAGGCCAAAGCATTTCTCTGGTGCAGGCCATCAGAATGTCAAGCCCCAGAAGATCTGGGAAGCCCAAGGTAATGCCACTGAGTTGCCCTGCAAATGCTGAAATTCCATGGGCAATAAAATGCTTTTAACATGTTAACCTTAGCACTGAGGAATGTTAAAGAACTACAGTGCCAAGCCCTCAGCAGGAACTATGTGTACACAGACATAACTTCAGAGCTTGGAGTTTACTAAATCTTCCTGAATTTACCCAAAGGCAGCAAACTTGACCAATGAATCCCACCCTTTCAAACTTTACACCCCTAAACTAAGGTAAGAAGACTGCAGAGACCTACAAAATGTAAGCAGAACAAATGACAAAATTCCTATTAACTTAAAAACCTGGTAATTCATACCCTATTTTAACTGAGTATCATGGGTTTTAAATAATACAGAACAGTACAAGTACACCAAGGCAAAATTTTACACGCACAGATTACTGCTTTATTTAAAAGAATTAAAAGTTAATTCTTTTAAATTGCATATAGGAAAATGCATTGAAAAGATTTCCAATGAATTGCAGAGCCAGTATTACAACTGTTTCAAAGTCAGGTAATTACCTGATTTCTACTGACACAGAAATGCCTGTAACATGGTATCTCCTTGTCCTGTGAGCTGAGACCTGGGGCCGCTGTGTGGACACTGTGCAGGAGTTGAGAGGAAAAGGCAACCTTGACCCAACACAAGTTTTTGAGCATGAGTTCCAACTGGGGATGGGTGTGCAAAGGCAAGAGCCAGGGGATAAACAGGACAGGAGAAATTACTGCCAGAGTTATGAGGAAGAGGGAAATACGCTTTCATTTGTACAACTGTTCTTATCTTAACCTTAAACTCTGGTCTAAAGAGGACCTTAAATGTATGAAAGGACATTAAAATACAAGCTGGTTCTTATACAGAACATTATCTGCAGCCTCCTCTTTTCACCAGAACAGAAAGGAAATAAGACATTACTTAAATCTCTCTATGATGTCATACCAGCCATTTTTCAGTAGATTCAGAAAGATGATGATGCAATATACTAAACACTGTTTTTTAAACTGGGGGGTTTTTTTACACAAAACATGATTTTGGGGCATTGACTGTAAAAAGGAATTCTCAGAATTAATTTAACATTTAGGATATTCACAAAAATTTCTTAAACTCCATCTTAAGAATAACATGCTAATCTAATACCCAGAGGGGAGTCAGATTTCACACACAAAATGGGTACAACTAAATGGAAGGTTCTCATCCTCTGCCAAAACCCAAACACCAGTGACTCATGGACAGCATATGCTTGAGCACAGTAGGATCACCAACTCTCCAGTCCAAGCAGAAAAATTATAACTTCATGAAGCACAGTCATTTTGTTGGCAGTTTTTCCCTTGACTCAGGAAATATCTGTGAATGTTGTGAATCTGCCATTTTATGGTTTGGGATTTTTACAAGTTCTTTTTCCTCTTTTTGCAGGGGAGGGCAGAGAGAGGAAGAAAATGTGAATGGTGGGAAACAGGAGACTAGTGAATATTACTAATGTCCATTTTCCAGAGTAATATACTTAATCTCACTGGCTTTCTGATCACAATGTTTTAACGCTTAAGAACACACAAGAATGATACAATATTGTAATAAGACTGTTATAAACAAATGTTTGGGGGTTTGTGTTGATCTCATTGAACAGATTTTCTGTAAGAAATGCAGTTGCACAGGCTCAATTACTGCCATAAATCATTCTCTAATTTGTTAATGGTGGGGTTGGAAGGAGAGAGAGGGCAAATTTCTTTCCAAGTGCAAAGCAATGTACAAATTGACCATTAAGTTCCCAAATTATGCAAGTCAACATTTTTTATAAAGATCCTATCTATGGTGCTCTTCCAAGCATTGTTAGTATAAATCCTAACTGTGCAACTCGTAAGGAGCACAGCTGAGGTCAGTAGAAGTATCTGCTGAGTCAGAAGCATTAAATCAAGTCTTTGCCCGCTAAGTGGTAACATTCAGGAACTGCTGTTAGAAATAAAGTCCTCATTTTAGCAAGCAGTGTGTACAGCACAGAAAACTACACAAATCTGCATGTGTGTGTGTGTGTGTATATACGTATGAGATTTTTTTAAAGACTAATAAAGCTACAAAAACAGAGTAACTGAGTGTGATGGCTGTAGATGTAAGGTACGATTCTTCTGAATACCCTTTGGCTGCTCAACAGCTTTTGGATTCAATTGCCAGAAAAATAAACTAGGTAGACTATTTTCTTCAGTTGAAAGATAAGGTTTTCTCCAAATCAAAGTGGATTTCAAATCAATGAGATTCGAAGTCTACAGAAATGAACAAAATACAGCAATGAGGCACCACACAGCTCTACATCCACCTGCCTGGCCACCTGAAAAAAACCCCAATTAACTTTCAAGGCACTGTGAGGGAAGAGGAACTAGAAATGGTTTGACCTACCCTCCTCCTAATTCCTGCAGACACATGCAAGTCAGTACTGCATTGAGCTCTATTTGCTGGAGCATCTGAACAGGACCTTAAGCCAGACAGCAATGTGGGTAAGACCAAGCATGAGCTGGAAACATAAAAAGCTGGAAGGAGAAACCAGTTTAGTATCTCCCATTTCTTTACACTCAAGTAGGAACTTGAGGTGGGAGAGAAATATTGCACATAAAGCTGCTCTGCAGCACACTAGAGATGCCTTGAAATGACACCAGCTTTACCACTGCTCATTCAATATTAGACTGCCTCTAGTAGTGCACATTTCAAACTTTAGACTCCTGTTAAGGTCAAACTTTCTAATGCTTCATTTCAACCCCAGATGAGGAACATCCTTATGCAGCTTTAGCAAATGTTACTAGGACAATCAGGTGAGACTAACACAGTAAAAGAGAGCAATTCATGAAGGCCTACATGGCAAAGCTGTAACAGCTGAAATCACACAGCGCCACGTGAGTTCTATTCCTCTATTTAATGGAATATTGTGAGTTCATTTTCCTCATGAGTGCAGACATGGAGAAGTACTCAAACTAAAGGTAACATCAATCTTTGTTATATATCATCACAGTGTTATGAGAGTTGATTGCTAATCCAACTGACCAGGACCCAGGCAGACCATAAATTCTGGGTCACTTCATAACTGTGTGGCAGCTGTTGGATGGGCGATCCCGGCTCCCGCTCCCAGCGTCACTCCTGGACAGCAACAGCACTCCCAGAGCAGTGGAACAGAAGCACCTTCATTAAGGAGAAACACCTTCCTTTATAGGGTTAGGGTGGAACTCTCTGGAAATATGGGCGGGACCTGGGAGCCCATTGGTGGAGAATAGGATTGAAAAACACACCAATAGCAGGTGCAGGAATTCAACAACTGACCAATAGGAGATCATGTCCATGCACCAATAGCAGGTGTAGGGATTTGACAACTGACCAATAGGGGATCACGTTCATGCACCAATAGCAGGTGTAGGGATTTGACAACTGACCGACAGGAGACCACGCCCATGCACCAATAGCAGGTGCAGGGATTCAACAACTGACCAATAGGGGATCGCATCCAACAGCCAATCAGAGTTGGAGGCTGTGCCAGGTTAGAAAGCAGCCCTGAGGGGTCGGGGAACAAAACCTACATGGGATCTCTACAGGAAAAATGAACAGCAGGATGCTGTTTGAATAACCATTACCGAACAGGAGAAAACATACACAACCCAAAAATCATTCATTAGATGTCCATTAGAATCCCTTAAACAGCCACAGTGCATTGATCTTCCTCAGGGGAGCTGGTTCAAGGCTGTCTCGTCACTATGAATCCACTGCTGGTAAAACCTCTTCCACTGATTGTAGGACTGTCCTTCCACTACAGCTGTGATCCATAGATAGCAATTAATAAAACACCATTTATTTTCTGTGCAGGTATGAAGTTGAAAACAGGCCACCAGCTGGTTACCAGAGCCTGTGCTTTCCTCTGAAAAACTTGCTCTGACATGCAACTGCCAAGAGACTAAACCGACTCCAGAGCTTTCAGAGAGCCTTTCAGGGAGGGGAGTTTTTCCTCCAGACTACCCAGCCTTTACAGTTGCTATGTTAAGCTTGCACCCTCGGTTGCCAAACCACCTAGGTGTTCCATGGGGAGTACAAACTCCTCACTTTTCAGGAAGCATTTATTTACAAATCAGCCTGTAACAAACAACTGAAGCAGGAACAAAGGGAACCAAAAGAACAGAAGTCTCCTCAGACCCGTTTGTGCCTAAAAGGTTATGGTATTATTATGCAGAAGGCTTTAAAAAGGTTTGATAGCTCTCTTCTAGCATTCACAAGTTAAGAAATTAGTTTGTTTTCAATTTCCATTTTAATTAACCACAGAAACTTCCAAGTGGTTAATCCCAGTTTTTTTGTGAAGACAATTCTGCCAAGCCAAATATCTAATCTGCTCTGGCTGAATTCTGAGCAGTCTTGTGCAAGGTTCACCTGGTGAAACCTACTGGGAAAGAAGTGCTTTTGTGGTTTGTTTTTTTTGTTTTTTTTGTTTTTGAAATTTAATCTTACTTTTGTCTTAGGAAGTTATATAATTTGGTTTAAAAAAAATGGAACTGTAACTGTGAAAAGTGGTATCCATATTTCATTTCAAGTCCTTTACACTCTGTTCCATGGACTGATTAATGAGGCATGAATCTGAATGGTTAAATCAATATTTCTGTCGTAGCCCAATGCTTCATAAGCTTATGTTTCATTACAGATTGTACATGTGCTGAATTCTTGCCTAATGACCATGTAACAGGGCACGTTCAATTATTCTCTTTGGGTTTCAGAAAGAAACAGGAAGTTTGGCTATAAACAATGCAGTCATAGAATAAATTTCACCACAGCAAGTTCATCTGAAAAATATGCATTCTTTACAACACAGCCAGGAATGGCATTATGAGAACCAACATCCTGCTGCACGCAGTTTTTTATTGGGTTTGGGGGTGTTTTTTTGTATTTTTGTATTAATACTTAGGCAATATAAGAAAAAAACCCCTTTTAGTTAATACTGGATGTTTTGTGATGAGCATTGCTTCAAAGATGTGGATAGGGAATCAAAAACAGCTGCTAGACACCACAGCATAAATAACAAGTTTCCTAAATTTAGTATATGTTATGAAATACATAGAGTGGAAGAAGAGTCACCCCATTGTAAATTTTTATCAGCTTGGTAAGAATTACTACAGAATATTTCACTCTCTACTTATAAAATAAAGGAAATATGACAGACATCAGAGTTTTTAATAGGAATGTGTCAGTTGATCTACACTAAAATTTAAGACTAAAATATGTCTAATTTTTTGGGTACATTTCTGCTTTTAACTCCTAATAATCTACAAAAAATATCCACCTAAACTGTAGTGCTAATGAAATAAGAACAACTGTTATTCTCTGGCTTCCAGTTGTGCCCAGAAAAAGCAAATTATTATTACTATGTCACATCTTTCAATTATTCTTCAAACAAGGTATAATTTCAACTCCAGTATTTAATGAGCAGAGTAGTCTTGGATTATTAAAAACCACTTTCTTAAAATAAGCAATAATATTACAGTTCTTCACTAAAAGAACAAAAAGTACTTTACTTAGCTATCTATTTAATCTTAACTAATTCTATTATACTTAGTGCCAAGGTCTTACTTTTTATGTAGGAAAGAAAATATTTCAGAACTAAAAAATGACAGTCTGCAATTACAGATTGGATTAGGTTTTCCCTAGGTTATGGATTGTAAAGATTCCAAGTATTAAGTCAAAGCAGAGATTCTGTGAAGGAATTCACATCAAATGGGAAACAAAACGCCTATTTTTGAAAGAACAAGGTTGCCAAAAAAATATTAAATACATGCTTAAAACTGAACACTGGTGAGTGGCTGACACCTAAAATCTGACCTAACTAAACAGTGAGTAATTATTCTATCAGTTTTAAAATGTTGCCATTTCCCCCCACCCCCAAACCTTGCCAATAAATGCACTTACAGAAACGGGTATATCCACGGAGCAGGCCAGTAGAGGGAGCAGAAGTTAATAAACCTTTCCCTAGAACAAGGCTGAGAATCATCCATGCTATGTCAAACATGAAAGCACATAATAGGAACACCACGTTGCCTGTCCCATTTAAAAACAAAACAAAACAAAACAAATAAAACAACCCCACGAGAAATCCTACAGAATGTGTTTTGTTGGGGTTTTTTGTTGCAAAACAAATAAAATCCCCCAAACCAGAAAAACGCATCCTTAGCAGGAACAGTAAAATATTTTCTAGAGTTGCCCTCTCATGTTTCTAGCCACGTTTTTCTGCATTTCTGTTGCTCATTGCTAAGTTTTTTACCTGCAGGTTAATCTCAGCTTCATAGAAAGTTAAGCAGGAGCAGTAGTGCCTCTCCGAGTCTATGTCAGTCAGAACCACCACGAAGAACGTTGGCTGTTTCCTCTCCTTCGAGAGCTGCCACCCTCCAGGCTGGCAGAACTAGGGGGACAAACAGAGACAGACAGTTCAGCAGCAATACCAACTGTTTGAGGAAATAGGAAAAATATTTTTAAACAACACAACAGATTATTATCAAGAAGCTCGTGTCATTTAAAGTAAAACGTATGTGAGGTTGCAAAATTTAAAAAGAGGGAAAATCCAGTGGCCAGACTGATATAAAGCTGCCTCTATAAACATTGAGGAAGATAAAATTAACTCCACAAACTGAAGATGAGTTCCTTTAAATTCAGTATTCAAGATCATCTTTGAAGTCATTAACAGGCAACAGGAAAAACTGATACAGTTTGCAGGTTTTACTTGGATAACAGGTTAGATTTAAAATTACAATTCTTGTGACTTGGAATGTCTCTACATTTTTAATTTCTCTCCTTATTTCTTCATTAATTTATCTAATCAAACATAAGACAATGCACTTAAACCTACTTATAAAATTATTCAATACTTGCTCCTACAAAAGAGCATCCATAGAACAGTATTTTTCATTTATTTATCGATTACTTCTATAAACTTCATTGTGAACATTTGAGACTTTTTAAGAAGTCACACTACAGCAGGGATGTAAGTTTTGCCACCGCTGTGACTTCATAACTCTCAGGGACAAAGCAAATCACTTGCTGCAGCTCTCCAGACCCTTCACATGCACGTTTCCAAGTCCTTGGCCCAGTGAGCAGACTAAATATGTGCAATACTTAAAACACAGATCAAATAAGCCTAAATCCTTTCAGCACTTGTTCCTTCAAGCTGCCCAGGGCCAGGGCAGTACCAGCCACCAGCACCAAAGGCACCAATTCTGACTCAAAAGAGATGCACAAGCAGCATGAACAAAAAGAACTACAGCTCAACAGCAAAGGGCAAAGTGAGTGTTTTTTCTTCCCTTTTTTTTTTTTAATGACTAGAGAACAACATCACTTCATAACTTGTCCTCTATAAATTCAGAAATTGGTTTGCTGAACACTCTTGAGATGGCCTTTATGGACTGCTGTACCCTCCCTTTCTTTCACTGAAGGCTAAAGTTACATACACCAAGAACACACAAGCAAATTTTTAATAGCAAAATTATAAACCTAGAATTCACATGCAGCAAAGGTAATAGCCCCTGGATCTATTAGGAATAAAAATGTTTTAAAAAATTTAAAAAAAATTCTAGGATTGGTAAACAATGCAGATACCAAAGGAATCAAAGAGATAGGTCCAAGTGTCATGTTTCCAGAAATTGCTTCATTCCCCTAGACAGATGTTGAAAACCGAAAGAGCATAAAAAGTAAGTTGCAAACAAACATTTACTACAGATTCATCTGTAGAGATCTACAATAAAACCTGGGTAGTCTTAGGTGAAGAGCAGTTAAAACTCTGCCTCTAATACACAGTTTCTTTTATGTTCATGGGAAAAATCTTCAAAACCAAAGTTTTCTTTACATTCTTCAAATTCTAGATAGTCAGCTTAACACTTGTGAGTCTGTACCCTTAGAAGTGCTAAGCACTCCACTCTGCATCTGAAAATAACTGCTCTCAACATCAAAAAGTACTCTGAGAAAAGACATCCTAGTCATTCCAAGCTAAGCATCCAGTATTAGTCCATGATTTTGATAATCCTGGCCTAATATCCCTGTGTTTTTCATCTCATGTCAGTTAAAAATAAGATGATACTGCCATTAATCTTGTCCGACTGCTATAAAGATAACGTAATATGGTCGATATATACAGACACTATAACAAAAACATCATTAAAAAGTTTGACAATAAAATCATTAGAGTTCTATGAGTATTTCAGAGCTTGGGGGGTCTGTATAGTAAATGAAGCCTGGAATCCACAGTTCACTAAATTACCCCCAAAACTCTGGACAGCTTTTTGTTCAACAAGTATGACCCAAAATGCAAAGAACACAGGAAGATTCTGTATATAAATAAAACCTATGCCATTAGAACCAAATCATCCACACAGGGCAGGTCAAACTAGGGTTGCTCATTCAGTCCCAGCTTGAGCTTCTTCAGGCCCAAATGCTTGAGTTTACAATCTTAACACTCTGATCTGCCAAGTCTACCAGTTCTGCCAGGAGGTCCCTCTCGTGGATGGAATTGCTCTGAGGGTTTCTCCCCAGAGCTGGGAAAGGCTTCCTCTGTGCCCAGCCTGCCTGAGCCCCCAATGAAGAATGACCAGAGATCAGGAAGTTTGGCAGCAGAAAGAGCAAAGTTGATTTGAACACTTCGTTTATATAATCTCAGGCAGGGAAGGTTCTGGAAGGGTGGGGGGTACGGGGCTTCCTATTGGTCAAGGGACATGCAAATGAAGGATCGAAAATGGACCAATAGGGTAAAGGGGTAGAACATTACAGCAACCAATGAGAAGACGAGGATAACAACCAATCAGAGAACGGGGATAAGAACCAATGAGGATACAGAACTTTAACCAATGGGAAGAAATGGTGGGAAAGAAACCCTAGAGGATTAGGGGAAGAAGAAACTTGGATAGGGGATGACTAAGGGAAAATACAATAGGGAAGACATGTTTGTGATACACTTTTTATTACACCACTGATGTCAAGATATCAATATTAGGGGCATTGGGGTTTGCAGAGTCCATGTCCCTGTAGACCCAGTGTTTGTAGTACTCTTGCCATTTCACAAAACCTGGGCCTTCTCTCACAGGTCCCTGCTGGTGCCACAGCCCTTCAGCTGGACAGGGGTAATGTCCCACCTCACACCTGTACATGACAATGTATCACATTTTGCAGTGTCCAGAATTCCTGGACAAAGGGCCATTCTGCCAAACCAAACACCACCCTACTAAAAGCACAGAAGAGCTGGTATGTCCCAATAATCCACAGGCTATTCTGTCCCCAAACGACAACACAGAGGAGCTCAGTCCTGCAAAGCTGATTTCCACATGACACGTTCATGATCTGCCAATTTTGAACTTGGAGCTATTGGTAAATTAATTTGGAATATAGTTCTTGCATTTATTTTAAAATAAAATAAAATTTAAAATCATTCTTTTTATTGTAATAATGCATCATTAGCAGGTCTGTGCATAAAATCTGTACCAATATCTGCCTGTTAAACTGGGAAATGCAAAGGGAAACCCAACAGCTAAACTTTTAACCATAGGAAGAGACTGGATCTGTGGCAGGCTGATGTCAAAAGCAACCTCTCAATCTTCATGCATGTCTAAAACCTACTCATGTCACAGTTAGATTTCTTCTCCATTTCCAAGTGATCCTGTGGTAAAGCTTTCTAGATTTAAGTATTTTACTAGAAAACAACAACTAGTGATTGTTGAGCAAAACAGCTGAAGTAGAGTACATTCACTGGCTACACAAAGAATCTCTGTTTTCAAATAAACTGGAAGGAATTTGTAAATATAGAGATTGAGGATAAGGACAACATGCTCCTCCAAGAGATTAAACAATGACTGATTCTCAGCTCCCTTAATAAAAGGTAATAAATATTAGTGCAACATTTGTCATGCAAACAGCACTGAGAAGAACTTTCCAAATTAGTGTAAATACCAGCTACCATCCAGTATGACTACCAGCACGCTCTGGCTACTAAGAACAGGAAAATGCTTCCTTACCAAACCAGATGCTTGACCAAAACAGACAAAAGCACCACTGTGAATGTAATTCAAAGGTCATATATCTCTCCAGTAAACAAGAAAAAAACCAGAAGTTTCAGAAGGAACATGCTCCCATATTGTTTGACTTCTTTGCCAGAATTCTTGGACTATATAATTCTTGCCAGACTATAACTCTATCAAAGACAGGGAAAATTAGAATGAATCAGATTATCCAACTCATTATTTATAAGAATAAGCCCCTAATGGTGACTCTCTGTAAGTGCTTCAATCCAATTCCACATTACAACTGATTGCCTTCTAAAATCTGCTGCAGATATGCAGAAATTACACCGAAGAATATGCAACAGATCTCACACTCAAGGTGCTAGAATGCTATTTTATGAATTTTTGGAAACTGCAGGTGACCACTGAAGCAAAGAACTTTCTCATAATTACTACCACAAATGCTTTCAGACTAAACAAGAGCCCAGACAGATTTAAAAATGACGCAGTGTTTTGTAACAGTGTAGCTGGGTTTGTTACCTTGAAAAAATTTGTATGTCATCACTATCAGCCTTCTCCCTAAGTCTAGACATGATTAATTCAGGTTTAAAAGTGACATTTCTTCTTTTACAAAATAAAAACATCATCTTCACTTGATTCATGGGTTTGTTCCTTCTCTCCAACCTAGAGCCACAGCTGTACTTCTACTGCTTGCCTTGTCCTTCTCTATTAAAAGAAATAATTTATATGAAGCAGCATATTCCTTAGATACAGCTTTGCTGTCTGGAATCACAGAATCCAGAACATCCTGAATTGAAAGGGTAGGTCATGGACTTGATCATCCTGAGTGCCATCACACAGAAGATGCAGCACAACCAGGGGATCAGGCCGACCAGCACGGGTTTAGGAAAGGCAGGTCCTATTGACCAACCTGATCCCTGTCCATGACGACATGGCACAGTGGATGAGGGAAAGGCTGTGGCTGTTGTCTGCCTAAACTTCAGTAAAGGCTTTTCCCTCAGCATTCTCCTAGAGAAACTGGCTGCACTTGGCTTGGACAGGGCACCCTGGACAGCCAGGCCCAGAGAGTGGTGGTGCATGGAGTCACATCCAGCTGGAGACCAGTCCTAAGTGGTGTTCCCAGGGCTCAGTGTCGGGGCCAGTGCTGTTTAACACCTTGATCGATGATTAGGACTAGGGGATGGAGAGCACCCTCAGTAAGTTTGCAGATGACACCAAGTTGGGTGGGAGTGTTGATCTCCTGGAGAGTAAGAAGGCTCTCCTCGAGGGCAGGAGGGCTTTGCAGAGCCACCTGGACAGGCTCGGTCGATGGGCTGAGGACACACTGTGTGAGGTTCCACAAGGAGAAGTTCTGGGCCCTGCCCGTGGGTCACACACAGCAGCTGCACAGCCACGGGCTGGGGCGGAGTGGCTCAGCCACTGCGGCAGGAGGGGACCTGGGGGTGCCGGGCACAGCCAGCTCAGGAAGGGCCAGTGTGGGCCGAGGAGGCCAAGAGGGCCAGTGGCACCTGGCCTGGGTCAGGAACAGGGTGGCCAGTGGGACCAGGGCAGGGATTGTCCCTCTTCTGGGTGCTGGTGAGGCCACACCTCCAGTCCCGTATCCTCTCCAAAAAGGACATGGAGATGGTGGAGCATGTCCAGAAAAGGGCTTGAACACCCACAGGCTTGAGGCCATGACCACTTTCCTGGGCAGCACAGTCTGTTGAAAAATTGAAGAAAATGTCAAAATAGTCACAATTTCTATTAAAGCACTGGGGAATTAGGATGTAGGTAGAAGGCTTATTGCATACTGTGAATGTGAAGATTAAATACTATTACTATAATGAACAGTAATTATATACTATTCAAGTTTCATGAAAGAAAAATTAAGGTTCTTTATATCCTTATGAAAAACTATAATATCCATATTTGTTGATCAAAAATTACTCATTTGCTGAATTGCACATTAGGTGTTTGTGATGTTCTTCTGGGTTTGCACCCCGAGCACAACCAAGTCCATGACAAAAACTCAAAACAATATTCCAGTTGGGTCTCTGTAGCTACAGACTGCTCTCTCTGCACTTTACACTGTGTCCTGTATCAACAATCTGGTCAGCTTCCCATCAGAAATTCACTACCTCTGATGGCACTACCAAAGCAGCAAGGGGGAAACCTTGCTCAGAATGTTTAGGACATGATACATTCTTTGCAAGTCATCTGTTGAAAGCGTTTTGTGAAGAGTTTACACAGAACAGCAGACAAGGTCTGTGACACAGCATTACAGAATCCTGCACTTATATTTAAATTATGTTCTCAGACTGTATTTTTACTTCAAAATATACCTGTGCACTTCTTTTTTGTCATATAAAATCCAAAGCTATCTCGATTCACATAAAACAGAAAATGAACTCTATTGACAAGACTGGAATTAAAAGATCCCAAAATTATTTTAGAATTTAAAACATCCGACAGAGATAGCCTTTCTAATTTAACTCTTTCACCAAACATTTGATTCTCCATTGAATCACTCTGGACACAAAGATTAATTTTATTAAGCCTGCTTCTGCAGGCTTTCTTTTACTTTTCAAGTAACCATGTTTTGTTTTTAACATGTATCATCATCTTTCCTACAAGCCTCCCTAAAAATAAAGGGCCATGTTCTGGACATTGTGTGAAGGAAGTTTGTTCCATCTGGACTTGCATGACCAAGCACCAGCTGCTGAGTGTTTCACCATTTCTCCATTCACTTATGTATGGAATTTTGGCAAAGGGAATTTTCTTTTTCAGATGCATACCTCCACTTAAAACAAAACAAAACAATTACACTGTTCACTGGCATAATAAAAAAGCAATGTTATGAAGCTATAAATATGAAGCAACTTTTGGAGCTTTTGGATATCTCTGAATGTAAACAGAACACAAAATATACAGTGATCTTTAAAAGAGATTCCTGTCTTTCAACATCTTGTATTTAAGAAACCTCATATTTATCCTTAGTCTAGTCTACAATGAAACCAGTCCATTTAAAGCATACTGCAAATTATTTACAGGTAAAAGCCCATCTCAAGTGTTGTAGAATATTCTCTGATGATCAACTGTAAACCATTAAACTCACTCATGAAGACAAAAAAAGCTTTTAAAGAAATATAAAAGAAAATAAAGGCTTTTTCTTCTTACTTTGGAATGAATTGAAATGCAGAGTTCTCCAAGATGAACCTTTACAGTCACCCTGTGGCACTATGAGCCTGCCTGCACCCCTGAACCATGACCCTGCTGCCAGGATGCCCCACAAAGGTGCTGGGCAACGCAGCTCCCACCTCCCCCACCCAGCCCAGAGGCTGCTGGGTGCCAGGGGAGAGGTTAGGAAGTCAGTATTAACATATATCATTAATTTCAGACTTTCTAACCTGTGACACCAGAGACAGAGAAAAGCCAAAGGCATGTGAACATGCAGCGTTCCTGTGAAATCAAGGGACTGCTTCCTCCCCTCTGCAAACTGATAAACCACACTCAGGTGTCTGCGTGTGCTGCTGTTACTGGATACTGCCTGCCCTTGGCCTCGCACCCTGGAACTGGCTGAAGCACTTTGGACAATCACATGAGAAGCAGCAGGAGGGTTGCTTGTGACTACAGGTGACATGACTGTCAAGAGTAACACAGGTGAATGATCTCTCCCCTCCTTGCCTGGGACTGACTCTCCCCAGGCACTGTGGGCATTCCCACCTCAGCAGTCAGCTCCTCATTCACAAGTTTAAAACCACAGGAAAACAGACACTAAGAAACACTTCCCCCACTCAGAAAAAAGATCCTCAACCACATTCTTGAGCTTCCTAAGGCTGAAAGTTGCTGAAAGATCTCTCAATGGCACTAATCCTGCACAAGTGACAGACGAGGTATTCTCTAATTGGAGCTACAGATTAAAGTGATCCTCAATAACCAGATGCTCAAGCTTGTCACAAAGACCCCGCAGTAAAGTTCAGCAAAACAAGAAAAATTAAAATATTTGGGAACATCTCCAGTAAAACCAGTTTTCATCCACCAGTCATAGAGACAGAGAAGTCTTTTACTGAAGAACTAGGTTAACCTTCCTCACATACTGGTACACATATGAGTCTGTGTGCACATAAACATCTACACATGCACATGAAAATAAAAAACAGTTTCCAGTTCATTGCTTTGCCCTTTTAAAACCTCATAAACCTTGTGTTATTTTAAACACCTTTCTACAATGAATTGCTATGATGAAACCCCAAACTTGTAAAAAGCATTTGTAAAACACCTGTATTCTTATTTTATCTTCTGAAAAAATATTTGAACTGGCTTTTAGAAAGAAAACTACATCCACTGGGAAAACAGTTTCTTTTCTGTTTTCAGAACACTTGGTATCACCATCCCAGGGGCTTATTTAAAACAAAAACAACAACAACCAAAAGAAAAATCTGCCAAATAATCCTCTGACCATTTCTGAACAAAACCAAGCTAGACTACAGACATGGTGATTTATGAGCAAGTACTGCATGCTAGTGCCTTTATTTCAGAAATAGTACAGGATTCATGATGACATTAAATGGGGTTTTCTTCACTAAATGGGCTTCCAACATCTCCCTTCTAATCAAGTTTAGTAAGAGTATAAATTTTAGTGGGCTTGTGCAAATAATTAAGTTTGGACTTTCTAATCTACTATAACCATGGCCCCTCTTCTTGATTTCAGCCAAATGCCATTAAGATAATCTTATGGAAATTTAAAAATGCTGACACTCTTGGACCCAGAATATTTTTTTACCACATCCACCTTGAACAAAACCAACACCACGCTCTGGGCTACTCAGGCAAAGAGAACAAGACAGCTGTGGGCAGTAACCAGGAATTCTCAGATATACACCAGTATGTCCAACCAAGTATCAACACATCAGGTGTCTGAAGCAGCTTTTATGCCAGAGAATTTTTTTTTTTTTACACACACGTTAAACTTCATCAAAGAGTTAACAAGGCAAAAATTTAAACTCAGGTCTTGCAATTGAAATTCAGGAACAAAGAGCCCACCTTCAAAATTTCTTTTACAAAGTAGTATTTGCTAGTCAGCAACAATTACTGACAATGACATAGTTGGTCAAAAGAATAATGAGACGTCTGGAAATAAAGTATTCAACTTATGTATGAAAGCAGAAAAGAATTTCAATGCAGCAATAAAATAAAGTGAGATATGTCTTCAGCAAATTGCACTTCAGTCTGAAGAATACAGCTCTATAGTGGATGCATTGTGTTTGGTTATGAGGCAGAAAAAGACAGCATGGCTGGAAAATTACTGATACTTAGACTATTCCTGAGGCAATGGTGAAAGGACTATAAAAGAAAACTGGTTCTTTGTAGTAAATGCTTGTTTTAATTTTCAGCACTAAACAGATAAAGAAGCATCCTTGTCTCTCAATCTTTTCAACAATCACTGTTCAGGGTAGTTTCCAAAAGGCATTGTGACACTGAGAAAATGGTTAATTTGTGTGTGTGTGTGTGGGGGGTGTTCATTTTGAGGGTTGGGTTTTGTCCTATTTTTAATTACTGTCTATACCCCTGGAAAGATTGGTAGCCATCTGAGCTATACGAGCCTAGAAAAACAGTTTCTATATAGAAAAATAAATGAGCATTTTGTGCACAATTATCAGTCAGGCATGAAATATTAACCTTGCCTAATGCACTTTTCTTCTCCTCTTGTCTCTCTCTGTCCTTCCTTTTTCTCTTTTGACAGTAGTAGCACTGTGTTAAAACAGCAGTCACAATTTTTTTGAGTTTTCAGTGAGTTCCCAGCTCATTTACTAGATAACACTAACTGGGGGGCATCAGGCACAGCATCGCCAGCCAGGCGAGGGAGGGGATTGTCCTGCTCTGCTCGTCACTGGGGCGGCCTCACCTGGAATGTTGTGGCAGTTTTGAGCACCACAATATAGGAAAGATACTGAGCTGTTTGAGAGTGCCCAAAGGAGGGCAAGGGAGATGGTGAAGGGCCTGGAGGGGAAGCGTGTGAGGAGCAGCTGAGGGCACTTGGTCTGTGCTCAGCCTGGAGAGGAGGAGACTGAGGGGAGACCTCACCTCATTGCAGTTACAGCTTCCTTGTGAGAGAAGGACAAGAGGAGGGGCAGGCACTGATCTCTGCTCTGTGGTGACCAGGGACAGGACTGAGGGCATGGCCTGAACTTGTGTCAGGGGAGGTTTAGGTTGGATATTTGAAAGAGGTTCTTCCCCCAGAGAGTGGTTGGGCACTGAACAGGCTCTGCAGGGAAGTGGTCACAGCCCCAAGCCTGACAGAGTTCAAGAAGCATTTGGATGACACTCTCAGGAACATGGTGCAGCTCTTGGGGATGGTTCTGAGTAGGGCTAAGGGTTGGACTTGATGATCCCTGTGGGTCTCTGCCAACTGATTTCGTCAAATGGTGGAAGGTCTCAAAGGGCAGTGCATCCAGTCTCACATCCTAAAACCTGCCACCTTGTCAAAGGTGCAGTCACAGCAATCACTCCCACCAGCATCACCCCTCACACTGCCCACTCAGCACTGCCCTCAGCTCACTCACACATACAGAGGACAGACAGAACTACAGCAGTTCACAGCATCAAAAGCTTGATTCAGCCAGGAGAACTTAAATTTTAAAAAAGCAAAGAAATGGGCAGGATTTTTCTGGTGTGTTGATTTGGGGAATTTAACAGCACTTCTTAGATGCTTCGTGTTATTGTTCCCCACTTACAGTCATGATTACATTCCCCTTTTGCAGGTGTGAGTTTCTACAAAGCAACAGAAGAGTCCGTACATAAACACAAAAAAATTAAATGTGAGTAAAAATATCACAAGGAAACATCTTATGGAAGGAAAAGGCATACTGGGAGCTAACATAAAAACCCACGAACAACTGGATTGCAATATGAATGTATCCCAATAACGAGGTTCTGTACACTGGCTGCTACTACTCAAGTCTACATTTCCACAGAATTAATTAAGAAAAATATGAAATGTGTTTCCTGTCAGCACTCTCACCAAGAACAAAGTAAAGTAAGTAACATGAAAAGACGGCTGAAAAGTTTGGTGCTTTCCACTGAGTTTCAGTTTCCTGTGCAGAAAAGTGGGATCAACAATAAGAGACATCCTTGTCCTCTCTTCCCATAAAACTGGGGCTTGCACTGTAACCAGTGGGCATCACTCCTGGATTGTGTTACAGGATATCTCGAATGGGTGTGGCAATGAGCGTGTTTGGCAAAAGCCCCACTATAAACAACAAGGCTTTGTGCCACTGCAGATGTTTTCATGCACTGCTGGCATGCCAGGAAACAGCTATTTCAATGAAGAGACTGTATTTCCTCCAGGTAGGATTGCAGAATTTAGCAGTTTCTGAACCAAGAAGATGATAAGAGATTCCAAAACTCATCAAAATGAAACTTCAGAGAGTTTTGGCAATGAAGAATTTTGTACTTTTAAGTTCCTGTCTAACCATGGTAGTCACCTTTTCCTCTTTTGTGATATTTCTCCAGTGTTCTCCATGTCTGGACAACATACAAACTTGTATTCTGCACAATCACCAGAAACCTGCAACTTGTATGTTTTCTGTTCTCCACCACATGATAATTAAAACAGAGCAAAACAGACCATTACAAGTTTTTATGGCTTCTGTTATAAGATGTTACTGGAACAAACAAACAAAAAATTAGAATAGAGAATGTGAAAATCTCTGATAAAAGTCAACATTTTCCAAGAAACTGGCTCAAGTAACTTGCATGCAACAGACAGAACTGAGGAGCTCTTCACCAATAAATTTAGTGTTCCAAAAGTTTTCCAAAGGGAGGAAATCCCAGAGGCCTAAAGATCACTGACATTACTCTTATGCTCTAAGAGGCCAAAAAAGAACGTCCACAGGATATTAATGACTAGTTCAGCACAAAAGTAAACTCAGGTAAATTAATAGAATGCAATTTAAAGCTGTATCAGAGACAAAAAACAAAGGTACAAATAGAATGATAGCTGGTATGTTTCTTTAAAAAACAAGACATTAAAATAATTTTTGGAGGTGGGTAACAGCAATAAATGCAGCTGGTAAATCACAACCACATAATATACCTGGACTTTTTTTTTTTGTCTTCTTAAAATTATTTGATTTGATGCTTTGTGGCAATTACATTTTAACAGTATACCAGATGTCATTAGCATGGCATATATTCCACAGGTTGAAAGATGAGCTTGCTGAGAGACTGGAAAAGACAACCCTTAGCAGAGACTCACATCAGTGAACCCACCTCTACTGAAGAAAATAATCTAATTCCCCACCCTGTCCCCAGCTAAAAAGCCTCATCCTGTCCCATGTGTCATAACTGGGCAGTCACAGAACTGCCAAAAATATCACTTTAGAACATGGTGTAGAGAATACAAAAGAGTTTTCCAAGTAAGACAAAAACAACAACAACGATGACCAAACTCCAATGCTGGGGCTGGAAAAAAAGGGTCATATCATGAGTTTAAAAGAGCTCAGCTTTTGGAGTTTATTGCAGAGAGCTGAGAAGCACATTATATAGTGGTTATTTGTAGATAACGTGTTTGCTAGTAAGTGGGTTTCAGATTAAGTGCTTTAGATCCAAAAGCCACTATCATAAAAATTCAAATCTGAAAATAAGATGTCACTCTCTAGTCAGTGAAGGGCACAGAAAACTGTGTCAGCTTATCAGACAAGTAAGCATTGTAAGCCAGTGAGCACTGGGCTCTCCTCAGTTGGAGCTTTCCTTCAAGGAAAACTGAACAGCTTTTGGAAGAAAACATTTAGTCCATGTGTGTTGGCACAAGTCAGCTCAGCCCAGAGTGGGACCTGGAAACGTGTCTATGAAACCTCCTGTTCTTTCCCTTTCAGGGTCTGAACGTGCTCTTACCACTTGAAGATTAGCTCAGTTGGTTGAAACTTGGTTGTAACAATGCCAAGGTCATGGGTTCAATCACCTGTATGGGCCATTGACATCAGTTGGACTCGATGATCCTTGTGGGTCCCTTCCAGCTCAGAGTAGTCTGTGATTCTGTGAAGCTCTACATTGGGATCTGATTATAATTGGATCTCATCCTTCAGAGCTTCAACCATTCAAGCAGAGAGATTTAGACAGAATTTCCACCTGGATACATAATTGGACATCCAGGTTTCTGCAAGAGAGCCAGTGGCAGTGATCCAGCACTTCACAGGGCTGGCAGATACTTGCAGAGAAGTCTGGCTGGCCTGCCTTGCTTATGTGACTCTAAGTCAGACGCCAAATCAAGGGCTGAGAAGGAATCTTCTACCAAATCAGGCTGAGATGGAGTCAGGGATTTGTTTTACTTGTTTCTTTTCCTTTGTAACATATGGCATGTCAGTATCATCAGCATAATCAATCCCCTTAGACTCAGGAGATGCTCTGGTTTCATATCCTGATCTCAAGAATACTATCAATTTGGACAGAACTGAAACTAGCTGGAATAACTAGAATTGCTGGACATCATATCACTAATCAGTGGTGCTAATTAACAGACCTAGTCAGACTGATGTATCACATATAAATAAACTGATGTATCACATATGGTCTCCTCTGTGAAGCCAAAAAAGGGGGGAAAATTTTTTAAAAATAAACTCAAATGTTTTAAAAAGAAAGTAAAATGTATTGTTTCTGAGCAACATACTTAAATCATTATATCATTTCATACCATAAAATTTGGTTCTTGGAGAGTTCCAAGTAGGACTGGATATGAAGGGATAAACATTGGTAGGGATTATACAATTCTATCTTGTCTTGATAATTTAATGCAAAATAATTGGTCAGACTCAATACTTGTTACGAGTTTCCTGCTTATAAATGCCAGTTATTGGTAATTAATTAAAATCATGCAATATTAAGAGAATTGAAAAATGTAAGCTGGTAACTTTACTGTTCAGAGACACCTCACATTTCACCCCTGTCCCACGAGAGCAAAACAAGTGCAGACAAACATCCCCTGTGAGCACTGCACATTTCACTGCTTACAAGTGCCCTCTGCAGGGCCAGCACAACCAGAAAGGGCTGCTCTCACTTCTTTACTGGGGGGAGAATTCCAGTCCCTCACACCCAAAGGGGCCTGCGCTGCCCTTACAGCTCTTTGAAGCTGAACATCATTGAGTATCATCAATTATAGAACATCTAATACAATATAGCAAGTAGAAAGTACATATTTTTCATATAAATGTCACAAGAAATGGGGAAAATATATTATTGTTATGATTATTATACATGTCAAATTATTACCAAATAATTATTACACAATAGAAGAGGCTATTGAATAATAGGAATCAATACAAGGAAAATTGCATTGTAAAGATCACTTTCTCATTGAAAACATTAAAAAACTAACACATTTCCTTCCCAAAACTAATCAAAAGTTAGTGGTACTCCTATAAATAAAAATAGAAACACCAGTCAACTGTGGGGGGTTCCCTTCTATTGTCCCATAAGCATAGAGAGGAAACAGAAATATTTCAAGGCATCTGTAATGTCTTACATACTTTGAATAAAATAAAGAGCCAAAGCACTTAACAGTACTGAATTTTATTCCAAATTATACCCAAGAGGAAGCCATCTGCAGGAAAAATGAAAAGTAAAACAACAAAAAACTCCATACTTTTGCCTTGGACATCACTTGTGCAATACAGCTATCCAAAAGGACAGCATGTTCTTTCAAAAGAATGACTACTTATTCTTTCATGATAAAGGCAACACAAAAATCACCTGAAAACTTTTGGGCTTTTTTTAAACTACTGAAAATAAGTTATATACTGCTCCAGTGAAACAGAGAACTACTTTTGGTTCTTTTATTTTTCCTCTCATCTGAAATAAAGTATTACTATATTGGCAAAAGCCCTCTCCATAGGACTCTGAAAATCCTGGAAGTTACCCACAGCCAAGCAAATCACTGCTGCTATGGTGTGGTTTGAAAGGATGCTGAAACTTAAGGTTTAAGAGGCATTAGTAGGTCAACATCGTCGCATACAAGGCCATAAAAAGTTGGAAGCCTTTGCTTTAGACAACAGAAAATGTCAGAACATTTCAAGAGAGAAATAATTGCATACAGCTTAGTGATACTCTCAGAGCAAAACTAAAATTCAGTATATCAGGAAGAAGTTTATAAAATGCTACTACAGGACACATCTCTGTTGGTCAGATGACGACAATGTCGCAAGTGCTGGCGGTGACAACACCTCAGACTTGATGGGCTCACCTGAGCAGCACAGACTGCAAAGCTGCCCACAAATATGTCAGCAATAGCACAAGGGGGCACGGGCTCAAGCTCTGCCAGGGGAAAGTTAAGTTGGAGATCAGAAAAAAACCCTTTGAAGAGAGAGTAATCAGGTATTGGAATGGCCTGGATTCCCCATCCCTGGAGGTTTTTAAACTGAGATTGGATGTGGCACTGAGTGCCATGATCCGGTAAAGGGACTGGAGTTGGACCAAGGGTTGGACTTGATGACCTCAGAGGTCTTTTCCAACCCAATCAATTCTATGATTCTATATTAGCACAGTCACCCGTTTGTCTCAGGAGAAATGACACAAGATGAGCAGAAATACCCTACTGCATTTCCTGGGGCAGCACTGTTTCCTACATTCTTAAATCTCCAAAATAGGAAATAGATCATATGAAAGAAGAAAAAAAAATAAAATATTTGCTGTAAACTCCAAACAAATTAAGTGAAAATTTGAAAATAACTGTGTAGTACTGGACAAACATTAGAAGAATAATAGATGAGCTTTGACCACGTGTGTATGGGTTGCATTAGGAAAAAAAGGACCAAAAACCAAGCAAAAAAGCCCCTTTCAACAGTTGCATACCAGGAAACATGTGTTGACCTACGACACTTGAACAGCTTAGCAAGAGTGTCCTACACACAGCCTCCAACAGCACAGAAGAAAAGTAATCTTTCAGAGTACATGGGGACTCGTGGACCCTGTAAAACATTACAAAAATTTCCTGCTATTTACATATCTCCTAGTTAACACCATGCAATTTGAGGAACTATTTCTTTTTCTTGCAAAAAGGCAGAGCAGGCAGCAGATACTACCTAACAGTTTTGGCCCACACAGATAAACTCAGAGTAGGTTGCCAAAATGGTGTTTTGATTATGCACAGATTTGTACTAAAATAGAAACCAACAGACTATTCTTCACATAATAGTATTCCCTCCCCGCCAGATATTTAGAGAACTATATCCTTAAAAACCTAAGCTGCTACAACTTGAAAACTGGTTGTACAGAGATCAAGTCATAAACACAGGTCTACACATTCCTACAAGTGGCCAGAAAGTCACTGCACTTCATTTTGTAAACTACATTTCACCCAGAACAAAAAGAACTCTCCAAGTAAATTCAAAACTATGCTCTAATTTCTTTTTAATTGAGCTCTTGGATCTTGAATACATCAAAGTAAGCCTGAAAGTCAAATGTCCCAATGATTTTCCTTTTGCACAAAGTGTTGCCTAGAGCCAGGAACCAGGTCCTCTGGTATTACTGCTAAAAATACACTGGCACTGCTGGTTTGAAAGACTGACATTTATCCTTTCAGAGATGGCCCATACTGGACTAACAAAAAGCTCTAGTATGAGTATGCGGAAACTGTCAGATAGATGACACCAGTTCCAGTTCTATACCAACTTCTATAAACCTTGAATCTAGATCCAAACAACTTATATCCAAGAATTCTCCTTGATTCACACATGAAGTTCTCATCGAGTTCAGCAAAGGGAAACACAATGTCCTGGCCCCGGGGAGGAATTGCTCAAAAGAAAACCATACAAGTGCATTGACCTACTTGTTACTGCGCAATGATTTTTAAAGACCTGGTTTAACTTTCAGTCCCCTGCAGATATGGAAAGTCACTCATTACAGCACAGACAGGCTGACATAGAAGCCCACTCAAAATGTTTGTAGCCTTCTCAAAGCAATTACCACAACCTACTAAAACATCAAGATTCTCAACTCTCTTCTCATCACTTAACCTCTCAGAGCTAAACTCGAAAAAATGTCATTGGTATTACCATGGAACAACTGACGCATTTTGGAAACATTGCTCCACATGTCAGTTTTATTTTCTTTAAAAATTGAAACAAAATAAACAAGTGAATGCACAAGGAAAGTGACTAAAGCAGATGAGTGGTGGATATGGGAAAGAAAAAGATACCACAATACCAGACCAAAATGAGGCAGAGGGAAAGGGAAGAACATCTAGACATTTTCTGAAAGGGTAGGTTATGAGAGAGCCCAGACTGGTGTTCTTCATTTGTAAACCGCAGCTAAGCAGTCCCTCCGAGGCACAGAAGCTGCCCTCAAATGTCACATATAATAGCAAAGCTGTCAAACAGCGCCCACCACACTGCTAGGAACGGAGCTGACATCCCCCTGCCCTCAATTCACCAACTGATCCACAAGTTTTATGGTTCAAAACCAGAGAGATAAAAAGCCACACTAGGGAAAGGTCGAAGAGATGTCATCTATTGCATTAAGCCAAAAGAAATTAGCAATATACAAAAATCCTGCAGCACTTCCAAGGAAGAACTGTCTGTATAAATATGTTTACAGACTGAGTGGCAGACCAAAATTTGAGTCATTATCCACAAAGTCTGTTGCATTTTGTATTCCCACCAGCATCCAAGAAAACGTAATTTTCTGCCATATCTGACCACCTTCCTGACACCCAGTGACTTGCATTTTTTGACCCATTCTTCACTTACCTCTGACTCTTAATATTCCTTTATCTTATACCATTTCCTCTATAACGTCAAGAAATATCTTTCGTATACATTCTAAGTGCACGATAAATTCTTTACTATAGTGAAGAACTAAAGCACTATAATTTTAACTGATTTTTAACTGCTTTTTCTTTGCTCCAAATACATTGGCTCCTTTGCAGAACCCTTTCTTGAGTTCCCTATTACAAAGTAACATCAAGATTTTAAAAACTAGACCAACAATTTACTTTTCCCTGCCACAAACCCTTATGCAAGTTCACACTTGGGAAAAACATTCTTTTTTTGATGCAGGTATTCCTTTTCTTGAACACTTCCCAAAATCAATATATACTGGAAAGCCTCGAAATGTGCCTTAAACCTTCACTTGTCTGAGCTGTCCTTCTGTGAAAGGTTTGATTAAATAAAGGGTTCTGAACATGATTTCCCTTAATTCCTGTAGCAGTACTCACTTCCAAGTCCTTGGTTTATTCAGTTAGCATGTACTTCCACTAATTGCCACCTACAGAAGTGCAATGAATCATAAAATCAAATCTCTGTTGGCAGTGAGGTATGAGACGCAGTGACACTTGGCAGTTGTTTTCCCATCAGTCATTTTGGCCCCATGTTTGCCACAGCAGTCATGGACAGTGGTACCAGACAATTTCATTTGGGACTGTACAAAGATCTTTCCAAACTTCACGGTGTAACAGAGTGCTCCTTTTTCTCTTGTAGCCATTTTGTACAGCTCAAGAACTCTCTCTTCACTACCTTTTCCAATCCAGTTCAGCCTGACTTTCAACAGTGTGCACTTTGATCAGATGCTTTGGTGCTGTCCCACTCATGAATAGCAACTAACATGCCCCTTTTGAACTTTCTTCTCCATTCACGAATTTCCACACTGTTGTAAAGCTGGACACAACACACTCCACAGGGAAGCTGCTGGAGAAATGCAGGCAGAATGTCATTACTCAAATGAGAAGTTTATGGAAAACAAAGTGGATAATCCTCCTAGCTTTGCATGGACAGATCTTCAGTGCTTAAAGTGGGCAGACCTCAATTTTATGTCTGACTGAAACCTGCCATTCCAAAAAAAATCCCCTCAAAAGCACAAAGAGACAGCAATGCTATCTAGAGTCATAACTCAATCCTGAGAGAACTGTCACCTTTTCCCTGTACTACTGTGAATTTATTCAATATTTCTTTGCATATACTGAGCACCCTACACCAAAGGTCCCAGCGATGAACAATTCCTTGATAGAAATTGGTATGCTGCAGAAAGAAGATCTTAGACCTCGCCTCAGAAAAAAAGTAGCCCATCATATTTCTCCTGAAGCCAAAATCATCGTTCTTTAGTTGGATATCACAAGACAAAGATCTTCCAACACATACTAATAACAAAACAATGCACAGTTTAAGCTGCCTCACACTGAACACTTCCACCAACCCCTCTAGTCAAACCTGGCACGGCACTACGTGACTCGTGACCTCCCGCCTGGAGCACTGACCGCACCCTCTGACAGTAACAGTGGTGATTACACATTCTGGAATGATACGATGGGATTGGAACAATCCAGGCGTTCTTCCACTGCTGCCGTGACTGTGCACTGAGGAAGGTGCACTTGTGCCTAGCGAAATGATTTAAGACTTTTACATTTTTAAGAACTTGCTTAATGTTCCCGGATGAAGTAACTTAAGATTTTCAATAATATCTTTAATTTCAGTTGCTAAAGGCTTTTCCTCACTTCTCTGATTCACTTGGTGGTAAAAATGTAACAAAAGAACACCCCAACACGGAGAATGTGGCATATCCTACGAGGTGCAATGGCAGCAACTTACACCAGAACAAACAGGTTTCCTTTCTCTACACCAAAACACATCTATTTCTGTGTAATTTACTGTAAATCCCCAGATACATTGATGCTTAAAGCATGAGAGCCAACAAATGTGGTTACAATTAAAACTAGACTTACTATTCCCATCTTAATAGTCTTTAGGTCCACTTGTTCCTCAAAACTCTCATTCCACTGTCCATTTTCTCTCTTTTTTTCCAGCTGCTCATACCAGCCACCAGAACAACTTACCCAGCAAATTATGCTACACTTGCAGGGTGAAGTGAAAACTACAGCACAGAACAAAGATCAAGAACAAAGTCTTGCTTATAATACAGTAAAAAAAGAGAAAAATTGCAACTAACTACTTTGGTTTTCAAAAGAGTTAAATTAGGAACGAAATAAAAAAGTTGGGAATCTTTACACTAGCTGACAGTCTCCCAAGTCTCTAACAGTTTATATTCTGTCCCCAGTGAAGTAGACACTCCATAGACAAGAAAGAAAATTATGTATAAAATTATACATATTTTCACACTGTGAATTATACATGCCTTAAAAAAAGCGTCCAGTATGAATGACAATGTGCAACTCAACATTTTGAAAAACAAGTTACTAGAAGGAAAAGAAATGCTAAACACAAAACCTGGATCATATCCTTGTTTCCGTGACTTGGTAACAGCTCTGTAATTACCAGACACACTTCATGAGCGAAATGCAGATTTAATGGTACACTTTGTGATTCGATGCCAATATTCTTAGCATTAAAATGCTATAAATCCTCAAATAACATGAAATGCATCTTCAATAAGCAATTACAAGTACCAACATAATATTTTCCCTTTACTTAACATCTTTGGTAATCAACTTTGCATCCGAAGTGTCATCGACCTATTGCACTACTTAAACACACCCAGAATTGTTTTCAATGATTCTAATGGCTTGCACTTCTCTAAAACCAGAAGATGATGCTCATCTACATACTTTGCATCTTTTGGCACATCAGAAAGCTGTACAAAACTAGAGAATTATTTCAAATCCAGTATTTCCACACTGATTTGGAAACTCTTCCAAACTCCAGAAACTGGGGCATAAACTGATACTACCACTTCCTGCAAATAGAAAGCTGGGAATAGAAAATTACTCAACTCCCTGAACAACTGAACTAGTCACTTGCTAATAAGCTTACTAGAAACATTTTGTAGAAATGAGTAAATTCAGATGGAATACGAAGATGACTTCACAGTTCCTTGCTGCACAGCAAGCCAATTTTAGTTGCAAGTTCAGCACCTGTAAATGTGTCACTTGTAAGTGAGCAAAAGAAACTTCAGAAAAGTGAAGCAGCAGCGAAAAGCTGTGCATATCATCTGATAAAAGAAGTGAGGTGATTTGGATAGAAAACACTGACAGTATAATGCACACAGATTCCTGTACCTCAGTGAAGTTCTGCTGACAGCTGATGTGGACTTCAGACAACCCCGCTGTGGCAGAACATGCTCTCTGCACCCCAGACCACTGCAGGACACATTCCACTTACAGCCCACAAAATGAAACCAAGACTGCCCACGGCCAAGACTGTGAAACAAGGACTGCCCTGAAAGCCAGCAGGTAAACGGCCACTCTGTCTTATCTTATGCCACAACACACAATCAGAATTAAAAACAATAAAAACCCACCTAAAACTGAATAATTACAAAAGGAAAAAAAATCCAAACACATCTCATGACAATCCTTGCTGTAAAAGCATTTGAGAGGTCCCTATAAAATAAGGAAGATAATTCTGGATTTGACACTGCTGAAACTTCCAGGCAGTTTCTTCATTTCCCTGGTAAGAATGCAAATGTTCCAAAGAACATTCACTGCTGCTAAGAGAGGAAGAGAACAGCTGAGACAGGTGGACAATCACAGGCAGGAAAGAATCAAGGGAAGTGTTTGTATGGTAAAACCATCCATGTGTCTGCTCAGCCACAGAGGTGACCAGTTGTTACCTCAGGGACCAGCACATAACCCTGAGCCCCTGCCACCAACTGTGGGATGTTGAAAAGACACTTTTTACAGGTATTCCCTAATTGCTAGAACTGAACACACCACAGACTGTCGGAAATGCTGAGCAGACACACGTTTTCCCATGTGGCATTTTAACCTTTGGCAGGAAACGCAGTAATATTGTATGGAAAGTTGGGTCATAGATACTTGAGATTTAGCAAAGTTGCCAGAGACTTCAAATCATCAAATCTCAATAAAACACAACTCTGTGATATGAGTTTTGAATATGGCAACTTTAAGGAACTGTGTCAGGAACAATGATTTACAGGAAAGAAAGTGACATTAGACCCTTCACAATGGCCTTGATCACATCAGAGGTTGGAGCAGGAGATGGTCTAGATTTATCTAGAATCTTGAGGGATCTTATTCCAGATCACCTCTGAGGGATTCACTACTTCAGTCTGAGTATTGAAACTAATATTTATTCCAACCTATAAGAAGTTAAGACTTTGCAATACTTTTCTTAAGGGAAAAAAAAACCCACACAAAAAAAGTCCTTCTAAAGAGAGAACTGCAGGACAAAGTGATGACAACCATTTCTAGAACAAACTTACAGCATTAGTCATGCCACAACACCCTGTTCATTTCATCAACTGTGACAGCTCAATGGTGACAATACTTTAGGGACACCACACCAACACCAGAGAAGAACTCGACAACACGCTCGGTCATCAATCCAGAACAGCATCATTCCATTGGTATTCTCCTCTCTGAACCAACTCAAAGGTCTGAACAAGTCTGGAGATGTTCTTTCTCAACACAGGGTAGAAATTAAAATGAAAACAGAAGGACAGTGCACTGAGTGACTGCTCGGTGCAGTTCTGTCTGTCTCTAGATTAACATATTGTAACAAGAATCTCAAAGGGTGTTTATGTTTTGACAAGGCTAACCAGAGACAGATTTCGAGAGAAATGCCTCCTACAACAACTGTATAAAGTGCACGGAGGACTCAGGGAAAAGCCCCAGAAATATTATAGTAGTTAAACCTCCTCAATTCTTCCTCATAAAAATATCTGGCACTGGCAGCAAAAGTTTTTCTTGAACTTAGTCTTTAGATTTCAGGTCCACAGATGTTTTGCAACAAGCTGTTGACAATACTGAAGTTCCTGCTGTAACCAAAGGGAATCTAAGTTTGAAAACAACCAAAATATTGTCATGCCTCCTTAGAAAATGAAATACAAACGTCCTCTTTAAAAGGACAAGACATAACAGGCAGAAACTGATGCACAGGAAGTTCCACCTGAACATGAGGAAGAACTTCTTCACCGTGCAGGTGACGGTGCACTGGAACAGGTTGCCCAGAGAGGCTGTGGCGTCTCCCTCACTGGGGATATTCCAGAACCATCTGGACACAATCCTGTGCCATGTGCTCTGCGATGACGCTGCCTGAGCAGGAAGTCGGACCAGATGACCCACTGTGGTCCCTTCCAAACTTACCCTTTCTGTGATTCTTTAGCCAGAATAAACAGCATGTCTTCAACCAACCAGCTCAAATATGGCCATGCTATCATTTTACCATGATGCTGTTTGTGTCACAATTATCAAAACGAATAATTAAGTATTTCAGTAATATCTACATCCCACTCTTGGATACCCTTAACATACAATTGTTTGGGTTTATTTATAGTCAAGCAAAGATACTTATGATATTTTTATCAACCTGACAGTTCAAATGGTTGGGTTTTAATACAATAATTTTAATGCAGCCTAACTGGTCTGTCTGTGTGACATAGCACAAAGGTTCAAACACAATTTTTGGCTACTGCATAAGCAGAGACATGCATAGACCAGACAATTTCTATACAATCTTACACTTCAGAAACAACAGATATCTAAAACAAAAAGAACAAGAAAAGCTAAGCGAGGATTTAGTTTGAATTCATTTTAATCAAGGAAAAATTTCATTTTTCAGAGATGATCAAGAAGAGTTTACTGGGAGATTCCAGTTTCTGAGCTTCTTGGAAAACAGTACACTTAAAGGAAATAGACATGAATAAAGATATAGAGACATGCCAGAAACGAGTCAATAATGTCCAGCCAAAATTGGGGAAAACTGAAGTTTTGCAATGCTGGACATTCAAATAATCCAGAGGAATTTGCACAAAGAAAACCTACATAATTAGTAATCCATGAATTTAGATGCAAAAGAGAGCATTCATAAAGCTTGAGGAAAGATGTTCTTAGCTGGCAAGCACCTTTTACAGCCTAATCATTTTGCCTATATCTTGCTCATGAGACCTCCTTCAGATACAATACATTTGTTAAGCATTATTATGAAGAAAACAAGGCAATGGTACGATAGCGTGTTTGTGCTCTCTTAAAGCAAATCGTCCACATTAACCAAGTCATCAAATTTTTATGATTTGCAAATTCCACTCTCATTAATAAACAGCTTATTTTGATAAATATGTTGACTCCAACTAACCTGGCAACGATTTCAGAAGAGAACTTTTTGTCATGAGGAACTTCCAATGAATTTGTGTGCATTTTTGCAAAAAGAGCGAGCACATTACGAAATCCCAAGACACAACATGAAGTACAAAAAAAATTTTTAAAATTAGAAAGTAGACAAAGAAATGCCAAAATTAGAACATGAACAAATACCTATGAGAAAACTGATTTGTCCACGGCTTGAAAACATAATACTTCAAATTCCATTCAAAATCCTGAAAACCCATAAACGCTTACTCTAATCTTCACAATGAATTTGGAGTTTCTCCATGAAGAAAATCAGCCAACCAGATGTGAATTCAATCGACCATGTTCCTTTCTAAGCCCAGAAACAAAGAGAAAAAAATAAACCAACAAAAAAACAACTCTCCTTCAGCTTTACTCAGACACTCAAGTTTTCTGCTTTTCACTCTGTTAGGTTAAAAACTGATAACAAAATTTCTTATAGATCAATAATCCTCACAACAACACTGCCCTTTAGGAAGAGCTTTTACACTGTCTCCAGGGTGGAACTTACTAATTTCACTCAAGAGGGACCATGACAACCCCAATTCTAGAAAGCTTGCCTGAGCCTGAGCATTGGACAGGGAGTATTGTGGGAATAGTCTCACAGGGATTGAGCTCATATCTGCAGCAAACAAACCCAGTGAGACTCCAGCTGACAACGCAGAAACTGCTGAAATCATTTCCACGCTGCACATGCCCCTGCTCCAGATTTAGAAACACAATGCAGGGGCTTGCCAGCAGCTTGGAGGCAGAGCCAGCCCCAGGCAGTGTGGCTTCCCCTGCACACAGGCAGGCAGGGCTGGGGCTGCCCCCAGAGCAGGCTGCCAGGGGGGCTGCCCAGTGACCACTGCACCAAGGCCACGGTTCATCTGTAACTCAAAGGCTCTAAGCATGCTCTGTGCAGGGATGTGGCTGTCTCGTGTCACAGCAGCTGTGCCACCCAGAAAAGCACTTGTACTCTGCTTCCCTACCAAGCACATCAAAGGTCCTACCACAGTAAGACATTTGTAGGCTAACACAGAATACACGTATTTTTGATAAATTTTAGTTAACATTATTAAGTTTTATTGAGTATAAATCTGGTTTCAACACTGTATTTTAAATTACTATAAGAAACTGACCAAACATACCTTCCAGTGGAGTTCTTTATCCTCTTGAAACAAACTTGTCATACGGAACCTTCCACGCTATTGGTATTAAATCCTTTTGCACTTACCCTAAATTGCTCTCTTCTGGCAGAAGCAACAATTCTGTTCCTAAAGAAAACTTACCACCAACCACCAAAGCTCCACAGAGCAGCAGCTGTGGCTTAAAATTCTAAGAAATGAAGCGTGAATAGAAGAACACAGAGAAAGAATCACAACTTCTCAGCGACAGGCTGGCCTAACTGTTTATAGTACCCAGCATTAGAATCTCTTCTGTTGAAAATAAGAAGGGCATAAGCAGGACAAAAACCTCTGGAAATGCAAGAATCTGTCCCCTTTACCACATTTTCTTATGGAATGCAGAATAAAACTGTCATGTCTGACTTTTCAGGTCCCCAGCACAAAGCAAATCTACAATTTCACTCCCAAACACCTTTTCATTATTGAAATTACGATTTTGGAAAGCCATCTATCTTTGGTGATGCAAATAGCTCAGTGCAGCACTAAAGCTGACTGCAGGACTCACAGTGGCCTAGCAAGGACATGGGTAAGTCTCCAAGCTCAAACAACAGGAGAAAGAGCAATAGCCAAATATCTGGAGTCCTAAACAGCAAGTGCTCTCAGGAATGAGCACTCGCCCTGCCACAAGCCCAATCTCTATTGCACAACAGAGGACAGTAGACCAGCCTGAGAGAAGAATCATTCCAACATGATCCAATTTCCCAAAACTGCCCATCTCTACCACCTCTCATCCCTTCAGGTGATCCTACACACACCACTGCAAAGTCCTCTAGGCATGAGACCCAAAACAACAGCCTTTCCCTAAAATATGCATCTCTTTAAAAATTGAGCAAATGCCTACAGAAAAATACTCCCATGAGCCATGCATAGTTTGAAGGCTGCCAGAGAAGCCAGAGCCATGTTATGCCTCCTCCAATAAAGAGCCTCCAGTGCTCTACAGGGGGGAGCCCACAAACGAATCCTGGAAAACTGGCAGTGATGGGGAAGTTTCCTGTTTAGAAAAGGCCAAACTGCCAGAAGAGTTGAAGAGGCAAGCGAGAGATTAGCCAGTTTGCTCTGGAATTTCCCCTGAGCTGGAGGAACATGCATTCTTACAACTGGATTTGCACTCAGTGGCAGCTGGGCTTGCAGGTCTCTCTGAAACACACACCTACACTGTGTGCACTGATGAAGAAATTATTTTTATTGAGCCCAGTACCAGCAAACACAGAGACAGGCAGTGAAAAGGACAGCAACCTTTCCACATAAAGAGCTATTTTTTTCCCAAGCAGTTATCTTGATCAGCTAAATCTGAAACATTATTCATCTAAATAAACCTCAAGATGGAGTATGTTTGCTAAGATTATAAAAATTGTTTGGATAAGTGTAATGAAAATTCACTCAGGATGATTCTCAATGCACTGCTGAAGGCTTAGCAGACTTTACTGAAGCATAAAACCATCACAATGCATATTTATACTGACCAAACACGTCATAATCTTGCTGTAATCTTTACTACATTCCACAACTTTCAAGTTCAGTCTATCTAAATGAAAAATTAACTTCCTTTTTCCTAGTACTAACAGAAAGACATTATAAACAGAAAAATTATGCTACCACTATAAATTCTGCATATCAGACAGTTATTTTTAGTCAGTCAAACCCAACAGATACAAAAGTCCTTCTGTTTAAAGGGAACTATTCATAGCAATAACAGAGTCTTCATCACTTTAGAATCTTTTATCAGTGATGAAGCATGGAACACCAGGCATGCTGGTCAGTGGTTCTCAGGCTTCTGAAGTGAAAGACTAAACTCAGACCCAAAAGAGGAAAAGGAGAAATTGGGGGTGTGAAGAATGACACAAAGACACAGCACACCTATCAGCCAATGGTTTAAAAAGTCCACAGAATAATAGAATGGTTTGGGTTGGAAGGGGCCTTAGAGATTTTCTAGTTCCACCCCCCTGTCCACCCCTCCCACTAAACCAGGGTGCTCAGAGCCCCATCCAGCCTGGCCCTGAACACCTCCAGGGATGGAGCATCCTCAGCTTCTCTGGGCAACCTGTTCCAGTGCCTCACCACCCTCACAGTGAAGCATTTCTTCCCAGTATCTAATTTAAACCCACTCTCTTTCAGGTTGCAGTAATTTACCCTTGTCCTGTCACTCCATGCTCTTGTAAATAGTCTCTCTCCATCTTTCTGTAGGCTCCCTCCCTTCAGGTACTGGAAGCCACAGTTCAGTGACCCCGAAGCCTTCTCTTTTCCAGGCTGAACAATCCCAGTTCTCTCAGCCTTTCTTCCTAGGAGAGGTGCTCCATCCCTCCAATCACCTTGGTGGCCTCCTCTGGACTCCCTCCAGCGGATCAGTGTCCCTCCTGTGCTGGGGCCCCAGAGCTGGGTGCAGCACTGCAGGGGGGGCTCGGGAATGTGGAGCAGACGGGGAGAATCACCTCCCCTGACCTGCTGTCACGGCACTTTTGATGCAGCAATGCTTCCTTTGATGCAGCTGAGAGGAAAGCTCAAAGAAGCCAAAGGGTTTGCACCTTCAGGTGTTTGTCCTCTCTCTGGGAGCTGCTGATCAGTGAAATGTGGATGTTTTGAAAAAGGACAGCAACTCAGCAGGACATTTTTATAGATTTTCATACTCCAAAATAGAGAAACCATGATGAGCTGGTCAAAAAAATTTAACTATGTCATGGAACTGGTGACTGAACTGGGTGCCAGAGTATAATCCTGAGGGGGTTTGGACCTGAATGGTGGCTTCATTCAGCTCTATAAACTTTCACAGATGGAGATGACCTGGACAATATTTTTTACACATGATCTTGCTGAATCTCCCAGGATTCCTGTCATGCATTCCCTAAGCCTATCCAGGTTCATCTGAATGACAACTCTGCATCAAACTGCATCCCTCAGTTTCACATCACCTGCAAATCCAAATGTGCTGCAGTCTGCCTCCTCCAGACACTGTGCTCCAGTTTGGGATCATCAACTCAACGTACATCTTTCTCCAGTCAACAGGGACCTTCCCTTACAACTTTCAGCATCAAAAACAGGGACACATGGTACAATTCACTAAAATACATTTTTTCCTAGGTTTTACCATGTAATATCAGATTTTTAAAAGCATAGTTCTAATGTTTGTCTATGTATCTTTAGTTTCTTCTCTTTCAAAAGGACAAATAATTGGGTTATACTTATAAAGCAAATAAATTGAAAACAAAAGTTGAAATTAACCACCATACATTCCTCTGACTAAAAACACACAATGCATAAGCAGTTGCATAAGTAGTACAGAGACAAATAGGCAATGTGATACTAGAGAGTACATTCCAAAACTCAAAGTTTGTTTGTTTGTTTTATGAAGAGCTCCATGATATAAGGAACACTTAATCCTCCAAGCAATGTATGTGCTTAAAACCATGCCACTGGCAGGAACATGTTAATATGACCACCTCAGTGCAAATCACCAGCCTGTACAGGATAAAGTACTGCAAGCATTTTGTCAGAGAAGTCATTTTTAATTAGCAGAGCATGTTTCATAGCAGTCACTTTTGCCCTGAAACTGATATAAAACAAAGGATGAGTGGGGGTTTTTTAATATAATTATGATGCTTGAAAGTATTAGCATTAATAGGGGTTAATAACAGTGTGGATTAAAGAGGCAGACAGAGTGAAATTACCACACTGATGTTTTCTCATATCCTGGAGCTGTCAATTGAATCAAAGCTAGTATATGATACTCTCATTTGAACACAACTCAAAAATCAATGTTCTGGATGACAGGACTGAAATGCTCACATTCACAACAGCACAGAGACACTAACAGGCCATGCAGAGAAAAGTATTTCATCTTCTAATGACAACCAGAAAGTTTTGCTCTGTAGTTAAATACAACATATACAGGACCTTAAGGAGGTGCCTAAATGTGACCAGTCAGCATTCCTACGACAGAAGAATATGCATCTCCAGCCTGCATTTTTGTCAAAGGAAACAAGGCCTGAAAACATGGACATTCAGACAACCTTAGATTTCTTCTAACTAAAAACAGGTGGCAATTCACAAAGGCTGATCATTTCTGCATGACTTAAACACACATAAGCAGATATAGATTGAATTCAGTTTAATAAGCAACAGAAGTTCTTTATCACACAAACAAACAAGAGTTCCTTGTACATTCTGAGCCAAATGCATTTAACCAACACCAAAATTCAGGAGACAATCTGACTGAGCTAACGTGCCACTTTATGGCTTACCAATGCTGCTGTACTGCCCAACAGAGAAGTTTCACATGTATCTGTGCATACCTGTCCCTGTTCTGGCACCAGCTTTACATACACACTCTTAAGTTCTCCTCCTGTTGCCAAGCCTAGTCAGCCTTGGAAAAGCCTTGTGTATTTTCAAGGGTTTTCTGTCTGGTGATGGATGGCTTTGCTGGTTTGTTCCATTTTTAACTTGCAGCCTCTGGGAAAATAACATGCTGACATAACTTCCTCCCTTCCTACAGAAAAACTTCCCCTATTACCGTTATTACCAGCGTTAAAAGGATTTACATTTTCGAGACATCAATCTTTAGGCACACAGAGGCAGACCCAGCATGTTCTTCAGGAAACTAAAGCCAACCTAAGCAGGGGCAGCTACTGAATGAAGAGCTTGAGAAGCTGCTCAGAGGAGTTGCTGCCTTGAGACACAGAGTGTCACACAGTCCAACTGCAGAATGAACAGCTGAGATAACTGATGGGGCATCCAGGGGGCTCTGGGAAAGGCCACAGCTCTTGGAGAGGGAAGGGGATACACTGCACCGGCTGAGCACTGTGCAAACACTGCACATCTCTGCCCTTGCTGCTTGGCTTGTGCTTTCCACCCAGGACAAGCAGGCTGTGCCTTGCAGAAAAGCATGTCCTAGACATGTCAGTAAGCCATATGTGAATCCATGCTGTGGGATGCAGGAAAAGACCTTTTGAGAAGTAACCTGAATGTGGGAATATCAAATACAGTTTTACAGCACAGAACAGAAAGATTCATCCAGCCCGAGAACTTGAATAGTCCTATTCATTAAATATTACCATCTCTGGGGGTAAACTGTGTCCTGGGTTTCTTAGGATACCATGAGGACAATGGAACTGGAAGAACAACCCAATGACCAGGACAGCAGAGCAGTGACAGATATTGCCCACTGCCAACCACTCTTCTTCCACAGACAGAATGTCTTGTACAACAAGATCCTGCACTCACCACTTCCCTTCACTTCCCAAATGCACTTCTCTAGAACTTTGCAATTATCAGAATCACCTGATGACTGACCAAATACTCCCTGATGTGTTCCTTCCTGTTCCTTTTCTTGACTTTAGAACAGAAAGGTCTACACCACCTTGGTCTGTATTTGAAGATGATCTTTTCAGTCTGTCCAGTTTAATGTGAAATGGTTTATTTGTCTCCTATCATACACTTCTAGATTAATTCCTGGAAAAATTAAAGTGGTCACTCTGCTCCTTACATAGCTACTTATTATATTACAAATGGATTTGGACAGTGAAGGCCATCCTTAATGATCAGTGTGCAAGAGCTGCACTCACAGCAGTTCCCAGAGCCAAAGACTTTGCGTTCTAACAACTTCTTTTGAAGAGGTACACATAGAAAAATTATTACCATAATGGAAATTAAAATTAATTAGCAATGTGAAACACGCTAGATGAAAAAACCCCACATTCAGAAATGAAAGTTGGCAAACATTTTGTTAGCCTTGGACCAAAATCAAGCAGCAGTAGCTTTTCCAAGCTTTTATTTCACTAGTTATACTTTGGAGCATAAGGACATCACTAACACACACACTAAACATGTAAAGTTTCCATTTAGGATACAAATTTTTAGAATCCAAATGGTAAAATCCTGTATCAGCTAGAAACATATGAAGAGCATTTATTTTTAATAATTATAAATTATTCTCAAAAAGGCAGTCATTAGTACTTATCTAATGTATCACAGAGCCACACTGCTTCCAAATTTCCTACAGACACAGTTGTAAAGCCAGTTTCTGCTCCAGAACTTACAGGTTTCTAGAAAGCAAACCAGTTCCCAATCCAGCTATGCCATAAAACTGCGTCCAACAGAAATATCAGTAACAGATACCTGGGTCTCAGTCACCTGATTTACCTACAATCACCTGCACCATTTAGCAAAGCAAGACAGCACCATGTTCATCTCTACAATAGTTTGCTTTTTGGCAATGGTGCAGGGCGAGAACGCAGAACCAGAAAGGTGTGCAGTGGCCATGGCAGTCAGCACATTTTTGGGAACAACCATTCTCAGTGCTGAGAAAGGTGACTCAAAAATACCTGTTGGCAGAAATTTGGTTGAGCAACAAAGCCTTTTAAAAATAGTTCAGAAATGGCACTGGGGTATTTGCTGCATTTTGCTGTTTCCAAAATTTACTGTGAAGGCCAAATTTAATTTTATGCACCTACTAAGGTTGTTTGCTATTACAAAGGGTTTACTCATAGACATGATTTAAATCAAAAGCACCTCATTCATTGATTAGCACTGTAACTTTCAATAGGATTTCTGCTTGATTTGTTCCAAGCAGGAAGAAGAACATATTACTACACATATATGAGATGTTTAGATATAATTCCTCTAATAAATTGTGACTTATAAATTAAAAGGCCACCACCAGTTTCTAAAGAACAAAAATGTGCACTGAGAAAGCAGGTGAGGAGTCAGGCCAGCAGTGTGCCCACACAATGCCCACCCTGGGTCCCTCACAGGGACCTCATTGCAAACACAGCAATCACACAGGCTGTTACAACAGGACAGCAAACACGAAAATTGCCATCCCCTACTTATGGAATTTCTATCCAAAATTAAATGTATCTAAGTTAAAGGACGTTAAAAAATTGACTACTGCTGAACTAAAAAGGTTTGGTTTATTAACCTGCAACTCCTTAAACTACTCTGTATGTTTCCTGTATAAAAATGGAAATGAAAGCACCTACTGGTGAAAAGGAGGAACAACTTCTACACACATCACAGTATCTTACACTTGTTCAAAAAACACTTTTTTGAGCATTTGACATTGCTTCCCATTTTTGTCTTCTGACTATTGTCTTCTACAGAAACATATCTCTTTGTTATGCAAGAGATAAAAATATACCAGGTTCCAGAAGATAAAGAAAGATATATCCAACATACTTTCAAACTTTTCAAGCAATACTTTCCTGTAAAACACTCAAGAAAAACAAAAGGTGATTTGATGAAGAAAGTGCAATGTGCAATTTGAAACAAATTGGCTACTTCTGATTTGTATTTTACACCTGAATAGAAAGAAAAAGTCCAGGTAGCGTGTTGCAATGGAGTAACACATCCTAATAAATGCTTCCTTCATGGATTAGGTGGTGGGGTTCTTGCAGAGCACAGAAGTTATGATCTTCCCAAACTGTTCTCTTGAGCCATTATCATTGTCAGTTCCACCATGGCCGGACTACAGATAGGACCTGTGCAACTCCTGTCTGGCTAGGCTAGGCCCCTGCTCCTGCTGCCGCTACTTGCATTTTGTTTGAGTTCAGGGAAGTAGAAATATTTTGTTGTTATACTTTCTCTTTCTTGCTGAATGTCTTTTAGAGTGCTTATAGATTTAAAGTAATAGACTACATCATTGTCTACATCCATTTATCTACCAAGGAATTATTCCTACATCTGATTAAACTCTTCACCTCCAGCAGAAACCCCTGGGAACAGCTGTCAGAACAGAGCTGAGCGTTCCCCAGAGCAGAACCTCTTGCGGGGTCTGCACTCACAGGTTGTGTGTCCCATCCCTGGCTGTGCTCACCATGAGCAGAAAGGTCTTTGTGCTGTGTCAGCGCTTCTCAATCAAAATTTGCACTCTTTTCCCAAACATCTAGCAGCTATTCCTCAGGGCAAAAAGGTCCAAATGTTCAGATTCCCTCCAACACACACCTCCACGAACTTTTCATCTACCTTGTCATTCTAGTAATCATTCCCAAATTTCTTGCTTCTGTGGTTCCAGAAAACAGTGGAACTATTGGTTCATGCATTTTAGTTCCATAATTCTATCCTCAGCAGATCTTAGCTTTTGCTTTTTTACCACAAACTGTTGCTTGCAAAGCCAGAGATCTTCAACTCTGCTGTCCAAAACACTGCTCGGATACCTGCTAAATTTGTAAAATTAATTCCTAACACAGCAAAGTTTCCTTCACTACACATTCTTTTGCACTCACCAGCATTGAATTTCATCTGCCATCTTGCTAATCATCCAACTAACTTGCTCTCCCAAAACTCCCCCAGGAGTTTGCTCTGAGCTCAACTAAATAAATAGTTCTAATATCTGCAATTTTGTTAATCCTATACCTGATATTTTTTGCACAGAAACATTCTCATCTCTAACATGGAACACTTCTGCTGTGATGAACAATTTGGTTTTGCACCTTTCAGCTCTCCTGGTCACTACCTGATTCCTGACTGCCCCTTGCCTTGTCATTTCCTTGACCTGTTTTGAAGGCGTTTGGAAAAGGACTTGGAATCTTCAAATAAACAACATCAGTGACTTCAGCTGTATCCACTCTTTGGTTTATGCACTCAGAGACTATTAACAGATTGCAAATCACAGTTTTACTTTGTGGAACCAAGAGAATTTTGCTCTGTATTTCGTTCAGCTACAGCTTTTTAAAAATGCATATTTTAATTAGTAGTCTAATTACAAAATGAAAAAACTCCTGAGACTGCAACCGAAGTTACTCTCCAAATTCCCAAAGTCCCCCTTCTGCCCCGCCTTTTTATTTTATTTCACACGACTATTAAAAACTTAATATGCCTTGTGTTTGTCACTCAATGTGACGAGAACGTCAGTTCCTGGAAAAGGAAGAGCATGTCAGCAGGATGCATCCCTCTTAAGCGTAGGTTGTTCCTGGGCTTTCCCTAAATAACTTCAAAACCAACAAAACCAACAAAAGAACTGCTTTGGATGGGGTGACGTGCCTGGAAGTATTTAGTGAACTGGAATGCAGGAGAGAGGAATGAATCCCTTATCCGCTGTGTCGCACACTCCAGGTCACAAGATAAAGGGATCAGCAGCACGGACGGCGCAGCCTCTCCATCCACGGCACAGCTGAGTCCGGCTCTCAGTGTGCACCCAAACAGAGTCACCTTCAGAGGCAGCTTCATCTGTGGAACCACCAACTTCATCCTCTTTTATATCCTCTTCAGCTTTATTTCAAAATAAACAAGCAACCTAAACCAAAAAGCCAACAAAAAAGTAAACCTTCTGTTTGATCCATTTCTTTAGTTGTTCTGGTTAAGATTTGATGCTTTCAGCTTTATTAATACAAAAAGAATGCCCTAGTCAGTCTGTAAGAAGTGCCCATTTCACTCTCCATACAGAATCAGCTGTGTAATTAAGGCCCAACATGTACAGTACTAATTAAATCAGTGTGTTTTATGTAGTAATGATGCCTTTCCTGCAGGATTTGATGTGCTTAATTACTACAAATGTGTAAGCATTCAGTGTATTACTAGAAGCATGTAGGCAGTTAGTACACACAGCAATGAATTTTTCTGTGTCATGAAAATATTATTACTCACATAAATGAAAGACTTGATTTACCATCTGCAAGGTACAGCTATGACCTGCAATGAGCTCTAATGTATCAGCAAAAAAACCTCTCTTTAGGTGCAAAGAAAAATAACAGGTACCTCCTTTCACATGAAAGATCTTAAAAGTAGTGGAAATATTAAAGCAAACTTTCAAAACTTTTCTATAAGTAGTCAGTAGTGCAGCAACAAAAACAACGTGTAAAACACTGAATTTTACAACAGTACATAAACAATCTTCTGATTATAACCACACTATCCTCTTACACCAAGATGTTCAACCAGAGTTTCAGAAACACTGGATTCTCTTGTTCTAAGATGAGCTTTCTAAGGAGTAACACGATGCTTCTGGTCAGAAGTTTTTTCTGGACTACATTGTAAATGAAAGGAATCTTGGCAGGTCAGTATCTCGCTAGAACGTGCAATTCTGCATGTCATTGCTGCTTGCTTATTCACTGAAACAACAGATTCATTACCAAACAAGAAAGAGAAACAAACACAGCCTCCTACAGTTCCTGCTGGAGGAGCACCATTCACCTTTCCTTTCCTTTATCACAACACCCATTGCCAAGACCACGTCCCACCGCAGGACAGGAAAACAAACGAAATAAAGAATTGCTAAGCTGAGCTCAGTTGCCCTGAGTCACCAACTGATGAGACTCCCATTTAGGCACTTTCCAAAGCCGCGTTCAGCACTTCCCGGAAGCTCGTACTGCATTCCACATTCCAGCTGGGACTGTGCTGAACAATGAGCGGAGTTGAAAAAGTCAAGCAGTCTCTGCCAGATAAATACCTCCAGCATAACTATCTGCTGAACCCCCAGCCAGGTCCACCCTGCAGTCCTCGCATGAAATGAAACACAGACACGCAGCAGATTTAAAAAGAAAATATATACACGAACTGTAGATTACCCATAAAGTTGTGGGTTTCTGTATCACATTCTTGTTTGAGGCAGGGGGCACAGGTCTAAGTTTCATTTTCATTTTCCTCATGGAACTTATTCATTGAAATTACTGAAACACAAATTAAGACTCAGTCTGAAGCTGAGCACTCTCTTTCTGTAGCAAAATAAATCTTCCAGTACTAATAAATGGAATACAAACACGGAGATATGTTCACTTTCCTTTTTTAAAAACACTTTTTCAGGATGGCACATTAAAAAGCCAGTTCTTTTCAACTGGAAGACAACATCAATTTAATTAGATTTCCACTATAAGATGCAAAACCCATTCTCAGAATTTACATCTTTAAGGTATCTAGATGTCTTTCAAAGCAATTCCCACAGAACTTTCAATAGGCATTTTGTGAACACAAAACATACTGATAGGAAAAATGAAAAGAGTAACCATTTAATATTCTTAAACAAGAGAGAAAAAACAAGCAAGTTGACACACTGACAATGAAACAAACTTCTGCTTAGGATTTCTCTTCCTGAAAATAAAATCATGTGATAGAGCAGATGAATTTATTTTCTCCATCCTTCACAGCTGCTGTTTCTCACATTCTGAGTGCTATAGCTGCAAACAAACAATACAGGTGTGGGGAACAGAAGCACCACACTATACACAACAACCTCCCTCACCTCACATGGAAAACGTGTACTCCTCCTAGAGCAAAATGTGAAAACATACTCAGGCCAACTGTTTATTGAGTTTGGCATTTTTACCTTCACCTTTACCTTTTCATTAGACAACCACGCTCACCTCACAAACACACGATCTGCCAGCTAATCACAATGATTTGTCGTAAGAACAGCTATCTCAAGTTAATGAAGCACATACTCTGTTTTAGAGAGGGCTGATAGCAGGCCTGTTGGGAAGAACTTCCATGCCTTTAAAAACTTTTGACCATGGGCTTGGGTAAGCTACAAGTGGCATCCTGCTGCTTCTACAGGTTTCTAGGAACACTGCACATCACTATAAAACAGATGGTGTGTTGTATCACAAATCAAGGCACTGCAATTACTAAAAACAACACCCTGTATATCTGCTCCTACCTGTGAAAAAGTGACAGAAACCCAAGGACCAGATGGACTGTGCTGACAACAGGAGGTCCTGAGGAAGGGATGTCAGAAAGAGTACAGTCCAGCTGAAAGTAGGATAAACACTGAATTCAGACCTGATTGCTCAGGGATTTACACAGTATATCTTGAAAACTTTCAGGAATGAAGACCATTAAGTCCTTTGGACAGCTTATTCCAGTGCTTGACTCTCGTGATGGAAGCTTTTCCCTTACTTTATTAGACTCTCTCTTATTTCCATTTATACTCTTTGCCTCTTGTTCTCCTGTCACATGCCACTGAGAGGAGCCTGGCTTCATCTTGAGAGCCTCTGTGTAGGTGTTGGAAGGTTGTTGTTGGGTCATCCCAAACATGTCCCTCTTCCAGTCTGAGGCCCAGGTCCTGCAGGCTCTCCTCCTCACAGGGCAAGTCTTCTGGGCCCTGACCAGACCACCTTGGCTGCCCTCCTCTAGAACACCTCCAGTTGATGCACACCCTTCTTGTGCTGTGGAGCCCAAAACTGGATGCAGCTTTTCAGATGGGATCTATCGAGTGCTGAGTAAAGGATTTTAATAATGACTTCCCTCAGGCTCCTGGCTGTGGTCCCCTCAGTGCCATTTGGGATGCTGCTGCTCATCTTTGCAGTGAGGGCACGCTGCTGGCTCATGTTTAGCTGTGTCTAGCATGACCTCCAGGTCCTTTTCTGCAGAGATGCCTCCCAGCCAGTCAGTCTCCAACGAGAAACACTTTGGGTGGTTCCTCCCTGCCAAGCACAGGCTCTGCATTTTTCCTTGATTCACTTCATAATGCTTTCCCTGGCTCATTCCTCCAGCCTGTACAAGCTCCTCTGGATGGCAGCCCTGCCCTTGAGTGCATCGACTCCTGTATCTCCCAGTACCAGACTGCATTGTCTGCTGGGAGCCATCACTGGTGCTTTCTTCACGGAACGTGTGCCAACCAATTCCACTGGTTCCTCCAACACAGGGGCTCTCACATGGCAATTCACTTCAACACAGTTCAGAGCACTGAGGGTCCCACATTTGAAATGAGACAATACCCTTAGATTATAAATATCCTTTTAATGACAGCATCAAAAATAGAAAACACATAACAAGATGAAATATTATATTCATGCATGTTTGCACTACAAGTTGTACAAAAATGTGCAAACAGAACTCACAAATGATTTCCCTACGGCCTGCAAAACTAATGTCAATAATGACACTAAAGAGAATAAATTATCATATCGAGAGCAAGGAATAAATTCACTTCTCAAAATATGTAAGTCTTCAAATTTAAGAAAAAATTGGAGTGTCAATATTTATTGATCAGACTAATGTCTCATTTGAAATAATTGTTTCCAGAGACAGCACTTTTTTGAGTTTGTAATATAAAAATAGTATCCTTGGTAAACAATTCTAAAAAAACCCACAAAAAACCACAAAACAAAAAACAAACTTAGAAGGAAATACTGCCAACTGAAAGTTCTAAGAAAAATACTCTGTCTGGTCATTTCCAAAGACTCTACGTGAAAGTGTTCACAAAACCCTGTGGAAATGCACATCAATATTTAACAACTTCTAACAAGCTTTCCCCCCTGCTCCAAACAAAGCATCACACAGATTTTTATCTTAAACAGAATCTGAGACCAAGATTAATTTGATTCAAAATAAAACCAAACTAAATGTCAGATACCAGCTACTGTACTGAATAGTGAATAAATTGTTGTATTCATTGAAGACAACACATTGAGATAGACAAAAACAGTTAACAGCACTCCATGCATTTATGTTGTTTCCATTTAAAGTATGCAGTGACTTATTTACATGCATTTTAAAAGCCACAGTAAAAACTCTCCAAGTCACCCTTTCACTACCCAGAAATTCTAAAAAAAAAGGATATATTAAAAACTATCAGATTTTTATTTGACACACATTCAAACACACATTCATTCAGTCACACTGACTGAAGTCAAATCTAACTATGATCCATGGCATTCTAAGGATTAGGTTCATGACCTCAAGCATTTTAATTCTTTGCTAGATGAGGTTATTAATAATGTTTACTGTAGTAGAAAACATTGCATGTAAATTGCAGTCTCGTGCAAAATTTACGGGATGTGGCAGTGAAACCAGAGCCTGAAATCTTAAAAAAAGAACCCAAGCCCCTTAAGATCCCAAGGTCCCCAACAACAGCACTTCTGGGGCAGAAAAACTGCTACAGCTTTTAAGGAAAATTTCTTTTGTTTTCCCTCCTCAGTAAAGTCCACAATGTGGCACAGCTGCATCCAAAAGAGATGTTGGGACAAGCACTCGAGTTTAACAGTCCCCACTCTGGTATGAAAATACCCTCTATACTCATTTGTTGAAGAGATCTTTACTAAAATATCTGAAATACACATCTGAGCAAGAAAAACCTAACATCATTTTCATCACCTTGGATATTTTCAGGGAAGGTACAATATTTTCATGTAAAATCTGAAGAAAATGTTAACACAATATAAATACACAATATGCAGTGAAAACATACACAAACTAATGTCAGGAAGGATTTAGTATGGGAATTTCAATATTGTTCAAATTCAGGCAGAGACAAACACCCCATGCTCCAGAGTTGTGTTCCAAATGAACACAAGTGAGCTGGCCACAGCCTTTTATGAATGCACACTTTTGCCAGCTTGGTTCGAAAGTTTAGAGACAAAATCCCAGCTTGGGAAAATTTATTAAAACTCATCCTTTTCAGCATTTAAACACTTTTTAATTACACATTCCTGTATTGAACATAAATTGAAAAGTTAAGAAAAAAACTGATAGTTGAAAAACCAGCATCCAGAATAATCATTTTATCTTGCCTCCCCCTCCTGCCACATCCCAGCTGGTGGCCCAGCCCACACAGTCCCCCTGCCAGGCTGTGCCCAGGCAGTGCTCCCAGGAAGGTGATGCAGCCGCTGCTGTGTCAGGGGAGCAGCAGCTCAGCGGGACCGTGCTGGGCCAGCAAGGCCACCCCACACAAGCCTGGGTGCCTCTCAGAGCAGAAAGGCTCACACTAAGAGAATGCTGTTCTAGGACAGGACCCTACGCACCAGTGGCCTTGAACCTCTTTCAACAGAGGACACTCTCACAGCAGCAAAGAACCCAACTTGTAAGGAAAAGCAGGTTCTAAAGGCAGGGGAGTAGGAACATAACGGATACCAGCAAGAACTTGTAGCAATTTGTCTGCTGGATGTCAATGTGATAAACCTCACGTAGACTTGGCTGTTCCAAAAGAAGTGGTGATGAGTCTGAAGTCTGTAGAGCTCAGAGTGCCTCACAGAGCAACCATAATTATTTTTTGAAAGCAATACATTGAGAAAAAGTCTTGTCCAAGATAAGGAAAATCAAAATGCTCATAAACTCCAGTAAGTTACATGTAAAACTAGCAGTGAAACTAAGCAAGAAATGCAGTGGAGAAACTTGCTGAAAAATAAAAATAAGAATCACAGAATCACAAAATATGCTGAGTTGGAAGGGACCACTACTCCTGGCCCTGTATGGGACCACCCTCAACAGTCACACCATGTGCCTGAGTATCACCCAAAAGCTTCTTGAACTCTGCCAGGCTTGGGGCTGTGGCCACTTCCCCAAGGAGCCTGTTCAGTGCCCAAACACACTCTGGGTGGAAAACCTTTTTCGAATATCCAGCCTAAACCTCCCCTGACACAACTTCAGGCCATTCCCTCAGTCCTGTCCCTGGTCACCACAGAGCAGAGATCAGTGCCTGCCCCTCCTCTTCCCCTCACCAGGAAGCTGTAACTGCAGTGAGGTCTCCCCTCAGTCTCCTCCTCTCCAGCTGAACAGACCAAGTGCCCTCAGCCTCTCCTCACACGCTGCCCCTCCAGGCCCTTCATCTTTGTTGGCTCCTCTGGACACTCTCTAATGGTTTAATGTCTTTCTTACACTGTGGTGCCCAACACTGCACACAGGACTCGAGGTGAGGCTGGACCAGCACAGAGTAGAGTGGGGCAATTACCACTAAAATATGTTTCTACATGCAGCAGAAGCAGAAGGCTTGTAAAATCTGATGATGACAATGGCTAAAGTAGGCAAAAAGGTAAAATGATCACTCAAAGATGACTCATCAAGAGCTCAAAAAAACCTACTAAGAATTCTTTCTACATTACAGTTTCCTACAGAAGTGTCAGAAGAATTTCCCAGAACAAAACGGTACTTTGGAGGGGAAGATATAGAAGATTTCAGAAAACAAAAATGAAAGTATCAGACAGCGTGACTTTGAGTGCTCTGTGTAATCAAAATTTAAAGGTAGAGAGTTATAAATTGTGGGTTTCACTTTATACCCCAGGAGATGAGAAAGGATTATTGGAAGATGGGCCAATGTTTCCTCTGTTTTTAAAGAGCAATAAAGTTATCCAGAATCTTTGCTGCAGAAAATGTCAAGTTACCAAACACTAGTAACGCGACAGATCAATAAATTACACTGGAAAAAAATCAGAAAGGCTTCTCTACAGCAAGATCATAAGTTTTCCATTTATTAACAGTTCTTCAACAGAAGTAAATGGATGTACTTAATACAACGAGTAATTTAATAAAAAATCTTTAGCAAGAACATTCACCAAAGAAAATTCTCAATTATACTAAACTGTCGTGGTATAGGAGAACAATTCTCTTTTGAAGCACTAACCCATTTTTAAAACTAGGAATAAATGTTAAGTTTTCCCCAAGGGAGGCAGATTAGATCTCTGCTGGGCTCTGTGCATGTGTAGTTGGGGCTGATTAACTCAGGGTTTTTTGGTTTGTTTTGTATAGACAATTTCTGAACAGATCAAAAAGGTTCGGCAATAAATTGGTCAAATGTATAGATAGTAAGAGTATTTGGAATAGTCAGTGCTCAAGTCTTTTGAGACAGTGCTTGAAAGGGTTTCCTAAGACCAAGCAATTGGGTAACAAAGCATTACATGTTTCCCAACTTAGGAGAGGAAACCAAAGCTCATCAAAAAATCCCAAAGATGCATATGCAATAACAGACTACATACATTGTTACAACTCCAGAAAGGGAACCTGACATGTGGGTCACTTCAACGTGCAGTAACCACAGAAAAAAAATTCATTTAAATGCTCAGAATCATCAGGAAAGAACTGGGAGGTACACACATACTGTAAGACTTTGCATTTTGCTTCCTGCATTTCAAAACTATGTATTTGAACTAAAAGTCACAGAGAAAACCAAAAACATCCAGAGCCTTGTAAGATCTCTACAAGGAAAGACTGTATCAGAGGGGTTTCTCCACCTTGGAAAATATATGCTCTGAGACAGGAATACAAGATATCTCATACTTCTGTACAGAATCAACAATATGAATACAGAATAATTCATTATTTTGCATGAAAATTAAATAGATATCATTATATAAAACGATTGTGTGTTGGTATAAACATATGGAAGTCTTTCACAAAACAGTAAAACTGCAGACTATTATGAAGGACAAAAAGTAAGGGGCTTAAAAAGTTTCAAAGGAATGGGGGAGAAGCTCCTGAGGAACTCACACAGACAGTGACCCAGAATTATCCTGGCACTGCTGAAGGCTCTTAAAGCTGGAGCAGCACATGCCAGTGTATCTACCAAACCAAGCAACACTCCCTCCCAAACCATCCACTGCTGATTCTTGGTGAATTCTGGACAATAAGCTCAATCAACTTTTATTCTGACCTTGGGTATCAATATGTCCATTGCTATTCAATGTAAATATCACAAGAGCTTCAGGAAGCCAAGACTTGGTTTTCAGCATCTTCCCATGAGCCTTTTGCATGACGTGGAATGCAGCTCAGCAATGGCAGCACAACATCTCCAGTTGCAGCTGAATCAGATCTAAATCTATGTATCTGTTACACTGATAAAATTGCTGGTTAATACACAGCCTTCCAAAATGCACAGGGTTCCCAGAGCAGTAAAACAGACACTTCAGGAAGGGGACAGTAACACGTACAGCCTAGATAGAAATTGTGCAGGAGGCATTGTGCCACTAGGTTGAAATTTAAACAGCAATTCATGGAGTAACAGAAGGGTTTGGGCTCGAAGGGGCCCTAAAGAGCACCTCGGTCCAACTCCTCTGCCATTGACAGACACCTCCCACTAGCCCAGGCTGCTCAGAGCCCCATCCAGCCTGGCCTTGGACACTTCCAGGGGCATCCATAGCTTTGCTGGGCACCCTCTCTGCCAGTGCCTGCCCACAGTAAAGAATTGCTGCCATGTATCTAATCCAAACCTACTCCCTTTCAGTTTGAAGCCCTTGTCCTGTCACCACCTGCTCTTGTAAAAGTGCCTCTCCAGCTCTACCATAACACCACTGTAGGCACTGAAGCTGCTAGGAGATTTCTCCCAAACCTTCTCTTCTCCGGGCTAAACAGCCCCGGCTCCCCACCCTTTCCTCATGGACAGCTGCTCATCCCTCCAACCATCTTGGTGCCCCTCCTCTGGACTCGCTCCCACAGGTCTGTGTCCCCCCAGCGCTGGGTGCAGTACTGCAGGGGGGTCCCAGAGGATCCGAGCAGGGGGGCACAATCTCAGCAGGCAGCACACACCCTGCCTGCTCTGCCTCTTGCTGGGGTCTGAAATGCACATTCACTTGCAAACCTCATCTACCCATTGCTAGATTGCAGCTTAAATCAGGTAACTTGTTTTCTCTCATCTGGATCAGTGCTGGCACAGAGAACCTCACCCTCTCAAAAATCTGAAGAAGGTTTAACTCACACTAAAACAAAACGGTACATGACTCAGGACCACTCCATTCCTTACTTCATTCAGCACAAGCCATAAAATACTGTGAAACTGAAACCGAAAAGGTGCATTCTTTCCTGCCACACTTAAAATCAGTAATCTGAAGAGACAAGAGTCATTAAGGTTTTCTTTGAACGCCCTTCAGAAACCACCACTAAACTCAATGTCTCATTTAAATACGGTTTCCACTGTGGTGTTGCTCTTGCAACAGACAAGTAAGGTATTATCCATAATAGGTAAAACAGCGTACAGAAACGTGCTGTTACCTAACTCATCGTAGTAAATTAATACTTAAAAAGGAAAGCTTATAAGCACTATCATATTTAAGCAGTAAGACATAAGAGGGTGTGCATATGCTGTAATAATGACACACCTTAAGAGGTATGTCACCATTATCCCATATACACACCCTAAAATGCTTCAGCATAGATCACATCTACATATTTAACAAATGGAATTAGGATGCTTAGAAATGTGCCTATTTAGTGGCTAATAATCTCAAAATGTTTCATAGAGAAACCCCAAATAAACCGCCCTCCCTCCCCTCAAAAAACCAACACACATCCACCCAAAAAAAACCCCATAAAACAAGCCACCAAATATTCCTGCTCAAGCAACCATTTCCAACCATTTTTTCATCATCAAGTTACAAATACAGACTGTTAAAAAAATACTTGCATAATGGAATGCATTCACTTCCTCCAAAATGAGGTTGAAAAAAGGAAGGAGAGCCAGTGAGAAGGATCTCGTTTTCTGCAATTTTGAAGTGTTCTTGAAACCTTAATGATGAGTTTTGAAAAACAAGGTGCAGATAAAACCTTCAAACACATTGTTAAGTTAAACTGCTTCCACCTTTTCGTTTCAACAGTCCAATGAACGGTTCAGAAAAACATCCCAATTTGGTTATTGCTGCTAATTCTCAGTATAAACTCATGGCAGAGGAGTTCAGTGGTACTACTTAGAGTCTAAAGCCAAAATCAGCACAAAAATCTGACATTTAATTGTATTTTTCCGTAATTGTATCATTGTTCACCTTGGAAGTGAACTGCAACATTTTGGAAAATGCATTACTGAACACTTAATTCTATCTACTCAGACTTTGTCACACAAAATACAAACATAATTATGTCTGTGGAAGCCAGAATAAACAAAATTTAACACTCATATGCCTTCATCTTAAACCAAACTGAAATATATTGAAATATTTACTAACCCTAAGTAATTCCACAGAATTTATTACTGCAAAATGTTCTTCTCAGGCACACCCAACTCAACTCCTCACTTTCTTACTCAACTACTTACTCTCTTCAGCTAAGGTACACTATTACAAAAACTAACATTATAATCTTTCAAGCCTGATCACACTTGACAAAATGATTGTTATTTAATGTATTTCCATTCATTTAATTGCTCTTTGGTTATATAAAACGGAAACAGTTTCCCAAATCATGTGAAGTTTTCACAACTGCATTACCCAAAACCAAAAAAAATTGAAGATATACATTTATTACGACATTCCCAAACAGTTTTCCAACTACAGAGCTGGAAATGCTGCTCATCCTTCAGATGGAAGACATTCAGACGTGAGATGGCCAAACACATCCTTTTAAGCAACAGTATTGATTAAAGTGTAACAAGAATCAAATCTTGAATTTCAAAATAGAAAACTTAAGGTATGCTTATATAAATTATTCAGCCACAACCAAAAAAACAAGCAAGTGATTTTTGTTCCTCAGTGCAAATGTGACAACTCCTCGCTGGGGATACTGAAAAGCTTCTCCTGCAGAAGTGGCTGTTGCAAACACACACTGGTCATAGAGCAAAACACTGAAACTGGAAAGGGGGGACTTACTCCCCACCCGCTTTTTGAGAGGTCTTGCCAGTTCCTCTGCTTTTTGGGAGAAGGGGATCAAATTCAATATACAAGACATGAAACAGATATGAAAAAGGTCCAACAACAAATCTTCAAAATTACAAATGCCAACAAGTCTCTACAAGTATATTACTGGGCCAGAATGCAGGAAAATCCTTGTGAAATAAGCTTTTCTGGTATGCAGTTATAGCAAATAATCATGAGGTGATGCCGAGAACTAGACAAACCTGGTATTCAAAGAATGCTGCAAACACTGAGGTCACGAATGCTCGCTGTAACTTTAGTCCTCACTTCTTATCCCACTATTTTGACATTAAATCTAATTCATCCTTCATTGTAAGCTTATAAGCCATGATTTTAATGAACATCTCCCTAGTCCACATGCTATAACACATGTCAAAAAGGAAATAATACAGTTTAAAAACGAAGTGAGGTTGATTTTGTATATGACATGTACAGAAGGGGAATATTGCTTGGTTTAAAAATACATTATACCATCGATTTTTCAGTAAACTACAAAACCAGATATTCTCTCTTGGATCAAAATTTTGAATTTATTTATAGATATTTTTAGAATAATGCTTCCTGCACTCCTAGCTCACAGGTAAGCCTAAGATCAAGCACTAAAATTGCAACTGCACTGGGTATTTTATTACTAAAAACATATTTGATTGATTATAATACTGCATCAATCTATAAAAAGTAATTACAGACATGACCAGAATGTTAAAGCCAGTTCTTATATTACTATAATTCCCCACAATTTATGGCAGACTGACATAGGAATGTTTAGCAGCACAGTAACACAGTGGATCATTTTATCTGGAGGTGGGGGGTGTGCCTACACATTTTTTATCACATTAAAATTTCTTTATTCTTAATCTTATATATATCTAAATACACTAGTTCCTTTAGTCCAAGTAACTTGGCAGATATTCAAATCAGAATATATACTTTCAACAAAAAAAGAATAAAGACATTTTTCACCCGAGGATAACTGATACTGTTCAGTATCTGAGTGTGATCTCCTTTTCCAATCTCATTTTGTTGACATAAATACAAGATCATTTCTCATCAAGGTTAGGGAATCAGGAAGTTCAAAGGAAAGATGGGCATGTAATTTGGGTACCTCAGTTAGATATATAAATCCAAAAAAGATGGGAGGGAGGTGGGGGAATTTGCTTCATGCTAGGGAAACATGCAGAGTGCAGGTGACATTTCTAAGGCTCTAGACCTGCAGGAATTGTGGTATCTGGTCAGGGAAGCTCTTGAGAACAAGTTCCAAATGCCATTCAAAAGAAGAGTTGCGTGCCAGGGTTCTCCCTCTTTGCCCAAGTTCACTCTGCAACCCACATTTAACGAGTTGCAAGCTGAGCAAGAACTACAAACTGCAAAAGCATCACCACATAAGTAGCACCAGCCACAACTGAAGCCTGAACTGCCTCATCTCCAAAGCTGCAAGTTGGACCTTCAGAGTTTCATAAACTAGAAGCCAGTTCAAATGCTTCATTTATTACTGACAAAGAAATAAAATTCCTTTTTGGTTTACCCTGGTATCCACGACAGCTAAATAAAAGCACCTGTTCAAATGATCCCTTGACAATATGTCCTTGAAAAACAGAAAGACCCTGCAACCATCCTTCCCCTGAAGAGGTCTCTCTTAGCAACAATAAATAAAGTTATAACACTTCACGGATCAGCTGCACCATTAACAGTCTCATCTTAGAAATCTGCCACTTCTGAAGATCTTGGCCTGCATCGGTTCATTTCTGACACACACAGAGCAACAAAGAGAGAAAAAGAAGAAAAGCTTTTCTCAGGACCAGCCAGTCCAGGTAAACTGTTGGCAAAACCACCAGTTCCACAATACGGGTTCCACACTCAGAACTCATCACAAGGAGCTGTGCTTATGGCAGATCCACACACAGGAGTGTTTCAGTCAAACACAAAAATCACAGAATCATAGAATCGATGGGGTTGGAAAAGACCTCCGAGATCATCGAGTCCAACCCTTGGTCCAACTCCAGTCCCTTTACCAGATCATGGCACTC
>JAWWEV010000167.1:10432649-10446426 GCA_035583235.1 Hafferia zeledoni | reverse complement strand
AAGAATTTTTTTCTGATCTCCAACTTCAATTTCCCCTGGCAGAGCTTGAGCCTGTGCCCCCTTGTCCTATTGCTGACATCGTGTCATTGGTGCCTAGCCCTAAAATAAGCACTTACAAAACAGACATGAATACACTTGCATTTTTCTTCTTCCTCTTAATAAATATAAATAAAGTATCTCTTTGCTCCTTTACCTTATTATGACCATAAAGCAAACATCTATTATTACAAATATATAGCAAATTACTATTTGTTGACTTTTACTTAGAATCAGATTTCTTCATTAAAATTCTTGTAGTCTCTTCCCAAATCCACACTGAAATCAGGACCAGAACCAGATCAGAAATTATGAAATACAACTTTATTAAAAAAATAATACAGAAGGAAGAGGGCCATCTGAATAGCTTAGCTCCCTTATATATTTTCTAACCTCCATTCATAAACTTCTTTTCCGATCTACAAATGCCAGGTTTTGCATAAAAGAAAACTGTTTATTATATGTTACTGTGAAATAGGTAAGAGTCTAAAAATGTTGTACACTAAAAACTGAAAGGTCTGAACGTGGGTTTGCCAGTTCCATGGAATCAGTGAAAGGAGAGCACCAACATGCTGTACTGAAACAGTCTTAACTAGTCTTTGCTTTATAAACAAAGAAAGCAACATCTCAACCTCAGGATTTATAAGCTGAGCTCCTTCTGAGAGTTCTGTATGGCACAGCCCCAGGCAGACTCTGAGCCACTGGGATCAGCTGCTTTCTGCCCAAGCCTGAGCAGGGTTGTGCCAGGTGTGTGCTCAGAGCCCACACCCCCTGCCCTGTCCTGAGATCTGGAGTGACACAAATCAGAAACAGCAAAAAGCCCCTGCATTGATGATCCTGTTGGGCTTCTCATTGAATAATACAATGATAAAATGAGCTGTAGCACACGATGTGCAAAATTGTGAGGGATCATCATAAGATTTATTCGTGTTCTTTCTTTAATGAACATAACTAGGACACACCTTTTATAAATTATTATGAATAAGGACTTATAATGTATAAAGGCTTCAAAAAAGTTTTCACATTTAACAAGTGAAGCTTTAAAACCACTGAGATGACTTAAGCCAGCACAGGAAACCTGCAACACAACAAAGCTTATGTAAAGAGAACAAATTAAAACATCAATCAAACTGGTGGCCTGGGGGAATATAATGTACTATTAGAAATTCTTAGCATAAAAAAGTATCAGCTTTAACAAATCATGAACCATTAGAAAACATTCCAAACTGATTTACAGTCATAGGAATCAACTTCACAGATAAATTATTTCTGGATTCCCAGAACACATCCAAGGACCCAGTTCAAGTTTCACAATCTTGTATTCAGCCCAATAGACTGTGTTTGATTAGATGCACATTATCTGCCTTTCTGCTCCTTCACACAACCCGAGCAAGGATTGCTTTGTTACAACTGGGTATATAGTTATAAACTCAATACACAACAGTCTTGAGTTCTGGCTCTCTTCAAAACCACACAAATTCTCAGTTCCCTGCACAAACACACAGAAAAACCAAACCAAGCAAGCAAAAACCCCAGAAACATCAGTCAAAAAGTTGTCTAAATTACAGCACTTCAAGCATGAAAGAAGTTCCAACTCCTTAGAGAAAGCTGACAGATAATCTGTAACAATGAGTTGAAACAAAACATGTGAATTTTAAACAACAAACTGCTAAGTGGTTCTGAGGTACTTCAGTGCTTTATTGGGTTGTTCCATTTGTCCAGTTTTCTCCCTTCCTTCCTGGTAGTTAGAGGAACCTGATCCAACAGTGACATAAAGCTTGCTGTAGTTAACAGCCAGGACAAACACCTGACAATCCCACCCAAAGACCAGGTCTCATCTCTCATTCACCATCATTCTGATGTCTGAGTTTGGTCTCTCCCCAGTGAGTTCCTATGGTCTCTCTCTGCAGAGAAGCAAACCAGAAGGCACACAGAGAGCCCAGGCCTTGGCTTTGCAGATTAACAAATCTAAAAAGAACCTCAGGAGACCATCCAGGCTATTCCCCTTTCCATCCCATTCTATTAGCCTTGCACAAGTCATTCCTCATAGGTATCCAACATTAAAAACAAATAATACTGCTCAAAACTTGCACTCTAAGTAGCATGAGCTCCACCCATTTAAATGTTTCTTATGTTTACACCACATCATCTTTACCAGTGAATCTGTTCACCATCACTTGCTGTATTCCCAAAGGACAAGGAGAACAGTTTATTCTCTTCATTTGAACTATCTGGAGTCTTGTCATGTCTATCCCCTGGCCATCTCAGAACAGTGCTTACCTTTTGTCATGCTTAGCTCAAGATGCCTGTGGAGACATTGGAGGGGAGGTGCTGGCCCCTTACACAACTCACTCAGACAGGCAGGGTCAACTGCACGTGGCACAAGGAACAACTGGAAACCAGCACTTTTGTGTCACAACAGATCTGACTGTTACAGTGCACATAAATACAGCTCGTTTCATTACTGTGAATTTGGGTCAATGATCCACAAGATGCAGCACCTACCAAACTTTAAACTGACTTGAAAGTGTACACTGGTTTGTGTTTTTCTGGACAAACTGCTCTTTTGTTGCTTGCATTACAAACTTACATAATTTGTCTTCATATAGAATTATTCTGAAATAATTTTCAGTGATGATTATTCCAAAGTGGAATAGGTCACTTAAAGACCCTCCTGTGATGTTAAGGACATGTTCAGCTATTCAAAAACAAGTCACTTTATGGTCATGCACTGCATTCATCCAAGTTAACCTTCAAGTATAAAGTAACACTTTCGGAAAAAGACAAAGAACTTCCATAACCAGGCTATTCATAAAGCTGCAAAAAATTGAAAACATAATTTTCCCCCATAATTTTTCCTCTCATATATAATACAATGGGATTGCTGCTCTTCAGTTTTGGTTTCTGGGGTTATAGTCCATTTTCATATTGCACGTTGGAGATATATGTTGCTCTCTCTTTTAATTCAAGAGAATTTCTTAGCTCCTCTAAATAAGGATGCCAAATATTCACAGATGTTTATGTGTTCACACTGAGCACATACAGATAACAGGACAAATTGTTAAGGAAAAAAATTTTACTGAAACATCCTAGCCACAAACCCAAATATTCCAAGGGTATTGTACAGTCTAGTCTTGTACCCTGAGAAACTGGAGAGCACAAAGAGTGATCCATAATCCTGCAGACTCAAATCTCAGCAAAGCACAGAGTGAGAGAAAATCACCACACCCCTCTGGAACCCCAGACTGGCTGGGCACAGGCAGACAGGGAACAACCCCAGATCACTCCCAAACACCTGCAGGAGAGGGGACTGAGAGGAAGAATGATGATGCTGATACAGATCCATCAATGGAATGCTATTTAAATGAGGCACAACCACAATTCCATCACTGCGTATGTCCCATCATTACACATCAATCCATCATGTCCCTCATTACATACGAAGCATTTCTTTTTTTTAACAAGGAACATCAAAAGGCATTTAATATCAAAATTTCAGAACCTTTAGAAACAGCAGGGTCTCCAGGAGACTTCTGACAGACAAGGCTATTAGTTATGAGGTGGAAATACCAAGAGACTGCAGAGTTTGGTTTGCTACGACACCACTTAACGATCAGTCTCAGAATCTCCTCTGCCAACTGGTTACACAGCAAACCCACAACCAGAGACTTAAAGAGAAGTCCATGTTGCAGTCTTTGCTCTGATTTTTAAAAAAGATGAGAAAAACTTACGGAGAGGTAAAGATGTTGTGTATTGAATCAAATGCAAAGCTCAAGTGGACAAGACCACCATATGCAGTCAAGTGTTATTTGTGAAAATGACAGGAACAAAGATTGAAGAAAACCTACCCAAATCATTCTATGCTTTTAAAACATCTCCACTTCTTCAGAAAGCTTATAAAAATGGCTTTCTCCTCCAGAAGATCCAAAAAGAATTTAACTTAAAATGGGGAGACAGTGTATCTTAAAACACCTTAATCACAAAATGGTCACACTTCAATATAGTCCATGTAAAGAATGGAGAGCTGAGATTCCAAACAGGAATCACTTCAATATTTTATTATTTCTACTAAAAATGTTGACTGCAATACAAAGTGCTCTGGGGTTGGTTTTTTCCCAAGTCAAAACAAAACAAAAAGAATTGACAAAGCATATTAATAGCATCCTTTCACAGCACTTAGTCAAGTACAGTGAAGTTCTGCTACACAAGGACTACTTAAATCCTTAGATATCAAATTATTTTACCCTACTAGTCTACAAAATCCCGAAGGTAACATCTGTCCAATAAAAGCAGTGGGATTCTAACACCAGAACACAACCATTTTACAGCACAGCTGAAATGGCACTGTGAAATACACCACATTCAGGGCACTGCAGGCTCTTACAGGCAGTTTGAAGCAATACAAGCCGAGTCCAGAAACACTCTGATTTAAAAAATTGCTGTATATTTGCTATCATCTGTTTTCTACTAACTGCTGAAAGCACCTGCACTGCAACAGGATGAGAATGAAAGCAACGCAGTGCATTTTTAAGTGCTACACTGAGCTCTGCCATGCAGTTGTTCATCAAAGAATTACAAATGTAGTAATTCTTGAGATGTAAAAAAGTTTGGGCGGAAAGAAAAAATCCCACAGAATCAAAATCTCTGCAGCTGACCAAGTGAACTGAAGGTTAAATGGATGTTGTAGATAAGTCTTTATTCAGGTCCTTAAAAGCATTAATGTTGCAGGAAAATTGGCTTACAGATCAGCTGGCTAAGACTGAAGCATTTAAAGATTAACTCCCTTAAAACTTTAATCACTTCAGGCCTTAACTGTTTAATCTGCAACCCAGTTTGTCTCTTGTGTCTAACTTAAAAAAAAAAAGTAGTAAAATGTTCAAGCATCAGATTTTTTTTTCCTCTGAGAAGATGCCTTATAGCAAAGTGGCAAAACAAAAATAACATTAAGTGATTAGAACTTGCATTTTAAAAGTATTGCTTTTGACTGCATGTGTAATGATTTCCAGAGACTCTACACTGGGAATTTCCAAAAGTTTAGGAGTTCTTTAAAACATTTCTACTTCAAAATCTGGCCTACTTTTAAATGTCTTCAAGTGCAAGTCTGAAGACAAACAACTTGGGGTTTTGGCTGGGGTTTTTTTCATCGCTTTCTTCTCCTTAACCCAACTGTGAGGCTCCAGCAGGAATGAGAACCAGTTGAGATCTCAGAGGCACAGCTGTCACTCACAACTTCTGTATGTGAAAATGCAGTGGAAATCTGCACTAGGTCAATCGAAATACAAATATACTTGGAAAATACATAAACACCATTCCTTACTCTCATTTGTTTGGTGTTTATTTCATACCTCCAGTTAGTTGCAACTTGAAAGCTGAATCCATTTTTTCATAAAAGAAATACTTCACACCAGGATAAGAGTTCATATCTGAAGCTACTCTAGGGGCAGAAAAGCCAAACTCTGCAGCAAAGGCTCTACACAAAGGAGTAATAAGCTGATTCCAGCAACACCAACTGCTCCTCTAGCAGCAAGGAGGCATCCCCTCAAAGGGACACACGCACCTTTCCTTCTCCAGAAGCACTTCTCTTACCATCATAACACAGTAAGTTGTCTTCAAGTGGGTGCATTAAACAGCAGTTTTTACAAATTACATTTTATAATTTAAGTAGTTACTTGGAGAGGTGATTACCTGGTCTAGAAATGTGTGTTACTTTCCATGCCTGCACGTACTTGAAACACAAACTACTAATTCATGACACTATTATTACCACCACCACTGGCTGCAGGGGGAAATTTTCTTCCCTGCTACTCATGAGCTTCTTCCCTGCTACTCACAAGCTTCACAAACACGTTTTATCTAGTTTAAACTTAAGACATGGTACCTGTTTCTAGGTATGACTTTCACTGGCCTCATTAACATCAGCCTCCCATGCTGAGTAATGCGGATGACACTCAGTTTAGCTCATTTAGCCCTGGCACAAAATTGAGTTTACAGTGTAGCATTACATACCAAAGCTTCCTTCTTTGATGTGTAACTAATTATGGTGCCTAGGAAGGTATACAGTGGAATTAAAACTGGATTATAAAGTTAGAAAAATATGCAGAAATGTACAGCTAACTCCTTCAGCCAACACACTCTCTCAAGCATTCTTTCTACAAGCAAGAACAAGAAGTTTCATTACCCTGATTTTAAACTTCTCTATATGTCTCAGATGACTTTAGAGGTTTATTTTTAAACTCAACTTGTATCTGAAGTAACTTTTCTGAAACACACTATGGAGAAGGACACCCAAACATGCTCTTTAAAATACCATGAGGGACAGCTATCAGATTGGCATCCTTTTGAAAACCAATGACTTAAAATGCTTTTCTGAGCCAAATACTCATGAGTATAAATCTCTCTACTCCTCAAAGTCAACTTATTTCCATGAAACTTGAGGGAATCACTTTGACTTGTATTTGTCAGTAAATTGCAGATGGACTGCTATTTGTCAGTCAAGTGAAGATGTTCGGATTCTAAGCTGAAACTACAGGAAAATGTTTCTTATTCTCCTCTTGAATAGCCCACAAAAGGTTTAGCAAATCAAAGAAGAGCATCTGACTACTTCTGAAGGAACATTTAACATGTACAATACATAACATTAACAAATGTCCTACCTTATTCACAGTTGTATCACACAATACAACAAATGGTAATAAAGTATTCAGGCCCTTGGTAGCCACTGCAATAACCCATTACAAAAGACTTCAGATACATTTTGCAGCAATTTGCAGGTGGCTCACTTACTAAACTCAGTTATAAACAGAACAAACCTAAAGCTGTGAAGCCTTTAGAGAAATGGCAAATGTTAAGATTAAGGAAAATCTCTTTAGTCATTTGAGGAGATGCAGACAAGTAGAAAGTCTAAGAAGAGACACTGACTGAGACCTACTGCCAGAATCATTCCCTCAACAGCGACTCGTGGCTTTGCTCATTTGCCACTGACAACCAGAAGACACATAACTTATTTAACAAGACAAATTAAAGTACGTGACTTCAATAAAATGTCAGTAAGTACATTTCTGTTGAATTTTGGACAATGTGTTTATCCCTCAGCTTCACGTGTTTGTGACCAGAACATAGTTATCATGCTGCATACACAAGAATAGAACCAGTTTAAGTAATTCTTAATCCTTTAATACAGAATACATATACACCAAATATAACATTCTTCTGCAGAGTTCAAACTGCAACTGCATTTTCTAATGACCCAATTCTCTACATATTTGCATCAAATTACCAAAACTACAAATACAGTCAAGGCTAAAAGTAAAAGTTGAAATTGGGTCATCATTTTTCCTAGAGAAGATGTTCTCAAAATGATCCCTCAGGCAGGTCCAACAGGCACAGGTTTTTCCCATGTTATCCCACTTTTCAAAACTGGGCTCAATAAAATGAAAAATGTTATCTGCAGTGGTTTTATTATTTAACTTTAAAATTACCTATAAAACTCCCCTCTTTACATGGCCTTAATTTATGTCTCAGAAATCTGCCCATATGAATTCAAGCCCAGAAAGATGGGGGGCATGCAGGGTTGGGGAAAGAGAAGAGCCCTCCAAAAAACTCAGCAGACTTCTCTCTATTATTTTGGCTGGACCTCAACCTACAGCATCTCCAGGAACTACAGAGACCACAAGGGGTCCAAGCAGACATTTTCCATCTCAAAGTGTTAAAGCTCAAGGGGTGGGGGTGTGCACAGGTCTGTTCCAGTATATCCCCCTCACCTGGTTTCATAAAATGTCATCAACAACATGAACAGGAAACAACTCTTAGATGATCTGGGGCTGTAGTGGAGTCCCCACTGCTGGATGTTTTCCAGATGAGACTGGACAGGGTGGTAGGTCACCTCAGTGATGTTTCCTTTCCCATGGAAGGCTGAACCAAATCATGTTCCCAGGTCTCCTCCAACCTGGGCTGTTCTGTGATTCTGTGACCAGTGATCATATCACCCATTACATGCCAATACAAATTACTCAATTCAACTTCTATTATTTGAAAGAAATAAATTATAAACCCCTTCAAATGTCTAAATTCTCGGGCAAAGAATTCACTTTACAAAGAGCTGCATGTGTGGCACACTGAGATCATCACCAATAATCAGCTGAAGAACTTCACGGCAGAACCAACTCTGACAGAAAATTCCAACATCGAATCTCCCTTCAACCCTCCTGCTAAGCATGGAAACCTTTGGCCTTTTTTCTTCATGAGAACACAGTGAGGAGAGCTTGACATGTTTTTCAGGTACAAATCACTGCTTATTTTCCATTTAACAGAAAACATATAATTCCAGAGAGATCTCACACTCAAAGGAGAGGAAGTACATTTAGGAGGATTTTAACTCAAACTGAGTTAAACAGAATTTAACTGAGTTAATAGGACTGAGTGATATTAATAAATATGTCCATCTTTAATCTCATATACATTTGTCAACTGTTCTATTCTTACATTTTTTCCTCTTCTTTTTCCTTAAGGTTTGCCTGTTACCTCCTACTAGTATTAAAGCCACTCTTAAGGTGACAAACAGAAAGTGGAAATGCAGCTTTTCTCCCTTCCTTTCCATGAAAGAATGTTGATCCATGTTACATTCATCCAAACCCTCGAAAAAAACATTTGGCCAAAATCTGATTTTCATAAGTTATTTACTTTAGTACTTGGATCTTTGCAATATCTCTTAACTCCTCAATCTTAATTAACTAAAATTTTATTACTACACTTGGAAAGCAGATCAAAATTTGACTGATTCTGCCAACTGGCTGAATCAATGCCCTTAACTTTTAAGTTGTCAGGTTTCGTTTTACTTGAAAAGTTTCAAATCCAAATGGCTGTGCCTAATGAGTCATTTGAGAACCAATACAGAAATAATGTTTTGTCCCATCAAAAAAAAAAATCTTCCTTTAGAAAGGTGTTTCTTGTAGTGCTAATTTCCTACAATTAACCTCCAGTGGGAGATAACATTTGGATACAGACACATCCCTTAGGCTTGACTGCTTAAAGAGAAGCTGTGATTATTTATTTCACATCATCACTGAAAGTCAGACACGTTGCTTTCCTGGAAATAGGTAAGGAAGATTTGTAAGACAGTCTGCATCTTACTATGACTCAAACTCTTGCAGTTGTTTAAGGCAAGATCAAACCACCTAGTCTGACCTCAAGAGAGTTGTTAAAAAAAGAAAACAGCTCTGAGCCTTGGCATCCAAGTTTATTTCTCTTATAATGAACTACAACTGTGTGTACTGATCTGAACTCAGGCAGCACTCAGCAAGCACTAAGCTGGCCAGGAATGCATGAAGTAGGGAATTAACAGCTACAGCAATTGCTGTAGAGAGGAGTGCAGTGTTGTAAAGGAATAGAAACACTTCGGAGAGGGCAGGAGCTTCCCCTGTTTCAGCACAGCACTGCATTGCCACACACAGGGTTGTGCAAGTGTCCCGCAAACGCTGCAAGCGCCGGCACGGTGTGGGCAAAGGTGCTGCCCCTGGGCATTCATGGTGCCATCCCTGAAACACGAGGCTCAGCTGGGCTGTGGAGAAACGAAACCCCGTGCTGAGGAGAAGGAGCTCCCTGCCATGGGCACAGAGAGCAGCACGTGGGCTGCCACTGCCCGAGAGGGGTCACACTGGGAAACGCCTGCTCTGCCTGCTCTGTCTGTGTCACAAACTCAGGCAAGAGCCACTATCTCTGTCCTCCCCAGCTCATTTTGCCCCACTGCACAAGGACTTCTGTTGCAACATTTTCTTCTGGCTGTCTCCTTCTCCAGCTCGCCCTGTCCCAGAAGCCACTAAGTTCATGGGCAGTGAAAGTTTCACTCTGACTTCTCAGAAACCTCCTTTGCAGAATATGGCCACAGTCCTTCATTCCTCTTCCGGATTTTTCAAACTAGATGTTTAGAGAATCCTTGACCCAGATGGGTAACATACAGCTTTTCATTGCATCTCCCAACAGGAGACCAAGGCAGGGAAAGGAGCAGCACCTTGGGAATTCTGTATTTAAAATGGACCCCTCCTCCCCAGCCTGGCTCGGTGCACTGTCTGTGGAGGCAGCTGTTAAGGCATCTGTCAAGGGCTGCACACTGGGCAAAAACCGATCATTTTAATAAATTCAGTTTATTGGGAAACTTCTTCATTTTATTTTTTTAAAAATCTACAATATACAAGTACACATTTGTAATTATTTGAACATGACAATGAAAAGTCATCTGCCATCCGAAGGATGCCCTTAAAAATGTTTTCAATTATACACCTACTGACACAAATAAGTATTTCTTTTAAAAACACTGTTTCTACATTTGCAGCAACACTTTCTACACTCTAGGAATGTTTCCTTAGTGGTACAGATCAGAATAAATTATCTTCTGTTAGGCAAAATTATTATTCTTAAACCTATTTTTTCATCCCCTCTACTCCCATAATTACTACCCATTCCCTGCTGGGTTAGAGAATCCACACCATTACACAAAGGCACATATACCTTCCAACTGCATGTGAAAGAAATTCTAAACATTACAAAGTGCAATGCAAACTTACCAACTCGATTCCCTGTGGAAAAGGAGTATCTTCCCAGTCCTTCTGAGGAAATCTTTGTATTATTTTCCCCAAACCTTCTGTTGGTCCTGCTGAAAGATAAAATTCTATTACTTAAAGGCAAATTGGTGGAATTTAAATCACTGCACATTTGAGAATATTTTCAGAATATACTCAATATTCGGAAATTTTTCACCACAAGAGGCAGAGCAGGCTCCTCAAATATGTCTTGTATGTCATATAATAAATACAATCTTAAGGTTCTTCATGAGTAACACAAGGAGTCACTCTGAAATGAAGCCACAAGCCGCATCCAGCCTCTGGCTGTTGTGTGTGTTTTCAAAATGACAGATGATTACTGATAATTTCAGTCTCTCTCTACAAACAGTAGTAAGTTAAAAACTAATATAATGGATAATGTGTCAACAAGCAGCCTACAGACTGACAGAAGTCCATAGATTAAAAATCCACATGATTCATCCAGGACACACTAATTCCTTGACAGTGTTCCTCACTGCTTTTCTTGGACAAGTCAGCAGTGGTTTTCCACAAAGAAAGATGTGAAGAAAAGCTGCTAATTTCTGATAACTTCTCTGATGCAACTGTCTTAGTTTTTTACCCACTCCTTTTCTGGAAGGCACAGTGGTATAAATAGAAAGCCCTTTGGAAACACCACAAATACACCACAACTGTAACGTTGCATCATCCTGAACTGCACAGGAATGCAAATACGCACATGAATTTTGTCCTTCACCTTCTGAAGTCCTGGAGTAAATATTGGAAAAGGCATAATTTTTTTTTTAAACTGGATGTTAGCTCTGGGATACACCACAAACAAACATGGCAAAGTGAAAGCCATTTCAACATTAATCAATACTATCCTGAAGGAATGCAGAAAATCAGGACCATTTAGAAGCGAGCACCAGGCAACATAAAGTTTGCAACCAACAGCTGCCAACTTATGTTTTTCACATTTAAAGCATGACCCCCTTGGGTGAAGAACCTTTTCCTGATATCCAACCTAAATCCCCCCCGACACAACTTCAGGCCATTCCCTCAGTCCTGTCCCTGGTCACCACAGAGCAGAGATCAGTGCCTGCCCCTCCTCTTCCCTCCTGAGGAAGTCGAAACTGCAACGAGGTCTCTCTTTCCAGATCCACAGATTCCTTCCCACAGGGGCTGCTCTCCAGCATCTCATTCCCCAGTCTGTACATACATCAATGGCAAAGTTCAAATCTGCAACCATTTAGAACATCTTTTAACACACACATTTAATTGGATCACCTTTTCTCTAAAATCGTACTACAAAACTTTGAGATGAAACATCAAAATTTTTAAACATTTTCTTGTGAAATTCTCAAAGCTACACTGGGATATTGTGAGGCACTACAAATTATGCATTAGTAGTAGCAGCCCATGTGTCGCTTCCTCCGCAGACACCCAAGCAGCAGCAATGAATACATTATTTTCCTGACTTTACCATGGAAAATTTTCAGTCTGCCACAACTCAAGTCTGATAGCACAAGTCAGTGTTATGGTGCAAAAAACCAGCTTCCTTTAAGCTGCCTGCTAATTTACAGTCTGAGCTTGCTACTGTCTTAAAGCCCATGATAGAGGGATGTAGGTATGTAGGTAGAACCAATCTGATGGTTTATCAAGAAGCATTTTCTCCAGTTTATGCATATTTACACTTAATGTTCTGTGACTGCCTCCTGAAAATAACTTAGAAACAGATGTTCTTGGTACAATGGACATATAAACTACAGAGAGCAAACTCCCAAGAGCAATCTTCCCCCCATGAAAGCACATGGGGGATCTAAGTAGTAGGAAAAGACGAAATCAGCAAGTTAAAAGCCAAAGGAGGTATCATTACAGAGAAGGTGCAGAGATGCCCAGAAAGCAGAGCAAGGATGTAGCAGAAACCAAGGAACAAACACAGCCACGGCTACAGCTGCAGGTTTTGTAAGGAAAAGGAGCTCTGTGTCTGTTGGACTGTAGGAACTGAACAGGGTCCCCAGTCAGTGAATCCACTTGTGCAAGATAAGGGTTCCCCTCACGTACTCTTTCTTATACAACATCTTCTATTGAAGACCAACATCCTTCCAAAATTAGGAGGCATAATGAAAAGGCTTTCCCATTCCCTCCCGAAACAGCTCTGGGAAGAGCAGCCCCACACCTGCTCTCCTCAGGCAGGCAAATACACTCAAGCATTCCTGCTTTCTTCTGCAGGCATTCAGTCCCTGTTTCCTTCTTTTATGTAAAAAAATAGCAGAACAGCTACATGCTCAACTAAATGTAGGCAGGAACTGATAGATATTTTGCTGCCAGAATGCAACAAACAGCCTTCACCCTTCTCTGTTTTCCTCTCGGCCTTCACCTTTGGAACCCCACTGGGAGAACGTGTCTTTCCTTCACACAGTCACCCACTTGTCAGCAGCTACTGCCCTTTTTCACTCCCCTCATAGACTCAGTATCAGAACTTCCTCCCTTGTTGAGTTAAAGTCTCAAATTACCATGTTACACGCTTTGCTAAGTCATATCTCTCTCCAAGCTCTTCTTCCTCTGGTTGTTGTAGTGCTGGCAGGTGGCACAAAGAGGAGAGGGCAAAGCAGGGCACCCAGAGCAGCAGTGAGAGCACACACTGCCCAGGCAGAGCCAACAGCCAGAAAGGGCAGAAGCAGCGAGGGGAACTGAGATATCCAGACTTCCTGGAAAAGGAAGTATCAAAGAATTACAGCAGCAAACAGCCCCTGTGATGTATAAGCCCTCTAAGTTTCTCTATGGGAACAGAGGTGACCTTTTTTTTTACTCTGAATCCAGATCTGAAAAGACTGAGGCCTCTGAAACTACCAACTACACTTAGAAATGACGGAATCCAGGAAAGTAGCTCAAAATTTCTTCTGCTTCGTCATGTTTTGAAGCTACCAATCCTTCTAATTCTCTTTCTATTTGAGTGCTACAAAGCCCCCCCCTTCATATTGCAGTCAGCAATAGGACAAGGGGGCTCAAGCTCTGCCAGGGGAAACTGAAGTTGGAGATCAGAAAAAAATTCTTCACAGAGAGAGTAATCAGGCATTGGAATGGCCTGCCCAGAGAGGGGGTGGATTTCCCATCCCTGGAGGTTTTTAAACTGAGCTTGGCCGTGGCACTGAGTGCCATGATCTGGTAAAGGGACTGGAGTTGGA
>JAWWEV010000167.1:10405783-10422419 GCA_035583235.1 Hafferia zeledoni | reverse complement strand
CTAAAAAATCCACTGTGCAGGCTCGAAGGGCACACCCACGTGGGGAGAGCCCTTCCCAAATCTTCGTTCGCGAAGACGGGGCCATTATAATAGCTGGGATCCTGTTAGTTAAAATGCACCAGCACATGCACACACAGATCCAATAGTGGTTACTGAATTTTTTCCTTAGAGGAACAGAGTCATGTCAGCTTCAGATTTGAAACTTTTTACTTGTGGTAACTTTATATAATGGAGTAGCATCTGTATCAGTTTCTAAACAACGAAAAGGTTCTTTCAAAAGCTCATAATGAGTGCTGCCATGTTGACTGAGCTGCTTCGTTAGTGTGATATAAAATACCTATCCCTGCACCACCTGCAGAGGCAGCCCTGAACCTCAGTGCAGAAAACTGGGCATAATTCAGCAGTGGCCACATAGTGGGATGTAAGAAAATGTGTACCATGAGGCTGTGTTGTCTTGGTAACTCACAGAGATGGAAGCCAATAGCTCATCCCTCACAATTTTTCTTTTTTTGCCTGCTAAATACATCATTATCTTGGACCACCACATCTAAAGAGAAACTGTTTGGTCTTCAAAGATTTTGCCTCCTAATTTCTCTTCGGTGTAACAGCTGCTCTCAAAAGACATCTTTGTTGCACCAGATGTCAGAACACAAAATTGATGTTTCAACTTATAAGATACTTTCCATTATAATATCACAACACTTCTAACAAAAGACAGATGACCTGTCAAAACAGGGACATTCCCATTTTCTACTCAGTGAAAGATTAATTTTGTAAAACCACAAGTGACAACGCTACAGCTACTGATGTCTGACTGCAATGTCTCCACTGAGGGTTCAAGTCCCCGTGTCCCCACACAGACAAACTCTCACAAAAGCCATGTTTATTCATGAGTACTATTGCAGCAGAAAACAATTCTTACCATAACCTGCCCTCAGCTGTGGCCTAATAACATTCTTTACATTTTAATAAATAATTCTCTTTAGTCTTGTGGCATTCTTACTAGGTCACCTATAGAACATTTCCTTAATGTAACAGTGAGAAGAATTCAGCGGTATGACAGGCACTGGATGGTGATTCTCCAAGAGCATTTTTGGTTATGCAGTAGTTTTGAAGAAAACATCAGCCAAGAGCACTCTGACGTGCTTCTGAAGTCCTGCCAGGATGTAAATTAAATTAACTAATACTAATTCTAACACAGAGAGCCTCACAATTCAGTTACTTGACAGAGAACAAGGCAAATTACTGCGATTGAAACACACTTCTACACTCCACACAAAATACCAAGACACAGCCCAAGTGCAGTAAGTCTACAGGAAGTTCACTCACCAAGAATCAGAGGCCAAGCAGTGCTCAGACAGTGCTGAATACCTTGCCATGTGAAGGTGGAGAACTTTCTAACACAGTAAGAAATTAGTTCAAACAGTCTTGAAAAATAAGGTGCATAAACACATGTGAAAGACCACCAGACTAATCAAAGCCTTGAACTTTCTCTACTCTTTTGCACAAAACAAATACCAGCAGGTTCAAATATCAAAATTTTCTCACCTGTACTTTAAAAAATGGATTATCAGTGACATACCTTGTCTTTGTTTGAGCTATAAATATTTCAATACAGGAACCAGAAGGAGACAGCTATGGCCAGACACCCTGACTTAATTGGGAGCATATCCAAGAAAGTCTGGCTACAAACTCATTTAGGAGCAGAAGAGCTTCCAGTTGCTGTAGAAGGGAAAAGATTGATATCCCACTTTCAACACTGTAATTAGGATCTGCTGCTCATGGTTTAGGAGCATGACATCTCAAATTTATGTATCATGGGTAAGTCGCCAGCGGGGGCATTTTCATGTACTTATTCCCCCCCAACTTTGCTTATTAAAAGAGTAATGACTGCGTTCTGTTACCTGCCAATCTGGTAACTGAGGTTGCCATCTTATCTAAGTTTTCACTTGTTTCCAAGAGCCCAGAGCCTACAGCAATGATGTAAAATGTCTTTTCTAATGAAGACCACAGACCTTGGACAATGTGACAGTGAAAATGAAACACAACTGATGTCACTTCATTTGGAGGATTCAGAGAAGTTCAAGTGCCAAACAGTATTATCGCAACAAATTGGAACAATGTTGACCCACTGACCAAAGGAATCCTTGCCAGAAGAACTCACAGTGATTTCAGATAATTCCAAGTCATCTGAGGTAACATTTGGTGCAATGAGTCACATCAAATGTTTTAAAAAGAAGACATACTGATGGACCATAGTGGTTAGCCCAGGATGCAACCCCAGAACCGAACTTAAACACTGGGATGACCTCTCCTCGCTCTGGATTCCGGAACACATCCAGTTACTCTACAGCTTACCCTGGTACAGAGTTTAAGCTCTTGCACAACAGCTCACTCCACAGACCAGTATCAGCTAGGTCTCCTTTAATAACTCCTGAAGAAATGTCATGAAGACAACTTGGAGTAAGAAGTAATTCTGTCTGGTTTCAGTGGGCAAGAAGTCAAAGAAGAGCAGCTTGGTCACTTCAGAAAAGCAGTGCTGAATAATGTGACAGCTCAACTGCACAGAGCCAAAGGAACAAATGCCTTTGCTGAAACCAGCCTCGTGCTGCAAATCCTTCTGAACCTGGAAGGTTTAGCTAAGAAGGAGGATTAAAGCAAGTGTCCACTGCCTTGAACACCAGGTATTCCCCATTTACTCTGTGAGCAGGGAAGTAACAGAATTTGGAGACTTTTAGGGACTGAGTGTACTGGGTATAGCAGCAAAGAAGTTCATTTCCTTCGAAGCAGCCTGTCTGGTGCTGTGCTTTAGGTGTGTGACTGACACAGTGTTGATAATAAACCGAAGCTTTAGCTGTCATTTAGCAGAGCTTGCACAGCATCAGGGCCTCCTTTGTTTCCCACCCTGTCCCCTCAGCTAGGAGGGCTGAAGGCTGGCAGGTTTAATCACTGCAGAACACCTTTCCCAAGGCAAAATAATGGTTCCAATAGACATTGCCCATTGGAAAGGTTCTGAGATACCAATGCCACGAAAGTCAGGACTTTGCATTGGAAAAGTAAAGATAAACCTGCTTAGAATAAAGTAAACTTATGCTCTTTTTCTCTGTGACAGTGTAACCAATACACACTGGCTGAATGGCTGGTCTGCAGCCCCAGAAAAGGAACATGGAAGCAAGGCCAGAACCCACAAGGAAGGAGGACAACTGCTACTGTCACAGTTCCAGCCTCCTGGTTTCACTCCCCTGCCCCAAGTACCCCTGGGCTCCAAGGAATGGGAACACAGAACTTCAAGTATTCATTAACTTTGTCTGCCCGGATTTTACTGGGTAACCTCATGCTGAAGAAATTGTTAAATTTATGGCACAGACAGAGGGGTAACATCCTCAAAATGGACTCCTTAGGATGGCAGCACCCACTCAGCTTGCTGACAGAATGCCTGCCACTAAAGATGGTGTCAAACGCTCTGACTTCAGGTGAGGCCACCTTGGGACACCTGCAGGCCCTCGGATCCAGGGAGACACTCAGTGGAACACAAACCCCAAAGAAAGATCTTGGTCATTTTGTTCTGACTGAAGATGAGTAGCAGAGCATCTTAACGTTTCCATCCCTGTGGTGGGAGGGATACAACACATGTGGAGTACAAGATGGAGTCAGTTCTCAAGTTGCAAAAGAAGAATTCAGGGAGCCAGAATATCTTGGAAAAAGGACAAATATGGAACAACTTTCTGCCACTCTGAAAAGAAAACAACTCACAGCTATGGAACACTCCATCTCCCCAAGGAAGAGATGTGCCAGATGCATTCCAGTTAATGTGTCCATGTGTTTTCTCATTCTCCACGCATGGAGCATGAATGTTCCATCTACAGAGCCTGTACAAGGAAAAAATTCCCTTTCCTCAAGTTTGCAAGTGTGAGTGGTGTGTTCAAATTCATGTGGGCTACATTCAAACACAGAACTACAAATTTTGAAGTACTTTAAATGAAAAATGCATTATAAAAGAAATACTGTTATCAGGATCTCAAGAAGCCTTCCTCTGTAAGTGTAGAAAAATCACATCAACCAAAAGGATTTTCACCCCTCTGGAATAAAGGACAAAAAAGTACAACCAGGGACAACTGTTCTGTACTGGTGTTCTCTGTTACCTTTTGTTCTTCTTTTTGAACCCTATAAGAATTTCCATAGTGAAAGAGAACCAGATGTATCAAAGTAAGTCCTTTTATTCTGGCACACTCAAGCAAAATCTGCTTTATATGATTAAAAATGACTAAGCTTTAAATATTTAATTTGGGAGAGCTGCCTACCCATCAGTGACAAGCTGCATTCACTAAGAGAGAACATTTAAAAAAAATTAAAAAAACAAACCAAAACCAAACAAAAAAAAAGCCCACTAGCCTAGGAAAGAAACCAAAGCCAACACACCACTCTTACCTCCCAAAAGAAACTAAATGAAAACTGCAACTGTTTCAAAGGAAAATCACTGGACAGGAGTTCTACTCTGGAAAGACTATCCTAAATTTTTTCCAGAAATATGTATCACCTATATTATATAACACTGACTTAGGCTAGAACCATCTTGAACCCTGTTAGTCCAAACATGCTGAAAAAACACAAGAGTGCTATAAATGAGTAATCACAGAATATTCTGAGCTGAAAGGACCTACAAGGATCATTGAGTCCAGCTCCTAAAGCAAATAGCCCACACATGGATCAAGCCCATGAACTTGGTGTTTTTAGCACCATGCTCCTGAGCTAATCTCAGAGACAACAAATGACCAGGAAAATAAGGATTGCTTCGCTTTTGTCTCTAATCCATATATTTGCAAAATGATGAATTGTGGCACACCAGATTTGTTACTATTGAAATCATGCTATCTACAAACAAAGAAAACAGCCCTCCTGTACACATACAGACTACCATATTTCAACCCCAGCCACTCGCTGTGACTGTAGCAGGTCTTCTATCAGATCTAAAGGCCATTTATGAGTGTCTAATTGTCCAAGTCAACAATAATTAACTGGATTTGGCACACACTAGAATCATTAGGGAAGTATTCAGAATCATTATCCAGCACCACAGACATTAGAGCATATTCATCTGCTTTTATTCATATACTTCCACTGTAAATCCTCAATTAGAAGTGGCACTTCTATTTTCAAAACACTAAAAGCAAAGTAAGAACAAACTATTATGGCATTGTTTCCCAGATCCCCGACCTAGAAGTTATCCCTGAACACCTCCTGGGGCTACAGGCACCACTGCAACCTCCAAACTCAAGTACTACAGCATTATCCAGCCCTGCCACTACATGCAAAAGGATATTGAAGTGCAAAAGCCCTACAGACTCTGAAATCCTGTGGGAATTCCATGTGTAATACGGTCTGTGTATCGAATTGCCAAATTACTTCCAACTGTTCCTAAATGTATTCCTCCAAATCAACACCACTACAGAGGCAAGGATTCCTCTGCATGCTCAAGGGCCACATCAAAGAGATATCCCATCACACTATTACAACATATCCTTCCTCACACGTTGTCACCTTCATTCAGCACGGACTTTTCTCAGGGTTGTCCAAAACCTACCAAATGCTGTCAAACAGTACAGCATCTTGAGTTAAACAAGATGTTACCGTGCTTTGCTTCTAAAACATCAAAACTCTTCCCTTCAAGTATGAGCTTTGACCCAAATTAGACTCAGGAAATTAGAGTCAATCACCAGACACCCAACTAATTACAATGCCTACTGAGGAAGACATGGTCTTTGCAAATGCTTCAGTGCAGTCCTCATCACCTGCAGCACAGAGGAAAAGGAGCCTGTCCCAGCTGCGGGAAGAACCTGATCCTGTGATCTCAGGCTGCTCATTCAAACCCTTGCCAGCAGCCACTGATAGGATCACAAACGCACCTACAACGTTCCCCAGAGGAGAGATAACAACCTGCACGGTATTTTTACTTTCAGGATTGTCAGACCCGTTTCCACACGAGACACATGCCTTGTGAATTAGCACAGTGCTCCAGCCTCTCAGACTGGAACCTGAGAGCCAGCACTGCTGAATAAATACTGCATACTTTGTGACAGAGCAGGCTGGAACTAACACGTAAAAGTGACCAAACAGATACTCACCACCTCAGACTAATACACTCAGAAAGGTTTCACCACGCAATTACAGTCTGGTAGTATCTTCACATTAGCAGATTTTTATAACAGAAATTTATGCCAGTGATTTTTATAACAGAATTTATTTAATCTAACTGCCAGACAATGCTTTCTCAAGTAAGGGTTACTTTTCCCACAGAGGTCTGCACTTTGTCCTGTACAATGTCATCCAAGTCCCAGTTGTTTACAGTATATTTATACAATACTCAATTAAATGAGTTTTCAAACACTGTCTCTAAACTGTGTTTCTATTTGTTATCCAAAACAGGAGCCCTTAAAAATACTGTTAAACCATTTAATGGCATACACACAAACTCCCAAATGGCTCTTATTCCAGGACATGCTTTTAATCCCTTTCTTAGTGCTCCCACCAACTATTCTCAGAGCAATTAATTCCTAGAGAAGGAATTATCATAGAAGTTTTCATATCTTATTACATATTTTTACACAGAATTTTCATTTTCAAACCTTTCAATAATACTTTCCTCATTTTAAGCAGATATACAAACACTGCACAAGAGATTACTGCTTTTTTTAAAGGAAAGTAAATGTTATTCTAGTCTGCATTTGGGCAAACATTGACTAGATCACCCAAATAACACACAAAATGTTAACTTCCATACTCAGTATCTTCTTTTCTTGTACCACTAGTAGATTTAAGGTGGTTTTCCTACTACCTGTGTCACAGAAATATGAAAAACTGTATTACAAGTTCCTGAACATGGAAGATTAGCCTGCTGACTCCTGAACGTGCAAGATTGGCCTACAGCTTCAAATATGAGAAACTGTCACCATCACAACTCCCCTGAGATCTTCCCATGGCTGTTACCACCTTCACACTGATCTGTGTGTTTGAGCTCTTTGTCTCCAGCCCACAGCTAACACAGAGGAGGAGGACTAAGCTATAAATGCCTCCATTTCACAGAAGAGCATGAGGGTGCATGGAACCCAAACCCTCTGCCCTGTTCCCAAAGCTGGAAGAGCCCACTTTGCCCTGGCTCCATCCTGGAAGTCACTCACTTTTCCAAGCACAGAAGGCAGAAAGCACAGCAGGAGAGGGCAGCAGAGGCTGCTGCTGCTCGCCTTGACATCCTCCAGTAAGAGCAAACCCTACTGAGAAACTGCACTGCACTTGAATGCCTGGATCCCGAACGCCCTGAGGAGTGGATTGAGAAACAGAAGGATGTATTGATGTCTATATATGTATGGCCAGACTTCATGAGCGAAGATTTGGGCAGAGCTCTCCCCACGTGCCCTTCCAGCCTGTGCAGTGGATGTTTTAGGTGAGGCACAGCGTGCACAGAACCGGCCTCACCATTTAAGTCCTAAGGTTCATCTGCCACAGCTGAGTGAGCTTGGACAGTGACAGGGAAGTCCTCAGGACTGTCACAGCACCCGGTACTGACTGGGGCTGACCCCACTGAGCATCTGAGATGTGACGGGATGGGATGGCAGGGAGGCTTGAACTGCCAGAAGGAAGGGTATGAACATGGCAAAAGGTGCACACCCTGATGGCCTGTTGACAGCTCACAGGTTTTACAGGGAAAAAATGCCTCTACAGACACAAACTCAAGTGGCGTCAAAACATCCAGTAAACGAAAGTTTAACAGCTGTTAATATAATGCACATACATTGGCTTTTTTGTTCACCCATAAATTCTATATTGTGCTGAAACTTTTCTGTTATTCTGTTTTTATTTTTAATGTTTTTCCTCTTCTGAAAAGAAAAAAAAACCAAATCACACAAAATCCAGAACAAATTCCAGCAAATACCAAAGCAAATACAGATTTTGCAGTTTTTCTAAGGCTGAACATGCTATTAGTACTAAATCCCCACTTCTCCACAAAGAACATCCTCCAGCCAACCAGCCAGAGCATTCTGAACTATACAAAATGACGTAGGGTAAATTAAAATCTCAGCATATTATGAAGTTCCCAGTCATTACTCCACAGCAATTCACCTTTAGCCAATTTTCTTGTATCAAGTATGTTCAGGAACAGTCAGAGATGCTACACTGACTGGGCATGCCCATAGCACAAAACATGTTTGGGGGTTTATTGCCTGGGTCAGCATGTTCAGAATGCTTTTCTCAGAGGTGTGATGTGTTGTTAATGCCACCTCAGACCCCACCCATGATACTGTTACAACAGGGGCACTACTGCAAGGTTGAAGAACAGAAGAAAGCTCTGGAAGATGGCACAGAATCTACTGAAAATCAAAGCACACCTGTAATTAAAATCTGATTCGCATAAAAAATACCAAAAATGCAGTAGGAGAAACCACCAATAATTTAACTCCTCAAGTTGACTAATAGACCTCCACAGACTACTCAGAAGTGTAGACTCCTTCCAGGCAGGAACAGTTCATACTGTCTTTAATATGACCTGGGAAATAATATCGACGTTCTTGGGAAATTTTATGCAATAAAATTCTGCTTTAATAGATTTCTGAATGTCTACGTGGGTAATTTCAGTGTGACCAAAACATTTTTCCATCTAGCTTTTCTTGTGAAAAATACTAGGAGTTAGTAAGTGATGCACTTTACAACCAGGGCAGATTCTTATCTACAGAAGTGATGGGTCGGCAAATGATTCCATTAAAGCAATAGAAAAGAAAATGGAAGGGTTATCAGAGGCAAGAAGTTTGAATTCGAGCTGTCCTTTCAGAGAACGAGATAAAAGCAGGCAGGGTGGGGAGAAAGGAGCAGCAGAGAAAAACAGGATCAGTAGCTCTATGAAACCAAATGAAATATATGTTGCAGCATTTGTGATGCAAATTTGATAATAATACACTCCTCAATAAGCTTCACTCAAACCTGCTACGTGATTCATTGTCAAACAAATAATTCTAGTGATTCATTAACAAAAGAATGAATGATCTAATGCAGCTCTGAGGCAGACAATGCACAATCTAGAGGAAGGTTGTCATAGATTTAAAAGTAAACATTACCTTAAGAGAGGAAACTTCTCCTTTCTTTTCAGTTCACAAAAAAAGGAATGGACCTAACTCTAAATAATTTTAAATTATTTTTTTTAATTCTCTCCTATTTCCCACTGCTGTTAGTTTCAGAGGTAATGCAATTACTCCATATTAGCTTAGATACAGCACATCTATTTCAGCATCTACCTCAAGGATTTCTGTACTGGATCAATTCCAATTTGCACAGTAACTGCAACAAACAGATTCAACTTCAGCAGCCTTTCTGGAGTTCTTCTGCATGAGTAAAAGCATCAGAATATTTTACATCACACAGCATTTTACAAAAGCAAGAAAACAAACCCATAAAAGCTGGGTTATTACATAAATATGCTGTATATTTTAAACCAATGCATACCAGCACAGAGTTTTATTGGTTTCAGTAAGAGTAAAAAAGCCTTCAAATATAAGTCAGATCTGAAGAGAAAAAACAGAAATATCTGTAAACACATCCATACATACCAGCATGATTAAAGCTCAGGCATTTGACCTAGACATTTTAAGAATAGCCTGGGGCTCTTTATCCTATTTGGCTTGAATTGTTATAATGTTTTATTTCTGGATGAACAGTAGATGCTTTCTCTCCCTTAGCAGCAATAACTTCCAATCATTTAATTACGTTCTGGAGAACAGCTAATGCTGTGGCTTAGCATGCCAAAGACAGGACACACTTCCAAACTGGCTCCAAATTACATAAATTAATACCATTAATAAAGGCAAATTTAGGTCCTGATACACTGAAAATAACACTCCACTGGTCCTGAGTCCTGCACAGAAGAGAACACTGACCTGCAAACATTCTTAGCAGGGCTTCAGCTCCAGCTGTCCTGTGACCACAGGTGTGCCCTGAGAGAATAAAGCCATTACAGGGGGGAGGGCAGGGGGTGGCCGTGCTTGCCTTTCAGGGGTGAGGGGTGTGGGTTTGTTTTTTTTTTTCACAAGAAGACATTCTAGATCTTAGAACAGCAGAGATGTCCACGATAAAAAATGAAACTAGTAGAAAAATGTTCCACATAAGATGTACAGAACAACCAGAGTGACACAACTCGAGTTAACAACAAATCATGCTAAAATATTATTTTGTTCTTCAGTCAAGTTTAAATATTTAAACAGTGGAGGCAAGAACTTGCTCTGAGTACAAAAGAATTTACTTCAAGAAATACCTCTCACATTCTTTAGAACATACAATGTCTTTGGGATGAGGAGAGTACAGGGGAGCTACTTCTTTCTAGTGGGGGAAAAGAAAGGCAACATTTCAACTCCTGATGAATGAAGAGTCTGTCACATGAGTAACATGTCTGAAAGTACTTTGACTACTTTTTTTTAAGACTTCCAAAATGCAAACTTCACATTACTATAAAATACTCCTATACTTAAACAAGTCTGTAACATAACCTTGTTTCTTAGCTACTTATTAAATGCAACCTTCTCTATAATAGGTACAAATTGTTGCAAATTGCATGTATTCTCTATCTCCAAATAATGTGGTTTACCAGCAAGCCTTTCCCTTTATGTGTGCTTGGCCCAGAGCCCCAGAACAGCAGCAAGGACCAGAGGGCAAGTGGAAGTTGGTTGTGAGCCACCTCTCCACTTCCCTTCCCCCTGGCCTGGTAGGAGCAAGACCAAACCTCAGTGTTCTGCTCAAAAAGCCCAAGGGCTGTTCTGAAACATGCCCTTGAAGTGGCTGTTCCACAGGCTGAGAACTGCCAGGACAGCATAGCAGTTTCTTCCAGTTATGATTCCTCAGCTACGAAATTACTGAGCACCAACAGTTCTAGCCCTCTGCATTCCTCAGCCTGACAGATCCAGGAGGAAACTCTTCCACCATTATACTACAAACAAACACACCAGCAGTAACAGCCAAAATGAAATCTCTCCTTTTTAAGTTAAAAAAGTTAGAAAACCAGAGTATTCTATGTCACACCTATTTCTAATGTAATGTGAAAGCTTCCATCTTTATAATTCCATAATAATCATAGAATCACAGAATTGATTGGATTGGAAAAGACCTCTGAGATCATCAAGTCCAACCCTTGGTCCAACTCCAGTCCGTTCACTGTATCATGGCACAGTCATCATCATCAACCTGAGCTGCTCTTCATTTGACCTGGAAGATCCTGTTTAACTGCATTATTCAATAAGGAAATTATTTTTACAATGTAAGGAAAATGCCCTACGCTTTCAGGTTTATCCTTTCCTCACTCTTCCAACCTTCCCTACATAACCAGTGGCTGCTGGAGAGATGGGAGGAGAAGAAAAGAATCCCTTCACAACACAAATTACACAAACTACACCTCCCACTGAAATATCTGATACAGGCACCACGAAAGGAGAAAAATACATTAAGAAAAAATACTATGGTCTAGTGGTTTGTTCAGGATGACAGTATTTTCAGATGTTACCCCCAAAATACACCCATACACAGCACATATTTTAGAAATATATATCTTGGTGCATCTTATTTTAGAAATAAGAAACCATTGTAAACTCAATATTCAAATATGCCACATAATACACTGACAATTGTTTCCTCTGGCCCTTCTATAAAAGACATTTTAACACATCAGCCTGGGCCACAAGAACAAAGGATTATTCAATGTGAGTATCGTCAGCAAAACCAGAAACTTTACCTTTCAAATAATCTGTCTGCCAAAGCAAAAAGTTTTATCATCCTACTAACCATCAGAAGTACCAGTACTTTGAAATCTACTTACCTGATTTTCTGGTTTAATATGTCAAATAACTGAAATACACGTGACAGCCACCCTCTGAATGTGTAAGTTGCAAGCTGCTGCTTCACTCATCTGACCAGCATTTGGCACCAGCCAAACCCTGACACCAGAAACGAGCATGGCAGAAAGAGCCTGCCCAAGACAAGCAGCCTTCTTTCCAACAGATCTGTTCTTACATAACTCCAATCCAGTCATCACACACTTAACAAATGCTTGGGATTAGTTTAGAGAACTGAGGAGTTATGGATGACAAGACAACATTGTGTGTACATAACCTCTCCTAACTCCAACTCCAAAAAGTCTCCATGGAGACTTAAGAGTGAAAACAGAACCTCTCTGTCAGAGTGAAAAAGAGTATAAGGAGCATCAATATTAATAAACCAGAAAGAGCTACCTGAAGGCACATCATCTACTTGATTTCAACTATTAAGGCAACAGCACAGCTTCTCCCCACCTCGCACAGTCTACCTACATACCTCTATTTTTCACTTCTCTTTGCTCCCCAGTTACCTCAGCCTCATATTTATGCAAGGAAATCTTCCCCAATCCACCTCATTACTCATCTTCGCAGCCATGATGGCAAGAGCAACTAATATTTCACTGCAACAGAAAAGTCTGAGCTACAATCATCTGGTTCTCAGTTCTGTATCTCTAATAGGTATGACAGTGAACTTTACATTAATCAGGAAAAAAAATGCTAGATTAGGTCCCTCATTTATTTATTACTGTCTCGTGTCATGTAAAAGAACATAGGAGGGGAAAAATCCACCAATGACTTCTGAAGGTTTTTAAATCATAAAGGCACTATGGATAGCCAGTAAGGTGGCCCTTGACAGACTTACTATGTCACACCGAATCAGTTACTATGACAAAAACACATTTAATATGGCAATACAAATATTTTAAGGTTCAACTTATAAAGAAATCATTTGTCTTTAAACTAATTTTCCATGTACTCCAGCCAGGTTTCAGGTTGTGTTCTGCTTACGCACAACACAACCATAAAACACATTAACTTGAAATTAACAGTAGTGGGGAAGCTTTAAATGCAGAGGGACAATGAAATAAAAGAGAAACATATCCAAAACAATCCCTAAAAGGCAGCTTGCACACACACATTAAAAAAAAAAAAAATCAAGATATTGTCTCTACTGTTTTCTTCCTTCCTTCCCCCCTCCTGGAAACTGGAAACGCACAAGCCTTTTAATTTGCATGCAGAGTACAGAGCACCAAGTGAGCCACACGCTTTTATTATGCTTCAGTTGGAACACCAGCCTGCAGAACAGAAGTGTAACAAGGCACAGGGCTCTGCATGTCGTTACCCTATCACTGAACAATATCTCAGCCACACAGAGGTTGACATGATTTGGCAAAAAGGTTTCTTGAAACAGAGGTAAAAACCCCCTTGTGTGGCAGAAGGTCTTACCTTACCATCCTCATGCTTTCTGTGTATTACCTCCTCAAGGGGCTGAACACAAGCACTATCAAACCTCCTGCTAGCCATTACTTAAATCAAATTATAGCATTCACTTGCACACCTGAAGGTCACAAAACTCTATAGAAAATATAAGTGGAAAATTAAAGAAGTTATTTCTGGTGGCTTTTTTAGTTTATAGTTTTGGGTTTGGGTTTTTTTGCTGTGTTTTTTTGGGTGGGTTTGGGGGTGAGGTTTTTTGGTGGTGGTGGTGGTTTGAGGGGTTTTGTTTGGTTGGTTTTCTGCAGTGGCGCTTCATAGAATCCCAAAATATGGTGACTTGGAAAGGACCCACAAGGATCATCAAGTCCAACTCTTAGCCCTGTCCAGAACCATCCCCAGGACCATCCCTCACACCGTGGGCCTGAGAGCATCAAACAAAAGCCTCTGCAATGCTGCCAGGCTTGGGGCTGTGACCACTGCCCTGCAGAGCCTGTTCAGTGCCCAACCACCTTCTGGGGGAAGAACCTCTAATATACAACCCTGACACAACTTCAGGCCATTCCCTCAGTCCTGTCCCTGGTCACCACAGAGCAGAGATCAGTGCCTGCCCCTCCTCTTCCCCTCACCAGGAAGCTGTAACTGCAATGAGGTCTCCCCTCAGTTTCCTCCTCTCCAGCTGAACAGACCAAGTGCCCTCAGCTGCTCCTCACACACTGCCCCTCCAGGCCCTTCACCATCTCCATTGCCCTCCTTTGGGCACTCTCAAATAGCTCAGAATCTTTCCTATATTGTAGTGCCCAAAACTGCCACAACATTCCAGGTGAGGCCGCCCCAGTGAAGAGCAGAGCAGGACAATCCCCTCCCTCACCTGGCTGGCGATGCTGTGCCTGATGCCCCCCAGGACAGGGTGGTCCCTCCTGGCTGCCAGGGCTCTGCTGACTCATGTTCAACTTTCCATCCACCAGGACCCCCAGGGCCCTTTCCATGGCACTGCTCTCCAGCCTCTCATTCCTCAGTCTGTCTGTACATCCAGGGTTCCCCCATCCCTGGTGAAGAATCCAGCACTTCCCCTTGTTGAACTTCCTATGGTTGGTGATTGCCCATCTCTCTGATTTGCTGAGGTCTCTCTGTGGGGCCTCTCAGCCTTCCAGGGAGTCAACAGCTCCTCCCAGTTTTGTGTCATCAGCAAACTTGCTTAGTGTCCCTTCCAGTCCTGCATCCAAATCATTTATGAAGATGCTGAAGAGCACAGGGCCCAGGATGGCGCCCTGAGGATCCCCACTGGGGACAGGTCTCCAGTCTGATGTCACCCCTTTCACTATTTCCCTCTGTGAGCCAATTGCTCACTGACCATGGGATGTGTTTATCCAGCTGTGAGCTGGACATTTTGTCCAGGATACCGTGAGAGACAGTATTGAAAGCCTTTCTAAAATCTAAAAAGATTACATCAATTGGCTTCCCTTGTTCAATTAGGTGGGTTATGTTGTCACAAAAGGAAATCAGATTGGATAAGCAGGACTTTCCTCTCATGAAGCTGTGCTGGCTGTGACTGATGACTGCATTGTCCTTCAGGTGTTTTTTAATACTTCCCAGAATAATCTTCTCCATAACTTTACCAGGCACTGAAGTGGGACCTTCAATGTCTCTCTTGTTTTTGTGCAGCTTATCAGGGCTGGACTTTTGTTGAAGTGGCAGCTCAGCAAAGTTACTTAGTGCTTTTAACAGGAATAAAAATATTTTGACCATTATTAAGAAAATCTGCAGATAGAGAAGATACTAACCTTCTGCTACTGAACAGTTGCAATTTACTGCCATTCTCTTGCTTTAGCAAAACAGTCACATAGAAATAATTGATCAGCAGCTGGTAAAAACTTGCAAGTCTTTCAAGAGGAGCTGTTTTTCAGAAATACACTGAAAACTCAGCAGTCATGAAAAAGTATCCCTGGCTGTATATTCTGTGCCCAATTATACAGTAAATACAGTGTTAACTTCTCATAGGAACTTCCAGGATTCTCTGGCATCACAGTGACTTTCAAGTGTTGTATGCACATCTCACACACACCAGGCCTCTGAGGACTCCATTACTGAATAACTATGTGTTTTAATAGACATGTACAAAAAGGAATTACAGGGTAGGCACACATCATCCTATTATCCTTATCCTGTATTTACACCTGTATTTATTTATTTAGCCTCATGGACATTTTTCTTAAGTTTATTGTCAATGGAAAAACAGAGAAGAGAATCGGCTGGAGATTCAAAGTACTTACATTTGAGTACTCAAAAGTTAAAGACTGACTTTCAAAATTAAAACCAAAAAAAATCCCAGGCTTTGCATTAACAGAAAATTTATAATGTTTAGTCATTACTTTGGAAACAACAAATCTTATTATAGGTAAATAAAATGGCAAATCCCAATTTTTCTGATGCAGGTACACTAAATCCTATAGAAAACAGGAAGGAAGTTAAGAACTTTATAGGATAACTACTCTCATTTAAAGTTGTGCTAAGTGTCTGGGTCCTGACTTATTTTTGTAAGCATCTTTTCCAACCAGGAGAAAAAAAAGAAAAAAGTCCCATTCCTGAATGTATCTCTGGCAAGAATTTTTTTTGCCTTACTAATCCTACCAGACCCCAACTCTATTGTGTCCGTCAGAATAAATGAAAAAAGGCAACTCAGCAACTCCTTCATGACTCAAACCAGAACAAAACCAAACAGAACAACTATTGAAAAAAGTTTAATTATGACCTTCAGTTTAAAGTGAAGAGGCCAAAGCCACTCCTCTTGTGCTCCCCACCGGTACAAAGAATGAGTTCAGTGTTGCAAGACCAAGTAAGGCAGCTCTATAGGCAGCAATAACATAATGGCCCCGAACACACCCACAGTCACACGATCTGTATTGCAACAGCAGCAATGTCCAGCTTCACATCATCTTACCTGAGAGATCAGGTGATCCAGAGAGCAGAACCCACCAGAGCAGCTCTGCCCAGTGCCAGCACCCCAGTGCCCTCACCCACAGCAGCACTGCCATGCAGACCCGGCATGTCTGCCCTTTGCCACTGCACACACGTCCCACCTGCTGCCCAGAACTGGGTATTTAAAGGGGAGAGGCTGAGGGAGCTGGGGGTGTTTAGCCTGGAGAAGAGGAGGTTCAGAGGAGGCCTGGAGAAGAGGAGGCTCCAGAACTACCTGAAGGGAAGTTCTGGCCAGGTGGGGGTTGGTCTCATCTCCCAGGCACTCAGCAATAGGACAAGGGGGCACAATGGGCTCAAGCTCTGCCAAGGGAAATTGAAGTTGGAGATCAGAAAAAAATTCTTTCCAGAGAGAGTAATCAGGCATTGGAATGGGCTGCCCA
>JAWWEV010000167.1:10386868-10405516 GCA_035583235.1 Hafferia zeledoni | reverse complement strand
TGCCATGATCTGGTAAAGGGACTGGAGTTGGACCAACGGTTGGACTTGATGATCTCAGAGGTCTTTTCCAACCCAATCAATTCTATGATTCGGGTTTCATGTCAGGCTAATGACTGAAAAGGCAAAGGCTTGTATTCTGGTTTTTGAAAAAAAAAATCATACATCTTTTCCCACAGAAATAAGGAAAGATTGCTATGAAGAATAAAATCAATTTTATCCTCAAGATAACCTGGAATATTTTGTGACATTTCTTTAGTTCTTTTATGCCCTTAGCAAATAATACAAAGTGTAAATAAATAATCATAAATACTGGGATCAAGTAGAACATGGAGCATTATGACAGGGTTTACATCAAAGTGCTTTGCATCTTCACACACATAGTATTTACATACTTCATGCTTCAAAATACTATCTTTGCACAGAGCAGCTGAAAATGCAGAATGTTTATTCTCAAACTCAATTTTGACATGTTTGGAACTCAGCTGTTTCATTATACTCATTTTTTTCATAGAGTTCAAAGTGATAATTTGGTACCCAGAAAAGCATCCAAATGCTTTGTCAAGGAGGCTCTGCTACTTCATTGTCATCAAATGTACATGTGAAAGATTAAAGTAAAATCAAGCAAAATGCACATCTGTGTAAAGATACAGCACCAAAATAGTGGTCCCTTCTTCAAGCCAAGAAACCAGAAACCAAAATAAGCATGTGTTACAATATGCATCTTGCTCTAAAATACAAGGGAAAATCCTTCATAAATAACATTCTTTATACAGAAGGTAACGAACTTTCTGATATTCAAGGTGAAGGACAACAAAGCTCTAAGTCTACTGTAAGTTTAGATGTAGTGTGGGTTGATGTTTTCAATACCACAAAGACACTCCACATAAACAGCAAAGTGTAACTCGTTAAAGTTGGTATGACACTTTTAAGCAATACAATCATCACCTCTAACAGCATTTCAAGGTTGGGTAGTTGACCAATAAGAGGAATATTTCCGTAATATCAAAAAAAACACACATTGATTTTTAGTAGAAAGCACTTGCTTGGAACCAAAGGAAATACATACTTGACCCAAATCTTATTTGAAAGATCCCCATTTCCTGCTAAATTGCAACATCAGTGTACTTAATAGTAACTTAATAGTGCTTTACACTGGACACACTGTCACTCCAGACCCAGGGAACTCAAAAAATGTAAAATTACTTTTGAATACTACTTGCCAACTATGTTAAAATTTAACATCTATGTAAGTTCAAGATATTCTTGCAATACACAATCAAGCCAAATCCAAAATTTTCAACCCAGGGCCTATGAATGACAACAGAGTTGAAGAAGCAGAGACAGATAAATCCCTTCTGTCTTCACTTCCTTCTTCTGAAAGCAGTATATTCACACACCTCTCTCCTTCCTCTGCCCCAAACCAAAACAATCTTCCCCAAATCTGAAATTTGTCAAGAAGGCACCATCCTCCTAAGGGCCTTTTTGACAGCCCACACTGTGGCAGTGCTGCAGAGACACCATGCAACTAATTTCTCCAACTGCCCCCCGTGGGCCTCAAATCCAGTCTGTATTTGTAGCTCCATGTCACACATCACTGCAAACTCCTGTTTCACAGCTTGAGCTTGCTCAAGCTACCCACATCTAACCCCAACCTGGAAATATTAGTCAGCAAATCTCAACATGCAAGATGTTTGCTCTGAAATTCACTTCCTCCTTATCTTCTTTCTGATACTCTGTAACAAGAAGCTGCCTCACCTTCTAAGTCCTTTAGTTATCTCTCCACTACCTTCACAGGGCTCCTCCTCTGTGCACTTGCTCTCTAAAAGACAATGTTTATAACCTCTCGGTTCCTCTTCCACTGCTCTTTTTCACTTCTTATGTAATGGTATTTAAAATACCATTTTTCTACAATGTTTTCTGCCTCTGAGCATTTACAGAGCCACAGTCCTTGAGTGCAAGGAACTGGCACATGGAGCCATCCACACTCCCGGCCCAGCAGACTTCATTCATACACATCGCATGCCAAGCTTCCTGGCACCACACTTAACATAAAATCTGTTCAAAAACTACAGGATTTTGTGACTGGAACATCATCTCAACTGCCTACTACACCATTACTTTCCCCTCTACTTCACAGCAGTTGCTGCAGACCTTTGGCTGCTGGAAGTCCATGCAGGATTTTAGACAGTGCCCTCTTCACTCGCATTAGTTTCTTTTAAAACCAGACTACAAAGACAAAAAAAACAACACAAGTCAATCTGTTCACTCAAGCCTTAACAAGTTTTGTACTGCACATGTATTTTTGCATTGATTAAGGAAATTTTAAAGCATTTCTTCTACTCAATGGATATTTAACAAGGCATAAAGGATGAAGGAGCAATTTTTCTCCTTTTTCCCAGAACTAGCCAGCTGCTAAGATTTGTTTATTTAAGTCTCCATGCCATTGCTCACCTACAGGTGACAAGTCATTTGGGAGTTTCCCACCCTGTATATTTCCTGTGATTCCAGTAGGCTAAAACAATTAAATAATATTTTTATCTTCCCAAAGCAAGATTTTTACACAACAGCTGTAAAAACGCAGGTTAACAATAAAATTTCTGAGTGCATTCAATGTTTTCCTCATACAAAACACTTTCAGAGCACAGATAATAAATGATGCTTTACAAAGAATGATTCACATATCCTGGTAGGCCAAATATTTTGTCTGGACTGACTATAGACTAAAAACAGAGCAAAAACAGAGTTTCCAGTAAGGTGAGCATATCTTCTGGTCCATATGTATTTAGCAGAAATGAGCTCCTTTCCCCTGTCAGAATGTCATTAATGCCAAGGCTCAGGCTGGCCACCCCAACTGTAGCAATGCATTCTCAGTATATGGCATGGACAATGTCCTGCCAGAAATGGGCTGATGAAGAAAATCAACCAGCCACTGAGAATGCTTTAACAACTGATGTTTTTAATGTGGTTTGAATGTACTGAATGTAAAAACTGCATTGTCACTGGTTCTTCTTCCCAGAGTCCTCTGCCAGGCCAGGGGACTGGGGGAAGATTGTGACCTCATGTTACCTGAAACCCTTTCCCATTGAATGTAAATCCCCTTACTCCTACTGGCCCAAATCCAGACTCTCTTCTTGTCCCTTATTGGTGAGTTTATATCCCTCCAAAGTCCATATAAACCTGTTCCCCTCAATAAACTTCCTCTTTGTTTCTGTCCTCACCAGTGGTCTCTGTGTGTCCTTTCTGGGGGCTCCCAGGGCCCACATGGTCGGGGTAAGCACAGAGCACACACTTCTCCTAGGTCAATGGACTAACAAATCCAGGACCAGGAGAAGAACCATATCATTGCAGAATTCCTTCAGCACACAGCATCAACAGGCTACAAGAAACCCACTCTCGCACCCACCCACCAGCCGAGCCCCACACTGGTCTGAGCAATCCCACAGTGTAAGGCAATACTGAGTGATCTCCAGAGAACCTGCCCCGAGTGCTGAGCCACGTGTTGCTCGGCGTTGTCCCACACACCGGGGGTGTGAGCAGGGCCCCAAGGCACTGCCCTCTGCCACACCACAATGCCAGGGGGTGTGAGCAGGGCCCCAAGGCACTGTCCCTCTGCCACACCACAATGTCAGGGCCCTGTGGCACCGTGCACACAGTCCCAGGTACCCACTGACAACGTCACGGAGCCCCGCGGGAACGCTCTGCTGCCTGAAGGAAGAGCACTCACCTGGAGAACAAACTGGAACAGACATGGACTCAAATGGCTTTCAAGTCAAAATAACAACAGCCCGGAACAAGGGACCAAGTAAACAGCCACAGAATGCAATTCCAGCAATGCCTGCTTGGTTTGTACCAAACGAAACACAGACGTGTCAGCAATCACGCTCACCCAAGGGCAAACCAAGCAGATTGCCCCAGGAGTCAGAATCCTCTCATGATGTCACCTTGCTCGACTCCTGCATGACAAACTTTGTTCTTCACAGCTGCACAGAAGTTACAAACAACGTGTTCTTCTGAACCAGGAACAAAAAGAAAGGGTCTGCTTCAAACAGGCAATCAAAATTCACACCATTGTTTGAAATACCCACAACTGTCCCCAAGGTAAGCACTATTTGTTTGTGTTCTGACTCTGAAAGGGTAACAGTTTATTTCACTCCCTCCTCACCCAAGAACAAGGCTGCCCCAGGGACTTAAATTAACTGAGGAGCCACACAAAGAATATCAATGCTGAAAAATAATGTGGGATGCAAATTTATTTTAGATCCACAGACATGAACCTTGAAACATCACGTGTTACTCCCCATTTGTATTCCTTCTAACACCAGCAGTCTAATGTGAATTGTATTTTGTCCATGTAGCCTAAGATTATTTCACCTGATCTCCAAGCATAGTTAAACAAGTACTGCAAATGCTGCTAAATATTTAACTGATTGAAACAAACAAAAAAATCAAATAGAAAGGCCTAAAATAAATATAAATTTGTCATTTTAAACAATTATGTTATTTTAGAGGTTTTTGAGAGTTCTTTTAAAACTGCAATGCAAGAATAAAGTGTGATTCTGTGCTTAAGTGCTAAATCCCCTATTTCCTCACTGCCATCTCCTGCCCCATAAATAAGCTACACTGCCAAGATTTTACACATCCAAATGCACTTCCAGTGCACGCACCATTAGCAGTAAAAATATTTTTTTTAATCCTCAATCCATACTTTGCAGTTGAAAGAAACTGAAGGAATGGATTGTTTGAAATTAGAGCATAAATGAAGAAAACAGAGCCCAATCCCTGCCCTAGCAAACAATCAAATGCCACTTGACCATGAGGCCATAATTAATTAATAGAACACAACCTCTCCCTTCTGAGGCTGTGGCAGGCACAGAACATTAACTGGAGCATGCTGTAATGTGTCTGTCACAAAGGAAGGCAAATACTCTCCCAAGTGACAGTAAACTCTGTTCTCTCAAGTAAGATTGCTACTTTCAGACAGGTGTCCTACAGAAACAAGGTTTGTGTGACCAACTGCCTTTAACCCAAATAAATAAATAGCCAGTAACCCTGACTTGGAGAAAAATTAAGTATTCAAGACACCCTGTTCCTTATCCATAGCAGGGCCATTCCAGACAAAAGACAAAAATGTGCAGAAATACGTCACTAGTTCTGTTGGTTAGGAAATAATTTGCTAATTTGTTTCTGAAAGTCCCTGACTCTTAAAATATAATCCTATTGAAATATACCACAAAGCACCTCAATTTAATATGCCTAAGAACATTGACTGAATACACTTTCTGCAAATTTACTCACCATACACATTCAATCATATTTACAGCAGCATTAACTTCATCTCCCACACATGGTATGTGAGTTATTATGGGCTCAAGTTGTGGGTTGGAGTGGGTTTTGTTTAGGTTTTGATTATAGTCACTGCAGGTACACAGAACATAACTGAAATCGTTCTTTTAATATATATATAAGCATAATTAAATACAATAATTTATATATTTATATATACACATTAATTACTGATTACTTTCTGAAAATGCAGATAATAAGCACAGCAGAGGACAAGATAAGAATTCAAGTGATCCTGAAAGACTGGAAAAGGTTATGAAAAATTACTAAGGAGAACTGCAAAGCTGCAGAGTTAGGTCAGGACACTTAATTGCACGTTTATGGAATAGTCAAGTAGTGGTTTCATTAAAAGGGATGTAGAGGTTAAAGTAGACCACAAAGTGACTCTTGGTTTTATATTGCTGGAAAATAAAAATTTAAAAAAAAAAAAAAATCAGAGTGATGTCTATGCACAGAACTGCCTGCAAAACCAGCAAGTGACAGTCTCACTCCTGGGTTTGGGTATGATTTCATGGGAATTACCACATCCAGCTTGGTCAGCACACTTCAAGGAGAACAGAAATAACAGGCTTTAAACTGTACCAAAACCCACACGACTAAAACCCTTCTAAAAAGTCAGCCAGAGGAACACTGGAACAGACTGACAAAGCAGGTTGTGAAAGTGCTGTTATTGAGGGGGTTTGAGGATGAGTTGAACAAAGATCCACCCCAATCAGCAAATGCTAATTAATTGTGCCTCAGGAGAGAAGGACAGACCAGGCAATCCCCAGAGGTCCTGCCCAGATTTTCTTAAGATTCAGGACTACACAAACCAGGGCCAAACAGGAGCTCCAGGATTCACTCAACCCATTCTGGTCCCCGAGGCTGAAAGTCTCAACATCACAAGGTTTTCCAGCAGGTTCTTTTCCACAATTCCAAACTGTTTCTTTCTGAGTTTACTGGTGCCATGACAGATACTAAGCTGAATTTTGCAGAGAACTGTCCCAGCAAATTCCAAGAACTTTTCCATTAAGTGACAACAACTAAATTGGAGACCATTGCTGTGAATCCTTTCTCTCACTGACTGTATTTATACTTATCACAACTGCATTTCATCCAAAATTTTAACACCTAGTCACTCAGTACCATGAGCTCTTTCTGGAGCCCTTCACCACACACTTTAGATTCAGCTATCTGGAATCTCTTAATCATTTCTTTTAATCATCTCCAAGTCTCATCGACTAACTATTCCACCTCCCTTCTTACTGGATAGTTACAAACCAAACAAAAAAGGTCTGCAAAACTAACTCCAGGAGACCATGCTATCAATTTTCCCTACGAACAGTGACCACTTGCAGCCACCCTTTACCAGCAGGTCAAGGGAGGTGATTCTTTCCCTCCACTCCACTGTCCCGAGAGCTCACCTGGAGTGCTGCATCCAGCTCTGGGGGCACAGGATCAGAAGGATGTGGCCCTGTTGGAGCCCAGAGGAGGCCATGAAGATCAGAGGGCTGAGGCCCCTCTGCCATGGAGACAGACTCAGAGAGCTGGGGCTGCTCAGCCTGGAGAAGGGGAGACTATGGGGAGACCTCAGAGCAGACTTCAGTACGTAAAGAGGACTGGAGACAGACTTTTTAACAGGGCCTCTGCACTAAGGCAAGCAGCAATGGGATTAAACTAGAAGAGGGCAGGTTTAGGTTAGATATTAGGAAGAAATTCTGTACTGTGGAGAGACACTAGAATAGGTTGTCCAGAGAAGTTGTGGATGCCCAGTCCCTGAAAGTGTTCAAAGCCAGGCTGGATGGGGCTCCGAGCAACCTGCTCTAGTAGCAGATATTCTCCCCCAAGGCAGGGGGATTGAAACCAGATGATCTTTAAGGTCCCTTCCAACCCAAACCATTCTATAATTCTATGATCCTTTCATCTATACACAACTCTTGAGACTCTTACCATTAAACCAGGCACAGCTGAGGTTCAGACATGAAAATCTCCTGCCAATTAAGTTTGGCAAGACCGTGTTGATAAACATGTTTGTCCATCTGCTGTAAAAAATGCAGAAAGCATTTGGTGCTTTGTACAACTACATCAAGATCACTACAGTCCAAATCTCTTCTTGGTAATTGTCAAATGCATTAGAATAAAAAAAAATCAGTCTTGATAAAATCACAAATCGAATAAATCTAATAAAACACAATTTATGTTTTGGTCTTTGCAAATCTATTTTCAAACCTTTGAGAAAATACATTAAGTAGGGAGTACATACCAGACTTAGTAAGTAATGAGGGTTTCCTACTGCTCAATAATTACTGCTCATTTCTAGACTTCATACGGGGATTTTTAAACCATTTAAACACCTCTACTAGATTTTTCCCAGAAGCCACATGCTTATCCTTTTGGGGTTGATGGGGTGGGGTCCAAGGGTTTTGCAGAATTATCATTCTTGCTACAAAACCTGTGTAGTTTGACAGAAAAAAGTGAAAAATCAGATAGCTGGAAGACAAAGTTGATTATCAAATATGAGAATACATCACAGAAACTGATCAGAGTACCTAATCAACCTTTATATTCTGCTGAAGTTTTTACCTTTGAGTTTTTTCAACTCCAAGATGAATCAGTAAAATTGGTCTTTATAAAACAGGAACTGGTTTTTAATTCTGAACTATATCCTGAGTCTTCTGCTTCAGGATTCCAAAGTATTTTATTAGTAGCCATGATCTAAGTTTTATAAGAAACCTGAAACAAGAAAAATTTCCAATTTCTGTGGTGTCAGGGAGGGGAAGGAGGGAAGAAGTTAGGAATGGGAGACAATGCAACCCAGAAACTTTATTATAACTTTAGGAACCCTGGCTGAGAATAAACAGAACACACACAACTTGGTTACAAAGGAAGACAGGGCTTTATTTTTCAGCATTCTATCCTTAACTATCACAACTTTGGGAAACAGAACATCTCCAAGGTCACTCCCACAAGACAGGTAAGTGTAGTCCAGTTAAGGCCTTTTAAAAGAACCCATTACTGTTATTATTACTTTTATATAAATCTTACCTCAGAGTTTTCCAACTTCAAACAATGGTAAACATACTGTCAAGAAAACAACAGATCATGAAAACAATAGTCTTCTAAGTTGGGCCTCTAAAATCCTACCTCTTTGTACAGGGGAACAATCCTCATTTTTGTTAGAAGTAAGTAAGGATGTAAAGTGTTACCTTCTGTCTTCTCCTAGGCTTCCAACAAGAAGAGCAGCTATGACTATCAATGACTATTCCAGAGACCAGACACGCGAAGCTGCATATTCTTGAACTGCAGTTTTCTAAAAAATGGCGATTTACTAAAAAAACTGGACTCCATTTTCTTAAAACTAAAAACAAACAAGAAAAGAAACCCACCAGCACGCACGCAAACAATTTTTTAAAAATGCAAAAACATGTCACAAGGTCAGAAAGGCAGAAAGCATTTTTTCTGAGTACTTTTCAAGACCACTCTTTCACAAACAAACAAAAAAAAAGCTTTAGCAGCAGTCTTGCCTCTTCCAAAAAGATGCCATGTGGCAAAAGAGAACAAAATAATAAAAAACAGCCTCCACAAGAATATTTTGTTAAATATGCATGATCTCATCTCTCTTAATAATAAACACTATAAACAAAATATTTGGAAAACACAGTACTGAAACAACAACCTTACAAAAGTATCACCACTTGAATCAACACTGTTTACTCAGTGGCAAACCTGGTATCATTATTTATGCACATTAATCAAACAGGAAAGAGAATCTTTTGAAAGAAGAGTTTTGAATTCCAAATCACAAACATGTGGCTCTGCATGGCTTTGTCTTCTTTTCAGTTGCCTGTGACTGAACCAACACACCACTGGCTTGGGCTGTGCTGCTGAGCTGCGATGGCACCACGGCTGACACGGCACAGCCCGGACACGCGGCCACAGCACGGCTCCTGAGGGGCTCTGGGGAGCTCCAGCTCTCTCTGCTGCTGCCCCACCGCCACCAACCAGCCCCTCTGAGCTGGAAAAGGGAATGGGTGCCCCAGGGGGGCAGGTGGGGGTTGGTCTCTTCTCCCAGGCACTCAGTAACAGGACAAGGGGGCACGGGCTCAAGCTCTGCCAGGGGAAAGTTAAGTTGGATATCACAAAAAAAAAATCTTTCCAGAGAGAGTAATCAGGCATTGGAATGGCCTGCCCAGAGAGGGGGTGGATTCACCATCCCTGGAGGTTTTTAAACTGAGATTGGCAGTGGCACTGAGTGCCGTGATCTGGTAAAGGGACTGGAGTCGGACCAAAGGTTGGACTTGATGATCCATTCTGTGATTCTATGGATGTGGCACTGAGTGAGAATCCACCACGTCTTGATCCACTCTGTGCCATGGGCTGGTGATCACAGTGGGGCTGGATCAAGGGTTGGACTTGATGATCTTGGAGGTCTTTTCCAACCCAATGGATTCTATGATTGATGTCAATGCAACCCAGGTGTCCCAGCTCAAAGCTTATTTGTTTACTGGCAGCTTGAGCCAAAACCTCAGCTCGTCAGTGGAAGTGGCACAGGACTGGCCCAAATGTCTAAACCTGCTGTAGGGGCACCTCCCTCCAGCTAAAGGGCAAAGCTGAGACTTTCACAGCCATTATCTTAACTCACATCAGCAAAGCGGACCAGAACTTATTACTGAAAATAAGCATTTGAATTTTAGCTACTGTAAAGTATCTAGAGAAGAAAATTTCTCTGCAGCCCTTTGAACACTCAGACCTTGCAAGAATTTCTGAACACAAACTATTACCACAGAAAAAATCCTTTTATTCCGTGTACATGCCTCGTTAACTTCTTTGTTTTGGAAATACTATTAAAAGCATCCATTCCAAACCTTGGGCTTTCTACCACTGCTGAAACTTGCTGATCATCAGAAACACACTCTGATTAGTTCCCTATTTTGCAAAAGCAAGAAGCTCCTCACATGCACAAAATAAGAGTAATTCAATAGCTGCATTTCTAAGAATCGGGGGGTGAATCCCAAAGGCAACACTCAGGCAGCAGCTCTTCCCTCCCTTAGCAGGGAATTCCAGCTGGTTCCTCAGCTGGAGCCAGGCACAAGGCATGGCTCAGGCAGAGGCCCCAGGCTAAGAGAGCTCAGGAAAAGACATGTGTGCCTGGCAGCCCAGCAGCACAGCCCAGTCAGCACCAGGAACCTCCCAAAGGTCCCACCATTCCACCACAGGAGCAACGACCTTCCCAATGGCACAGCAGAGACTCCGGGAGCACTGGGAGCTTCCAAAGCTGGGACAGGGGGCAGCACCAAGGCCAAACCCAGACCTTCTACGAGACACAAGGAACTCAGTAACGATCTTCAATCAACCACTATCAGCTCCTACAGGATCAGTATCTGCCACTAAACAAAATACAGTGAAGCAAAAAACTTCTCACAGATTGAAGGTTCTCAGAACTCACAATCTAAGAGAGACCAGAAAATACATTCAATTACCAATATGAGAAAAAAAATGTAGGTTTAAATCTGTGTTTTAGGAAGGAAAAGTATAATCAATTTTTTTAAAATACTCTTTAAAAATATTCTACGTTCTTAAAAACTATTAAACCTTCTAGTTCTCTCTTCAAATACTATCAAACAAGAAAGAAAATGGAAATCCTCCTGTAACTTCCACTAGAATGATTTGTGTTAGTTTAAAAATAGCTTATACAAACAACATAGACCACTAACAGCCTAGTCATCACACAAGCTTCACCAAACTACTACATATTTTTCCGGGAAAATAGACTATTTATGAGGAAACTGCTCTGCAGGAGCAAAGCGTGTGGCTTTCTTCTCCTTTTTCATGCAATTGCAATTTGCATGTTTATGAAAAGCAGTCCTTGTAATAGAATTAAAAAACACATATTTCCTAATTTAAGCTTTCTTCAAAAGTACAGTATGCCCATTCAACAGTATTCCAAGAATTAAAAATCCATCCCAGTTGTATGTATGACAAGATCACAACCTTGTCCTTTGAGCCTTGAGTATTTTGTTAGTCACACAGTCAGCATATGCTTTCTGCCACTTTGGAATTAATTTACAGCTCACAGAACAATAGTCACAACAAAGGACAAGCGTCTGCACTTCTTTGTCCAAAGCAAAAATACACATGCTCAATGTACAAATCTCAGCTCTGAAAGAGTTTAACAACACAGTGGGCAAGCTGAGCTTTATTGTGCTACAGCTGGTGCAGTTACAAGAAACTAAGAAACACAAGTGCAATGTTTTTCAGACACATAAACAGCCAACAGCCACAAGCACCACTAATGGTGGTCTAACCTCTTATTCTATAACTATTTTCAATTATTTTTTTACACAGCCAAACTAAATGTACCATCTAAAGTGTCAATGCTCAACTATTTCAGTAGAACTTCACACCAAATACTTTTTCTGCTTCTAAGAAATAAGACTGAGGGGAAAACACTTTTTTTGCCTCAACTAGAATTCAACCAAACACTCTTTTAGGCCCAAAATTCACAGCAGGGACAAAACCTGGCCTTGGTCTTTATGTGACAAACTGACATTTATCTATTTGAAAACCGTAAGAAATCCAACTCCGAAAAACAGAGCAGATAAAAATGGTTAAATATATTAAGAGCGAGAGAAGGAAGGAGAAAGCAAAAGAGATTCTTCTGGTGGAAGCCTAGAAAACAGAGAGAATTTTACAATACCAGAATGTGTCATAGAGCAAGCAGGAGAAGTGGCCAGTCTCACAGAGAAGGGTTCCCAAGCCACCCAGAAGTGATGTGCAGCCCACCACAGGGTCTGAGGGGGTCTCTGCCAGCTGACAACACTCAATGCCCTTGGCATTATTATTATTTATGGCATCTGGCAAAAATAGCACAACAAAACCTATTTTCCAAAGGCACAATCTTCCACAACTGAAGTCAAGGTTCTAGAAAGAAGAGTTGTCATTCCTTTGAGTCTACAAGTATCTGAGAAATCCTCCGCCACAAAGAATGTCTCATCTTCCCTCCAGTTACCATTCCAGTAGACCCAATGTGTAAGTGTAACATGTAAAAAGACACTTCCAGTCTTGCTGAAGATCTATCCAAGTGCCAGATAATGAATTTTCTGGGGTTTTAAATCCTAGGAAACAACACAGGAACCACAGTAAAAGGACATTATTCCTACCCTCTTTTTTTACTCCCCTTGAATTTCTGAGTGATTGATTTTGTAAGCCCAGTATCATTCCTTTGTCTCTTTTTACCCACTGAGGTCTCCCAAGGGTCCAACGTGGTTTTGCAGGACACTATTCTGAATTTGTATGAAAACCCATGATGGATTTTGGTTTTCCTGTATATTAGCATTCCTCTGTGGCAGCTACACAGACCCCCAGCCCGTGCTGTCACCAACTACTGGGTTTGGCTGCAGTACTGAGAGCTGTCACTTATGGCCAGCCTAGTGGAAATGTTGTGATCGGTTAGTTCGTCACCTTGAGCACAAGACTCTTACAAACCAACAAAGAATTCAGACCGTGTTCAATGATTGCATTTTTTCACAGCATTCCACTTGCAGAAGATTGAAAATTGAGAATTGTAAACATTAGAGACATGAAATCATAATCTATCTAGTCACTAACAGATAAGCAATAACCAGCATGTTCTTGGCTCAATGAGCAGGGATTTAGCTGCCAAATCCCAATCAGCACTAATTGGATTGTCCTTGACTTCAGAACACACCACTGACACCACAGGAGTAATTTATTTCAACAAATACATATAACTTGAATGCACTATCAAGCAGAACAAAATCTCATCAGTACTGACGGTGTTATAACTAGAAATAATTTTTTTCACTCTATAACCAAGGAGCTTAAAAGTCCCATGTTACAGCAAAGCAGGAGTAAAAGGAGGGATGCATCAAAGGAAAGCTTCCTACTTACCAGTATATATTTGTATGATACAACTTTCACTGACGTTTAACAGTGAATCTACTGTTACACATTCTAAAAACGATTCCACAGTGACTGCAGTTTTCCTTTGCTTTTTACTTTTTAAGGATCAGTAGCTGGCAAGGTTGGTACTTTCAATTCATGCCAGTGAACTACCACAGCAGTATAATTATCTTCCTCACTGTTATAAGAGAAGACTATTATGTTTGTGATGTTGAAGAAATTAAATGTCAGTCTCATTGTCCCTGCACTGAAAAACACGCCTGTGGCCACAGAAGGCCAGTGATCTAACAGGCTTGCATAACACAGTTTTCCAAGAACATGCTGCAGGAAAGTGTCTTTTTGTCACAGATAATCCACAAAGTTAATCCAGGACAGAAGAGAGGAGAGAGTTCCTTGACTGCAATTTAGTCAAAAAGACATGAAAGGCAACTTCCCTCACCATAGCCTGTGTCCTTGCATTTCAGAACAATAAAGATAGCTTACAGAGAAAACATTCAGCCTCTGGGAATGTCCAGGTTTAACATGAAAGGCTGAACAACTGTATTTTTATTGCTGTTGTTATTTTAATGGCAGGACAGAGCAAGCAGAGTCTCAAACCCAAGTTCTTTAGAAATACTCATTAGTAGACATTTGAGGGAAAGAAAAGGTACATGATCTGTATTGCTTTTAAGATGTCTCTAAAATGAAAACAAATCCATGAACCAAAATAACAATAATTTTTTTAGCCAACATTACGTATCAGAAGAAACTGTTCAAATACATTTTTATGAAGACATCCCACCAAAAAATGCTGGGAGGGGTGTTTCCTCCAAGCAGACTTTCAAGATAGCAGGATGTCACCAAAAAATCCCCAAAATAATGAACAAACACCATGACAAAAAACCCCACACAAACAAACAAAACCACATGCAGTGGAAATATTCCTTTCTCATTTTGTTTCAGCACACTACTGTGGAATTTGTTGTATTTGAAAATTAAAGGACAAGGTTTGTAGGAAGAGGTAATTTCATTTACTAGAGCAAGTAATGTGTCTGACAAAGTTTTTGGGTAGCCATGCCCTATCCAGCCACAGCCAACAGTCACTGCTCACAACACACAGTTACTGACCTATCTGCATTCTGCTTCAGTTCTGATCCTACATTTGGGGTTTCATTCCACTACAGCTGTAAGAATTGTCCAGCCACAATGAGAAAGATTTCAGTTTTGCTGTGTTTTTTAATCCCTTTCAGATTTCCATGGATTGTATTTGAATCAAATTAAGTCACAGCACAGATAAGAAAGCCACTGAAGTAATAGCTTTATTCCCTCATTTTTCTACATTTTCTGGTTTACAGAGATTGCACACCAAGACACCAAGGGATCATCAGCTCCTTAGACACACACCAGCCCAGAGGAATGCCCAGCTATGAACAGATGGCAAATACACAAAAAAATTCTCATGATATTCTGCACAGGCAAAATCTACTCATGGGGGAAAAGAAAAAAAGCATCAGACAACTCCATTTAGCAACTTCTCCCACTCTATCAACAATCACTTGTCTAGTTTCAAAATCCACCAAGACAACAAAGGCTTCCCTGAAAAGAAGCTGATAATAATCAGCACAGAAGCAACCACAACAGAGCCTACACATGTTATACCAGCATTTATCAGTTATGACAACAGCCAAATAAAGCTGCTATACTGTTGCAAGCCTTCTGTCATACACATTGCAACTGTATGCATAAGAAAGAACAAAACATCCCTCTGTCTTTTGACAGCGACCAAGACTCACAGCAAACATCTTGTTCCCCCTCGCAGGTTTTCTCAGTGAACTGCTGGGCACACAACAGCATCCTACAGGAAAGCTGCTATGGCTCTGTGGGCAAATCAACCCAGTGTTTGGATCTCTCTTCTTTATCCTTACCTTTCAGCTGCTGAGCTAGGAAAGGCACAAAATGTCCTTCTACCTTTCCCAAGTATCACCATATGTAAATTCTAGGTGATAGAGTTATGCTTAGGGCTTACACCAGCAAAAACAAAACAAAACAGCATTTTCTCATGGCCTTCTGTGATCTTTGCAAAAATCTGTGTTCTTCCTAAATCCCATCCACATTCCATTATTCAAACATATCAAGCGAGAATGTTTTAGTGAAGCGCATCAAACACACTTCAAAATCCATGAAAAAATAAAATGGATACTCAGCAAGGCCTTCTGGGATTTCTCCTAACTGTTAACACAGAGTGTCTACATTTTCTAGCACCTCTGTTCCCTTCAGAGACTTCTGCAAGTGCCTTTGTAGCCAGTTTTGTACTGATTAGTTGGGAGCAAACGTGGTCATCTACCTTAGACGATGCTCAGCTGAAGGCAAAACAAGCACAGAAAAGCAACCAGCCCTGGTGTATCACTGAAATCCTTCCTGCCTCCACTGACAGAACAAAACATGGGGTTTAATAGATTTAGGGGGTTTATTAAATCTGGTTTCTCAGGACACTGAACGTGAACTTCTGACAGAAACTGCTATTGCAGTTCCTTGTAGTGGCTCAGAATGAGTTCTCAAAATATACAACAGCAATTAAAACTGTGATATATCTAAGCTTAGTTTTGTGGTGAAAGACACAGACATGACTTAAGTGGGAATACAGACAAATGCACTTGAAAAACAAAAAGCTGGGCAAAGCAGGTCATCCTTTACAACACAGACTGCTCAGCTTCCCACATGCCTGCAACTCTCCTGACACTTGTCATCAGCAAAGCTCCTTCTCTGCTCAGGCAGCATCTGTGTGTCCTGCCAAGCATAAACAAACTGCCTGTTGGCAAACTATCCATTACTTTCCCTGGAGCATGAGGCACCTCACTAACGCTGTCCAAAGTTCTAGGACCATTTAAGCTGCTGTAAGTTCAGGCTGCGCTGATTTGTCTTCTGTCATGCTCCTGATCTTCCTTTATACCAATACTGGCACTCATCTGACGTCCCTTTGAGCCAGCTCTGCTTGAAAAACCAGCAGCAAAGTAACCCAGAAACAAAATAATACAGCAGCACAGGCAAAATGCTCAGCAAGAAAGGTCTTTTTGACAGGTTAGCATCCTAAAGCAAGCTGAAAATGAAAGGAAGATTTAACACAATAGGAAAGACTGCCATAACATCAATTTCCATAGGCCTAGACCAGAACAGCAATGGACTTTATATACTTGGCTCCCAAAGGACACACTCTTTGGTTTACTGGAGAACAGTAAAACTGTTTGCTTCCCCTTAAGACTATGCCGGATAAAAACTTGTGGCATCAATAACAAAAGTTGTTCTGCAACAACAAAAATCTAGAAGTCTGCTCCTAAATTGCACAAGTGCATCAATGCCACATTTTAGACACTTTTAGTGAATGTTTTGAATAAAGCCAGATCATCTGCTCAGGAAAGCAACACAATTACCACGTTTTCAGTGGTATGGCAGATATTGGCACCTGTAAATAAATCCATATAACCAGCCAGAGCAGATGATGGCTCCTACAGAGAGACTGAAGACACTGTGGAGCTTTTCTGGGGGAACAGTCACTACTACAAACATCCTTCATAATAACCACAAGCACGTATTATCCCAACTGCTGCTGACATACAGGCGGGGGAAAAAAGAGGAAGCTTACAGGGTTTTTGTTTGTTTGTTTACACAAAACTACTCCACAGATTATACCTGGAAAAAAGCAAAACAAAAACAAAACTATAAAATGTAATTACACTCAACATTAAAATCAAACACATTAAACCAAAGCCAGAATGTTGCTGAAGATGAAGAAAAAGGAGAACATACTTAAAAATATAAAAGCTTCAAGTCTATAAACCTAGAAATGTTTGGCCATGCTTTTCATATACAACAACCATAACAAATGCATAAAGAAACTACCATTTTATAAGAAAAATAAAGGTCAGTACTCCATGTATTATGGGATTGCATGTGGGGGTAAAGGAATTTGGAAAACAATGCATGCCTAGTCTTCAACAGAATGTTGTTCCTTCAAGCATTTTTATTATGAAGCATTAAAGTAGCAACAAGTAATTTAAATAATGAAGCCTAAATAGTTACTTTCTGGGCATGACCTTTTCAAATCAAGGTATTGGATTTATTTCTGAATCTGCTCAATTTCACCCATGCAAGCAATTCCAACCTTCATGAGACAATTTATGCATAGGAAGTTAAACACATACTTAAACCTACAGATGAAGACATTTTACAAATATAAAGCTTTCCAGTGCAATCTGTAATTACATTTCACATACTGGCTACTTCAGATTGACTATACCCTTGAAGGAAGCAGCCTACTTGCTTTGTCTTCCTAAAAGCACACCTGAATTTTTCGGTTGCTTCTTTGTTTTGATTTGGGCTCTCTACTTTGTCAGGGGAAATATTTTTAACATAAGATACTCTCCGTTTCACAAGTCTTAATTTTGACAGTACAATTAGGACAAGCCTATTACCAAATGGGGAATCAGACTGTAATTAAAGGAGTAATAATACTGGTATAGTCAAATCCAAGAGACACCTTAGCAGAACTTTGTATGACACTGTACCTTTAAACACAGACACATGATTTGTCTAAAAATCGTATTTCTTTAAAAGAAAAATAAATCTTGGTCCGAGTTTATTAGCTACACTTTCAGAATGAGCAAATGCAGATTATGCGCAATTGCTACTTCAAAGAACTACTCAGAGTAACAAACTTGAGTGTTGTTTGGTTTATGCATAGATAAATAAATTAGGGAACATTCGACTGTTTAAAATATTGTTTATTAACAACATACATTCAAAGGACCATTCCGAAACACCCAGACGAACACATACTAGTTGGCAATCAGTTCCTTTTCCAATCAGTGTGTATACTGATGTAAGGTCTCTCCAGCAACAAATCTGGTACCATAACGGGAGTTACGTAACGCAAACCACTCTCTCTCTTCGCCCACAAAGCGACAGCCGCTACCACCACTTCCCTTTCCCCCGCGCATCCCGAGCCTCGGGAAAGGCGGCCATTCCCGGGGAGCCTCCCGAGCGCCACGGCACTGCCCGGGGTCCCGGGGCTCGCCTCGGCTCCACAGGCCGATCCCCACGGGACGGGCAACCCCCGCGAGCCCCCGGCCTTTGTTGTGCCGCATGTCCGCGGCTCCGCGCCGGCCACAGGTGGGAGCGCGGGGCCGGGCGGGCACGGCCGCGCCTGACCCTGCCGGGCCCGGCAGGAGCGGGGCAGGAGCGGGCAGGGCCGGTGGGGCAGCCCCTGCGCTCCGCCTCGGCCACGGGGCATTGCCCCTGCCCTCGCCGCCTCCCGCCGCGGCCGGACGCGCCCGTGTGCGCCGCAGTCTCCTCCTCCCGCGGCCCGGCCGGAGGCGGGCGGGGGCCGGGGCCGGGGCCGGGCAGCGGCGCGGGGCAGGGGGGAGCGGC
>JAWWEV010000167.1:10360664-10386768 GCA_035583235.1 Hafferia zeledoni | reverse complement strand
CGCGGCGGGGCAGCGCTGCGCGCAGCCACACCTACCTGTCTTCTCGTGGTCATAGCCCACCACGATGAAGTAGTCGGCCAGCCTGGCCATGGCTGCGCGGGGCGCGCCTCGGCCTCCCCACCCCTGCGGCTGCGGCGGCGGCGGCGGCGGCTGCGGGCGGGCTCAGCATCCTCCGCTCCGCGCCCGCCGCGGCGGCAGCGGCACCGCCTCAGCCATGTTGGAGGCGCGGGCGCGCCGTGCGCCTGCGCGCGCCCGGCCCGCTGCCGTGACCCCGCGGGCTGGGCGGGGGCTGCGCCGGCTCCGCTCGGCTCGGCTCGGCACGGCTCCGCTCGGCTCGGCACGGCTCGGCACGGCTCGGCACGGGCGCTCGCTGCCCCGGCGGGAGCACTGCGGCCCCGCACTGCCCCCGCACCCTGCGGGAGCCAGGGCTGTGTCCCCCCCCGCCCGCGGGGCTTTGTCTGCCCGCAGCCGCCCTGCGCGGGGCCGGGCGCGCCCCGTTACTACGGACAAATGCGGCGGGTCCGAGCGCGCCGCACGCCCCGGAGGGCTCGGATGCCTAAGCCGGACTGCACCGCACCGCTCCTGGAAGGAGCTGCCGGGGCCGGGCATCGCCCCCGCCGGGGCTCCGCGAAAATGGAACCCGGCGGCGAGCTAATGCCATCCCTTCCAGCCCGGCCTCGGGCGCCGGGACTTGTCCTTCCAGGATGTTTCCTGTTTACGTGTTGTCCGGGATGTACGGGGGGATGAGCGGCCGTGCCGAGTGCCGGCCCCCCCGATGGCGGGGCTGCGCTGCCCCGCCCGGCCCCGCGGCCCGGCCCGCTCTGCCCCGCTACCTGCCCCGGCCCCGCTGCCCGGCCCGCTCTTCCCCGGCCCCGCTCTGCCCCGGCCCGCTCTGCCCCGGCCCCGATCTGCCCGGCCCGCTCTTCCCCGGCCCCGCTCTGCCCCGGCCCGCTCTGCCCCGGCCCCGCTGCCCGGCCCGCTCTGCCCCGCCCGCTCTGCCCCGGCCCCACGCGGGGCTCGGGTGGGACGAGCCCGGTGATGCCAAGTCTGCCCCGAAGGTCCTGGGCGGGCACAGGCGGCTGCCCGGGCGCTCCGCGGGGCCGCCCTGCTGTTGGTAGCGCACAGACAAGGCCGGTGGGCTTTGCCAGCAGTGGCAGAGATGGTGGTGATGAACGAACGGGATGTCTTTGACAGGACAGCTTGTGGGTATCTGGTGGTGGAGTCTGCAGAAACCGTCCCTTAAGCTTCCATGTACGTCCCGTTTGACAGCACGGAGAGAACGAACAGCACTAAGGCGTGGGTTGCACTCCAGCGAGGAGCCGGGTACCGGGATGCGTGTGGAAACGGAGCAAACTCATTGGATTTGTTCCTGGCCATCCACCATGACGAGGGACCCCGCAGACCGTCATTAGTGGCAATTCTCACCCCTCTTAGCTGGGACACACCGATGCGGTGTCTTGCTGATTGAAAACTGGTCAGGAAGCTTTGGCCATCCAACACTGTTCCTGCTTGTGCCTTCCCAGCAGAGTGCAGAAGTCGACATGTCCTCAGGATAATCAACTTCGTGACTGCCTGTTTTGAAGCAAATGACACGTATAAAGATCTAATCTTAGTACATATGCTTGTTAACTTTAGGAGTAAAGAAAAATGTGTAATATATGCATTGAAAAGGTTGACTGTACTTTTTGAGGAAGAGCTGTGCTCTTGCTCTGTGGGGTCAGTCACACTAGGTGGAAGTTAGGAATACCTTTAATTCATGCATTTTGGCTGCAGGGCATGCAACAGTTTACAAAAGCAAGGGATGATGTTCTCTACAACTAAACCTGGGGGGAAAGTTTAAAGACACGGAGAAATTACCTAATTTGAAGCTGAAATAGGACCTCAGGGTTATTGTATCTGCACTCATAAGAGGATTCAATATGTAGCAAAAACTCTCAATAGTTAAATCTCACTGCTCTTTTAATGCAGCACCTCTAGCAGGTGAATATCAACTCACACCTCACACTTTTCCCAGGGCATTTACAAATGCTGATTCAAGAGGAAGATGTCTACTTATCAATTCCCCAGTATTGCTAGTGCTCTCTTCACTGCCTTGCTCCTTCTTCCATCTAGACCAATACAGCCAAAGTTTATAAAGCATCTTAAATAAGTGGTACATCTTAAATAAGAAATAGGAAGTTCAGTTGAGCTCCTTTATTTCATAGAATCACATAATGTTTTGGGTCAGAAAGCACCTTAAAGATCATCTTTTTCCAACCCCCTGCCATGGGCAGGGACACCTTCCACTACACCAGGTTGCTTAAAGTCCCAGCCAGCCTGGCCTTGAACATTTCCAGGCAGCCACAACTTCTCTGAGCAACTTCCTTTATGTGTAGAACAATCTTATGTTCTTATAGGAAAAATGGAGAAGTGGAACAGACAGTGTTTTCCACCCAAAGCCTAACGCAAAATAAACAGAATGCTCATCCAGACTACCAAAAACATAATTCCCTCTGTTGCAGCAGAGTAGCCTGGGGCTCACTGAGCATCAACTCTGAAAGCACACCAAGGCCTTGGTCTCCAGGAGCACCCAGTAAGCTGTCTCATACTTACCCAGGGAAGAACTGTGGGGCTGCAGCCTCCCCAAGGGTCTGAAAGCACTCAAGGGACAATGTTGGCACACTCAAACTGTATGCCTATCAACTACAAGTTGTGAAGGTTCACAATACCTGCTACAGTCAACTCCTCCATCAGGAAATAAAAAGCTCACACTCTGCTGCAGTCTCTTAATCCAGTGTCACCCCACCCCGTGCCAGAACAGGGAAGCAGCCATGGTGTCAGACAGGTTTTCCCCTACTAGTGTGCATCCCACCCTCATTTAGGAGGCTTTGTTTGGTGTATTCAATCCTGTCACACATAAGGCTCACCAAAAGCACCTCCTATGGGACTCCCAGAAAATGAATTGCCCCTTGATGCTGTGCCCTCAACACAGAGAAAACTGGCTGAGTGTGTGCACTAACAGCAAGACTTTTCTATGTGGATCTTGACTGAGATTCTATATCCTTCACAGGGTGCCATTCTTCTATTAGTATTATCTTTCTGCTGATTTCATACAGCCTGAAATATGAACAGGTCTGTGGCATATGAATTCAGTAAGTTTGTTTAAACCCAAAGTGAAACATGCAAAGGCACTTCCTCTGCCTTCAAACAAGAACTTTCTTGCATAATCAGTACAGCATATTTGCCTCAAACTGATTCCCCATTGATACCTACAGATTTTGGATCTTTTCTTTTGGAATAAATCTCAGCCTGAATAAAATGCTGTATAAATAGTGACTAATCATCCCAATCTCCCTGCCAGAAGAGGTACATGTTGTAAATTCTTCTGTATATATGGCAACACCAAGAGATTGAAAGACACACCAGAGATGACCAGTAAACAATTACAGGAGTTGAATGTTCCTCCAGACCATGTTTCCAGCAATGGATGAGGCAGCATCCAGAGGAGACTCCACACTTCAGATCAGAGCCAGTCCTGCTGAACTACATGGCATTGCCTCACACTCATAGTTTGTGAATAGTATTTCCACAGAACATTCTGTGTAACTTTTTTCCAAAATGGAAATAACTCACTACTTATTAAATATTTTTTTAAATTATCATTGTTACCCTGTGGTACAAATTCCGTGACTATTGCTCATTTCCAAACTGCATGGGAATGCAAGTTCTTAGGAAGAACAAAATGAGCATCTGAACAAAGAACATAACATTTTGTGTTAGATTTGAATCAATTGTACCTGTTGAAGCCCTTTCCCAAATCACATCAGCAAAAACCTGATAATTTATGTGCCAAAGTTTGCCATCTTTATGTGCCAAAGTTTGCCACCTCATGAACTTGAACGACTTGATTTCCATCAGTGAGATGAGACTAGTAGTCAGTATGGAAGTCATATGTGAGTTGTGTTACTACTGTTCCTAAAGCGATGTAGGATTCTTTCTGTATTTTTTAGCTAAGAGTATACAAAATACACTTCCCGTTTACAGCAAGATTTTAATGAGGGATTTTCCAGCCTTTGAGGAAATGTGTGATATTTTTTCTTTTTTACAGGAACAGGAGATTTAATTTGAGTCAAAGCAATGCTTATCACACAAAACCTTGCCTTCCCATTCAGAAAAAGTTAGATTCGGTTTCAACTTCTGCTGATCAAGGAAACGTTTGAACTCGCTCGAGCCAGAGCTGCCTCATGAGGTCTCCACAGTCCAGCCATCGCGGGCTGATGCGGTCGCGCAGCTCTGGCCATGATACGGTCCCGCTCTAGATCACCTATTTTCCCACTTCTTCCTCCCCGAGTTTGCACCCCAAGCGTCTCGCTCTGCGCATTCCTGATGGGGAGGACGGTCCGCGGGGCGGTGCGCGGGGCTGCGGCTCCCGGCGGGCGGCAGGGACGCGGCAGGGACGCGGCGGAGCGCGGGAATGTGCGGCTGCCGCTGCGCCCTCCCCGCTCGGCCCCGGCGGCTCCCGGCGCTCCGGACGGGCAGGTGCGGCGGAGGGGCGGCCCCGGGCTTGGCCGGCGCGGGGGGCTCGGAGGGCAGCCGGCCGGGGGATGCGATGGGGAGCAGCCACAGGAGTGCCGGGAGCGTGTGAGGAGGGATGGCGAGGTGGCGGCTGCCCGGCCAGCCTGACCCGTACAGGTAGATGCCCGAGACAGGAGCCTCCAGATGCCGGTACGCTGCTGGCGAGAAGGGGGAGGGAGGGTGCACCTTAGACCGAGTCAGCCCGTGCACAGGAAAATTTTCATCATCCCCCTGCACATACCTCTCCAAGGTGTTGTTATACACCGCGGTTATCTAGAAAGGCAGTCACCAGCACATACTCACCTGATCGTTGAAACATTTTGCTTGGGGCGAGATGTGAGAGAACCATCTCACCAGCTTATTCCTTCCTCACGAGTGTCTCTCGCTGAGAAGGGGACCTTGACGCCTCAGGGTACGGATCTCCTGAGGCATTTCCCTCGATCCCACCGACTTTGCATTGGGACAAGCAAGTAGAGACACGGTCCATGTGGTGGTGGCTTCCAGCACCCCCTGCGAAGCCGGACCTCTGCATTTCCGAAGCGTCACGCAGTAGAGACTTTAAAGACTGTAAAAAAAACCTAACCAGGAGATCAGACTAAGGTTCTGTTGCTGGCCAGCCGGGAGAATGCTGGAAATGCAGGAAAGATCCTCATCCTGCAGTGGTTTAGCTTTATGTCTGGGGTAGTAAGCGCACTCACGTCTGTGAAGGTTTGAGGATCGGGAACAGCACAAGGCACGGCGGGTCCTCCCGGAGTCCGTAACCCCAAGCGTTTCAGTGACCCTGCGCTTGTCCCAAAGCAATACCGCCTCCTCTGTTCCAGGGTACAGAGCTGGGCTCTAACCTTCATCTCCCAAACCCTTTTGAATTGTGATTTATTTGAATCGATCAAGTAAATAAAATGCATTTTGTTAGATAAAAAATGCACGCAAGTTGGGTCATAAATATTAATGATGTCTGATTTGCCACCTCCTTAATTATGTGAAGAAGGCTGGCATTCATTACAGTTACTCATTATAATTCACGTTGTCCAAATATGGGTTTATTTTTGGAACTTCGGTATTTGATGGATTTTCATGGATTTTGAAATGGATCGAGTCTGGCTCCAACTCCCCTGCTTCCGCCCACCTGAAATTAAGATGTCTAGAATGAGAAATTATGCTACAGATCGTGTAAATGTAATTATATATCAGGAGTCAAAAAGTCTGTTCCCAGTAAAACAGACTGAGGAGCTTATCAGATTTTGCAAGTTATGCCATTACTCGGAATCCACAACTAAAAGCTGCCCTTATAATTAACAAAATACCAAGAGGGCTGTTTAAGATAATTTTCAATAATCCTCTTATTTCTACCCTAGTATATGTTGCCCCCAATCCAGGCTAGAATGCTTAAGGAGTGCTCGAAATGTGGGGGTGGGGGTAAGTGTCAAAGAAAAATCGCCCAGCCACGCCAAGGTCCACCCACTTCCCCAGCGCTGCTCTATAAGAGGGAGCGGTGGAGCACAGCTCGGCAGTGGTTACTTCAGACACACAAAGGAGGAGTTCTCGCTCCTCAGGAAGCACTGCAAGCTCAGATCGCTACTACGAAAACATTTGTCCCTGTGGATTATCCTCACTGCCAGGTAAGAACTACTTTTTTCCCACCTTAACAACAACGACAACAACAAAAACAGATTCAGGGGAGGTGGAGAGGAAGCAAAAATCTGTTAAATCTGGACTGTTTTGGAGAACTTGGAGTTATGCTGTGGAGTCTTGCACTGGCTCTTGGCATCAGCTGCAGTTTACAACATAAGATCCAGAACTAGCTGGTTCTGCCTGTGGAGTGGGAAGAGGAGCTATCGGGGGATAAACTTCCAGGCAGCAAAACACTTGCTGGAGTTTGGAAACGATGCATGCGTCCGATAGCCAGCTCTCTAATCTCATGGGTTTGCTAGTGCAAGCCGCTGGGGGTATTCTGGAAATCCTGCTGGTTTTCAGCCGCCTCTGCAAGTAAAACTCTCGACAAACGTAAACTTTGGAGGCTCTGTTATTTACTCTGTGATAAGTTGTTGAGCAAATATTAGTTTCTGGTTCCTATCAGACACAAAGTCCCCGGTAGCCTGGGGGCTCTGCGGGGGAAGGAGCTCTCTGGAATCACCAGGAATAAAGGACAGTCCTTACTTGACTTTTATTAGCAAGCATGCTTACGGTTCTTCTCTTTTCCCTTCACCAGGAGCACAGCCAGAATGAAACTAGTTCACGTAGCCCTGCTCTGTCTCAGCTCTGTGACCTTCTTCGGGGTGGATGCTGCAAGGGTGGACGTAGCGACAGAGTTCAAAAGAAAGTGAGTATCGGAGCGCGCCCTCCTGCCAGCGCCCAGCGCCGCGCGTGTTGCTGCGCACCCTCCGCGCCCCGGCGCCGGGTCCGGCCGCGACCAGAGGGACTGGACTCCCTACGGGAATTGCACAGCTCCTTAAAGGCCTCATACCCTTTTAGAAAAGACTAGACGGGGAAATCAGGAAAAAAAAAAAAAAAAGGAAAAAATCTCGGCGCTGACAAAGATTTTCGCCCCTCGAATCTATTTGGTTTGGCTCCCGCCCTGCAGACTTGCGCTAACAGGCTGTCCTGTTTCCTTGTGCTCCTTTCAGATGGACGAAATGGGCACTGAGCCGAGCCAAGAGAGACGTGAAGACCTCGGGCGTGCTTCAAGGGCTGGGGGCAGCCGCCGACGTTCTGCCTCTCATACGGACCCAGGACGTGAAGGAGGATCTCCGAGTCTTGCATCCCAGGTAAATTCCAGCCCTTTCTGGGCTCTGGCATTTGCTCGAGGCGGTGGAAAGTTGCAGGGTCCCCTTGTTTCCGGATGTTTCGGGTTATTCTCGCTGTAGATCCCCCCAGACTCGGAGGCAGGATCTGCCCGGGCTGCACATCGCGCTGAGCGCAGCCTCCCGCCTCCCCTTCCCCGCGCTCTTTAGCTGGCGGGAGATAGCAGCGCCTTTACTGCGAAAGTCAGATATAAATAGTAACTTCAGCCCTGGCTCCATAGATAAAGTAACAGCCAGAAACCGGCGGGGCCTCCACTCCCATCGGCAGCAAGCTCTGCTCCGCGCTCCGGCCGCTCGGCGGAGGGCAGGACCGGGGGTGGTGGGGGGCGCTTGGGCACCTTCGGGACGAGCGCGTCTCCAGCCTGGGGGCTCCCTGCCCTCCCGTTCCCGCGCCCGCCGGGTCCCCTGCTCCGGGGCCCCACTGCGCTGTTCTCATGCCCGCTCTCTCTTCCTGCCTCGCAGCAGCCGGGAGGATGCTCACATCCGCGTCAAGCGCTACCGCCAGAGCATTAACAGATTCCCCCACTTCCAAGCCATCCGCATGGGGTGCCGGTTCGGGACGTGCACGGTGCAGAGGCTGGTCGACGAGATCCACAGGACGACCGGCAATAAGGATAAGGACGGCACCGCCCCCGCCAACAAGATCAGCCCGCAGGGCTACGGGCGCCGGCGGCGGTCCCTGCCCGAGCGCCGCAGCCCAGGGCGCTCCCCCCGCGCCGGGCGGCGCCCACGGACGCACCTGGCGCAGCCCCTCGACCCCGTCGTCGAGGTCTGAGCTCCGCAAGCCCCGGCCGAGGCCGCCTCGACGGATGGACTGAGGCACGGACTGAGATCCGCCAGGATTCGCGGAGAGTGCCCGCCCGGGCGGGACCCCGGCGCGCCCTCCGCGGGGGAGCGGAGAAGGGCAGGACCCGCCGGGGCTGCGCCCCCCGCATGCCGCGGACTTTGAGGCCCCCGGGCGAGGCACCGCCGGCTCTCGCACCCGCCGCCCGGGACTGGAAGGCGCCGCCGGGCCGCCCCCCGCCCGCCGCTGCACCCGGGGGGCCGGGCGGTCCCTCCCGGCGGCCCGCGCTGCCCCGGCCCCGCTGCCCCGGCCCCGCTGCCCCGAGGAGGGGATGCTCAGGGGAGCCCCTCGGCCAGGGGGGACCCGCTGGCGGGCCACTGGCCCGGGCTTCGCCCTGTGCCCCTGGGGGTTTGAGGGTGCGCGTCAGCCCTGGGCAAGGACAGGCCGCCCACATCAGCTCTACCCTCTGCGTTATCTGCACCCGGCAGGGAATCGGACATTCACTAGTCCCTGCGGGGACTGCGATATACTTGAACGTCACAGAGAGGAAAAGTGCAATTGTACGTGGTTTTTGTTAATTATAAGTGCGGTGTGTGTGGATCACAAGATACGTATCAGTATTTAAGATTGTCCTGTGTCATGTTGTGTTTGTATCTTTTTTTTTTTTTTGAAAAAATATATTTTATTTTTATACTTTTATATATATATATATATATATATATTGCATAAGGGCATTTTAAAACATTGTATCCCCTCTATTTTTCATATCGTGAATGTCAAACGTTAAACTCTTTTTCCATACCTTTTTTAATCTTGCATTCCAGACTGGTGAAAGATGTAGAGAATGTATCAGCTGTTCTCCATGGGTAATATGTGAAATAAAATAAACACAATTACATAAACCAGTTCTGTTATGCTGTCTTTAGTGGGGGCAGTGGTCAGGATGAATCATTTCTCACTGTGTTCAGTCCTACCCGTGCTAACCTAGCATGGCAGTTCTGGGGCAGACCAAAACCTTTCCACTGTGGACTTTGTGAGCAGCCGCCTTATCTCATCAAATGGAGTAAACTCCAAACCAGCTTCCCAAAATCCCAGGGCAGGTCTGCTGAGAAGGCTCTAAGGCTTTTTTCTGCCCACATGTTCCAGCCAGGGCTGAAACGTGTCACAGCTTGGATTGATCGTGCAAGTTTATTTTTTGCCCTAATTAATCAGAGAAACAACTGCACACTTCAACATTGCACAACAAAGTAACAGATTTATTGAGGGAGCACGTTCCAAAAATGGTCATGGCGGCTTCCAAGGTTATTTATGTTGAAGGATTTCCTGGGCCACAGTTCAGGTTAAAGTTAAACGGTGACCGGTTCAGTGCGGGGAGAACATTTTGGATAAAAGCTTAGCATTAGGGATTTTGTTGTTTTGTTCTTTTTTTTTTTTTGTTCTCTCTTTTTTTTTTTTTTTTAAAAACAAATTCCAACCACAGACCAGAAAACAAATGTGAAACTGAACCTTATTAATGCACCAACAGCACCATCTATTGGTATCTACTCCTTGCACTCCAAGAAAACAAACCGAAAAACTTAACAAGCGTATCTGGGTGAAACATACAGTTTCCCCCATTTTACCATATCTCGGAACAGAGTTAGCATATACAGGAACGGCAGAACTAAATGCTGCTAGAATATGAAGTGGGAATTTTTTTACCTAATATTAAATGCCTCAGGAACATATATTTACAAAAAAATTCAAAAGAACTGGCAATGATGCCTTTCCATGAAGACTGCTGCAAAAAAGCTTGGGTAGGGATCCAGTCACTACATACCTGGCATGTATTCACAGTTTTTCTCCCCAAACTTTGAAGTTCTGCTCAGAATTGCCTATTTTTAGTTACTTTCCTAAATATTCTCAACTAAGAACTTTCAAATCTTGAGAGGCAAGTTTTCCACTCGAAATGTTATATAAAGAAAAAAGCTGCAGCAAATATAATGACACTTGCCAATTTGAATTGCCATCTCTTTGTTAACAGCTGGAAGAGAATTTACCTCGCTACTGGTGATGGCCTTTCTGATCCAGATGTTGTAAGACATAAGGGGCAGCAGCAAATACATGTTCTTCAGTGCAGAGCAGAGCTGCCTGCTGAGGAACAAGCAAGCAGCTATTCTCAAATCATGGAAGATCTTGACATTGTAGTAGTTGCTGTTACAAGTGTTGAGGTGCTTGCACTGGCAATGTGTAATTACAATGTGTAGGTGAGAGCAGGATCCTACTTAAAGTGCACAGCACAACTGAAAGAATATCAGCAGAACCATTCAATTTAATCACTACCATGTTCTCCCTATGGGTTACAGTTTGTTGTCTACATTTGGGATAGAAGGCTGGGTTAGGCTATAGTGTGGTAATTTGGTATGTACTTGCCAACTAATTACTTTTGTTTATATTGATCTGTTCTTCATTTACTGCCAACATGCAGGCCATGCTTAAAGGACCTTTTCTTCTTTTCTCTTCCCTTCACTGGCAGAAAACACTTCACTAGAAGTTAAAAGATCCTGCCCTGAACCAGGCAGGGCTAAAAACAGTGAAACGGTGCAGGATGGCACAAGTCTGACCTGAATGGAATTTAGGAAGTGCAGCTTGTGTTTGGAAGGACCAAGAGCACCACCTGCCGCACTTGCAGGGAGAAGCAAAACTCTGCAGTTGCAATAAATAGCAACTAAAAAAAAAGACAGATTTTTTTTTTACAAATTCCCTCCATTCCTTCTACCAATCTTTTAAAGCATAAAGACCAACATGCTGAACTAGACAGGCCAGAAAGCAGTAGCCCTGTGCCTGGCAGATGGCAGGTGCTCTGAATGTGCAGAGCAGGAAAGGAAACCCTGGAAATACAATGGCAGTGTATTTTGGCTAATCTAGGCTAGATAAGCTGGAGGAAGATGACAAAGCAGGCAGGTAGGGACTCTTTGCTCTAGCACAGCTAATGCCATATCCCAAACTGAGTTCCAGGTTTCAGGGAATGGGTTTATAAGGGCTAAAATATATTGAGACAGCATTCTTCTTTCTCTATTTCTGCACCACCCCAGGTGCAAACTGTCCAGGTGAAATCTCTTCCTCCTGCCTAAGCAGGGCATGATACTGAAGAACTCTGGCAAAGCATCTTGTCACTACAAACATCCCACAAAGCAAAATATTGAGCATGAATGTTTAAACAGTAGTTGAAATCTGTACATCAACCAGATAAAACTCTCTGAGAAGTGCAAGGATTTTGGGTTTCAGGGAGAGCAAGGCTGTGAAACAGCCCATGAAAAGTAAGCATCCTCCTGGAGTCGTAGAAGTTCAAGAAGAGCTGTGTGCTTAAGTCAAGGCCAGCTCATGCTTTAATGTAACAGATAAGAAGTGGAAGATGTCACTGAATGCCTCCAAAATCAGGAGCATCTGTTCATACACCACCTTACTTAAAATATTCATCTTTAAGAACAGTCTGGTGTCCCACAGGACAGCATTTCAAAGGTTGCTAAAAATATGACTAGAAGTTCACTTCAAACGAGGTTCTAAATTAAAATTAAGTTTTGCAATGGTAAATATGTATTGGGGCAGGAACTCATCCTTGTCCACCAGTCTGTTCAAGAGCAGATGCCAAAGCAGTGGTCACCATTCTCAGCACAGCCTCCACAGTGAAGTGTCAGAACAGTTCATGGAATACTTTTTATGAGTGATTATTTTGTTTTGTATCTACCCAAGAGACATGCTATGGTAGAGAAAAAAGTACTTCACGATAGACAATTTTTCATTACCAAAATGGATCTCAAAGGCTATTTTTATTTCTATTTTTTTGTGGCTTCATTATTAATTCTATACAGAATGGTGGCAAGGAGCATAAAATGCTGATATATGAGAACTTTCCCAAAAAGTTGGAGTGCAGGTCCCCTAACTTGGAAAAAAGAAAAAAGTAATTACTTCTGTTTCTCCAGCTGGTACCACGAAACTGACTTTAAGCTGCAAAAACTGTTGGTTCTCCAAGTTACATCAGAAAGTGGTCAGAGCTCTGCCACTGTTACCTAGGAACTTCTACTGTATCCAACAAGTAGAGACACTGGTGTACTTTCAGATGATTATCAAAATCTGCAAAGTCTGTTGCCTAAGTTCCTGTGAAAATAGACACCCAGAAACAACATAAATGGAGAAAGATAGATGGTATACCTCTCTTGAAAGGTTTCAAGGGGCACACCCGAGGTCTGCACACACATGCACAGGCTCACACATGCACACCTGTGACCAGGGATGCCTCAGTTTTTATAACCTCTCCAGCAATTATCATATGAGATATCTATGACCAACCATGATTCTCATTTCTCCTGGTGCCCCACCCATAGAGGTCTTCAGCCATGATCCGTTCTGGGTTTCCCCCCATTCCAGTTCCCAGCCAAAATCTGGTCCTGGTTTCCTGCTGAAATCTGGTCCAGATTTTCCCCCATTCTAGTTTCCGGACGAAATTCGATCCCAGTTTCCCCCCATTCCAGTCTTCGGCCGAAATTCAGTCCGTGTTTTTCCCCATTCCAGTTTCCAGCCAAAATCCGATCAGGGTTTTTCCCTATTCCGGTTTCTGGCTGAAATCCGGTCCGGGTTTTCTCCCACTCCGGTCTCCAGCCAAAATCCGGTCCAGGTTTTCCTCCATTCCGGTGTCTGTCCGAAATCCGGTCCGGGTTTCCCCCATTTGACCCTGAAGTGTCCCATTCCCTCTGTCTTAGTCATGAAACAGCCAAGAACCTGGAAGAGACTTCTTTGGAGATTACACAAAGCAGGGAAATACTAAGGAAACATCAGGAGTCCTTTGAACTGGACCCTGGTTATGTGCAGAATGGAAAATTCCAAACTGGTTATTCAGAAGGAAATTAGGGAGAAAATATCCAAGGCTATATGTTCTGGAAGCAAGAGACACATGGAAGACCCCACATTGTCCACTACCCATCCAGAAAGTCTTTCCACCTCAACAGCAGGAGTTTTGGGAGAGGGTCAAAAGAACTATAAAGAATTCAGTTGGAAGGGACCTTAAAGACATACCATTATAACCCCAACACCTTCCCCTCTCCCAGGTTGCTCCAACTTGGCCTTGGAACACATTTAGGGATCCAGGGGCAGCCACAGTTTCTCTGGGAAATCCACTCCAGCCCCTCCCCACCCTCCTAACCAGCAATTCCTTCCCAATATCCCATCTAACCCTGCCCTCTGGCAGTGGGAAGCCATTCCCTGTGTCCTGCCCCTCCATGCCTTGTCCCAGGTCCCTTTCCAGCTCTCCTTTAGGCACCGGAAGGGGCTCTCAGGTCTCCTTGGAGCCTTCTCTTCTCCAGGTGAATGTCCCCAGCTCTCCCAGCCTGGGTCCAGAGCAGAGGGGCTCCAGCTCTCACAGCATCTCCAGGGCCTCCTCTGGATGTGCTCCGAAGGGTCAACTCGGCTTCCAAATTTCTGCCAAACAAAGAAGCTTCTCCAGTAGCAATATGCAACCCAACTGGATATATTTCAGCACATTCAGTTCAAATAATGACCTAATTGAAATAAACCCCTGATCTCCATCCATTCCATAGCCTGGTCCATCCCAGGACTCCTCTTTCTTCTGTCAAAGTGAGACCTAGAGATGCTCCAAAGAAAACTGACCATCACACATGTGCTGAATACAATAAATACAATTAAATAAATAATTTTTTAAAAAATCACTTCCTCTGTACTGAATATCAATCAAACAGGTGCTAAAGTAACAAAACCACAGTGTTTGCACAAAAACCTGACAAAGAATTAATTGGAACATCATCAGCTACCAGGATTGATGCTGCTGATAAATGTTGTGACCAAATGCAAGTCAATAGAGCTGATTCTCTAAAAAAGTCAGTTGTTGTGGTTTGACCTCAGCAAAATGCCAAGCATTCAGCACAGCAACACACTCTCCCTTCTTTTTACTTTGGACTCAGGGGAACCACGTGGGGCTCAGCACAGGGGGTAACAAATACCACTCTGTGCCCCGGTGTGCTGGGTTGTGTGGGTTAAAACCAATTTATCTTTGTATCACTGCATTTATTGTAATATTGTTATTAAATTGTAATTCTGACTTACGATCTCTTTCGTGTTGGGTTCATTTCTCCTGCTGGTTTACCTTTAAACCAGCACGTAATACCACCTAATATGTGAGCACCCCAGGATTCAAGAACCACACACCATCTCAGTGCTGCTCAAAGCTATGTGTGGTTATCAACCTTTCTTTGCTGGAAGATGTTTAATGAGTACAGAGCAGAGGATGCTAGGGGATTTTTGGCAACAACTGTTCTTTTTCGGCACCAATCAAACGGTCTGCCACAGCCCCAGAGCCAAGTTGGGGCACAGAAGGCAACAGTAACTGGTACAGGCTGCAGCAGCCTGGAGCAAACTCAGAGCACAGGGACCAACATGGAAAGGCTTTTGCTTCTCAAACCAAGCCTTCAAGTAATGCTTCTGATGCAGTATTAATAGGCAAACCTCAAACCTCCACAAGCATCACTCCAGTACATCACACAGACGGGTCCTTTTCACAGCTGTGTTCTTGTCTCTGCCTTGGTCTTTCAACAGGGCTTGTTATTCTCTCCAAAGGTGGAAATAAGGTAACACAGCTACCACTTTTGCCAATTATGGGCGAATCCCAACATAAGAACAGTATGGAGATACAGAAACAAGTGAAAGAACAGAATTCACAAAGCGACTCCAGTCTCTTCACCCTCCAATTTAGATCTGGGATAAGCATAAACAATTTTTCGCCCAACTCAGCTCCCTGGTCTGCCCCTTTGGGGTCTCTTCTACCTGCCCAGATTTCCAATAGCTACCTAAAACCTTAATAGGTTTAAAATTTTTCTATCTCATCTCCCACACAAGTCACAAGTCCTTGAAGTTGCAGCTCTCCCGTTCGATATGAAGGAATTCTCTCAGAAATGCTGGCCTTTTAGATGGAAGGTTCTCACTTGGGAGGAGCCAGCCTGTCTACTCCAACTTCCCCACCCATGCACCAAAACTGTTGCCTGTTGCCCAACTTCCTGTAAAAGTAGACACCCCAAAACAATATAAATGGAGAAAGATAGATGGTATACCTCTCTTGAAAACTTCCAAGGGGCACACCCGAGGTCTGCACACACATGCACAGGCCCACACATGCACACCCGTGACCAGGGATGTCTCAGTTTTTATAACCTCTCCAGCAATTAACTAATGAGATACCTACGACCAACCATGATTCTCATTTCTCCTGGTGCCGCACCCATAGAGGTCTTCAGAACTGCCCCTTGGAGAAGTTCCAGAACCTCTAGGCCTCCTCCTTGTGTTTTGCCTCCAAGCTATCTTGCAGGTGGCTTCTTCAAAACAGCGTGTCCTTGAGAGAGCTTAGGATGTATGAGAAAACATTTTAGTACCTTCTAATACCACCTAACATCTGAGCAACCCAGGAAAATCCCTGTAACCTACACAATCCTAAAAACCTCCAAAATATACACTACAATCCTTAGGCATCAGTCTGTGCTAAGAAGAACTGCAGTCAGGTGCCAGATAAAAACTTTTTCTGCAAGTACAATGACAGAAAGGGGAATACTAATGAATACTTTGGCACACATGAAGCCTGTTCTGGCTCATTTAGTACCCAAAGGACAGCAAATCATAATTAGAGCCAATAATGGCAACTCCAGACAGCCATCCAAATAGTTTCCTTGTGCCGTCAATACACCGTTTCATATTATCTCACATCATACTTAAGTAGTGTGGAGCACACACACATCAGGAGAAAAAATTCCAGCATGACTGACTACAGCAATACCTGATCCAATTATGTATAACTGAAATTTGTTTATTGCCTTCAAAAGAGTTTGCTTTTATTATCCAATTTTTTTACAAGAATACTTGTTTATTTTTCACCAAATAATTTTGTGCCAGCTTTGAGATTGTTTTAATCTTTTTTTTAATTTAATTTTTAAATACTTAATTCTTTGGAGTGAGGCCATGTATCCTTCATGAGGAGAATAAGCATAATTTGTTCATGAGGTGAAGAACTTTGCTATGTAAAAGCCTTTCTACCATGAGCTATATACACTAGTCAAAATGCTTGATAATGTCTCTAAATGAAAAACAAATGGTCCCATTAAGACTATAATCAATGATTTGATAAGACTGGAGTGTTTTGCTTGCAACATTCCTAGCAAATGCAACAGCAATGAGGAGGCCAGATGAAATCTTTTGACTTTTCTTGATTGTGTGATAACTTTTACAAAACATTTAACTAGACCTCCTTGAGTCTCTCATCCACTTACAAAATCCTGGGGTTTTCCAAAGTCAGGAAAGATCCATTCAATCCACTGAGGGCACATATTTGGTAACAAATTCTGGCTCTCAGAATAGGTTTGCAAAATAAATATTTTTCCAATACTTACAGTCAATTGTCACTTCTTGCAAATTACATGCAACTTTTCCATCAATTATAAAAAGGTTTATATTTTCATCATACTTTGCATGGTGTAAAAATAAACAAACAAACATCTGGGTCTTAATCTCTGATGTCCAGTAGTATTTGCAGAAACAGCAGAACAAACAAAATGGATCTTATCTGTTAGTTCAGGAGCAAACTAAGCAGTTCATCAAACAAACATGCTTATTGTCCTTTGAATAGGTGGTTTCTGTAACGGCCTTACCATGGGATAGAACCACTCAAAGACTAAAAGGGCACCGTGTAATCCATCCCACCGCTGTTGCAGCAGAGACAGAAGGGAGTGTGGGTTCCTCATTTCCCCTTATGTGACCCGAGACTGCTGTGGCTCTCTGTGAGAAAGCAGCAAACTCTGAGAGGCCACCACACTTCCCTGCCTCTCTGTGAGGGCTCTGGAGCAGATCTGAGCCTGCACAAGGGGAGAAGACAGCTGCACATTGTAAAGTGAGTTTGTTCTCTTCAGAGACAAGGAAAAAGTGATGGATTTTTAAGTCACTTTTTGTAAGTGATTTTTTTCCTGAGGCTGTGCAGCTCTGCATCTCGTTCTGCATAAGGAACACATTCACAGTCTGGCCCTTACTGATAAACAACATGAAAAATATGCAACTGGCATCTATCATTACTCTCCTTACTGCCTACAGACATCAGTATTCTGGTGTGATGAACTGGTGAGCCAGATAGGAATCTCAACACCAAATCCCAGGCCTGAGACTGATCCCATCTAATTGAAACAAAACTTTTTCTGACTTCAGCAGGAAGAAAATCTAAGCCCCAGCTTTCCTTCAAAAACATGTCTATTTTTACACTGAAAGATTGTGTTGTAAATTTTGCTTTATACTCTTATTCACAATTTCTGGTTTTGAACACTGAAGAAACTCCTAAAGGACAGAAGTAAGGGATGGGATCTCTGGCAAAAAGGAGTCATTCAAATCCAGACTCTCATTCAATCTGAAATGAGTTCAGCAATGTATACTTATGCTGCTCTTAAGTGGATGTGGTGCTGCTGGCAATGACAACTTCAACAAACGTACATGTGTCAAGTGCATCACTAAATGTGTTCATGAGTAGGGATGGAATCCCAGAAACTTCCAGTGTTCGTGTCCAAACCCCAGACTTCACTTTTTATTTAATGCAGTAGGACTCTGGAGTGTTTTAAACACTGAGACTTCATATAGTAGCATTTCCTTCCTCCTCTCTTTATGTTTTAGGAAAAGTTTCGCTACCTATTTCAAAGCATCAGAAAAGGGTGTATCCAGACAACTCACACCAGAGTGAGTGGTTGCAGCTCGCAGCAGGGACTGGCAGTCAGAGCTCCTTCATCCATCCAGGTGCACTTTGTGATAATATTTGCATGAGGCAATCAGTATTTGTTTAATGAAGGATACAAAGAGATTTGCACAAAGAAATGAGCCCTACAGAGACAAAGATGATTTGCTGAGTGATAATTCACATCCTCTCACCCCAATCGGATTTCATTAACTCCTGGTAGTGGGGGAAAAACAACCCCTCACATTACAAGTGCACGAGGGCCATTAAACCTGATTTATTGTCTTAACCACACTGCAAGACAGACAGAAACAAATGATATGTTTTTTCCATGGAATGTTGTTAAAGTGTGTGCATGAAGATATTTTTCTTCTTCAACTGGTCTGGCGCATCTGTACGACTTTGCTGCCATCTGCTGCCTCCCGAAGACAGACAAATCACTCTCTAAAAGGAGAGCTGGATGCCAGTGGCAGGCGCTGCTGCCAGTGTGTGTGTGGGAGGCCTGGCTTTAAAAGCATTTTAGAGCTGGCCTGGGCTGGTTACTCAATATGCTGAGTAAGGCAAAGACTGAAATTGTTCCTTCCTCCTGAGCTTTACTCAGAAAAAGCAGGAACAGCACAACACCTTTATGTACTCCAAGGAGATGGAGAACGGAACTGTTCTGTTCTTTCTGTTGTTCTGAGCAAGCTCAGGGGTTACACTTTACCCAGTGGGTGCCAGGATCCTTCTATCCTCATACCATTATTGCCACTGTGGGCTACCAAGAGAACACCGAACACAGCAGCATTTTTTGAGAAAATAATGTTTTCAAGGTGTGCCATGAAAGAATCAAAGGGGAACATTGGCTCCTGTGTTACAGGAATGGTCCATTTATTGATGAGTAAAGAAGGCTGAAGTTAGAAAAGACCAATACTGCCTTTTTATGAGAACTCAAAATTGGAGATATGTGCCCATGTTCTTCATTTCTAGACACAAATCTCTTTAAAAGGCAGGAATCAGAACAGTGTGCTGAGTCAGACTGACCTGCTTCTTCCATCTCTCTAAGTGTGGATGTATGGCTGGGCTTCACAAACACAGATTTGGGCAGGGCTCTCCCCACATGGGTGTGCCCTTCCAGCCTGCACAGTGGATGTTTTAGGTGAGGCACAGTGTGCACAGAACTGGTCCCACCTTTTAAGTCCTAAGGTTCATCTGCCACGGCCAAGCAAGCTTGGACAGTGACAGTGAAGTCCTCAGGACTGGAACCTACAGCCCCTGGTATTGCCAGGAGGGCTCCCATCATCTGTCCAAGTAAGGCATAAACAACACACCATCTCAGTAGTAGATAGGTGTGAGCTGTCAGCTCCTGGGATCACAGAGCTACAGTTGTTCCTCTAACTGTTACAAATAGAAGAGATTCTTTTCTAAAAAAATATCATTTTTATGCTGAATTGAAATCAGTCATATTTACTCTACATAATTTTGTAAGTTACAGACACAGTATAATACAAGTATTCGTATTTTAAGAAATGATGTGCTGCAAAATCTTTTCATTGTAACACATAATCCAACGATCCTTACACAAGAAGAAAGTAGTATATCTGGTATGAAAAGCTGCTTCAGATTCTATCTGAGGAAGCTAAAGACAGCAGAAATGTTTTCTAAAAGATTGTAAAGGTCTCTTGGCTTATGTGAAGGATTTTTGATTTTTTTTAATCCTGCTGAGTAACTCAACCAGACATTGACAAATGGCCTTCCACCAATGTATTTCTTTTCATCTCTATGACTGTAGACATTCTTCAAAAATGATACTCTATATGATGCTGATATACAATATTCAGCCTTTTACTCACAACGGGTTTAAAACAAGTAGTTGTAGTGGTACATTTTTTATTTACCCCTGGTTTGGAATCAGTCCTGGTTAAATTTGCTCTCTACTGGATATACAGTGATTCACTGGTTGGTTCATTCAGCCCACCCAGTGTATGGTTACAAAGAGGAGAATGGAAATGCAGGAAAATGGAAATGTAGGAACAGTGGGGCATACTTGGAGCATGGACTTTCAGCCAGGAAATTACTTCAGCCACATCTTTGCTTCCTTGCCTCAGGACGGGCATCAGTCCTGTTCCCAGGACAGAAAAACAGTTTCCCTCCTCCTTAAGCTGTAAGGTCCCAGTAAGGTGGAGCACCACAATTCACTACTGCCAGTTCAGGGAGAGGAGTGGGAGATGTGGCTGGTGAACAGGCTGAACCACCACTACCCAGCAGATGGATGCACCCACATCTAGATCATGGCAGCAGAGAAACACACCTGCCCAGAAGGCACAGGCACGAGAAACAGGTCTGCTGTGACCCACAGGGCACGGCATCAGTAATAACCACACAGCTCACAGACACAGCATCAGTAATAACCACACAGTTCACGGACATGGGGGACAGGAATCAAAGTTGCTGTCAGCCCTCTTCCAGTACAGGCTGTTTACTGGAGATCCCTGGAGCAGGCCCCTGCATGACCAAGCCCAGTGAAAACCTAAAGGGCAGCACTGAGCAGCCAGGGCACCCTCCTCCAGTCCTGAAACAAAGGCTTGTGCCAAACCTAGTCTTAACAGCCCTTCTGCCTCACCAATACCTGCTAGGGTGTGCCAGATCTCAGTAAAAGCAGCATTACAACACATTTTATGTCTTAATTTATATGTTTGGAGAGGGTTTTAAAATGGTTTTCCAAGTTCTTTCCTAGATCCAGTTTTCATTTCCAGTTAGGATTCCATTCTACTTTCTGGTTAAAAACACAGCAGTTTGAAGCCACCGGTAGCTAAATTAGACTGGATTTTAACTCTGGCAGCTCTCATGTATTCACAGTGTATGGTACTGAAGGAAAAAAATAATCTATGATGGAGAAAGGGACTGGAAAAGCTCAGTCCTTTTAGAAAGGCCTAGTCAGAGATGCAGCTCAGTGTCCAGCAGCAGCAAGAAATCAGTGTGTCGGACATGACCAGCAAGGTTAATGGGAATCATTAACGTGGTTGTTAAGGGGAATGCAGAAGTGTCACTCATCAAACCCTGCAATATTACAGGGGAGGGGGGGGAGTGTCACTCACTGAAACTAGCAGGGAAATGGAACTGATAAAAGAAAATACTTCTTTTACACAGCAGTTAGTGGATTCCTGGAATTCCTTGTCTTGAGAGGCTGTGGAGGTAGGGAAAAAAAGGGGAGACGACAAGATATCTCAGATAACAGCATCAAAGCAAATACTATAGGCAATAAGCAGAGGTGTACTCCTTCATTCAAGGATGCTGGAATAGCAGGAGGAGAATAGACCATGGGAAGTGGCCAGTTCACAGAATGTTCCCAAACAGTGTCTCCTTTCACTGCAGGAGACGGTGAGGGCAGCACACTGGCCTTGAGAGACTTCTGCTCTAACCCAGCCAGGCATTTCTATGTTATTATGAATAAAGCTTCTGTGCTGAGCATCCCCTCTGTGCCAGAAAAGCCACTTGGTTGTGCTGTACCGGGCATGTGAGCGGTGCCTTTAGCAGATGACTGGGAAACTGGCTAATGAGGTTTGGAGACGCACATTTACACTGCAACAGATACCACCAGGATTGTTCAGTCTCTGCCCACACACCTCCAGCAGCAGCTTGGCATTCCCTAATGCTGAAAGGCTGGAAGAAAGTCACCTCTGCCCGGTGAGGCCTTGCAGTGTAGGTAACAAAAGAGAAGGACTCACAAAATCTTTGGACATGGGGCAGAACAAACTGCATTGAATAGTCAGTAATTCTTACTATTAATTATTTGGGAGGATTATAGAAGCAGCTGACCAGGTTAATTACTTCCAAAGTGCCGCAGAGTGGAATAAAATGTATTAATAGGAACTATTTTAACCATGTTCTACCTTCTCTTAATTGCAGCTTCCTTATGAACAGTATTTTAATGCTTTTCTTCTTGTCAACAACTGTAGCAAGAGAGAAACAACTTCTTTTGGCTTCAGCTGAGAACAGCAGAGGTCTGTGATGTGCTCTATGAGCATAACTGAAGAGAATGATATTCAATAAAAGAAAAAATGCTCGGGTAAGAAGCTTATTCTTTTTTTTAATGTGTCTTGCATATTTTTGAACAAGTTTTTGTTGATTAAGGAGTTTTATTTTTACCCTGCTTTTTCACCAGCCTCTCTGCTGATGAAGGATGAATAGGGAAAGTGTTGACCTTTCCTTGCATGTTCCAGTTAATAAATACAAATAACACTTTCTTGTACCCATGCCCAGTTTGGATAAAACACAGTCTGATAGATACTGTATCCCAGATGTTACATCTGATAATTACGGAGCTTTAAAATGTAACATAGCTGCATGTTATTAAAACCACTAAAATAAAATTAAACCTTCATCCCTGTCATATTTTTCTTTCTCCAGGAAAACACAGGTTTTGCCTTGAAAAGGTCAATGTAAGGAAGCAGCATAATGATTCAGAGGAATGTAACTTCCAATTGTAGCTTGTCTCTGTTAAATACTTTGCAATAAAGTGCTCATCATTTGCTTATCATAGGCAAAACAGTCAGATGGTAAGCTCTGTTGCTTTTGTGTATTCTAAACCACTTCTAGTATGATCCAGAAAATCCAGGCGAGAGGTAATATATGTGATCACATGACTTGTTATCTTAAATGGTTTCATATGTGGTATTTGCTCCAGTTATTTGACATGACTCAAGTTGACCTCATTGTTTGTATGCTTGAAAGGGAACAATTATGCAATGACTAAATGGTATGGAAGACAGTAATGCCATCTGAGACAGGAAAGAAAATGGGAATGCAATGTCTACCAAGCTGTCAAAACGTCTGACACCAACATAGTAAGTTTATTTTCTTTGTGTGGTCCTATACTACAGAACAATGAAAAAGTTAACATTCATGCTGTATATCTGGATTAATCATGACATCTTGCAGTTCTTGTAGTCATTTGGAACCTGCAGTTTTTGTGGTTCTCTGTATATTTTCAGACAAGTTTTGCATTTGCCAGAATAACAAAATATAAAATGATTAAAGGAGACAACACTGGCACTAAAAATAGCATTTTATGACAATGCTGTCAAATGATAACATACATAAAATGCTGCAAATGTATCTTTAGTTATAAAATATTTATACATACTTAATGTGAGTTTGGCAGCATCTTAAAGGGGATGTTGAAGCATGTACATCTTCAATTTTATCAGTGTTTTATACAAAACACTGATGAAATAACATAGCATTAATTAAAACTGAACAAAATCCAAACACTGTCACTTTCTTGTTAGCCCTGACCTACTTCTTGCAAAGCATTTGTATTAACAAGCTATAAAAAGAAGGATGGAAGAGTCCTGGAAAATTCACTGATATCTATTTAATCTGATTTTCAGGTCCTTTATTTTAGTTGTCCTGGCACCTATTTCAAGTTTTTGAAAGTGAAAACATGTAATACCTTAAGAAACTGCAAGGCATCCTATGAGTTTGGGGGGTTTTTTTGCCAGATTTCAAATCCCCTTAAAGTCTTTACAGAGGTTACAAAACAAAGCTATCCTGTTGTTCTGAAGCCTCTGACTCCAATCTCATGTTCTGAAAGGTCAGTGGGCAGTGAGTGACTGAATGGCCAGCACCCAGCTGTGCCAGCACAGCAGGCAGAGTGTGGTGCTTCACCAGGGGCAGCTGCTGCTTCCACAGTGACCCAGCCCAGCAAGGATGGCCACAGCCTGCTGGGGGGACTTGCAGACACTGCATTTCCTAACCCCCATCCCACAGGTCTCTGGGGATGGCATGCACACACAAGAAATGCTCCAGTGAAGTACTGGAGAAAGGAAACTTCAGAAAAAATGGTAAATATCTGTGGGTATCACAGCAATCCCAATGGACAGTATGTGCTGATTTGCTATGTAGCAGAATAAGCTTTGTTGTCCTACCGGTAGAATCACTGATACACCCTGGATAATATCTGTGCTGGTTTGGGGCTGAGGCAGAGCTAATTTCCTTCACAGTGGCTAGTCTGCGGCTCTGTTTGGATCTGTGCTGAACACAGGGCTGATAATACAGAGATGTTTTTGTTACTGCTGAGCAGAGCTTGCACAGAGCCAAGGACTTTGCTGCTCTCTCTACTGCCCTGCTGGTGAGGAGGCTGAGGGTGCAGGGGAGGCTGGGAGGAGACACAGCCAGGACAGGTGACCTGAACTGCCCAAAGGGTATCTCAGACCATGGGACATCATGCTCAGTGTATAAAGTGGAGGGAAGAAGGAGGAAGAGGGGCATGTTTGGAGGGATGCTGTTTGTCTCCTGAAGTCACTATTAGACACGATGGTGCCCTGCTCTCCTGGGCATGGAACACCTGCCTGCCCACAGGAAGCAGGGAGTTCATTCCTCGTTTTGCTTTGCTTGTGTGCACAGCTTTGGCTTTCCCCACTGAACTGTCTTTATCTCAACCCACGAGTTTCCCAGCTTCTACACTTCCCATTCTCTCCCTGACCCCGTGGGGGACTGAGTGAGTGGCTGTGTGGGGCTTGGCTGCTGCTGGGGTTAAACCATGACAATATGGCAGAGTGTTCTTTTGGAGCATTGGAAGCTACTGCTGTCAGCTCAGAGGGGGATGGGCTCTGGTGCCTGAGGATTTATTCAAGTTTTCCCCAGGTGCCCGGCAATGTGATCTTGCCTCCAGAAACTGGTTTCTTTCAGTATGTGAGTAAGAAGATCAGTTTTAAATAGCATGACTTTAAATCTGACCAAAGCAAATAGCAATTGCTATCAGCCGGCATGGTGATTACAGCTGCCCCAGACACATGGCAGCAGGAGAGGGGTTGTTTTATTTATGTCTTGGAAGTGGATGGCAAAGGAAAGCAAACATCACAATTTAGCTCAGAGGAGAAAAATATTTTTGCTTATCATGACACATTCAATGTTTTGCTCCAGATTTTGTGGCACTTCTCTCACACATTTATGTCACAGAAATGAGACAGAAAAATAAATATGTCAGGTGGCTGAGCAGAGGGCTTTTGCCCCCAAAATAGGTGGGATGGAATTGTACCAAACCACAGTTTCCAGGTCAAGGCATAGCCTTAGAGCCTTCTGTTCTGTTCAGCACAGTCTGGTGGTACCTGTGTTCAGTCATGCTCCTCACAGCTGCTCTTTCCTAGTCCAACAGTGATACTGCACTGTGGAACCACAGCGTTCCCCCTGAGCCCAAAGCCCACACTGGTCTCCTGAGGGGGTACTGCCTGACAGAACTATCCTGAGCCAGTAAGCAAGTGCATTTCCAGAGATATGCTGTCAGGCTTTTCCACTTAAATAGCATTCAGCCTTCTGGGGCTCTTTCTTTGCGGCAGCAATGATGACAGTATCAACACTGCTGCCTGTTTGCAGCACTCATAAGCCCAGGTGTTCTATCCTAAGTTCACTGCTATGACATGATCCATTCTTTGTTGAAGGTTTCAAAATTATTACCCCAAGTGGAGTCCCTAGAGATGGTTTTCCTGCATGTGTCTAGGTCATTCTGACCTAACCCCTTTCCTGTAATATTGTCAGACAACTGGCTAACTGCCAACGTGCTCAACACATTTTAAATGCCATTAGAAAGGTTATGGACTGTGTTCAGTACAGATTTTCTCCAACTCCAATTGCTGTGAAAATGCCTGGTCTATTTAAATATCGCTGGTATGGGGAGGATTTTTGTTTCTGTTGAATTCTGTCTGAAAAGCTCCTCCAACCTCTGAGTTATTTTCACTCATGTCTAACTTGGAAGAGTTTTGAAACAGTATTTAGCTAAAAAGGGAAGCTGACATAAAAATGTATGCCAACTTTCCAAATGCTAAATTACAACTACTTTCTTGCCTCACTGCCACCTATGAAGAATATGGCTACACAAATAACCCAGGAATTGAGACATCAGTCTTCAGTACAGCTGCACCTGACTCAATATTTCAGAAATCACAGACTCAGAAAGCTGACTGCTATGACAGCACAGTCTGTGAGCTTGTGGGGACGTTTCTCTCCCTGACTTCTTAAGATAAGTTACACCTTAAGAAGTTACTCTGAGGTTACTCTGGAGACAGGTTGTTTATTGTTTCTTGTACTACTGTGTACCTGACACTCATTTTGTACAACAGTAGAACTCACTGGGCAAGGAAATAGTTACCACTGATTATATTGAGTTGATGTTGTAGTTTGGAATTATTATGTAAATTCTCTCCCCTGCCATTAACTGTCCATGCCAGTAGTTAACAAAGAGAG
>JAWWEV010000167.1:10306880-10352537 GCA_035583235.1 Hafferia zeledoni | reverse complement strand
TCTGCCTAGGAGAAGCACCATATCGTTGCAGATAACCTTCAGATAACGAGGCTACAACAAGAAACCACACCACTTTAGCTTACAACCACCATTATTTCTCAGTGGCAGAAACATTTCCATCTTGACTGTCACTGTTATTTCTGCACTCGGATTTCCTTCTTTACAGTTTTCCTTCTGTTGCTAATCATTTCCTTTCCTTTTCTGTCTTTCTCTTCCCTTCTCTTGGAGTTTTCCTCCCTGTAATAGTTCCTCTTTCTTCTCATGCTTAATTCTAATTGCCTCCAATCAAAGTTTTATTAAGCATTCCAAGTCATGCCATTAGATTTTAAGACAACTGATGTAATTTAGAATATTATTTCAAGTTGTCTATTTGTAGAGTCCTGAAGAAAATGCTGCAGAAGTTTACAATGAGTTCATGTTTAGAATATTGTAATGGACTTTCTTCTCTCCAGGGAAAGTGATGGGTGTAACCAGTGTAGCATAAGTTATTCCACAATAGTTGCTCTTAAATAACTAGTTGCAGCTTTTAGAATAGCTCAGAAATAGCTCATGCCATGTAGCAGGCAATTTTCTCGTGTAGACAAAGGCTTTGTAAACAGGACAGCTTGGCACAGGATCGGCTTTAACGTAAACTTGACTTCTGGAGAAACTGGATATATTATGGGTTTGTGCAGTACATCAGCTGGGGGAGATGGAAACACCCCACAGACTCAGAGAGGTCTTTTCTGGTCTCTGTTTTCTATGAACCACATTGTTGGCTCTCCTCTGTCCCTAAGTGTTGTATTATGATCTTTCTGGCCTCCAGCTCTTTACTCTAATGATTAAACAAGACTAACATTTTTTTGAGGTCATAGTGATAATATGATAGTCCCTTTGAAGGGATTCAGTAAACATAATACAGCAGTTATCCCCTGTGATATTATCAGAACCTTCATTTTGACTTTTGGCAATATTATCACTGACAAAACTCCAACTGTTTTAAAAAACTTTAAATATATAGTGGGCAGAAGAACCACCAATAATAATCAAACCAGGTTTATAAAGCACAAGACTCAGTTTCTTTTCTTCAGCACACTAAAAGGAGTGCAGCTGTTAAGTGATTCTTAGAACAGTCCCTCCTGTCTAAGATGGCCACCCAGAAGCAGCTTCCAAAAGAACTCAGATAATTCTAACTCATTTTGAGATTCCTAGTAAGCAACTGGTTTTTAGTAACTACTGCTGGCCATGTGGGATTGACTCCAGCACTCTTAGGCACCTATGTGGAGATCAAAATAAACCATTTTGACAGTGTTTGCCTTCTCTCACAGACTATAAAGAATCTTAGAACACCAGCTTAGATTTACTAAACTCTTTCAAATATTTAAAGTTCGGTCAGATCAGTTCCCATGCCCAGAGCCTGCCCTACCTTTGAATTACACATATGCAAGATTGCTAAAGAGACATTAGGATTTAAATAAATCACTGCATGCTGTCTAGGTAATTCATATGATTAGACCAGATTTGGACAGGAAAGAAAAAAGAAAGAAAAAAAAGAAAAAAGAGAATGATTATGGGAGACTGACTTCTGACATGGACCCAAGAAGAGGTCATTTGTCTCAGAAACATCAGAGGCTTTTCCAGCTGTGACACCTTCTGTCCCCTGCCTTGCATCTCCCATGCCAGCAGAAGCCCTCAGGTTGGCTCCATCAGGTCCCAGCTCTGCTTTGACCCCATTTTTTTTCTCCATAAGGCTGCAAAATTCTGTTTTGCCTGTTGGTTGAGTAGTAATTGGTTCATTTGCACTTACCTTTCAAGGTTACATTAGGAGAATAAAGCCAGCCCAAGTATTTGAACAATAACTATAAAAATCATGTTTTTTTTTCTCTAGAAGTGATCCATAAAAGGACGACGTGAATATGTAATAGGGGGAAATGACTGTGAATAGAAATGTTGAGCAGTTATATCTGAGACTCAGCATGAGAAATTATGAGGGAAAAACCCAATGTAAACCCTGTGTATGTCTTGTGTGCCTGCCTGCATGCTGATTGCTGGGGAGGGAGATAACAGACACTGGAGCTTGGAGCAGAATTTTGAGGGAAAAGTTATGAAACGTGCAATGTGAGCTCTTCCCAGCTTTCTGACCAACTCCAGAGCAATGCATCAAGTGTGATAGGCCAGGCTGTCAAAAGGACAGCTCACAGAAGGAAGGTCACACTACAGAAACCAACTGATTAAGTATATACCCTGAAGCAGCAGGCAGCATACAGCACATACTGGAAGGATTGAAATGCCAAGGAGAAATGAAAATGGATAACCAAAAACGATGATATGGAAGTGGCTAAGGATACATATCAGAGAAATGTTTGACACATCTTGAGTGTCTCTAGTGAAGTAATAGAAATTTTCATGCACAATTTAACACTCTTAATTCTAGCACAGTAACTAGACAGTTTGTAAGAATCAAGAGCTGTCAGGAATTAATATGACACTCTACAAGCTGTTCTCCCTTTCTGACTGTTGAGATTGCACATAGATCTCCCTCTTGCACATAGAAGTCCAAAACATATGGAACTGTAAATTTTAAATTTAAACACTAGATGGCTCCATTGGCTTTCTAAATAGAGCATTTCCCAAGCCTGCACAAGTTCTAAAAGTAAATACCATTCAGAGTTGTGTTCCACTGACAGTCACTATGGATGGATGTACCTTTCCATAGAATAACAGACTATGCTGAGCTGGAAGGGATCCACAGGGATCATCAAGTCCAACTCTTAGCCCTGCACAGGCCCATCCCCAAGAGTCACACCATGTGCCCAAGAGTATCACCCAAATACTTCCTGAACTCTGCCAGGCTTGGTGCTGTGACCACTTTCCTGCAGAGCCTGTTCAGTGCCCAATCACCCTCTGGGGGAAGAACCGTTTTCTATTATCCAGCCTAAACCTCCCCTGACACAACTTCAGGCCACTCCCTCAGGCCCTGTCACTGGTCACCACAGAGCAGAGATCAGTGCCTGCCCCTTCTCTTTCTCCCCCAAGGAAGCTGTAACTGCAATGAGGTCTCCCCTCAGTCTCCCCTTCTCCAGCTGAACACACCAAGTGCCCTCAGCTGCTCCTCACACGCTGCCCCTCCAGGCCCTTCACTATCGCCCTTGCCCTCCTTTGGACACTCAGTATCTTTCCTATATTGTAGTGCCCAAAACTGCCACAATATTCCAGGTGAGGCCGCCCCAGTGCAGAGCAGAGCAGGGACAATCCCCTCCCTCGCCTGGCTGGTGATGCTGTGCCTGATGCCCCCCAGGACAGGGTGGTCCCTCCTGGCTGCCAGGGCTCTGCTGACTCATGTTCAACTTCCCATCCACCAGGACCCCCAGGGCCCTTTCCATGGCACTGCTCTCCAGCCTCTCATTCCCCAGTCTGTCTGTACATCCAGGGTTCCCCCATCCCTGGTGAAGAATCCAGCACTTCCCCTTGTTGAACTTCCTATGGTTGGTGATTGCCCATCTCTCTGATTTGCTGAGGTCTCTCTGTGGGGCCTCTCAGCCTTCCAGGGAGTCAACAGCTCCTCCCAGTTTTGTGTCATCAGCAAACTTGCTTAGTATCCTCTTCATTTCAAGTAATTTATCAAGATGCTGAAGAGCACAGGGCCCAGGATGGAGCCCTGAGGATCCCCACTGGGGACGGGTCTCCAGTCTGATGTCACCCCTTTCACTATTTCCCTCTGTGCTCAACCTGTGAGCCAATTGCTTGTCCACCACATGATGTGTTTATCTACTTTTTCTAGAAAGGTTTTTATTGTGAATGATCACATAGAAACATAGATACCATTAAAAAAACCCAAAACAAACAAAAAACTAAAAGCCTCCAGACTTTAACCAAAATGGAACTGCAAGGAGCAAAAAGGCCTTCGGTTTCTCCCCTGCATTTTACTTAATTTTCCAAAGAAAGGACCCAAACCAGCCATAATTTTGGGGAAAACTGATTCCACATTACCAGCCAGCAGAGTTAATGACTAATTTCATTTGTGACTGCAAGTACATTTCATATGTCTTTTGGAGGCGTTGTAGACCAGCCCTTTCTTCTCTAGTCTTTAGCCACAATTAACATATTTCCTTACATTAGAAAAGAAATGGATGTATTTTTTCTTAACAACTTTGCAACTATAACCCTGGATATGGAAAAGCAGAGATACAATGTATATGAAGTGTGCCCTTGCTCTTTTACCACATACCCAGTTTCAGTACCAGATTACTTACTGAATGTGTGCATACAGCAAATTTACCCTTCCCCATTGTTTTGGGATAGCAGATAAGTAACAGTTTAAAATTTATACATATATATTACAATCTGAGGTTTGAAGAAAGACTACATTGAATTAAAAAAAACTCCAAAGTTGGAGAAATACTAATTCCATGGTCTCTTTTTTAATTATCCACTAATTTAAGTTCTAGATTCCTCTGATATTTCTGTTTTGTAAACAAAAGGTTGTTGAAATGCAGAAACTAAATAATAGGGAAGGCAGGCACTGAGTTTAACAGCTTTTTTTTCTTCCACTTTTGGTTAGATCTGAGCAGACCGGCTGTTGCCCCAGTCTCTGCTTATGCCCACTGGATTGTACAGGAGACAACAGGAACAAGCCACTCAAACAGCTGACTTAGTAGGTCACCTTTCATTTCATACTTGCTTTCATGTGCTCCAGTATTGGCTACTTGAGTCTCAAAGAGATTCGTCCATGCTGGAGCTCTTCCCGGTGGAAATCACTTCTTTTCAGCTACATGACCCAGCAAAGAGTTCGTTATGTGCAGAGACCTCCCCCACAGAACCTTTGTCTCTCCATGGCAGCACAATATGCCTGAGTGTGGTAACCTACGGCACATTCCTTTGGCTTGACAGTCATGGCTGTGACCTGTCCAAGCAGGAGTTAGAGGACACCTCTGCCTGTACTGGGAGCTTGTGCTGGCTGTGCTCTTAATCAGCAAAAGCAAAAAGCTGAAAAAGCTATGCTATATCTGGTCATGCCAGTTTTGGATCAGAGCTGGCTCATGTGCATCCCCCTGCTCACAGCACAGAGAAGCTGTAGAACAACCTCACTAGTGCACAGGATGTTGTGCACACTAAAATAGACAAAGCTGAAAACAGAACTGGACTAATTTTCAGAAGACATTCCCTGACTGATGACAATCAGTTAGGACAGCCCATATTCAAACTCCAATTCATAGAGATTATAAAGCAATACAGGTGAGGCACAGCAGGAAAAGAGTTGCTCTGTCTTTCACACTATCTATCTACTATTGTTTGTGTTCATACAGGATTTTCCTGGTAAGGGCTGGCTGAGCATTAGCAACAAATGACAAAGGGAAGGGGTATGAAAGTGTATGGTCAAAAACGTCCAAGTAGAGAACCAGAGCAAAGCCCTGATGTGAGCACTCCTATACACCAAGGTGCCCATGGAATTCAAGGCCTTTCCATGAATGAAAAAGGTTAAAGAAAAGAAAAAAAAAAACCAAGCCCAAACCAACATAAAACCAACTGATTAAAACACCCCCAAACAAACTACCCACCCACCTCAGCTTATCAAGGTCACTAAATCAAGGAGGAAAGATATGCAAAGTTGCAGGATCAGAAATTAGTATAGAGGGAATTGAGTGAGGCATCAAGCACAGAAGCCCACGGTATCTACTACTCCATGAAAGTATCCCAAGGGTACAGCACCTGCTGATGCTCTGCACGCACACAAGAGGGCAAGAGAACAGCAACAGCCCCCACCATCTCCGGAATCTCTCCTAGTATCTCCTAGAGACAGAGTTCTCAGCTATGGAGGTCTTTTTTCTAGCCCTGATGACACTTAAGCGACTTGGAAATCTGTCTTTGGACACTGGCATTGGAATTAGGTCCTCTGTGGCAGCAGCTGACACATAGAGCTTGAGATACACAGAACTTTGTAATTTCTTTTTGTTCACACTGGATGAACTTCACTCTGAGCAGTTACTATGAATCAGTAAATTCTTTCTTAGACCCCCAGAAAAGGGCACAAATATGACTTAGGTATGTGTGCTGTTTATTTTAACAGAGAGGGAATGTTCCCCAGGTTAAGGAAGATGCGAGTGAAAAGAGCCACAGCAGCAAACAGATCACTTGGGAGCCAGCCAGGGAGATGGCGAATAATGCCAACACCGCTGTCCCCTCCTGTAATGTATAGGCAGGGATGGCACGGCCAGAGCAGGCTCCGGCAGCACGGCCTGTTACGTAAGGTGAAATCTGCATTCCTTGCGTAACACGGCGCTTTACATAACCCGGCCCGGCCGCGGGGAGGGCGGCGAATGGCCCCAGGAGCGCCCGGAGCATCCCAGCACTGCCCGCCCCGCGAACCGCCCCGCCGGGAATGAAACGTGCTGCTTCCTGCCTACAGGCGAGGGAAAAATAAAGATGGGAATGTCACAGGCTGCAGATTCCCATAGCTGGCAGTTTAGACAGGCTTTATGGAAAGAAGACAAGGGCTTTGTAAGTCATTTTGCGTGTAGGATCATAGAATTATCAAGGTTGGAAACGACCTTTAGATCATCCAGTCCACAATACTGCCAGTATGACCCCTACACCACTAAACCCCCGTGCCCAGCGTGGGATCCAGATGCCTTTGGAACACCTCCAGGGATGGCGACTCCACCACCTCCCTGGGCAGCTATTCCAATGCCTGATCCCCTGCACAGTGAAAAAATAATAAGTACAGGCCGGGCTACACAGCCAGATTGTTTTTCACACAGGCAGATTGGATAAAATGATAAAACAACTCCCACCTCCAGGTGAAAGTTTACATTTCTACATGAGAATACAAAAATTTTGTATTGGATTTCTTGCCAATTCTGCCTGCTTAGTGCTACACAGGCAACACAGAGAAGGTTTATTTGGGCTGTAAATGGTCACTAGGAATCCTCATTTACAAATGAACTCCTGGATGGAGGCTGCAGAGTTTCACTCACACTTGTGAGAGGCTTGGAAAATACACTTGTAAAACAAAGAGAAGGTGGAGGACAAACGGGGGATAGGGAAGACTGCAGTTCAACATGTAGCCCAGAGTTTGTTTAAGGATAAATGGCCTTTGTGCAATGTCAGGTCTAAACCATTATCTTGCATTTCCCAGTTTCTGGGCAGTTATGTGCTCCATCTGCACCACACAGATACCTGCCATTTGGAAGGAAACTTACAACACGAGGGCCAGAGAATCCAGATGCACACCCTGAGCAAAATGATCACAAAAAAATTCATGGCCCTCTAAAAGTAATACAAATGCAGAAATGAGTAGCACTTAATGGAACTATTTGCATTTCCACTGCAAGCATAATATGCAAAACAATTCTAAACATACAAGTTGAATTCCAGTACCAATTTTTGCAGAAATCAACTAATTCAGAATATTCTTTATTTTAGGGGTTTCAAAAATAGACCACAGAATTCCCTTCTGTGAGCTGTAATTAGACTGTTTCATTATTTATCATGCACTGGCAGTGTCTAATTTATTAGACCACTGCTTGCTGAATATTTTATTTTATATGCATTCCAAGCAAATAAAATTCCTCTTAAAACAAAACTGAGTAAAACAGCATTACACATCAGAGCGCTGGTGAAAAAGTATTTCTACTTCATTTCACATAACAGATGTGAAGTGTAACTTTCAGAAAATTCTGTTTTATAAATCAGATTTAAGGTCATTCAGCTACACATACAGGTTTGTTTAATGCAGTCAGATCTCTCCTTCCTTGAACAGTTCCAGAATTTCAGATAAATTATGTATAAAGTCAGAGCAAGGCAGTCTTCCATCAAGGGTAACTACTTGCAAAGTTCAAGCTAAGTAGGTTTCAGTCAAACCTGGTTTTAAACCAGCATTTTACATGGCTGTTGTGGCAAAGCAAGGCAGTTGGTAGATGCCAGCAAAGAATTTGCCAAGTGGCTGGAAAGAAAACTTTCCAAATATCCAAATGAGAGCTTACAATTCCAAACACACCAAAACGTCCCATCTTGCTTGTAAACCTTTCTTGTGTAGCAAAGTACTACAGTATATTCCATTTATAAACTCATGGAAAACTGCTGTTATGTTGTTTCAGAGACCAATTATTAGGACTGTACAGATACTTTCCCAGTTTATTTTTAAAGCAGTGGCTGAACGGTCACATCCTTTTATAATTTCTGTGGCTCCCACTTCCATTTCTGATCTTAAACAAACAGATTTATATTTGCATACAATATGTATTTTGCTTTATAATAACATACTACAGGACAATTAAACTCACAGGTATCCTTTGAGAAGGAAGAACGTTACTTGACTGAAACACCCCAAGAAACTGGACTCCAAACCTACTCTCAGTTCTAATGTCAGTGCAAGCAATTTTAAAAACATTTGGCACTTAAATAAAGTGTGGCTGTATCTTGTATGCACATGCTCCGAACACCATAACTACACAAGATGGAGTTTATGAAAAATTGGCCTAATCAAGGTTTTTCCTCCTTGTTGCTGCTCTCACATACCTTCTGGAATGGCCTTGAGCAATCTCTAAAACATAGAATTTTTGCTGCTTATATTTAGAGAATGAACCAAACTTCCAGACTTTCAAATTCCTCTTTAAGTCAATACTGAGAAGGACCCAATCATTTGTATCAAGAGTTCTTAAGTGCTCTAATTCAATTACAGGACTGAACACTCATGGGCCCAAATAATTTCTCCAAGCTTTATGAAAAGCAGTGGATAAGAAACAAAATGCTTTTTGATTTGCTGACTTTCTAAAACAGACAGCTATGATAAGCTTTGTATAATTTCAATCATTCAGTGGAGTAATTTTTTCTCTTTTTGAGTTATTACAACTTTCTACATTATTTTATTTAAAAACTTGAATCATTCTTCCTTTATAGTGGAGAGTATTTGATAATGTGATTCAACTACATTTCACATTTGGCACAAACCTCCCCTCTGGCTTTTGGAGATAACTTCATTTAACCATGTCTTTTTTTGTTGTTGTTGGAACATCAGTAAGTCCTCAATAAGTAAATGCATGTGCTCCAAGCATATCATTAACTGAACTGATTGAAGATCAGAAAAGGAAGTACTAGGTCTAAAACTGCTTGGGTGCCACTAATGGGTATGTTATAGATTGAAATATTTCATTTGATCCATTAGTTGTTTTGTCGTTATCTGTATCACAGTCAGTTATATGAATCTATTCACAAAATGAATTCAGGCTCCATTAGCTTTAAAGGCACCATTCAAATGAAAGCAGTATGTTATTACAGCTGGAACAATTGCAAGTGAAAATGAGAGACCATGCTGATGAATATGTATTCCAGCTTTAATCATCTCCCAGACAAGATTTGTCTGTTTCTAAAAATAATTGTTAGTAATACAAACATATATTTAGGGCTTTTTTATTATTTTATTCCATTCCTCAGTAAACACTGACATTTAAAACTTTTATTGCATTCTTTTTGTTAAAAAAGACTGACTGAAAAAGAGCAGTCCAATGCCATATGTGCTGGAATAACCACACTATCACCAAAAGAGTCATCTCTAAATAAGGCTTAAAACAAGTTGAAGACATAACAGAAATATAGATTTAAAAAAATAATATAAATGTGATCAGCTGTAACTTTGTAGTGAAAAGAAGTGGATAACTTTTTTCTTGTATAGCAAGATTAAATAGATGAAAATAAATACATTTTTATACAGTGCAAATTTTATGTGAGAGAACTAGTGCTTGTTACACAAAAGAAATGAACCAACACCCAAATGGCTTCAGAAAGTACTGACATTTTACAATGGGAATGAAACACTTCAAATAATTCTGGATACACTTGTGCTACATTTAGTATGGTGTATAAATTATAACCTACCCACAAACTGGACTGGCAGAAAGACTCCTTCATGGGGCAGGTGGCACATCTTTAACAAGGTGTTGACTGGAATCACTGAGGTGTTCTGGACCTGGATGCAAAATTTAATGGTTTATGTTTTGCAGGTGCCAATGGACAAGTACAACAACATCTGTGATGAAAATATGCTATTTAATTGCTGTCAGTTTAATGTTCTTTCCATTCCCCAAAGATACATGTGAATTGCTCATTATGAGAGCAAAGATGGGACATGAAACTGGACCCACCAGTCAAATGTAGGTTCTGAACACAGCTTGTAAAATAACTTATCACAGTAATTGCTGGTGCAAAATGTGAGAGGACTTGAAGCCTTTTCTTGTTAATTTATTACCATTAGCCTATTCTTACAATCCACCCTGCTCTTATTACAAATCTTGTGAGGGTATTTTCTTAATGATTCAATTACTATAGATGCATTTACTAAGTTACCATCTCAGTTTGTCTTTAAGAGTTTCCAACTTGTTACTAAGGGAAAGTTCATTTAAATACTCGTGGTCACCTAGAATAAGTGTCCTATGTCCTTACAGATCTGCACTTCAGTGCTTATGGAAGCCTTTTCTTTGTCAAGGCATCTCTAAGGTCTCCTTTCTGTGTGAGTTCTCTGGCTTCCATAATACGTGCTCTCACACTGCCTGGTTTTCCTCATTTTGGGGCATACAGAGCTGCTCCTTTTCATGAAAGAAAACTGTAGAAACACAGTTATCTTCAAGACAGTTATTTTTTCATTGTGGTTGGCAGGAAGCCAGCACAAGAGGGAACTATTTCAGGCTCTTGGATCCCACAGAAGACAGATTAAACCAAGTGTGGAGGCAAGCCCCATGTGCCAAGCTGAGAAGAGGAATCCAAGAAGCCGTGAGATACCCGAGTCCAGCAGGCAGGGCACAGTTACGACTAGAGGGACAGCAAGGAGCCCAAACTTCCAGGCAAACTGCACTGACAGCAGGCACATTTGGGCAAGTGCAGACAGGTGGTTGGGAGAAAGGAAGCAGCAGTAACAGCCGCAGGTCGGCCAGGAAGGGGTGTCCCGAGTGGCCAGCAGCAACAGGTGTTCTTTACTCACGTATCAGGTGGGCAGGGCAGTGTGAGTCAGACACACAGGCACTTACAGTGTGCAGTTTTCCGCATAGCACTTGGCTTGTCTGGGTGTAGCCGGCAGCAGCTGATGAAGACATCCAGTTACTGTGGGGGAAACATGTACATACAGCGTAAGGGTTTTCCCAAGCTAAGAAACAATACCTGTTTTTGCAGTATTAACACTATTTTTAAATAGTTTTTTTGTTATTATGGCTGACTCATTTCCCAATGCTTTGGGTTGGTACACGTCCCATAACACAGCTGGGGCCATAATCCTCAGCCTTTTTTACGAGCACATGATGGTGATTGTGCTGATACCAATGCAAAGAGTCAAAATATCCGGTATTCTTTGCAACTCAGGCTTGGCTTGCTCACCGCCTTTCTTTTCAGTTCCTCTTCTTCACTAGTTGTGTGAAGGGAGTTTCCGAACAACCCCCGAGGTTTATGAAGGGAATATTTGCTTACCAAGCTGGGGGTGGGGAACAGAGAACTACCACAGAACTACCTGACCCCTCATGTTCTGGGAGATCTACCTTTATCCTGATCGTCTTTTTATACAAAGTACCTTGTTCTTCGCTCGCTGCACTCCCAGTGCTTCCCTGCATTGTAAAGATACTTTTATATCTTAAGTGTCTTCAGACTGGACTCCAAGTATTGTAACCTAAACTTACCAAAAATGTCCCTAAAATTTTCAGCTTCGGGGCCTGAAACCTTTCAAAATAAGGTTAAAATATTTCACATATAATATCTTCATTCCTGCTGAGTCACGCTTGTTTTGAGCTTCAGTTATTTGCCTTGGGCTATTTACCCACTATGGTTTTGGGGATTTTTTTTTCCTTTTTTTTCCCCATTACTACGGCCGTGCACCTGAGCGGCGCTGCCCCGCCGAGGGCGGGCACTGCTGACACACTCCTGCCCGGGTTATATCCCCAGCCCTTCTCGCTGCCATCTCCGCATCAGCCTCGCGGCGCTCTGCTCTCGGACCGAAGTTTTTCTGCATTAAAGCGCTTTTTGAGGAGTTTTGAAACAGGCGCCCGGGCAGGCGGCAGCGCGGTGGCGAGCTGAGGTGGGCCGGGCGGCAGCTCCCTCCCTCTCTGCTTCTCTCCTTCCCCGCTTCCCTCCCTCCTTCCCCGCCGCGCCGGGCGGGGACATGTGACAGCGCGACTTCTGCCTCGAAGCCGCGCAAGGTGAAGGGGCCACACTTCCCTCGGTGGCTCCGGCTCCGGCCGCGGGGGAGGCTCTGTCCCGTCCCGCCCCGCACAGGTGCAGCCGGGCCCGCAGCGCCGCTCCCGGGACAGCCCCGCCGGGGCCGCGCCGAGGTACGGACCGCACGGACCGCGCCCCGCCCGCCGCTCGCCCCCCATGCCGGGGCGGGGCCGGGCCGGGCCGGGCAGGGCAGAGCAGCACAGCCCCCCGAGACCCTGCCAGCCTCGCCCGCCCCCAGCCCCACCTGCCGCGGGGCCGCCCCAGGCCGCGCTGAGCGGCGCCTCCGCCCGCGGGCCATAAAGCTCCGGGGCCGGGGCGGCACTGCGGTACCGGAGCGGCCCGAGGGTGGATGCGGCAGCATCTGGCGGGAGCGGCTCCTCCCTCCGCCGCCTGCCTCCCCCTGCGGTGCCGGCGCTGTCAGTCCGTGCGGCGGGAGCGCCGGCGCGGCCCCGGCATGGCTCTGCCCGGCGCGCTCGGTAAGTGCCGACCGGCGGGCCCGGGGCTGGCGGTGGCGGTGACCTTGGCTGCCGCCCCGGCGGGGACGCGCCCGGCGGGGACGGGCCGTGCGGCGGCCGCGGGTCCGGCCCGGCCCCCCTGCCCGCGGATGCGGCGCCCGGCGCTGCCCGATGGGCGCTCGGGGCGGCGGCGGCTCCGTGACTGTGCTCGCTGGGTACCCAAGCCCATTGAATTCCAGATCGATAATTGCTTTTTAAATAATGATTCCAATTTTTTTTTAATGCAGCGTGCTTCAAGAGAAGTAGCTTTATTTTCTAATGCAAAGGTGCAGAGCTAAAGAGCACCTAAAGCAGCCTTTCTGTGAGACAGAGGTATTGAGGAAAAGAGCATTTACCAGAGGGTATTCCTGAATAGCTATTCCTGAATCGTTGTCGCTCACCTTGGGCAAAGGACAGCACTTCTATAGAAGGATACTTGGATACGAGACCCTCATCCCTCTTCCAGTTCGGGATGGCACAGCTTGCAAAACTATTGCATGAAGTGCCTCATGACTATGTTAGGTTTTTTAGACTCATTTCAGTGACATGACCTAGCACAAATGTGGCTGAATGTACATTTCAAACTGTCTTGTGCAATAGTGTCTCGTGCTTGAGTGCAGAATGCAAGAATGGGTTCTGTAAGAAAAAAACTTTGGTCTCAGTACTTATATCTATGCTTTCTACCTTTTCACTGTCGTGTTGTAAGGATTTAAAATATAGTATGGTTTCTCATGTTTCCTACTGTATTTCTGTTTCTGATCACAATTCTCTAGGATAAAGTTCATTTAGACTAAAAACATTTTCAGCCAATGATAAACATACAGCCCATTGATACAATTTTTTCCCCGCTAGTACTGACAATATTTTAATTGCTGATTTAGCAGTAGAAGAAACATTATTATTTCATTTTGTACTAGTATTGCAAGAACTCTTACCATAGTTTGGTGGCCACAAAGACAGATTTTGCCTGGCTGAAGTGGCCCCCAAGGCCCTTGCTGCTGGCAGCTGTGTGTGTGGCAGGTGCTGCTGCTGCCAGCCGTGGTCATCGCTGTCAGTGGAAAGACTCCCATGACTTCACCGAGGGCTGGAATGGAGAAACTGAATCTAAGTTTGGATGCTTCTAAGGCATTGTAGTGCATTGTCATCATTCAGCTAAATGGGTATGCATTTTTAAATTCCTTATGTGGTTATACTTGATTTTATGAAGATTTAATACTAATTGCAAAACAAATACTCTACAGGCAGAAAACTGGCCTAGAGTCAGATCCACAGTTCTTTTGAAACCAGTAATGCTTTTCCACTGGGCTGTGAATTAGTTCTTGTAAAGTAAGAATGCAAAGTAATGTAGGTGATCACTAAATTGCCATTTTATGGTCCAATATAAGGCTTACCACCTTTTCATACAATATTTGCTTTTAGAATACAAGCACAAATATTCTGAAAGCAACTATGAAAACAGGTGGAGGTGAATTAGAGTCTTTTAGGCTGCAAACAGGCTCGCCTATATCGAAAGGGTCACATGTCAGCATGTGGAACCTGCAGCATGTCTGCAGAAAAACTGAAATGGGGGCCCCTGATAAGTTGTGCCCAGAGTGATAAAAAACTGCCATGCTCTGTGCTGACTTACAGCACGTGTCATTATTTAATGAATACCATCTTACAAAATATGTTTCCCTTTTTGCAACCAAAAAGGATTCTGAAATTCCAGTTTTGCACCCAGACTTCACATTCTGGCAGTGCTTGGATGCATTTGTTGTGACATATTCATTGCTATTTTTAACTTATGTAATAAGAATTTAATCTTATTTGTTACTAACTCCCATCATACTGAAAACACTCAGAAAGGTTTACAGTACGTAATAAATAATGCTCCTCAGTAGCTTACCAGCACTGTATTTTTTCCCCTCTGGAATGCTACAAGTTACTTCAAAATTCACATTCTTTGTTGTACAAAAATGAAATAAAAATAAAGCCAGGAAACTACAGATGAAGCTCTAAAGATTGTGCATTTTGGTAGTGATGCTGGAAAAAAATGGAAATGTTTTGTGATGAAAGGCTACTTAAAAATTTAAAATATAAAACAGTTTCTTTTTGAAAAATAATGTTTAAATGCCAAGAAGAAATGAAAGTCCATATCCTCTCTGCTTCCCATGTGCATTCAAAAGCAGATACAAACTGCTGAAGACAAATGGAAAAAGAGTCGCTGAATTAACTATACCATATTTGCTCCTGTTTTGCAAATATTTTAGTTCACAGCAGCTCTGTGACTTACTATTTTGTGGAAGGAGTGGGGTGAGGTAGAAGTGTACAGCCTTCTTTTCTAACTTGCCTGTTGATTTGAAGTTACTGAGCAAGGAAGAAGTCAGGCAAGCGAGTGAATGTGTTTTCCAAGTTCAGTGCAAGTACGTACAGCTGAGTGCGCATTATATCACAAATAATGGTATGTCTGATTGTGCAAGTAAGTGGAATCTATTGGCAAATCTCTATGTACATTTCGTAGGAATTTTTGTGGGTATGCTGAGAAGTTCCTGATGCAAAAATGAGCGTGGCTCCAAAAGTACAGATGCTCACTGGATACCTGTGGTTCTTGTGTAAATTTTGCATTCTGCTTTTGCCCTAAGCTCTGAATTTTGATAGGTGTGCCACCCCAAAAAGCCCAGTCTGTCTCATACCTTCATTCCTGTAGTTACAACTTTGTCACCTGTCTCCCTTCCTAGCTGAGATGCCCCGGCAGTTTCCAAAGCTGAACATCTCGGAGGTTGACGAGCACGTGCGCCTTCTGGCAGAGAAGGTGTTTGCTAAAGTTCTCCGGGAAGAAGACAGCAAAGATGCATTGTCACTCTTCACCGTGCCTGAGGACTGCCCTATTGGGCAGAAAGAGGCCAAGGAAAGGGAACTGCAGAAGGAACTGGCAGAGCAAAAGTCCCTGGAAACAGCTAAAAGGTTTGTTCAGTTGTTGCTTTCTTAGTGGAAAATGATATTAACTTGAGCTCATTTAAAAAATTGAAATACCTGGTAAGTAACATTCTACTTCTTATTACTTCAGGAGAAAGGTGAGCTGCAGGTACCTGGGGCACCTGTGTGATGCCCTTCTGTCCTAGGGAGAAGGTGTGGGGATGGCCCCTAGGGAGCTTGGATTGGTGAGGTTGTCTCTGCTGTGTTTCCAGCAATAGCACAGATACTGCTTATGCAAGTTTAACAAACAGCATAGCTGGGTAGAAATGAACACAGCCCTAAGACTCTGTAATGTAAGAAGAGTCAGAAAAAGAAACACTCTCCCCCTCACCTCCCTGCCCCTTATTCTAATTTTATTAATAGAAACAGAAAATTTTAACACACAGTAAATGACAGTGGCATGATATTTCTTTTTGTCTCTGTGAAAATAGATGAAAGCAAAGACATTACATTTAAGATCAAGAGAGAAGGTGAAAAGTGGTATTGGCATAATGAGGTTATTCATAGGTTTCCTTTACTCACAGAGAGAAAATGTAACCACTGTCAGCCATAAAAGTGCACTTTAAAAAAAAAAGATAAAAAATTGCATTCTGTGTTTGGTTTACACTTGACTCTAATGAAGCCACACTTGCTTTGCTTTATGATTTCCTTCTGAGAGAGAGGCAGCCTTACCCTGATGCCAGGCTGTTCCAGTGCCTTGCCTTGTGAGGGCTGTTCTGGAGTCACGTGCCCAGCAGCAGCCTGACACCGAGTGCGGTGGATGGGCACGGACTCTGCAAAAACAGGCAAACAAGAAAGCCTTTGAAAGTGATATTAAACACATGTACCTGGTTAGCTGCAGACATGCAGTTGGGCAACACTTGGAATCGTATTTCTGGAACAGAAGGGAGAAGAGTCAATTTAGTTAAATTAAGGTATGACTCACTGATGATACAGGCTGAGACTTTTGGGTTTGAATTGTGCAAGTGGGTTTCCCAGTTGGCATGTTCATAGACATAAACAGGCACAGAAGGGAAAAGCAGATGTTTTCATTCAAGCCAATGTCTGGTATTTCTTTCCCCCTGAACTACTAAGTTTCATTTTAATTTGGGAAATTATCTTGTGGAAATATGTTCCGTCAAACAAGCTCCAGTTTTGTGCAAGTTTAACTGTGGGAAGGGGGGTATTACATGTATCTTGTTTCCATGTGGGAACAGAACAAGTGCTCATCCCTGTCCTGCAGGACTGGTGCATACCCAAGGACAGTGACACAAGCACAACTTGTGATGTTTTTAGCTGCAGTTGATCAACATTACCTTCCAAGAATTTCATACTCATTTCCAAGGGGGCTACAAGTACTGAAGAAGATAAAATATTTTATAGTGTGTTAATTGTACCAGCACAACATGTGCTGGTTCTTAAGAATGTCACAGAAATAATACGCAACTTTCAGAGAGTATTCCAGTGCTCCTTTTAATTTTTTAGTGGTTCTTACTAACATTTTAAGGTTTTAGTTTTAAGGTTTTAGATTTACAAAATTGGGGACTTTTTCTACAGTGCAAAAGAAATGGATAGTTTATAAGGTTATATTTATTTATTTATTATATGAATATTTTAAATACATTTAAATAGAGTTAAACTGAGCAAGGAAAATGAATTAAAGCATAAGAGCTATTCCAAAACTCCTCTTGAGATATTAAAATTACTTCACTGAAAAATACAGCATTCTTTTTCAGCTGTTTTATCTGAGGTGCGTATCTGTCACAGCTTTGCTGAGAAAGGGCAACCTTTATAAATCTATGAGAGTTCCTCCTGAGGGGAAGAACAGACTGACATATCACAGGCATGCTATGTTATCACTGTGCTAACCAACATCAGGTTTTGCTCCAGTCTCATCAAACACTGCCTGAGGAATAATGAGGTGCTTCTTGTTTTTTCTTTACAAGTTTAACTGAATGAGTACATGTGAAATTTTGATGCATAGTCTTGTCTGACACCTAGATGAGATTTAAGTCTCGCATGCTTTGGGAAGAATGAGAAGTGTGTGTAACAGCATGATAACTTATAACAGTTTACCCTACATAACATACACTTGTTTCTGTCCCATGCTTTGTGATACTGCCAGTCTCTAAGACTTGACTCTCAGTACAGTGAGGACAGCAATCACGTTTTCCTTCTGTACGGTGACTTGCTGAAATCAAATTTGTAAGAAGTGAAACCAAAACCTTAGAGCGTCTTAGAGTGATTGTAAATAAATTATGGCCTATTGAATTCACGAGGAGGGTAAGTGCAATTGTGTGTGTTGTATATCATATGAAATGTCAATAGAAAAAAGCTGAAAGCACAAGTACTTTGTGACCAACATTTTTTCCTGTGGTATGAGACATTTAATTTGCAAAAGTTCCTAGGGTGTGATTTCTTTGCTGTAGTCAGTTTTCCAGTGTATTTAGTGTTTTATACTGTGGCTTATTTTATGTTTTATACCATGAATTTGTAGGAAGAAAAGTTTCAAGATGATTCGATCCCAGTCTTTGTCATTACAAATTCCATCTCAGGAATGGAAAGCACCACCGGCCAATCCTGTCCTGTCTCCTGCAACACCAGTTCTTCCAAGTGCTTTTGTGCCAGTCCAAGTGCCATATGATGTACCAGAATTTCAGAGAGTTTCAATTAGTGGGGACTACTGTGCAGGGGTAAGAAACCATTGCTTTTTCCCTTTCTGTATGTAGAGGGGGGAAAAGTCAATATATGTATATAAAGTGTAAAATGCAAATATATTATGGTTCTCTGCAACAAACTCTAAATTGCTTTGTGGACACAGTGATTTGTAAAATGGTTAAAGGAAAGGTCAGGTTGTTTTATACTCTTTATAATAATAACAACTTGGATGAAAACAATCAGATGTTCAATAAATGGGTAGTACATGTTAAGAGAAAAAAAATGATGTGTGTGTCTTGCTTATGGTATTTGGACTCTGTGACTGTCACTGGATTTCTGACACCTTGGGCAAGATCCTTGTGGTCAAGCCCTGTACACTTACATTGCTGGAATCTGTGTCCTTGTTACTGGGGTGGATTCAGTTTGTTGCGAAAATGGCAGTTTTCTTTTTGTCAGTATTCATCCAGGTTTGCCTTTCAGGTTACAGTTGATGATTATGAACAAGCTGCCAAGAGCCTGGTGAAGGCTCTTCTCATTCGAGAGAAGTATTCCCGCCTTGCCTACCATCGCTTCCCGAGGACAACGTCGCAGTACCTGTGCAGCATGCGAGATCAGAAATGGAAGGTTGAAGATGAAGTGTATCCAGGTGAATGTCCTTTTAAAATGCCAAATTATGTTCTAAAAACTTAAAAATCGTTTTAAAATACAGAATTAAACCCATGCACTGCTGTAGTAAAGGAAAGCTGGATTTTTGGGATGATCTCTTTGGAGTGTCTTTGTAATTTATTCTGTTAGTAAGTGGAGAATCACTGACAGACCTGAGTTATAAATCCTGTGTCTAATCTGAAACTTTGAAGCTGACAAAACTTAAAAACCCCTACTAGACTCTCATTTATTCTTTTCTTTTGACAGCAAATGTGATGTTAAGTAGTACACTTGAGTTCCCCCAGGAAAAAGCTATCTGGATATGATTTAAAGGGGAAAGTTGCTTCTCCTTATCTTGGCACACAGAACTAAAAGGGATGATGAGCTCATTTACATCGTAAATTGAAGCATGATACAGACATGCCAGTTAGCAAGCCCTGAGTCAGGAATTTGACAGGCGGGGTACACTTGCCAGGTCAAGACTGGAAGCTGTACTGTCATCTCTTTTGGGCATTCTGCCTGGGTAAATAAACTGATCTCTCAACAAGGCTTATTAGGTTGAACATACTCCCCCACTATATGTCACAAATTATATTTGTCATTTAGGTGGGTTGTGGCTTGAAAGCTTTGCTTGGGTGTTCAACTGTTTGCACTGCTCGTTTTCAGATTAGCCTGTGAGGAGCAACCTTTGGTCTGTTCAGAAGTGCCACTGTAGATGTGCCCATATTTGTTGGCAGTGTATTCTCTGCCATGAAGTGACTTTTTAAATCAATTAGCCTCTGGCTCAGGGTTGAAAGAGGGGTGAATGGATGTGGTTGTGAGCGTTTTTTATCCAGGAAGAGTGTAAAGAGGGCAGTATACTGAATATTCAAGACAGGAAAGATATTTTGGAACAGCTGCCAGGGAGATATTTCCAAGTTATTATTAGGTTAGTAACTTTTTTACAGTTATGATTTCAAACTTGCAATACAAATCTCATTATCCAATGTCTTAATTAGTACAAGTTTGAGCCAGATAGTTATGACTATCTAGAGAGAATGGTATGAGTTTATAGCATGCATTCAGCTGCTCTAGGGGAACAAAAGGACTGATTAATTACTTTTCTGTTTTGGCTTAACTGAACAGGTAAAAGAAGAAATCTCTGTGATAAGACTGAGCCAAAGAATGTAGTTCAGTTGGCATAAATGGCATAAATAAAATAAAAGACACTTACTCTGTGCTAGTTGTATTAGTAAGATGTAAAAGAAGTGATGAATGCTCACTAATGTGAGTGATTACATTTGAATTCACATAAGTTGAATCTCCTAGAAGTACATGGTTCTTAGGAAAGAAAAAATGCCATTTTGTGAAGGCATTTCAAAGCTGTGCTGAATAAATTCCAGCCATGCTTCTGGTACTTTCTGATTTTGGTCATGATCAGAAGGCCAAGGGGAAAACTAGAGTTGTGTCGTACTGTCTTAGTCTTCTATGCTTCTTGCTTTTATTCAAAAGCAATTAAAGGAAAAAAAAAGTTTTATTAAAAAAACTTCAAACAAAACAATCACCACAGGGAAAAAAACCTCAACCACAAAATCAAACACAAACAGACCCCCACAAACTGAAAAACTCCAATCAAAACACAACAGAACGAACCAATTAAACAACCCCCCAAAACCTGCAAACCAAGCACTGCTTTGATCAGAGTGAGAAGTGTCACGTGGTTTAATTATTTCATTCTCAGCCATGAGTGAGGTGTGTCCACTGATGGCTGAGAGAAGGTGGTGAGGGGAGTTGAGAGGGCAGAGGTGAAGAAGGGAGGTACAGCCTGTTCTTTCCTGACTGATGTTTCACTGTGAGAACAGCTGCATTACTGTGTGCTTAAATACAAACTTCCAAAATTGCTACATGAGTCAGAAGGTGAAAAGAAAATAATAAAAGTGGGTATGAAGTCAACAACTATTTAGTTGTTCAATAATCCCAACTGTGCTTTCAGCCATCTTAATTTAAATAGTTTTGCAAACTCACTTCTAAACTTGTGCTGTCACATGTTAATAAAGGATAGTATTAAATCTGTGTATATGTTGGTTCAGAGAACTCTAATAACATATAACATTTGAATTAAGATAGGCATTTAATTTAGGAAGGGACTGCAATTCAAGCCTGTTGGAATCAAGCTGTGTTGTAATAGCAGATGTCTTACAGTAACTGAAAATGTGATTTCAATGAAAGTACAAAGATCTGCTGGAAATGAAGCATTATAGAAGCAGCAAGTTATTTTTGTAATTATTTTCCCTATTGTGTAAGTTATTTCTTCTAAATGTAATGTAAATTTATTTTCAGATTTCCATTCACCCCCAGAAGAAAATGAAGATCCTTACAATCTCGATGATGCTCCAGACAACTTGGATTATGTTATCAAGCTAAAAGGTGGCATTCCCTTTGTTTATGATAACAAAGAAATGATGGAACTCAATGAGCCTCGGAGTTTGCCATATCCCGACCTGGAGACCTACACCCTTGACTTGAGCCATGTCCTTGCTCTGATTGCAGATGGTCCAACGTATGTTTCTCTTTTGTTATTCTCTGCCCTTTCAGGCTGCTGGTTACCTTTAGTGTAGTACTTTTCACTGAAGTGGTGTTTAATTCCTCAGCATATTCATTCTACAGTAATGTTTTGTTTTGCCTTCCTTAAGTGTTAGTGCATCACGGAGAAACTTAAAAGGAGAAAATACAACTCCACATATGGCTATATTCAGTTTGTTTGGTTTCTTTGCATCAACCATGGCAAAATAAGAAGCAGTTAACAGCAAGAAATTGGACAAATGTTTCCATTCAAGTGAAACGTGACCCAGACTTCTTGAAGCATGGGAACTGAAACTTAAATCTCAGCTTTATTTTTTTTCAGTTATGTTTTGGCCTATGCTGAATTTGAGGTTCTTGAACAGTTGCTTGGAATTCCTTCATGTCTGTACTGCTCTTGCTGCATGAAGAGAAACCCTGAATATGCAGAGCATACAGATCAGCTCAGCAAGATAAATATTCACTTGGATTTCTTCCTCATGTGAATTAACTGCTCATAGGCTGCAAAACTGACCCATGTGTTTACAATCAGAATAGGTCCTGAAATATCCCCAAACCATCAAACTCCTTGGAAGTCTCTAAAAACTGGAACTATACCAAGTCTACTGCAGTCAGTGAGACACTCATGACAAAGCACTGTCCTTGCCCAGTGCATAATGAAAACATGTGCATCCAGTTTTTAAGATGACTTCCCAGCTGGGGCTTGGAAACAGCAGGGTCTGTCATGGCCTCAGCACCAGGAAAGGAAAAGAATCCACTCTAGGATGGAATGAATCAGGAACCCAGACTGCTGTGAGCTATTTTCCCTGTCTGCCAGCACTGCATTCCTAGTCCTTGTGCCTTGGAGAGATCATCACTGGCAGTGGGAACAGTTGGTCACACCTGATGCATTCTTTCTCTCTGGAGTCTGTGTCTGACACCTGCGGCCGTCTGTCTGCCTTGTGCATTGATACTGGCAGAGCACGAGGGCTAAGCAGGCCTGTCCTGTTCCCTAAGCCCTTTCTCAAGATCAAACCCCTGTGCTTCTGCCAGCATTGTCAGCACTCCTGCTCCAAATCAGTGCTAGCTTGAGCAGGCTTTGGTTACAGTGTGCAGTGGATAAATGCATTTCCAGTTTCAGTGTGTTATGTTCCAAGAGACAGGTAAAGAGAAGATAAAAGGACAAGCAGGAAGAACAGAAGTCACGCTGCAGACCCTTCTCTTTGCAGCTCTAAGTTAACAATCTTCTAAGGCTGAAATGTTAACAGTCTTAACAGGAGGCCGTAAGTAAGAAGGGCCTTGGTAGGACGAGTTAGAACACTCAGCAGCTTTGTGTCTGTAGAAGCAGTCATCTGCTCCTTTCACTTTTTCAGAGGAAGCTTCTGCAGGCTGATTCCCACTCTAATAAATATGCACAAACCAAGAGGAAAAGGTCTTTCCAGTAATCCTGTTGCAAAAGCTCTTCTTACGGCATTGTTTCCCTGTTTGCAGCAAGTGCTCTCCTGTCACTTAATGCCCATCACACATGGGGTGGTTTGGAGTTCAGGAACCGTGGTTCTCTAATCCTGGCTGCTGGTAAACTGGTGGAATCTCACCCCTGCTCCTCAGGCTTCTGGTCTCTTGGATAATAGTGCAACCCAACAAAGATTTCCTGCAGTGAGCAAATGGATCTTCATCAGTATCAGATACAGTGAGACTCTGACTCTGTTCAAAACCATAATGGGATTTGTGTCCCATTGAGGAGAGATTGTCAACAATAAAGCAGGAAAAAGAAGGCTATTACATTAATAGTGCTACCAAAATACTGTAGAGTCAATATGAATTGACATATGGCAAAGAGAAAAACCATGTCATGGTTAAAAATAGAATGAGAGACATGGCAGAAGATGAAAGTGAAGGCAGAGCTCTGAGTGGGCAAGCAGGAATGAAAAAGCATAATTTTCTAAAAATGGCACAAGAAATTATTGGGGGAAAAAAAGCATTTCTACACAATATGTGTCTTCTTAGGGCACACAAATGAAAGTAGGTTGGGTCTTATCTTGGCTCCTCATTCAGTTGAAAAAGCAAATGGCTTTTTTAAAAATCATTTTCATACTAAGTCTGGATTACAGGTTGTTTCTTCTATATATGATTTGATTGTTCTATTGGAGGTATTGTTTTAGACTAGTAGCAATGGACATTTGATTATAGGCTTTACGTTTTTCTGGTCATCATTACCAAAAGGATTGCAGTTTATGCATGGGTACAGTGATGAGCAGTTGGACAACTTGAAGGACATAACACGGTTATGTAGTGTTCTGTTTGAGCTTTCACTAATAACTTTGGTTTGAAGTCATGTTGTATATTGACTTACATATTTGTTAACCAGTAGGATAAAAATAATGGATTTGTCTTGGCCTACATAAAAAAAAAATTTAAAAATTGTTTTTACTATGAAAACTTTGATGTTCTTTCTGAACTTGAAATGCAAATAGTTTTAAGTTACAGTTAATTTTTGTGTTGTCTTTTACAGAAAAACATATTGTCATCGGAGGCTTAACTTTTTAGAATCTAAATTTAGTTTACATGAGATGTTAAATGAAATGTCGGAATTTAAAGAACTAAAGAGTAATCCCCATCGAGACTTCTATAACGTGAGAAAGGTAAGTGTGGAAAGGATTAAAGGCATGACATTGTTTTTAGTAGGAGTTCCAGCAATTTTGCCTTTCTTATGGGAGGTGTAGATGATATGCATGAAGTGGTGTGTGTGTATCACTCAATTGAATTAAGTTATTTTGAGAATATTAACATTTTCCTACATGGGAACACTCCAGGAAAATTAACTTGAATGTAGATGGGTTAAATGGATTATGCTAAACTAATTTGTTTACTTATTCAGAATCAAAGGGGCTTAATGGTATGTAGATTGCTTTAAAGGAGTGAAACAGAGTTAAAATGAGTGAAGCTCACTTGGATTATGTATAAAAATACCCACATGGAGGTTTAATTAACTCACCTAAAGACAGTCAAGTGCATTTTTCTGCTTTTATGTAGGTATGTCCTACTAGACTGTAGTAGGAACAGCTGTATAGATTTTAGATAATAATTGCACTTCATATTGAAAATAGATGTTTAAATACATGTAAAAGGCCTCCCACAGAAACTGAACTGAAAGTTCATGCTGCCATCAGTATCTGGTACAAAAAGTCTGTGAATATTAAGTAAAAAGATTGTTATTTGAGTCACAGTCTTGGCTGCTTCTGAGATAGACTGGGATGTAATTAGGAGACAGGGAGGGAAATCAAGGAGCTGATTTAATTTCCTGACATACTCACACCTGTGGGAGCTGTGTTCTCTTCAAAGCATGGAAGCAACAGTGTTAGGCTGCTTCATTTGCTTTCCTGTCCTGAAGTGAAGTTACTGGAGAGATAATACTTCAGTTCGATAGGTGAGGTTTCTTCACAAAGCAGTAACTCTTGCTGATGTTTTTAACCCCTTCAGGTACATTTTGCATTGTGTCCACATGCAACTGGAAGAGCTAATCCTTATTTTCCGACTTCAGGGTTTACTACTCCTTCCTGTTAGGTTTTAATTAATGCTAGTACATCAAAAAGTCCTCTTGGCTTTTCCCTGTAGTGTCCAGTGTGCTTGCTGGCTACTGAATGCTCATTACAGTTGTGAAAATAAACTGTCAAAGACAAAATCTGCTAAACAAAAGTGCCTGATGGCAGTCCCAGTGTCCATCACCAGGGTAGCAGCAGGTGAGTTGTCAGGTAAATTCTCATGCATTTCACACTTCCATCTGTTACGTGTGGGGATGGGAGATCAGCCAGCCAACTCCCTCCAGCGGGACTCAAGTGGCAGAGACTTGGCTCCTGCCTTGACACAGCCCCAGACAAGATACGTGCTCCATGCCATGTTCAGATAGAACACTTCACTAGCTGGCAGAGACTTTAATACTAAAACACATGGTGACTGAGACATGCAGAGAACAGAGGTGTGGTTCAGGTAACTACCACAATCAGTTTGATTACCCAGAAGGTGTAATTAACAGGATTGTACTTGCCAAGTTCAGCTTTTGATTTAAAAGCAATTGTCCAATGTGTCATGGCATATCTTAATTATTTTTAAATTATCTACTGTTAAATAAGACAATCTACAAATGGATTCATGCTGTTCAAAAGCACAAAATGTGCATTGCTTCCCCTTTGGCAACAGCCAAATTCAAGAGAGCAGGAACAAGGTTGCTCTCCTCTGCCAGAGACCATTCCTGCTTCTGGTTACTGCTTTAAAAATTCTTGATGCATGGTTAGTCTTGCTTAAAATATTTTGATGAGCAAGCTTACAAGTGGCATTTTTCTGGAAAGACAGGGTTCCTGTAAGCCCCCAGATAAACTTTTTTCCTGCATGTCTTGCTAACCCAAGTTACTGTGACTTCCCCGAAGTGCTTCCTCTCTAATAATGGTATCAGCAGTGAAACTTCTGAGAAGGACGCTTCTTGGCCTATGTTTTCAAGATGTTTCTCTGTTAGTCACTCCTAAGCAGTGTGTACTGCTCACAAGGAAAGCAAGAAGTAAGATTCCAAAAGGGTTGGTGAAGTTGACTATTATATCCCTCAGACACTAGTGAGGAGATCCTGGTACAACCTGTTTGCTTATATAAAAGAGCCAAAGTAACTGATGGAAAATGCCAAAATTGGCACAGTTGTGAATGTAGTGGCAGGATCAGTCAGTGAACATGTATTACTACTGCGTTTAGAAAGGTACGATAGAAAACTGGCCAGGATTAATGGCTGGCATGACAGCCAAAGGTTACTGTTTTTTCCCCTGTCTCCCTGCCTCCTCCCCTCCTGTTTTTCCTGATTTAATAGATTAAATGGCAGTTGTCCAGTGAGCTCATCTATTTCATAAATCCCAAGGTATGGCTCACCTTAAAAAGGGGAAGTGTATGTGTGTATCTTACATATTGAACTTAACTGGAATGCAACCGATGATACATTTTGATCAAGCTGGACCTGGAAAATTATCCTTTAACAATGACCCAGATGTTTCTCTAGACAGACAAGAATCCACAGATGGTTAAGACAGCGTGGCTGGCTCCACTTGCTCCCTGCAGGAGGTGGACAACTGTCTGTAGGAGAATGCTGACTTTAGGGAAGATGCTTGAGTCTGCCATCAGCAGGGCTCTCCATGTTCTCCAGCTGAGGCACAGCAGAGTGCAGGCAACACACATTCTCCACATAACTCCTGGGCTGCCTGCACCAAGGATGAAATTAAGGAATAAATGTTTGGCTCTATGGCAGACAAACTCAGAACTGGGGTTTAACCTTTGTGTGCTAGGGTGTCTTGCTCTCTGAAGCAAGTCGGTGAGGTTTTTTGAGCAGGTCTTCCAAAACACCTCTGTGCCCAACAGCCTCAGATAATTCAGAGCAGACAGTTAATTTTTTTAGCTGAAATACACTTCAGATAAAAGAGCTACATCTGAATATTATTTTAGTTTTATTAAAATATTGCTGATTGCAGGAGGTGTCCCTCGCTGCAGATAGCTTTGATATCATTTTCTAAAGATGAAACAATCACAGACTAAGCCTCTTTTGATATTCTTTCTCTCTGCAGCCATTATTTCAATGTGTCAGCAAACCAAACCGGAGCATATGTCCTGCCAGTGACTCTTACAAGTCACATTCTGCTGCCCATAGGCCCACTCAGATGCCCAGCCTTGTGTGGCAGCAGAGCTTTGGCTCAGGCTGGGGAGCTGTGCATGGAAGAACAGTTTCTGGAGTGGCTGACACAGCCTGCTGAATGCTCTGTTGCAGGAGCTGGCTGCTGATGTGACTCTGTTTGGGTTTTGGTTGTTGCAACTGATTCTGTTTTTAAACTATTGGTTAGACAAAAAGGAAGTAAATTCTAGCTGTTTTTTATTACCACAGTGCTGAAATACCACTTGTTGCTTTTACGAAAGGAAGTTAGAGTAAGTTTATATACTATTAAATACTATAGATCTCAAATACTGAATTAAATTAACAGATGTCTGCTTTTTAAATGTAAGATTACAAGCCTCATGCACAAACACTGAATCTATATTGTAACTTCCCTGAACTTCAGTTCATTCTGAATTTGCTTTTTTTTCTTTTCCTTTTTAAATTTTTCTTTTCTCCTCAGTACCTACTTACTGACTTCGGTGCTGACATTCAGTTTCGTAAACCAAAATGATGGTGAACGGGAAGACTTATGGGTTAGGATCAGATCCAAAGGGAATGTCCCTGTGCACCTTGGTTAGCATGACAGGTAGTGGTGCCTTGCCACTGTTAACTGGCAGCAAAGCTGTATATTGTACTTGCAAAGCACTGTGAGTGCTACGTCTCCCCTCCTGTTTTGCAGAGACATTAAGATAAATCCTTGTGTCTACCCTCAGTCTTGCACGTGAGCACAAAATCTGATCAGCTGTGCAGGCATCCATTGTTACAATGCAGAATTTCTGTAGAGACCATCAAGAAAGCTTTTCCACTAGCCTTTCTTTTAGTAATTAAAAGAACATAAGAAGAGATTAATTTCTCTTCACAGCAGTGTATTTCTGTATTTGTGTGAAGGCAAGCATTCTGGGGGTTGATTCTGTGTTTTGCAAGTACAGCCAAACAAGAAGCTGGAGACACAGGGATTCTTAATTTCATCTCTCCTGGTTTCTGGATTGTTCTGGATGGCATAGTATGAATTAGACAAGCTCACAAGGAGCTTTGCCCAGCTCTAGGGAGTATTTCTGCTGCCAGGAGCATTCCTGCACTACCCTAGGGCAGGGTGTTTTGTGCTTGTCATGCCTGTTACAGGACCGCAAGGAGAGAATTAAGCGCGTTGTATGAGGCTGTTGCTATCCTATCTGAAGAGGTAATTCAGTATAAATGGCTTGGTGAGCAGGGAATCCAGCAGTGGGATGTGGGAAGATTTCCTTTCAATCCAGCACTGAAGTAAAGCTTGGAGAGGATTCAGTGTCCAGTTCATGCAGCCCAGAGCTGAGGCCAGAAGTACTTAGAAGTTCAAGCATATGTGTTTAGAAAATACAGTGGTTTGCAGCTGTGGATACGGCTCATCTACACACTGGGAAAGTTCAGTATCATTAAAAGGAGTGGCCTTGGCATTTCTCTTTGCTGTGCTTGCCACTTACAGTCTGAATTAGCTCATAATTCAGTGCAGCACTGTTCTGATAGGCACAGGTAAGCATCCATAAAATACATCTGAGATGGATGTTTTGTGGAGATCTGAGAGACAGTGGAAGGAAAGAGAAAGAATGTGGGAAGATAAGGGAGGAGGCAGAGGGGTTTGGGGAAGTTGGTGCTTGAGAGACATGATTTGGAGGGCAGTGGGAACTCCTTCCAGCTCTAAGTTGTACGCAGATGCGACCACCTTGACTGAGAGGTACAAGCATTTCCCCCAAAGTCTGCAGACAGAAGCACAAAGGTGGTCAGAGGTGAAAAGGTTGGCTTTGTTACATGGAGAATTGCTGAGTGAAGGAAATTCTACTGTCCTTTAGTTGAAAGAAAACTAACGTCCACCATTACTTGAGTAATGGAATTAAAAGAATTAAACCTTTATGCTAACAGTTGTTTTCATTTGCTATACAGGTGAGTTCACTGAAGGCATAATATTCTGTTTTATTTTCTGTTGAAGATTAATGTGAAGTGAAAGATTTCCTCCTAGTGGGAGGGGAGAATAAGAAGTGCAATAGGGAATTTGGCTAAGGGCACGTAGCTGAGGTTTTTTCCACTAAGGTGAAACTGGGCTGGAGTGGCACTGTAGCAAATTTGAAAATGGAAGCAGAATGTTTGCAAATAGAAGTAAATAAGCCTTGTAGCAGGAGCTTTTTACTCATGGCCCAGGAAAGCTTCAGCTTACTTTGTGTACGAAGAGCAAAATAGTAACAGTTTGAAATGGTACTGATTTTATCTTCTGTGGAGGGAGGGAGGAGGCAAAGGGGACATTTGTCACCCTTATATGAACTCAATGTGTACAAATTCTTTTAGTAGAAGCCTTTCACAATAAATAACAATAAAATTAGTAACAATAACACATAACTAGTAACAAATAAGCATGATGACATTTCAGACAGTAATGACAACAATAGTGACACTATCCCTGACCAAATCAGCCCATCTGTGCTATGTCTAAGTATTCTGTGTTCAGATACCTAATTTATCTAGGATTGCACCCTGAATGGTGAAAATGCACAGGAGCATAAACACTTAACTTACTATGTGCAAGGGTAGCTCAAAGCTCAAGTCATTAAAACCTTCCAAACAGTTGCATTGCTTCTAAAAAACAATGAAGTAAAAAAGCTTTGTGATACTCTTATGAATTTTGACTTGTCTTGTGACTTTTTGTAGGTCAAAATGTCCTTGGTTGTAAAAAAAATGTAGCTAAAGTACTGCATATTTCCTGCAAAATGCAGGAAGGACGTTCCAGAAAGGTCTCTTAACTTTTGGGAGATATGCAGGTTTAGGGAGAAGGAGGAGTTAAAAAAACCAACAACAAACAGAGGAAGATCCTGGCTCTTGGAATAAACCTGGTTATCTCAGCTATAGAGTTGTGTGTGATGTGTTTGTGAGGATGGGAGGTGTCACAGGAGCTCACTGAATGGCACAGGCACACACTCCAGAGAATTATTTCTCAACAGGAACCCGGATTTTAAAAGCAATGCAGTTACTGCCATGTCATGTGATCCTTGCATACAAGCAAACAAAAGAAACAAAGCCCCTCCTTGCTCTCTGACCTTCCTTTCCTAACAGCATTGAATTCATGTTGATTTGAATAGAGGAAGTGTTGTGCCTTGTGTTGTTCTGGGTTTTTTCAGGGCTCATTAACTGCAGTAGCTGAGCCACTAGAGTCAGTGCATTCTGGAATTCCATAAACCACACTTATTCAGGTTCCCTACACCTGTATTGTGCTTATGACTTGCTTCTTCTGAATGTTGAGAGCTTATGGGGCATCTGTTTACTGTTATTTCACTCTCTCATACAAGTTGACTCAGTCTAGTAGTATTTCACTGATCCAGGAAGAGTTTATAGTAAAGAAGAGTTATGTCTAAACCAGAAGATGTTTATTAACCTGAGTAAACATATACATAAAATGCACTTGGGCTCCAGTGTCTATATACATACTCTGAGGAATGTGATATATTAAGCAGAGCTTTTTTTTACTGTTTTAGACACAGCATTGTTTAGTGTGCATTAGTAATGTACTTTATGTTCTGTACTTTGAGGTAGCAATATGTTTCTTGTTCATTTAGTTTTAATGTGTCTGGTATATTTGAATTGGGCAGTGATTAACAATTAAGTGTTTAGGACTCAGCTTATGTCCTGGTCTTTAGTTAGAATATGCACTTCCTTAGTGCATGAGGAGATCTAAGAAGAGATCTGCAAAATCTGTCAGTGTTAGGAGTTGCTGTATTATAATTAAACTTGGAAAAAATAGTGACAAAAGCATCTCGTGTATATTCTTCAGTTCTGTTACCTAAGGTATTTCATATAGTTGAAATAAAAAAATGAATTACGTTTTTGGAAATGGCTGAGCATTCCAAGTCCTTTCAGACAGAGAGGATAGTTGTAACTACAGTCTGTAACTAGAAGATTGTTGATTCATGAATGAAATAAAAGGATACTGAAGGATCAGGTATCCCTTAGGGAAGTATCAAATTTAATCTGAACTCAGGGTCTGTGGTTGGCACTTAGAATGCATCTTGTTGAAGATTTTTTAATTTAAATAGGAAACTGTTAATTAAGGGCTACTTTACTTATAGTTCTGCTTATTGAATAATTCCCCCAAAATCAAAACCTCAGGGTTCTGAAACATTTTGATTTCCTTAGGCACTAATCCATTTGTTACTTAAGGAGTGTTTTGGAGGGCTTTAGTCACTGCTGTCACTGACATAGATACTTTGCTAATTGCAGGTTATGTATATGGATGATAAGCACAAATAACCTTTTGATTCCAGGTTGATACCCATATCCACGCTGCTGCTTGCATGAACCAGAAGCACTTACTGAGGTTTATTAAGCACACCTACCAAACGGAGCCTGACAGGATTGTTGCAGAGAAGAAAGGCAGGAAGATGACCTTAAAGCAAGTCTTTGAAAGCCTTCACATGGACCCCTATGACCTCACTGTAGACTCCTTGGATGTCCATGCAGTAAGTCTCATAAAATGACAAAAGAAATGAGAAAAAGAGAAGTTTGCAAAGTGTGAAATTCTAGTTTCTAAAGTTTTTTTACATGGTAACTTTTTCATTCAGTTTGACTTCATGGATTACATTACATGTCTGCAATTGCATGTCTAGCCTTTTATTGCTAGAAAATTTAATTTATAACCTATTGTGTGTTCTTAAAACCATGGTTATTTGGATTTTTCCTGCTCCAGGGCCGTCAAACATTTCATCGATTTGACAAATTCAACTCCAAGTACAATCCAGTTGGTGCCAGTGAACTGAGGGACTTGTATTTGAAAACTGAGAACTATATTGGGGGTGAATATTTTGCTCGTATGGTCAAGGTAAATAAGTTTCAAGCTCTTCCCGCTGTAGAAAAATGAGGGTTTGGCATAGATTTGTAATGTCATTTGTATCTAGAGCTAACGCTATGGTTAAGTGATTCCAAGTATTGGTCTTGCTCTAGCAATTCCTCAGAGAAAGACTTTCTGACTAATTTTGAGTTGGGAACGTAAAGATAAGCTGCGTGTGAGTGCAAAGCAGAGTTGTGGGCAGTTCCAAACTAATGGAGGGTGACTGAGGGTCAATGTGCTGCCTCAGTGCTGTGTTAGGATGTAGTTGGTTAGTGGTAGCTGCTGGGGAAGTGCCTATGCATAAATCTCCACCTGCACATGCCTGCAACAGGGTTCAAATTAATTCCTTGGAACAAAAAAAATCAGTGGTTTTTTGTGATGTAGTAGGTGTCACCTCTTCTTCAATGTATGGAAGTGGTTGTCTAAAATTAATTGCCTTAAAATTGCTTACTACCACAGATTCTGGTCAGATTCTCAACTGATCTGCATATTTATATAGACATTTACTCTGGTTTAAATAGTATGATTTACCAATTTTAAACATAGGCTTTACAAAGGTGTTAGTAATAACTGCACAAGAATATTGTCCTCTAAACCTAGATGTTAGTTATACTTAAATGGTATGTGAGGTAGCTTGATAGTAGAATAGAATATTTAGATACCTAAAATAAACCAATGGATCAATAGACATGAGATTCCCTTTATCTTTAAAAGGTGTCAATACAGTTACGTGTGGTCTGAGGAAAATACAGTGATAAATATATTACTAGCTGTAAATGGTCTTCATTATCCATATTAAAGCAAATATATTTATTACCTACTAGGAAGTAGCCCGTGAACTAGAAGAAAGTAAGTACCAGTATACAGAACCCCGCTTATCCATTTATGGACGGTCTCCAGATGAATGGCTGAACTTGGCAAAATGGTTCATTAAGCATAAAGTTTATTCCCCTAATATGCGCTGGATAATTCAGGTTCCCAGAATCTAGTAAGTAATCAGGAGCTCTTGGTAATTTTAATAGTTTGAAATCATACCAATGACTTAATTTCTGATAATATTTAGATGGCTTTTTAGCTGTCCTGTAGTTCTGTTCATAAGCAATAGGTTGGGAAATCTATTTTTGGCTATTGGTGCAGTTTTCCTGACAGTCTGGGGGTGGAACAGAGGAGATGGGGTTTGAATTTACTCCTTATGGAGCTATTCAAAACTACTGTGAGTTATTTGTAAGTCTGAAGGTACTGAAACCAAAAATTCCAACTGAGTGAAATCAAGTTGTGTTCAATGGCCAATTAAAATACAATTTAGTAAAGAGAATAAATCAAGTCTTGAATCCCATGAAGGAGTAGAAAATGCTGTGTAAAATTTTTATAATCAAGAGCAGTGACTAAATGACAGTGAACTTGGGAATGCGACCCAGACTGATGATTTCCAAGCTTAAATCATTGTCAGTTTTGCTTAGCATTTGAGCATCCTTTGGGACTTTCTTTCATTGTTTCCAATACTGTATATTATAATACAATCTCCTGATAAATCTTGTCAGGTTTGGCAGCTGAGCTTCATGTTTAGAAAGGTCATAGTTGGCATATGAGTAGAGAAAGAGCTGTCACAGTCCCATCTATCCCCCAGAGTGTGTTTTTCACTGGGGAGAAAGTTTCTCTCCTTTAATTTCTTACATACATAGTGCAGTCAGCACTTGCACTAAGTCATGCCCTTAATGGCACACAGAATACTGTCCCTCTTTTCTGGAAGGCTCACTGCAGCAGAACATTCTGCTTCCATTTGGAGTAGTTACAGCTTCAGAAAACAGAATCTTTTGCAGGAGGTAATTTGTGACCTCCCATTAGTGTTTGGATTGCAGTAAGGGAAAGGGTCACTGTTGTTGAGACAGCATCTACCCCTCCATACTGTCTCTATTTTTGGAGCACTAGAGAGCTTCAGCAGAGCCTGGATGAAGCAGAGTGCCAGACAGTGCAGGAAACAAAGCACAGAGACGATCCCTACCCTGACAGAAACTTGGAATTTCTGAATCCTGGTGGAACTGAAGCTGTAGAACATACACAAATAACAGAAAATATGGATATAGAGGGAAATACTAGCTTATTAATGAATGTGTCTATTTTTTCCTCTTCAGTGACATATTTAGGTCTAAAAATATTCTGCCTAGTTTTGGGAAGATGTTGGAGAACATCTTTGTACCATTGTTTGAAGCAACAATCAACCCCAAAGACCACAAAGAACTGCACCTATTTCTTAAATATGTAAGTATGTTTGGGTTTTCTGTCTCACATGAAATGGATCCACTTCTACCCATAACTCTTTTTTTCATCCACAGCTGTTCTTAAACTCCAAAAAAAAGTTTCCTTCTCCATAGTTGGCTTGTATTATTTTTTCAAAGCCCTGACATACAAGTTACTAGAAGTCTGAGTGAGGTCCTGTCACGAAACAGTTGCTGCTTATTTCCTCTGAAACAGCTCAACAGCTATTTATTTGTCCTTTTGGTAATGACCAAAAATGTTTGCATGCTCTCGTGCATCCCAGTCCAGGGTGTGCTCTGGGACTGGCCTCCAAACAGGAGGCAGCTGAAAGAAAGCAATGTGTAGATCCTGCTGGAACTCAGGAGAGAGAGGTGGGGATGTTGCTGCTGGGACGAGGTTGAGACATTTCTGAGTGTGTCCCAGATCAGAACTCTGAGGTTTCCTGGGAGCCTCTGGCCTTCAGCTGCTTATCAAATAACAAAGCAGATGAGTTCAAAGGGTTATAGTCTGGATCTGAGGGAGTTCTACAGCCCTGTAAGCCCCCACAGGAGCCTGGAGGCTTTTGTGCATGTGGGCTTCCTATTTGTCTCAGAAGAAAAAAAATGAGTGCAAGTTCTTCAGGAAATGTTATTCCTGTTGTCTGTATGGCATGGTGGGAGGGCAGAGAAGCAGGACTGTGAGCACAGGAGGAAAGGAAGGAAGAGGGACTGGAGGCTTTGTTCAAGCAAGTCCTGAAACAAGAGTAAGTGGCGTTGGAATTTGCCTCTTGAAAACCCTGATTGCTGTGAATCTCTTGTCCCACCAGGTGACTGGCTTTGACAGTGTTGACGATGAATCCAAACACAGTGGCCATATGTTCTCTGACAAGAGCCTTAACCCTGACCTCTGGACCAGTGAGAAGAATCCCCCATATAGCTATTATTTGTATTATATGTATATGAACATCATGTTGCTAAACAACCTTAGGAGGTAAGTAGTCATTTTTGTCTTCTACAAGCTTCCAGAAAATCAGTATCTTGGTCTCAAACTAATTGTCTAAATTACATATCTTCTGAAGCAAGTGTTATTTTGAACTATTTTTAAAGAGTCCAAGAGGAGTACATGAGTTATTTTGAAAATACTAACTACAAAATGAATTCAAATGAAATACTCAGAAATTTTAAAGGCATCAAATTAGTATTTTGGTTTGATATTTGTGTGTATTTTGAGGGGCTTTTAAAAAATCTTTAAAGCTGAATATATCAAACAAAACAGAAGAAGAAACCCCACAAAACTGACCTACTGATCTTTGCTTGGTTTTGCAATGGATTTCCAAATGTAATGTACCTGCTGCCTCTTGGTACCTTGGTATCTCCTGGTAATTTAAGAGTAATTTGAGTTATGTTGTGAAATACTGGTTTTAGGGCTGCTGCTATCAGACAAAGTAGGACACAATTATAAACTGCACCTCCAGCTAACTTACTTGAGCTTGCTTGTTGACTCACTCAGTTTTACTACCTTTGAGACCAATGTCTGGGCAAGTAATACAGGGAGTTATGATACTGAATGTGAGATCAGACTGTCCAAGCAGGTTTTGGCATCAGGCTTAGTAAAGCCTGAAATTCAACGTGATGTTATGTTGCTAAATTTGCAGCTGACGCACTGAGTGATCTGCACAACTGACTCCATGTGAGGCACATGGGGTTATCCATTGATACGACCGTGTCATCACTTACCTTGCAAGGATTTGCTTCATTATTATTTATTAAGTATTTGGGGATTTTCTTATAGAGAGTGCACAGATTTGTCATTTTAACATTTTATCCAAGTTAACGTTTAAAATGTTGGTTTTTTCTCTCCACTGCTACTTCAAGCATTTCTTCCTCTATCATCCTATTTGATCCAAACTCAGAATAAGAACACACACTTTAAATTACCTTGTACCTGCAACAAACAAGCTGAGTTGTTAGTTTTAATTGTCTAATGGAAAGGGCACACTAAGACATGACTTAATTATCTAAGTCATCCCTTTCTCATGTCTTCTTTACATTCTCTGTAGTCTACGTGCTGCTTCTATTCCAAATGCAGATTCTGTCAGAACTTACGCATTTCTTTTTTACCTCCACGTCATTTCAACCAGTGTTTTAATATCCCCTGAGATAATTATTAAATATTCCTTACAGCTAGGTGAGATAATGACACAATTCATCAGTGAGTCAGTAAAACTGTTCATGCCATTAAATATACTGAGTGTTGAGTCAACACAGCCAGTCCATGACAAGGCTGTTTACACTTCTGGTGGTATTGGAGAGGATGGATTACATCCTCACATCCATTTTCAGGAGAAATGTTACTAAACATCTGTCCTAGAACTGCCTTATACTCCAGCACTCCTTGTTGAAAATATTTCTTTTGAATATCTCCAAATACTAACGGCACATTTGTCTGCACTGAATAACAGGGTCCATTATAGCCTAATACCCAGTGTCACTTTTACTATAGATGATAACGTGATTCTAGAAATTACAGTGTGAGGTCTAGTGTAATACCTAACCCTCCTGGATCATCTCTGCTGCTGAGGGTGTGGCTTTATGCTACACTTAAGCTGGTGAGATGGCAGGTTCTCTTCACACTAGGTAGTGTAAAGTAACTCTTGGCAATGTGCTTCCAATTCTTCCCTCATTTTGAATTAGAAATTTTGCAGCCACAGGTTGCATCAGTTCACTTAATTTTCCATCTGTCATTTCCCTCAGCTGAATTCTGTTCAGTAACTGTTCACCCAGTAGGTATACAATTGCTAAATGAGATGTAACTGGGGAAGGAAAGAGGGAGGAAGACACAAAAATGTCAGGTGGAAGGGGCCCCTTCTACAGCAGCAGACAGGTAGGCCTCATTACATGACATGTCAAACTGGATGAGAATGTGTAACTTTTAATTTTCTTCTTTTAAATTGCTGTATTAATGACAATTATGCCCCAAATAGATAAAGAACAGTGCATTTTTTGTTAGTGGAAGCTGCTTTTCCTCTCCTTAGGGAAAGAGGCATGTGCACGTTCCTGTTTCGCCCTCACTGTGGAGAAGCCGGCTCCATCACACACCTTGTTTCAGCATTCCTGACAGCAGACAACATTTCTCACGGATTGCTCTTGAAGAAGGTATTGCTTACCCACCTAAACTAATCCCTGAGTGCTTACACATCAGTCACTGCTTCGAACAGCAGTCACCAAACTGACTGTGTCTGGGCAGCCCAAATTAATGCGGGCTGCCTCATTAATGAACTTTCTTAGCAAGGCACAGATAGCTTTTCAGTTTGGTAGGAAACTACCTGGAGTAGTGCTGGGGGCTCTGGGGACCACAACAAAAGAATACATTGGATCTGTTGGAGGGAGTCCAGAGGAGACCATGAAGATGCTCAGAGGACCGGAGCTCCTTTCCTATGAGAAAAGGCTGAGGGAGTTGAGATTGATCAGCCTGGAAAAGTGAAGGCTCCGGGGAGACCTTTTAGCACCTTCCAGTATCTCAGAGGGTTTTGAGAGCGCTGGAGAGGGGCTTTTCACAGGAGTAGGTAGTGATAGAACAAGGGATAATTGAAAGAGGACAGGGTTAGGTTAGATATTGGGGAGAAAGTCTTCACTGTGAGAGTGGTGAGGCACTGGAACAGTGAAGTGGATGGCCCATCCTGGGAAGTTTTCAAGTCTGGCCTGGATGGGGCTTTGAGCAACCTGGTCTAGGTTTCTAACTCCATGGCAGGGGGTTGGAATGAGATGATCTTTAAGGTCCCTTCCAAACCAAACTATTTCATGATTCAATGAAATAAATAAGCTCAAGTGAACTTCCTTTTTCTTAAGCTACAAAAAGAGAGCTTTTCCTGAACAAGTATTTTAAAGCTAGGTCTTTAGAGGAAAGATCAACTGTTCAGATATGTCAAAGACTGGGCAGCACCTGGTTTTAGTTACTCTAAGCAGAGCTAAAATTACATAAGAAAGTATTTCAGACTTCCTTAGACTTGTTACTACTCCCTGGTTTAGGTCCCAGAAGAACTTAAGGAAAGCTCTGTTTTTTCTGTACAGGGACAAGGGTCATATTCTCTGACTGGTATTTCTGTACTTCAGGGTTCATTCAGAAGTTCATTAAGGGTTTGATTATTTTGATCAAGAAATTTAACATAGCTGTATAACACAGCAATATTTTAGATAGAACTTGATTCTTATGACAGAACAAATGTTATAATTGCTGGCACATTAGTTAATAAAAACCATCACTCACCTAACCTGCAGGGCACTCTTTCATAATTAAAATAATTGGTCAGTGGGTGGCAGACTTTTACTGAGTTTACTGTAATTTGTAGAAAGAGTTCCCTTATAAGTTGCATTTTTTTATTATTAATGCTGGAAAATTCTTTGTATTTTTCAACATATTCAAGAACAAAGAAAAAGTTTGCCTAAAATCATGTCTGATACTATGCTCACCACTAGTAATTCCTAAAATTAGGCCCGACAGAGTAGTACTAAGGCTGAGTGTGACCAAAGCATTCTCCTCTTCACTCTCTCCTGCTTGGCCTGGTGTAATAAGCTGGCACAGCACATAGTCACCTTATTTTTAAAAAGGTGACATATATATATATATTGAAGAACACAAATTATTTTTGTGAAGATCAGTAACATTTAAAATTCAGACTTTTAAGTATTTTCTAGAGAAGTCAGGGTTTAATGTCAACCTAATTTTTTTGATCCTCATCCTCCCTCTGTAGTGCTGTTCCATTTTATCCATCATCACCCATAGCACCGCTAAGTGCTGACTGTGTTTCGTTTTGCAGAGTCCTGTCCTCCAGTATCTTTATTACCTTGCACAAATACCCATTGCCATGTCTCCACTTAGTAACAACAGCCTGTTCTTGGAGTACTCCAAAAATCCACTAAGGGAATTTCTCCATAAGGGACTGCATGTCTCTCTCTCCACAGATGATCCTATGCAGTTTCATTATACAAAGGTAAGAGCTGCAGAAAGCATTGGTTTGAATTTGGCCACAGTACCACACAGGTCCAGAATGACATGAAAGGTGTTTTGTATCAATGTTTAGGATATAGTGTCATGTCTTTCAGTCACTTCGTTCATTCTTCTCCCTCAGTCTCAGTCTACTACTCACTGTTAGGCTTCAGAGGGAAATGCGTGACTTCCTAATTATGTTTCTTTTGTACTCCTGCCTCTCCAGTGTTGGCTGTTGAAATGTAGAATGAAGGATGAGGCTGAAGGGAGGTTTGAGCCTTCATAAACAATCCTCTAGAGTGCCAGGAAAGTCCAGTTTCCTTACTAACAAATCTGGGGAAGTACATTACAGACACGATGTGGAATCTCAAGGTGGCATATGAGCTGTTTGCTCATTGCACTGGAACAGAAGGGTGGCCTGGCAGGACAGAAGTGCCTGGTTGCCGGTTCTGATGCCCTCACTTTGTGCCTGGCACTGGCCCGGGCAGTGCTGTGCCAGGGAGCGGCCCGTGCCTCTCTGGCTGTGTGTCCCGAGGACAAGTGGGCTCTGCTGTGCTGCACCCGAGCTGGCTGCTGGCCTGGACCTGTCTGTGCTGGAGAAGGCTGTGGGGCTGTCCCACAGCACCAGCCCAGACCCACACTGCGGGGAAGGGCCTCGCTGGCACCGCCCTGAGAGCCAGAACTGGCGTGGAAGGGCAGAGAGAGAAACTGCCCTGCTGCCTGTCCATGGGCATATCAGGGAGGATTTATGACCAGGTCCTCCAAAGTGTTTATATACCCTGGGGTCTCCTTGGCAATTGCCTCATTAGGATCTCGACTGCAGGCTGCAATTTCTTAGACTAAGATAACTGAATGCCCGGTGCCTATTAATTAATTATTTAACAGAAGTTCTTGGGAAATTTGAAATAAACAGTTCTGTTCATAAATAATTGTGATGTTAAAGTTTTTAACTTCTAATTTTTCACAGCTGTCTAAAGAGCATGTATAAATTCCTTAATTGGTAATGAGTATCCCTATTTATATCTTATTTACATATAATTTAATATTAAATGTATTTTGGTGCTACAGGAAGCTCTCATGGAAGAATATGCTATTGCAGCTCAGGTGTGGAAACTGAGTACCTGTGACTTGTGTGAAATAGCAAGAAACAGCGTCCTACAGAGTGGGTTGTCAGATAAGGTAACTGTGCCTGGAAAACCTCTTTTGTGAATGTTAGGGCAAGTTGGAACTGTGAAGTCAACAGTCTGAACATTGAATAGCAGGTGCTTGTATGATCTATTTATGCACATCCCTATCCTCTTTTCCAGAAATATTCACAAACTACCTGCTTTGCAGTCTTACAAGTGAAGTATTAGTGTTACTTTTCCCCTTCAGCTTTGTTCTGGAATTCTCAAAACATGTAGAGAGACCAGATCCCTGTTTATACTCAGTTCTCTCTCCAGTTCCAAACTTGTAATTATTTGGATGATATCTTTTGCCAGTAATTCTATACATCATGTCTTGCATTAAGTAAAAATAAACTGCCTGTCATAAGCAAGACACATATTCTGGTTTAGATAAGCAGTAGGATTAGTGTAAGTTCCCTTTTGGCTTTAAAATTCTATACAGCCAGGCCTTTCTCTAGGACTTATTTTAGAACATCCTCTCTTCTGTCACTTTTGAACATTTCTCTCAAGGAGCTGGCATGTGAAGGGGCTTTAGATGTATATTCTGCTGTTTCTTCGAGTATTCCCTAGTGACAATACTCATTTTCTCTTCTGCAACATGTAACTAACAAAAGAAACCAAAGCTTCTTTTTGACCTCTCACATGAAAGATGTAGCTGTGAAGGCCAAACACTAGCACAGAGGGTTTTAGCAAGCCAGACTGAATGCGCTTCTGAGTGATTATATGTATGAACTTTGGCCTTAAAATCTCCAAAACTGGTTAAGAATCTGGAGTAGAGTTCAATGGCCAGCTGGTTGAAGCTGCTCTTGTCACTTGTACTGGGGTTGTTCATCTAACAAACATTCATTTCTGCAATAAATCAAAGCAGTTGAACTGACTTTTTCCTTTTTGCATTTCATCCTGTTCACAGGAAAAACAGAAATTCTTAGGGGTGAATTATTGTAAAGAAGGGCCTGAGGGAAATGACATTCGAAAGACAAATGTTGCGCAGATCCGGATGGCCTTCAGGTATGAGACACTGTGCAATGAACTCAGTTTCCTGTCTGATGCCATGAGAACAGAAGAGATTTCTACTCTGTCAAAGTAGTTACTCAGAGAAACCAGAACATTTCACCCCTAAGCAGGATAAGATGCTAATTAACATCAAGTCATCTGTCTTTGATGCTACCAAGACAGAAGCTGAACAGTACAGAAAAAAAGGGAGTACTGTGGAAGGTAAACAGCGTTTGCTGACATCCTTTACTGCATTATTCTCATTGCAAAGGTTTCAGTTTCTACGAACATTAGGCTTTTTTAAATTGCTGTAAATATTAAATGCAAACTTAGAATCATGTAATATTTGTTTCATGCTGTCTTAACTGTGCCCTGTATTGTAGCTTGGGAAACGAGAGAACATCCACAGTGCATCTGGGACATGCACCTGAGGGTCCCACAGGTGCTGACAGTACACACCCACCTGGCTTTGTCCTGCAAGGCTCAGTACCAATTATGGCATTCAGCACTTTCTAAGTTTAACCCTCTATCATTAACAATTTGTCTGTGGTGCATAATTTTGAGGCTACCCTTTCATTCTGGATGGTGTTTCTGATACAGTTTTTAACTTAATGTTTCAGCAATTATACTGGAAAACAAGGAAAACCAAAATCAGGTAGTCTTGTTCAGTGACTAATTAATTACTTCCTGTGATGTAGGTTATCAGTGAAGAACAACAGATTAGTGCTTTTTAATCTAGGCAGTACAAAACATGGTGTCAAAATCACTATTGTACACTGTAATGAGCCTAACTGTAACATGGAAATTTTGCCTTGAAAGTTGACACATTTTTTATGGCTTTGTAATGGGAATATGTGGAAATGCCAGTTCAAAATACTTAGAAATTTATGCAGATAATTTTGGTTGCATGTAAAGAGAAATTTTTTACTTGAAAAAAGGAAGTGTTCTTATGAATCAGTGGTAGAAATGCCAGACCTGGGTTCTGGTCCTACTTCTGATGTATTTTTACACATTTGTTTTAGTCTGTATTTTAGTCCATTAGAGCAGAATAGGAAGTCAAGCTGTCTATTTATACAGAAGTTAGCCCACCTGAAACCTGTCATTTTAAATCATGTTATGTTAAACTATTTATTTATGATGGAGTACTTAGTAAAATGCAGCTACTGGAATATTTATCCCTTTCAGTCTTTTTTCTGTTTGATCATCCTTAAAAAACAGTACTACTCATTCAGAAAGGATTAAAGATAATAACATGATGGCATCTCTGCATTGTAGAAGCTGCATGTAGTTTCATACCAAAAAAGACTCGAGGCTGGGCAGCAGAGGGTGTGGGTGCCTGTGAGTCTGACACTGCACTACTCAGTTCAGAGGCCTGCAGTCCCTAAGGTATGACCTTGAGCCCGTGGTGAGAGACCTGGCTCCCTAATGTACCACCAGCATTCAGAGTTAATGCATACAAAACAAATACAGCCAATCAAGCCTCACTCCACCGAGAACTGTGTATGTTGTACTGCATCCCATGTCTTGTGCCACTTGTATTTCCTAGGCCAGGCCCTTTTCCTGGGCTTGGGCACCTACGTCCTTCCTTTCAAGAGCTGATCAGGTGTCACTTTCCCCTGTAAATGCAGCCAGGGGTGGCCATGGGGACACCACTGCTACCAAACGGCTCCTTAATGGCATAAAGGTAAAAATGCATTGAAGACACTCCCTCTCCTCAGGGTGATACCTACAAGGATGCTTTTTTTCATGTACTTGCTGTCCTGAATGGTGATTGCAGGGAAATGGCACTAAAGTAAAGGGAGGGAGGAATTCCTGATCACCTCCTGTAGCTGTGCAGCCCTGCAAGAGCCCCATGAGGGAGGGATAAACGTAATGACTGCTCCCAGGGAGACTGAGACCCAGGAGCAGAGTTCTGGCCCTCCAGTCACCATCACAGTTAGCCAGTATGAGAATAAATTTGTCCAAATTTGTTTTGTCTCAGTCAGCAGTGCCTGTTGGCCTCACTGTTAGAAACTTCAGCAGCTCATATAATGCAGTCTCAGGATTGGTGAGTGTAATTTTCTTTGGATAAAGGCTGAAAATGTGGCTCAAGCATTTTAGCTGCATAAAATGCAGATGTCTTGTTTGCATCAGTACAAGTTCCTAATAAATTTTTATCACGATAATTTACTTGGGAAAAGTTTCGGTGTCCAGGCTAAATAAGTGCCTGGCTGGAATTTCAATTGTAAGTATTTCCATCTGACAAACATTGGTTTACTTGCGTTGTTTCACCTGAAGATCACTATCAGTGCTGCTTTTGTTGTCACTTACATTTCTCGGTATTACACCAAATTTGTGTATGTTTAATACCTTTTCATCTTTCCTAACCTCAGACGCATCAGGTTCTGACAGGTTCGTAGCTCTTATTAAAAGAAAACTGGATTTGAATATTCCGTTAATGGACAGTAATTGGGATTTTGACAATAACCACAATAACACAGAAGTGGTCATGACAAGTTCGGCTTTCTGTGCTTCCTTGTGTGCTGCTTTTAAGGATAAATTGGGCTAAGAATATTATTCTGAGGAAACAAAGCAACATCCTTACAAGCTTCCACTACTACATCTCTTCTGGTCGTCTTTTAATTAGGCAAAAGTTACCAATTCCCAAGTTCACTTCTTAATCTTTGCCTTCTTTTTTTTTTTTTTCTTAAAGTAGCATTTTTGTGCTCATGGGAGGCTGTTCAAAATAGCCTTGTGGGCTCAGGCTGTGGCTGGAATGAAAGGTAGATCCAATGTGAGTCAGTGCTGTACAGGCTGACTCGAGTGCAGGACAGGGCATGGCCCAGTCCTCCCAACAGAGCTGACATGCAAACCTGGTTCCAACACAGCTTGTTTTACTCAAACTGAAATGGATGGGAAGAACATCACTGTAGGTGGTGAATGGGGTAAATATTGCTTCAGAATGGAAGAATATCCTATTTTCTCTTTATTTCAGTAGGGATAAGACCTCAAACACTATTCAAGACTTCCTTAAATCTGTTGGCTTAGAGCAAGCATTTTATACTTTAACCTGAAATGGTTAATTATGGTTATTTGATGTTTACAACCTACTTACCTGAACAATTTCTAGTGATCCTTAAGGCATTTGGCTCTGCTACTGGATAATAGTTTTTTTTCCCCTCACCCCATAGTCACTTTATCTTCTCATATCATTGTTCTTGTGTGGCTAAACCTTTCTGTTCTCTTTGCCTAGTTAAAATGCAAGTCTTGAAAAGGTGTCTGTAAAAACTGGTTCTTCTTTCTGTGCCTGGGTTAAATGATGTTTATCTTTTGCCTCTTGTGGAAGCATTAAACTAATGAATTGTAAAAGAATATGGTTATGATTTTCATTTGTGTACCTCTCAAAAAAACCCTGGAGTTCCTCAAAATCTCCACATTTAAGTGGAACTGAAAACCTATGCAATTAAACTGTTAGCAGTGCAGAAAACTAACCTAAAATAAAGGACTACCCCAGCATGAAAACCCCAGTGGAAAGAAAGAATACCATAAGCAATGTTTAGAAGGAGCTAAAAGCTTAGCTGAACTAAAGCTGTTACTGAAAACCAGCTGTTCAGACCTGGCATAAAGTTCTGCAGGTGAAATTGCATTGTTGTCCCCCTGTCTCTTTGTGTCGGCTCTGGTTCTCTGATCATCCAAACTGGGCACCAGGGTAGGGCAAACAGCAGCTCTGCTGATCCTACAGCGTCATCTGGGTATTGGACTGGGAGTCAACACACCTAATTTGGGAACAGGAAAGCCATTCTGACACTCACAGCTGAAAATTTAAGCAGCCCTGTGATTTTCTGAATACCCTTACCACCTTTATCTGACAAAACACAAGTAAGAAGCCAACAAATGACAGATTTAAATAAATAGTCAACACAGATATCCTGCTCCAGTCACAAGGATTTTTGAGGAAAAGTTTAACACAAACTACTTCAGTAAAAAACCTAATAGAGCTTTGCAGATGAAGATTAAAATAACATCTCTTTCACTCCACAAACCCTTTATTTCTGTACCTGAGCAGCACTGGTGAAGCACAGGAGTACAGGCTCCCCTGTAACTGAAGAATGTGCATTTCTCCCTCCTGCCTCTCCAGGCACACGAACCAGTTACCCAGCAGGAGCACAGTTCATAACAGTCAGACACCAGTCCTTCATTAATCAGACGCCGTGTCTAACAGGTACTGTCTCACATCAAAAAATACTTTTTGGAGGTCTGTTCCTGAAGGGAAGTTCTGGCCAGGTGGGGGTTGGTCTCTTCTCCCAGGCACTCAGCAATAGGACAAGGGGGCAC
>JAWWEV010000167.1:10291807-10306780 GCA_035583235.1 Hafferia zeledoni | reverse complement strand
AGTGCCATGATCTGGTAAAGGGACTGGAGTTGGCCCAAGGGTTGGACTTGATGATCTTGGAGGTCTTTTCCAACTCAATCGATTCTATGATTCTATTCTAAGATAAGTGGGTCAGAACCACACCATTATGGAAGCACAGTGCCAGCCCCCTGTCCTTCCACACACAAATTCCAAAGGGTGGGTTTCCAACTAATTTAGGTGTACCTCCAAAAAGCACCCTGCATTTTTCACTAGCACTTTGAACCAAAGAAGAGTGCTCCTGTAATCACCTATTGGATCACTTTCTTCATTCCAGCAGACACACTCTGTGCAAAGTTCTTCCCAAGTTCACAAAACTGCTACATTTTTTAATATTAGCCCTACAAACCCTATGCCCCGTCTTTGATAGCTGGATCTTGTTCAGTTAGTGAGGGAAGCAGTGTGCAAGCAAACATCTGCTGAATAATCATGCCATCTCAGATACAACAGTGGAATGTGCTGTCACATCCCTCACAGGTGTCACAGTCACTTCCCAGCCAAGTGTCACTGGGGATTGCACACTGGGGATAGTGGAAAAGCACAGCGTCCCAGTCAGGGTTATTTCCGCAAGACATTGCAAGAGGAGAAGGATTTTCAGTCTTTAAAGAATATTACCATATGGTAAATTCTAGGCCTTAGAACCAAACATCTAAAGAAATAAGAGTTAACAAAAATTCAGTTTTGAAACTACTAATCTTCAAGACACTCACCAGAAAGCAGAATTCCCTTCACCCCCTTAAAACAGGTGAGGATAAAACCTTTTGGTACGTTATCTTCAAGAATGATTTAACAACAGAAAAAATAATTACAGTAGTATTAGCCACAATGAAATTACTTCCATTACAGAGTGTGTGTAGTTAGTGGATACAAAATTAAAGATTTATGTATATGCAGTGTCAAGGATTAAGAGCAGCAAGGTTAACATACAGCACCTACTTATATCAAACATCTTTAAGGCTGAGGGGGGCTCTTCTTCCAGGATTTAGTAGGACACAAAGCACCACAGCTCAATGTTCCTTCTAAAAACAATGCATTTGGCATATACAGCTACATAGGGGTGGAATTTAACAGTTTAGTTCAAACCTATAGCACAGAGATCTCACTGGTTGCCCTGGTGTCCAGAACTGGAGAGTATGGATTGGAAAACTTTTCTAATTATATATAAAATTATCTTCAAAGGAAAGATATGGAAGTTAAATATACCATTTCCACTAAAAAAAGGAACTTGCACATTACATTGCATGAACTTTAAACCCAGCAAATCTAAACATTTGCTCATTGCCAAGTACACCTACCTCCTGGTGTGCCTGTCAAATAGTCATTTTTCCAGTTTTAATTTCCTGATCTGGTAATGAATTCCTTTCTCGTTTCTCACTTGGCTTTGAAAGATCCAAACAGGCACACCAAGTAACTAGACAGAGAAAACAGTTACACTGATTACATGTTTCAATTCTTATTTGAAAACAGGGAAAAACGGAGCAGAAAAAATATTCCAAACCTTAGCATTCTTAAGCTTTCAACTACCATCTGAAACATGATGAAATAACTCAGGGAAAAAGTATATCAGACCTCTCTGAAAACAAAAATAAAAATCTTTTCCCTAAAGGAACCTGCCCAATACTGTCCTTTTAAGAATTAAGAGTTGTTTGGTGCTCCCATCCCTGCAGAATGTTCCAATTTGTCTGTGTGCTCCTGGAGAATCAGACGGAGTCTTTACTGCAGAGCTGCATTCAGCCACCTCAGTAATATCCCCCTGCAAAGTTTGAGAGAGCTCTGACTCACAATGCCACACTTTTAACCACACCACCAGTTGCATTGGGAGTAAAACTCAGTTTTCAGATTTCAGTAGTAAGAAAGCCAAGAGATTCCCTAAGCTGGAAAGAACTCTTGACATTTCTTCCAAAGTAACTTTATTGCACAATTCATACACAAAGTTTAAAGTAGTGGAATGTCCTTAGCTATTAATACGATCTCTAGTGTTTAAATTACAATTTCACATTAAACCTGTAAGAAATGTTCACTTAACACATGAAAGTTAATTTGTTCTAATGCCCTTCACCCACAGCTATTCGTAGTAATTCACATTTTCAAGGTCTAGCTTCTGACACTCATTGCCATGTCTATGCCAATGGGATTCCTTTTCCAGAATTGTTTGCTAAATGTTGCATTTCAGACTAAGTAGTACCAACCAATACCAAATTACTAATTTTTCAGTGTTAATATATCTATTTTTCCATATAACATACAGTACATATATTTTACAAGGCACACATTACAGTACCTACATCACAGCAGTGTCAATTACAGCAACTTAATTTAAAAAAGCTGTACAGAATACAAAATTTACTTTTCCACTATTTAAATAATTTTTGCATTAGTTTATATTGTAATCACAAATGTCATTATGCTGCAATTAACAACCTCTTTGCATCATTATAAAATTACATTTTAAGAAGTTCATGTAAGTTTTCAGCAGAAAGTCAACTTATAAAATCTCAGTTCAGAAGTATAATTATTGAAATACTTGAAAAATAAAGTTAGCTTGAAGCTTTCATTTAGATGTTCTTTTCCTTCCAGTGATATAAAAAGTTTAAAAAATTCAAAGGTTCTTTTAAAGTTCTGAACATGGATTAATGCAAGGTCAAAAAGCAAGAAGAAAACAAACTGGTGTGTGATTAGGAATATTTGCAAACGATTTAGTGGGAAATCTTGGGCCATTAACAATTTTCAGCCCAAACAATAACTGCCTTTATGAACCAAACACTCCATACCTTTTCTAAAGAATATCTCATTGCTATCAATGGCTTAAAAAAGGGGGAAAAAAAGAGTTCTAAGCTATATACACTCCTAAATGGATTTTTCCATAGTTAAATACAGATTTACACACGAAGCCATACTGGCTTTCAGATAACAGACACAGGAAGAGTACATTGCTTATCTGTCTTAAAGTCTATGACAAATTTGACAACTGTGCCATAAGCCAAGCTCAAACAGGTGCCATATGCTATGCACGTTCTTTAACAAACTGCAGTATAATAGAGAGATTCTCACAATGTAATTAAATTACTGTGTAGCCAATTAAGAAAAATCACTTAAATGTGCCTATCTATGTGTGCATATGCCTTGTAGTCCAGAACCTGTCTATGACAAAAGGCCATACCTTATGGCATCACTGAATTTTAACAAGCATGGTAAGTAAAAATGCAGCTTACAGTAAGCAAGGTTTATGCTGATACTCCCTCAAATGCTACACTTGAGTATTTTAACTTGAGGCTACTGAGTAAGAAAAATTAGTATTTGTTAATATATATTAAAAACATTCATTAATTCTCTACAGTAGTGGTTCACTTCCCTAAGACTATTTATGCAGAAGTCTTAAGATGGGTTTCCCGAATACTAACAATTATAAACTGCCTAAACTTAGCTCTTTAAAGATTTTGTTCTGCTAGACACACAGTACCACTGCACTCCAGCTGTGATACCCCTTTTCCCAAGCTTTCACATGCACACCTCCCTTGCAAACAACATTACTGCTGACATTCCTCTCTGCTACATAAAAGCATATTGCACTTGTAGATATAAAGCACAGCACCCCTAGATTATCACCTTGTAACTCTTCGTATACCTTATAACTCTGATTTCATCACTTCAAACACTCAAGAGGAGCAGATAAAACCACAGCATCAGACTAAACTACACCTTAATTGCTAATTCAAATAAAGGCATTCTCTTCAGACATGCCCAATATTTAGAAGTAATTTTGGCTGTTATTTATCAAAAACTATAGAGAAACGGATATACTGTTTTTAGGATTGTGTATGAAACTGTTTAATGTTTTCAAGCTAATAAGACTATGCTAAACGACACATAAAAATATTCTAGGAGATAAGTCTTGTTAGAAGAATAAGGGGAAGTGCACAGGTACATTTACAGAGCTGCCTACACTCTCCAAAACAGACTTTAAATTATTAATGCAAAATGTCATAACAGATCAGATTGAAATAAGTATCTGTAAACACTAAAAGCAGCAATAACTGACTACTGAAGAAGAGGCAGTGGGACATCTTCAAGTTTCAGCAGTAAAACTTCAGATCAATAATCACTAGTGCTAACTCCTCCTCGTTATTCACATCTGTTGTGAAGCTACAAGGGACTGCTGTCAAGGGCCAGGACTGCGAGGTCAAACCACCTGCCTTGGTTCATCTCTGCAGCAGCACACACTGTGATGTTCAAACAGCAGTCAGCAGCTGTAGTTGTGCTGTTACTAATTGCTTCATCTAGTAGTTGGACTGTTAATGTCAAAAGAGTTTACTGAAAGTACAGTTTAATAATTAAGATTGCACACACACAGACTTGCTCATACACCCTGTTTTAAAGGAGCAGCGTAGATTCACAGCAGCCAAGAGGAGAAGTAAAAGCCAGCCTTGTGGAAGAACGGCAGCGGGAGGTAAAAACAGACGTTCATGAAAATGAAAGCTTCAAGTGGTTCTGCTCTGCCCAGCCCGGCCGTGTCAGGGTCTGTGGGGCTGGCCCGCCTCGTCCACCATGTTCAGTATGTAAGTGGCGACATCGTCCTCCGTGGGTGCATCTGAGACCACCCAGGAATCCCCCGCCCCGGTCACCTGCCGCCGGCAGACAGGACAGTTCCTGTGACGGTCACTCCTGTTAGGAAGTCAGAGACATGAGTGTTTTCACTGATGGTGTCTTCCTGGCCACAGAAAGGGCCAAAAGAGCCCCCAAACAGACAAACAAAACCCAGATAGAAACCAAAAACCAAGCCAGTGAGAACTTCAAGAATGATGAGGTTAACTGGATTAGGCCACCTGCATTTTTTTGTTTAAAAACTTTCTCTTTATGAGGAAGATTGGCCAACAATTCTGAATGGAGTCCATTCCAGTGAAAACTTGGAATTATGTTCCTCTTAATCTTTTGCTCAGGTTAAACAGAATGTGTCTAGCTACCTGTCCCGGAAGTTTAAATGGAAATCCAGAGTCCACATTAATTCCTAATATCTTCAGATGTCCCCATAAGCTTCCTAGATAAAGAGGAGGACCCCTTTTAAAACTAAACTTCACTGAAGTTTAGAACTGGTCCCTCAGGGTCCCATCCCCCTCCACCAATTCAGGGCTCCCAAACAACAATGCTTTTGAGCTGGGAGCTCTATTATATGCCTAAATTAAGAAGAGATGAACCTTAAAAATTGCCTACCAAAAAAAGAATTGTATAACTGGAACTTAGTTAGGAATGCAGCTGATTCAACAGCCAAAGCAGTGCATGATCCACTCTCCACCACAGTCATTAAACTAAGCCCTGTCTTGCTGATGGATGTTACAATGTTTTCCCAGAAGAGAAAGATGACTCGTGGTATTCTGAGATCCAGTGATTTTTACCACAGTGTTGACTTGCGGGAGCATGGTGTTCTAAGAGTAACTTTGCTAAGTCTTTGAAAAGCCACAAAACAAATTCTTATGCATAAACATATGTAAAATAATTTGCATTAACTAGCCAAAAAAGCACCTTTAACAGAGCATACCTGTACCCCCTAAGGCCAGACAGCCAGAACACCTCACACACCTGTGTGGCCAGGGAAGAGCTCCTCTCCTCCACAGAGCAATGTCTCTCTCAGTTTTCCAACAACTGGTGTATCAGAGAGACACAGAAGCTGAAAAGCTGTTCACTTTACTGTGAAGCTGAACATATTTTCTAGGATATGTTATACATCAATTTGAAGGTGCTGCCAGTGAGAAGAAACATTTTTATGGAAAACTCTGATGTATTTAAATCAGTAAATTATATTATTTGAAGTCAAAGCATAATATATGGAAAAATTCCCTCTGATAGTTATTTCCCACAAAAGTGACAGACAGGCCAAATTGCCTTCGTATTTGCATGGTCTTACAAGTTTCAAATGAGATTTTGTGAATCAATACACACCAGCATCCACATATACTATCTTCTCTAGTTTTGAACAAGAATAAAATAATTCAATTTTAGAAGAATAAAAAGGCCTAAGAAATTACACAACAAAAGCTGAAGAGGACTTTCACATCTCTTTTTTCCCAAATGAAATTCTTTGTAAGGTTTAAAAACCCTGCTTTCCTTCTGCTGTGGTCTGATTTTAGCCAGGCTTGTTATATATCATATGTACATTACCTTGGAAACATCTCAGACATTAAATTGTGTGGGAACTAAGGAATCTGTCAGATCAAACTGAAACATGTCAGATAGCCAGTACATACTACAAAATAATTAATATCCTTCCATATGTATTACCATTTATCGATGCATTTCTGGCAGAAACTGTGAGCACACGGCAAGATTAAATCAGCACGCCCATCCATGCAGATGCAACACTCCTCTTCATCTGTCAGCTGCTTAACCCTGCAGAAAAGAAGACACTATTTTCTTCCAGCTGTTTTACATTTATGCCCCAGTAACTACATTAGTTACTACATTTTTCATAATCGTTAGTGATGGACAGAAAGGAACACCTGTGCTAGTAATTTGTGAATGGAGTAGTTATGCCACCCCAGCCTATGCCAGCAGACACAGCCTCCAGCTACCAGCAAACCACGGTGTGTGAGCTAAACTAAACTGGAATACGCATTTATCTTTTTGTGTCAGGTGTTGCAAAAGGGTTCTGTAAATCCTTTTTTGTATCAACAAGGAAGTGTGAGGAGTTGTAACTGTTCCATATCACATGGCTGGGCAAAAGAACAGAATTGCTGTTTACACGAAAGGCAGGAGAAGAACCTGCCTTCCTTTCACAGTGTGTCAGGCTGCACTGTCTCACAAGGAACTCTGCCAAACTCCCGTGTGCTGGCTTATATCCTGGGCAGGAACACGCATGTCAAAGAGGATCCCTGCCAGAACACACACTCACTGATGTCACATGCCACCAAAATGCCAGCAGCTGAGCTGCTGATCACACTGACAAGGCTGGGCTTAGTTTGCAATACACTCATTCACATTGGGAATCTCAAGTGGACTGTTACCACAACTTCCCCAGTTCAGCTCCTATATGTTCCCGTTGAACAGTAGATCCCTTGCTGAGACAGACACTGTCACTTTATCTGTCTTAATTTTTCCCCAACTAATAGAAATCTGTATCTACAGTTCCTAACAGTAGTATCTCAAAACAAGACTTGCATCACCAAGACTTTTCAAGCATGAAAAGGTGCAGAGAATCCTCAGCTTTCACTGACCTAACCAAGCATGTTAAGTTCACCAATTTTATGGATCACTTCCAAAACAACAAAGTGAGTGATCTGAAATGCTTGGGTGTTTAAAAAATCCTGATTTGGGAATCCCTTTTTTGACTTGAGGCACAAAGATAGCATTCCATAGGAAATGGTATTCCAGCAGAGATAGTCATCTTAATGACTCTTGGCATCCAGGGAGCTTGTCAAATACAGCATCATCTTTAACTGAACACATTAGCCAGCTAATGCACAGCAGTCAACATGGTTCCAGTAGGTCCTTGGGGGATCCTTTTCAATTTGCTTTTTGAGAACTTACTTTAGAATGACAGGAGAAATTTTTACATACAGAGAGGACAACACTTTCCAAAAAATCTATCTTTTGAGTAGCTACCATGTTTTTTGGGCCTGTCCCCTTTCATTTCCCTCCCCATGCAACTCTGAGTACTAACCTTTGATAGCACTTCAATTTTTGAGATCTGCTGGCGTGTATATACAAGCAATTACACAAGCCCTAATTATAAAGTTTCTACAAACTAAGGTTAGTCACAGCACTAAGTTCCTGAAGAAACAGTAAAATGAAAGTGTGACAAAGGAAATGCTTGTCCCTTCATTACTAGGAAGCATAAACCACTTATGCATATTTTGGAATGCAATGAATAGGAAGTGGATGTTGTAGAGAAATGGGGTATTATTCCAACAGAAGAACTAAGATAAGAAGAATGAACCAGACAACATTTACTATTTTTACAGTGACAGCTGACTTTGCAGAGCTGAAAAATGTCTAAAGTTGCTAAGAATTTAAGCAAATGGCTGGTAATCACAGAAAAACAAACAGAAGATTTCCTTGGTGTAAAATACTTGAAGGTGCTTAAGCCTGTATTCTTCTTAATGACTTGGGAAAATTGGATAAGACACAAGCTCACTAAATTGCACCATATGAGCAAAGTACTCTGTTGTTGTTATTTGTCACTAATGCTACCTCCTCAAGTGATGAAGTTTACAAACATGAAGGGTGCTCATCTGCCCCATCTCAAAGTCTGAAAATTGAAAAAGAAAACTCATACAGAAAACCTTTTATCTTACTCATTAACTTTAGCAATATGTTCCACATAAGTATTTGGGGTCTATTTGTTTCTAGTACAACCTTGAGAAAGAACAGGAAAATATCCTTTCCCAAACATGTCCCCAATTTACCACTTAATTCCAGCATCTGAATAACTTAGAACAGCAAGTAATTTAAAACTATTTGTTCCAAAACAAGAGAAACAGGAAATTAAATTAAATGAAAACAGTAACATTCTGCAACCCACTGACTTAGAAAAACCAGTGGGCTCTGTCTGTGGAGTGACAGCTGACCCCTTTGGCATTCCAACAGCTCAAGCGTGACACTCATTTTTTAAATTCAAATACCTGGCTACCAGCTCTTCACTGGTTAATACAGAGAACTATACCATTTATTTCTTGTAAAACCTAACTCTACCTCACTTAAAACTGACTCAGAACTCTAAATTAATTCAGGAAGTGAAAAGTAAGGAATTACTGGTAGCAACACCTCCACACAGGGAAAGGGTGACAGGCTGACTGTTGTGTTCAGTTTGAACTGAAGTTATTGCAGGTGTTGACCTCAGTCTTTTGTTTTTCCTCTGGTTAACAAAGCAGAATGTCAACACGTGTGAGACAGTTCACATTTTTCCAGTCTTACAAGTTAAATTATTACCATAATTGATGAGTTTCTAGTGGCAACAGATGGGAACTTTCACATGCCAAAACGTAAGAGGAAGAGAAAGTTTAAGTGGAACAAAATGTGTTTAAACAAACACTGTCAACCCCCCTAGATTTGTGGCTGTAGCTGGTTCCGTTTCCTCCTGTTTCCTTATTCAGGAGATTCAACATACACCATGTGTATATTAGAACTGATCACTAAAGGCTTGTTCTGAAGCCAAGGCGTGGTAGCACCAAAAGCATTTTACCCAAGGGCACTGCAGATCCCCTGGTGCAAGAGAAGGTGTCTATTCATGTCTGAGGGGATACAAAGCCTGCAGCTCCCAGGAACAAGCACTTCTGATCATTAGGCATTGGTAGTTCAGGATTGAAACACAACTTCCAAAATACTGATGTTGTAACTGTGGTCAGAAGCTAAAGAACACCAAAATACCTTCCCATCCACAAGCTGGCCTGACACGATGACAGAGACATCAAACTCTCAGAAGCTTCTTCAGAAGTATCACTCTGTGCAAGAACTCCTGCTGCTTGACTGGTGATGTCTTTATAGAGTTGAACGAACTGATACAAGTTCAAGATTCTGGAAGCTTCCACGATGCCACTTGTTTTATTTATCTTAAGACACAAGAATTGTTTACAATTACTGATCAGATTTTAACTTGCTATTGCTCACAATGTTTTTAATGCACTGCAGTGATGCCAGTAGCCACCTTCCTGAGTGTCCACACCATGTCAGCAAGTTGCACTCTGCTTCAGCAGGAGTTACGACCTGCACACACAGTCATTGCAGCACGAGCAACACCACGGACAGGACCACATTTTTAGGGCAAGGCTCGTGCCATCACTATTCAAATGGATTAAGTTGTGAGTAGGGACCTGATGCCTAGAAAACTGGACTAAATTTAGAACTAAGAACAGAATAATCAGTCATTTGATATTGGAACTTAAAATGTCCTACAGTGATGACTGCCTTAATGAAAACTAGGAGTAAACAGAAAATTACAATCTGTTAGTTCCAAACAAAGTTTGAGCACTGGCTTAGTTAACCTCAGGTTAAGATTGCTCAGCAGATGCAGAACCATTTAGGGACATTACTTGGCAGGATACAAGAGGGGAAAATCTCATTAGAAAGAGTAAACTTCTTAAGTTTTTGTCATGGTCTTCCTCCCAAGTGAAACATTTAACTTTTAGATTTGTTTTCTAAGGAATCACACCATGTACAGCAACACCAGCTCAACTAATAATGCCTGGAATTGCTGACTTAACTTCTATCAAACTACACACTTCACAAAGCGTCTGAATCTAAAACTAAAGGGCTGTACGTGCTCCACTGGAAGAAACCATTCCTTTAAACTAGGTATGAAAATACTTTTGTTAATGTGCTTTTTGGAGAAACTTACAATTTAGACTTAATTTATCTCCAACAGCATCCTTGAATACATCATCCATATCAAAACACATGTAGCAGGTGTTGGATTTTACCAGTAAAAGTGACAGTCCTCATATACCTGCACACAAACCACCCAATTAAAATTTTCAAACTTACTTTAGTACATATTATCCGAACAATCACCTTCCAGAAAGCAGAAGTATCAGAACCAGGTTGCACTTCAAATAACAGATGCTTTTCTTGTCCAGAAGCCAATTTTGCAGTACTGAAATAAAGCAACATCAGTTTTACACCATGTGATAGACGTGCAAAGATCAGCAGCCTCAGCCAGAGTGGGATTATTGACTCTTCACCTCTCTGCTCTCTATCCTTACAGAGATTTTGGCAATACTGCCCACAGATATCAAAGTAGAGAGTAACGACCTTCTTAGCATGTCATTAAATATAAAATACACAATCCATTTCAGTTTCAATTACACAGCAAATTTCAGAAAATGATGTGCAAGTCTTTTGATCCAGCATCAGCAAGCAAGTGTACTTTATAGACATTTTAATTTATATATGCTCTCACTGTTTATTACAGTAATCATATAATCTTGTGTTCAATCTAAAAAGGTTATTTCCTCCCCGTATAAGTAAAAACAAAAAGCCTGTGAGTGCCAACATATGCAGATGAGCTGTATTTTTGTTAGTACCTATTAATAATGATGCAGTCAGGTGGAAGTGCCAGGTGACCTGAGATTTTTGGGTTTGTTTGGGACACAATGGTCTATTCCATAAGAACCAGAGCAAGCTGTATTACACTCAGCCTCAACTAAACACCATAAAGGAAAAACCACTTGAATAACAGCATTTTGGGGTTAATTATACTGATACATGCCTAGATTCTCAGGCAAAACATCAAATTATGTTCTTCAAAATCTATTTATAATGTCCACCCAGAAGACAGCTATCTATTCTTGAAGGTCACTCACAAAAGTATGACACTCTACAAGACAATTTCTAAATGGAACACAAATTCACGTTTCAGTTAAAGATCAAACACTACAAAGCCCTTATTCAGTGTGTGTGTGTTTCCACTTCATTATTTTATAACAGAAATACAAGGTAAAAATGACAACTCTGCTTTTTTGCTTGTTTCTTTTTACCAACACTGTACCAGTCAAACAAGAAGCAGGCCATGAGAAATCCTACTTATGCAGCCTTTAGTTTGGGATTATCAAGGTCACTGGTTCCGAACAGTGAGACACGGCTCACCCTTAATGAGGAGCAGCTTTTGCATGTCCACAGAGGTGACAGGGGGGGTCACAAACTGTTGTGTCTCGGGTGTCACCCTCCCTGTGCTCCTTTGCATGTCCACAGAGGTGGCAGAGGGGGTCACAAACTGTTGTGTCTCGGGTGTCACCCTCCCTGTGCTCCTTTGCATGTCCACAGAGGTGGCAGGGGGGGTCACAAACTGTTGTGTCTCGGGTGTCAACCTCCTTGTGCTGTGCTATCCCTACAAGGCTCCTACTGCTACTTCCTACCCAAAGCCACGGGCAGAGAGGAAGCAGCACCGCATCTTTAGGTGGATGGTGGAAGGGAGACAGGCAACACTAGCAAAAAGGTGCTGCTAAGTATCTATCTCTTGCGAGCTTCATGAGAGCAGTGCTGGCTGGAAGAAGAGTACTGGAGGAAAGTGAATTTACGAAGGAGAAATGGCTTTGGTTTTGAAGTATAATTACAACCATTATAGACACTTCAAGACCTGGAGGAAACATTTCAAAACCACATGGCCAGTTCTGGCTTGGCCAGCACAGAATAATACATTGCATAGGAGGTTTCCCTAAAACACGAAAAAAAGAGAAAGAAACAAAGGCTTACATATCATTAAGTTCAGCTACTCTTCCCAGAAACTCTTCATAGGTTAGGAAACCACTTTCTTGAACCAAAGAGGCGTGCTTTGCTACTTTTTCTGGCAACTTGTTAATTACAGTTTGTGTGTGGTTTGAAATTTGTTGGCCCATGGTGAAGTTCTTCACCTCAGTTCTGTAGAAAGAAGTTCTCATTCACTTGCAGAGTCTCTGCTAAAAATATTTGAGAGAGTTATATTTGTGTGGTTTTGAGTGGCTACTCCCTCATTTTCTTTTAGTGTAAGAATGTAGCTACCCACCAACTAGTCTACAATAACTATTCTACAAGTCACACAACTTGAATAGTCATATCAGCAATGAAGCAAAACATTTGGAAGAGACTGGAATATGGCATGAAAAACTTACGAAAAATGTCTATTTTTCTTATAGCAATACTTACATTATTTACATTTTTCACACAGATTCAGCTCCAACACACACATATTATAAATACATCCAATGAAATGGAAAAAAAATCTTAAGATGACAATGGTTATTTATGACAATCTTTGTTTATCCTAAATATTTGTGCATGTGAATATCTGAATGTCTGCAAATAAGCACATCAATGTCTGCTTACACATAGACATGACATTATGGATGAGCTTTCTTACATCAAACTTACGTTGGCAGATCAAAAGAACTCCCACAGCATTCTGAAACTGGTAAGCCAAGGAATCCATGTCAGTACAAACCGATTTAGAAATCTCCCTATTTGCACAAAACATTCAACTTTAGGATGCATTATAGGACTGACTTGCTCAAATGTCTCCAACTTAACTTATTTCACCTTTATTCCTTTATATTCCTATCTTTTCCTCTGAAAGTCTGATAAGGATTTACCCTGTGCCTTCTGAGTCTTACCCATTTCCTGCCCTAGATCCTTCGGATTTGACTTTCCCCAAAATGCCTCTTTGCAGAGTTCTTCACTTGTAAGACAAACCAGTGTCCACAGACAGGTGTGCAGTGCCCAGCCAACTGCAGCACATCCACCTGCACCTAAACACGGAGTAATCTGAGAGGAGCTGCCTTACAACTACCTCGGGAGAGACATCACAGAGGACCAGAACTTCCCCCTGCAGGTACGTGTAGCTGCACTTGGGCATAAACGCACCCACGGTGTGAGCAACGCACAGCACGCAGTGTGAGCTCCTGCCGGAGCATTCTGTGAACTACTGTGGCATTTCTCAACACAGAATAAACCTCCCATGTATGGCTGGAGTTGTGACCGATTTCTGTTCCCAGACAGATGCGCTCCCTGTTCTCCCTCCCGGTAATGCCGCGGCCACCTCCTGTGCTGCTCTCCGGGCCCTGTTCGGTGAGCACACGCCCAGCAGATCCATGCCAAGCCCCACCTCTCAACAACACAGCCCGTCACTGCACGGACACCTCATCCCGACCTCCGTCCCGGGTTTGTGTTTCCCGGGGCTCAGCGTTCCCGCGGGAGCAGCGCCCCGCCCAGCTCACCACCTGTATCCCAGCACTGAAAAGTCTGGGGGAAGAGACCTGCGAGGATGCCTGCAGAACTGGATAGCAGGAGAAGGTTCTACTGAACAGGCGCCCCAGGGCAGTGGTCACTGCACCAAGCCTGGCTGAGTTCAAGAAGCGTCTGGACAACGCTCTCGGACACATGGTGTGACTCTTGGGGTGTCCTGCGCAGGGCCAGGGGTTGGTCTCGATGATCCCTAAGGGCCCCTTCCAGCTCTGCATATTCTGTGATTCTATGAAACGTTCTCTGCTGTCTGTCCTTTGGGATCCGACAAACACCGCGGCGCCCGCAGACCCACCGGGGGCCCCGAGCGGCGCGGGGAGGTCCGGGCGGCTCCTCACAGCCCCTCACGGCCTGGGCACTGCCCCTCACAGCCCGGGCCGGCTCCTCACAGCCCGGGCCCGGCTCCTCACAGCCGCTCACGGCCTGGGCCCGGCTCCTCACAGCCCGGGCACTGCCCCTCAGAGCTCCTCACGGTCAGTCACAGATCCTCACGGCCCGAGCACGGTCCCTCATGGCCCGGGCCCGGCCCCTCAGAGCTCCTCACGGCCCGGGCACGGCCCCTCACGGCCTGGGCATTGCCCCTCACAGCTCCTCAGGGCCTGAGCACTGCCCCTCACAGCTCCTCACGGCCTGGGCACTGCCCCTCACAGCACCTCAGGGCCCCTCACGGCCTGGGCATTGCCCCTCACAGCTCCTCACGGCCTGGGCAGTGCCCCTCACAGCCGAGCACGGCCCCTCACAGTCCGGGTGCGCTCCGCCCACCCCCCTCGGCGCGGGCCCTCAGCCCGGCGGTGTCCCGGCCGCCCCGCCCAGCCCGGCCCTGCCCGCAGCCCAGGCTCCCCCCGGGCCGTGCCGGGCCGTGCCGGGCGGTGCGGGGGGCGGTCCCGCGTGTCCCGCTCACCGCAGCGCCGGCACATCCCGCGGAGCCCCCGCCGCCCCACGGGCCCCGCAGCGCCGCGGCCGCCACCGCGCTCTGCGCACGCGCGGGGCCGCTGTCGGCGCGCGGTGGTGACGCCACTCGGGGCTCGCGCGGCGGGCGGGACATGGCGGGGCGGGAGCTGGAACGGGACGGCCCCGCCCGAACAGACATAGAAACACGGGAACCATTAGCTTGGAAAGGACCTCTGAGATCAGCGAGTCCGACCTTTGATCGAACGCCACCCTGTCGGCCAGACCATGGTGTTGCCCGTAACGAAAACACAAACCGACAGAGTGTCTGTTTATGCGGTGCTTTATTTGGGCCCAGGGAACCTGAGG
>JAWWEV010000167.1:10259823-10291707 GCA_035583235.1 Hafferia zeledoni | reverse complement strand
AAAAACCCCACTACCTGTTTCAAGTTTTCCCCTTCTTAGGTCTATTAGAAAAGCACAAACCTTAGCATTATTATTTCTACAGCTCAGCATTTCCCAGTATTTGTTACAATGGCACTGAGGCCACGGCCAGGCCTCCCTCAGGCACCGCCAAGGACGGTGCCTGCACCACCTCCCCGGGCCCGTTCCGGTGTGGGATCACCCGCTCTGTGAAGGGATTTCCCCGGTGCCAGCCCGACCCTGCCCTGGCGCAGCTTCAGGCTGTGCCCCTTGTCCTGCTGCGGGTTCCCGGGAGAACAGACGGACCCTGCCGGGCTCCAGCCTCCCTTCGGGGGCTGTGCAGAGCCTCCAGGCCCCGCTGAGCCCCCGCGTGTCACCGGCCTGTCCCCAGCACGAGTGCCGTGCGGAGCGGGCTTGTTAAGGAAACGCCCTGTCCTAGCGCGACTGACCAACGCGGGGTCATTGTCCCGCAGTGCCCCAGGGGCACGGAGCACCGCCTGGGATATCCCCTGTGCCCAGGGCCCCAGGGGCACGGAGCACCGCCTGGGATATCCCCTGTGCCCAGCGCCCCAGGGGCACGGAGCATTACCTGGGATATCCCCTGTGCCCAGCGCCCCAGGGGCACGGAGCATTGCCTGGGATATCCCCTGTGCCCAGTGCCCCAGGGGCACGGAGCATTACCTGGGATATCCCCTGTGCCCAGGGCCCCAGGGGCACGGAGCATTACCTGGGATATCCCCTGAGTGCCCAGCGCCCGAGGGGCACGGAGCATTGCCTGGGACAGCCCCTGCGCCCTGCAGACAGGCCTGGCACAGGCCTGGGATATCCCCTCTGCCCTGCGAGCCCCGATAAATAGCCATTTAAATGATGCTTCACGGAGTCCGAGCGCCTGCCCCGGCGGGATCATCCCGGGCCAGCAGCTGCCGGTGCAAACGCCGGTCTGCAGGGAGGATGTGGGTGGTGGATATGCCTGGCAAAGGTCAGGGCTCAATGACCTTTTCACAAAAATCCCAACACCCATAAAGGACAACAAGCCACTGAGGAACAGACATCCTAGAACATCCTCTGGGTCATGCACATCCTGATGTTGCAATGTTTAATTCTAGATTTTTTTTTTTTTCCTTAATTTAAAGAGGAGAAAAGGAGTAGTACTTCCCCTTCCTGCCCACTTCTGTTCACACATAGGCACACGTACTTCCCATGATAAAGGCACCCCTGCAATTCAGACAGGGATTGGGCTGGACTGGGAACATTGCTGTGTTTCCTGCAGGCCGAGCACCCCTTCCACCTAAGGTCAGCAAACATCTGTAGCCTCAGTGTGGGAATCTGAGCAGTGTCAGTGTCAAGTGACAGAACAAACTGTGCTCTCCTGCTCCGTGGCATGAGGTACTTGAACATAATGCAATTTCTGACACATCAAGGAACTTCAAACCTGTTAAGAAGGGCTTGTAAAAAAAAGAAAAACATAACACTTGAGAAAAGTCAGAAACATAATGAAGAATTTCTCTTAAGTTTCTGCTACCTCCAGTTGTCTTCAAACTTAAATAAATGTTTCCTGTTTCCATTGTAGTGGTACATCCCTTGCAATTCCACTGAAAAATGAGCAAGAATGTCTTGTACTATCAAATTTGCATGTGACTGAGTAGTACTCCATACAGACAGTACCAAATACTTGCTGATTAGTACTCAGAGCTACCTTTATTAAACACAGAGCAGTGTCCTTTAGCCCTTGTGGTGTTGGCATAAACTGTGTAGTGGAATGGAGGGGCAGATCAAGCCACGTGCATCGGTCAGGAGTCAGTGGGAAGATCAGGATGAAAGCTGAGTTTCTAAAGTAAATGATAAATCAAGTCACAGGTTAAGGCAATATCTTATTAGAACATTTGAGCAAGTAAATACTTCAGGGAGAAGAAAGCCCTTATCTCTAAAACAGAAACAACAAACTTCCAAAACTAGAGAACAATTCTCCAAATTTCTTTACATGTGAATGAGACAATCTGAGAGAAAAGGAACATGGTACCTGTGGAACAGAAGTAATGCTAGTAGGAGAGTAAGAGAGGAGGTAGACAATTATACCTTGGGTATAGAGGAAAAGAATATAGAAACAGGTAATTTCTATTCTCTAAAACATGGAAAAGAGAGGCAGAGGGGAGATTGTAGTATGTCACAAAAAAAATCAAAAACTACCAGCAATCCACTGGCTTTGCCTGTGTCCTGAAGCCCCTTTGCTATCCTGGCACCATCAGGGTGAGTGTTGGCTGTGGCTCTTCCTGGTGGCCTTCCTTGTGCTGCCCTCTCTCTCACAGAGCCCTTTCAGTCGGGTTGCCAGGACAGATACAAGGCATTGCTGCAGCATTTTGCAAGGAGAACACCTGAGTGGGAAGGACGTGTTTAGTGCTGTCCTCTGCTGAACCTTTTGCTGCTAAAATTCTGCTGATGGACGTCTGAAATCAGCAGATTTTAGAGCTGGACTGAATCAGTCTTTCTGCAGCACGAAGGCTTTAGTGACAGTGGTGGGCTGTGTATCACCGCAGTACAGTCTCTTGGAGCCATGAAATATTTCTGAGTGGTCAAAAAAAAAAAAAAAAGGAAAAAAAAGCAACACAAGGAATCTCTAGTGCAGTAATTCACTATAACTCACTGTTTGGTGGAATATATAACCATTGGGTTATATATATAAGTTTTTCAATTTATATGAATGAAAAATGTCAAAGTTCACAAACCAATATCCTACACTGTTGAAAACAATATAGCAAGCAGTTCTATTGGTATTTCATTTAAGACTATATTTTTCAAGCTGCCTGACATAAAAAGAAACTTCCTTTGTCATAATAACCTTGTTCACATTAAAAAAAATTAAGTTATCCAAATTCTTTATTCAGGAGAATGTTTGATAAATTGCTAGTGTTATTCATTTATAACTAATTACTTCTGTAACATGAAGGTTATATGAGTTCTTTTTATGAGACAGTTTTCATGAGAATAAATTGTCCAGAAAAACACCATACTTTATTTTTTATGAAGTACTGTAAACATCCCATACCGCTTGAGGCCTTTATTAAGAAAGCCACACTTAAATATACAGAAAAGATCTCAAATGTAAGTGTTGAGATGCAGATCAAGGCTTTTTTTCCACCCCTGTCAAACACCTGATGCAGAAGAATGACACTGGTTTTAATAAATAAAACAGTAAATTATGTTACGATGAAGGTATTTAAGAAAGTTACTCATTGCTGCATATATAAACATCAGCATCTTTTAACCTTCCTTGGGTATTTGAATGACAGTGGGTTGATCCTTCAGGTTTTCACTCACTTGTAAGCAGAACTGTTCCTTCTCTTTGTAAACAGACTTTTACAAATACAGTGTGCAACTACTTAATGGAAATACGCTAAACTACATGAGGAATAACTACAGTATCATAATTTTATTTTAGACATTAAGTTAGCAGACATCTTTCAGCTGAATATAAAAACTTTTCATTATATATTGATCTGAATTCCTTGCAAACAATTATCACAGTGCATGTCGTGAATAGCATATTCCTAATTACTCCTATATTAAAGATGAAAAATGAGCTGTAATATGGGGTTTCTTTATTTATTTCAAGTAAATAAGATACCACGTTCTCCTGCAAGAATATTTGTAGACAAAGATGCTAAAACAAGGTTTCATATGTGAAGATAGAGAAAATACTCATGAGTATTCACAATCACTCAAGTTTAAAAGCATTGCAAAGTTCTGTGTGCTTAATTTTATATTTCCATTATGGTGTGTACATTCTTTGCTTTAAACTTCTGCTTCTAGACATTTTACTGTGGCCTCAGGCTTAGTTTTAGACTCTTCTGCCTTATTTCCATTATTCGTTGTTTCCTTCTCAGGTGTTTTGTCATTTGACTTTGTCTCTTTGAGAGGAGCAGTTCCAACCATTTCTTTTTGCTCATTCTTGCTTAAAAATGGGAAGGTTTTCTTGTACCTTTAAAAAGAGAAAAAGGACAGTAAAGCAGAAACATTGACATAGTTTGGTAGTATCACTCAAGAAATAAAGTGAAAAATAGCCAGAATGAGCCACGTTAAAGTCTCACAGCCTGTGCACAGGCACACTGGATCTTTGTGCTTTTTCAAGCAGTGTGCTTTCTAAACAAATATTTTGGTATTTTTTTAAAAAACAGACAATGGATTTGTGGCACACAATGATAAAGCTGTCTGGGCTGGGATGTGAGAAATGCACACTTTTTGATAGGATTGATGGTGCCCTGTGTTGAAGATCTTTACACATGACAAATAGGCTCAACAATTTTTTAGAGCACAATCACAGTCCAATTACAAAATTTTTCACCTTGAGTCTGATACAGAAAAAAAAAGAGGGATAAACCTGCATAAACAGGCTTGTAAACAAACAAATGCTCACTTCAGTGTTGCTGTTTTGACATGCTTGGGAATGTTTCCCACTAGGAATGGCTGACTAGTCAAAAATAGGTAATATTTGTCTTTGGTTCCTTTTCTAAAGCAGGGAATGGCAACAGCAACAACAAAATTATGTGCATAACAACAGGGTTTAAGATGTTTTTCTTTGTGCTACACTGTTATGTCATCATCATTACTTCTCTGCTCTTTTGCTATATATTTTAAATATTCACTGGTTGTACTCTGGGGTTAACTCAGTTTAAAGGTAGAAAAATCCCCCCACCAACTTACTTTTTGATATAACAGACTGCTAGAACAACTGAAATAACGAAGAAGATGATTGCCAGTACAAGAAGTGTGGTGGGAATACCTAGAGATAAAAGTGATAAAAGCATAGAGTTTTATTTGTGCTTATTGCTGACTCTCTAAAGGCTCATGAGCATAAATCCAGATTCCTCTAAAACCAGCCTAGCATGAGGGTACATGCACATCAACTCAAGAACAGAGGTATTAGGAATCTCAAAGGGTTAGTTACTCCTCCTCATTTGTTCAAGAGAGACTAAAACAGGTATTTAGGCAATCCCTGACAGGTATTTGTTGGAGGGGTTTTACAACCTCCTAGAGAACACATGCTTGTGACTAACTACCCTTACAGTTTTAGAATGCTTTTCCTTATATTTACTCTATTTCTCCATATCTGTGATTGGTGTTACTTACTCACACCTGCCATCTTGAGAACACCTCCATATTTAGGGAACAACCATCCTCCTTAAAACTGTCTTGGCTTCTTTTGTTTTTAAGAGCCTGATGACTTTTCCATTACTCTGAGCACATGGTGTGTTTGCCAAGACTTTTTTAGGGATGTATTTACCCCAAATCACATTAACCAGAATGAAGTTCCACCATTTCATATTAAAATACTATCAGAGAGTATAAAACCACATCTTAAAAATTATTTTAAAATCCTTTGCCTTATAAGCTTTGCTTCTGCCTCCAGGTTCCTCCAAATGAATGCTGGGGTAGCAAACAAAACCAGCAGTCAACAGTTTGACTACTAACTTCGACACAACTCGCTCTTCTGATTCAATAATACCACATAGGGAGGGCCTTTACCTCCAAAGATGACAGGGTCGTTCTTAAAGGCGGATTGGGAACTGTGGCTGGGAGAGGCGGCTGTGGGGGACTCCTCTGGCAGTGGTGTGGTGGTCTCCTCTGTGGGCAACACTGTCTCAGTGACACACACGACACGGAATCGTTTGTTCTTCAGGAATTGCTCTGGCTCAGTCCCAGTGGGCACTGCCAGGGCACTCTCGGTCAAATCCGAGGATGATTGTACAGTTAAGTCTGTTGGTGCACTTGATGGAGGAAATGGGGTTGTAGTTGGGTCAGGTTTACATGAATTAATCTGGACATCTGCGGCAAGGAGAGGAAATACATGGAAAGCTGTGTTGGATGTTACTTTAGTGCTTACTGCACACACCTTTATTGAAATTGTTCCTCAGTCATTCTCTTCTGGAAATGATGATTTGCTCACAAAAGCCTTACCCAAGTCAGTCGTGGCTGCTTCAAACATGTGGTCACAGCTCAGGTTATGCAGCTTTTATCGTTACTTACAAAGTTAAACACTTGGGAGCAAGTGTGGCACTCATTTTTTGATTGTGCACCAATTACAAGATTCCTCCTGGTAAGTGCTTAGAATAATATTGCATATAAATCCCAACAGTATAACCTCCTGCAGAGCAGGAGACTTAACTCCTGCAGAGTCAATATTCAAGAGTATTTCCATGATATTTATTACTTGTATGTTCAAAATGTATGCATGTAATGATACTTGGAAAACTAATTTGATATCCTGGAAACAAAATAGCCCATAAATCAGACAGCAGTGTGAGATAATAAAGAGGTATGATTTCAGTGGGATGGGGGGGCTGGGAGCAAACAAACTTCAGGTTTGAACTAAAATAAGTAATTTTCAGAAATTAAGTAATTTAAATGAAGTGAATGTCTATATAAAAATGTAGGTGCAAGTGAAATTTTTATGTAAGAGGAAAAGCTGAATTCTGAATCAGTGTTATGTGAAAATGTGAAAATTCTTCTTTGCTAGTGAAGTTCTGTATTCTGTAAAGCTATAAAAATTTCATTACAGCAACAATCAAATTACAACATAAATAACAGGGAAACGACGTGTACACTGTTCTCCAGATGAATCCCCACGGGGACTCGGATGACGCAGTTACAGAATAAAAGCTAAATGGCAGGGGATTTATACTTTTTCCATTATGGTTTGCAAGAGCTTTTGGCACTTTTTTTGGCACAACAAAATTGACAGAATGAGCTTCTGAGAAATATTTTAGGTAAAAAATATGCCTAGAACAGGCAACAATTTGGAAATTAAGGTAAAAAAAAAAAAGCAGAATAATCCCAATGTTAAATATACATTAAATAATCATCTAACCATTTGGGAAGCTTATTTTTCTTCACATACTGTAACAATGTATATACATATATATACACACACATATATATATATACACATATATATATGTGTGTGTGTGTGTGTGTGTGTAAATATACATATGTACGTATGCATGTATGTATTTAAGTAAAGCTAAACAAAGCAAGTAATTTGGAATTACTTGCTGCCTCTCTAACATTACCAATTGACCCAACATTCCTGATGCAGAATAATGTGTATTTCATGCCCTGGAACACCATGTTGCATAGGAACAGGAGAAATAACAGTGCCAATCGGAGCAGCTTCTTTTAGAGCATGTTGCAATAGCACGAATTGATCAATGCATTCATCAATAAAAGCTCTGAACTGTAGACAAAAACTAAGTTGGCCAAATCATGTAATTTTTAACTTTATAGGTTAGGTGATAATTCAATGTTTAATGTAGTGCCTCCTAATCAGCAGGATAAGGAATTAACTTATCAGCATCCTTTTCACACATAGGATGGTGCACATCAAAGAAAGCTGCTGGATTTTACTGATGATGGATTGTATTTATGGTCTCTTGGCTGTTCTGGCTTATAATTTATTTTGGTTTACTTTTCCTTTACCAAGAGACATTCAGGTTTTCCTGAAGTGCCACACTCTTGGCTTTTTTGCAAGGACGGGCAGAGCACACACAGACACTGGTTAAAGATTTGATTCGCTGTCTCTCAAATTGACATGCCTAAATAATCCAAACATATTCAGAGCATTGCATCAAAATTACAGAATGGTAAAAGCAGCTCTTCTTCAAGAGCTTTCATGGCAGCACCAAATTATTAACTTGGATTAACTGAACTGACCTTTTTTATTTCTTGAAAGCTTCTGAACTAAGTACAGCTTGATAACATTTAAGGATGGGGGAAAGGGTAAACAAATAATAAGAACTCACATTATTATTTTTTCATGCATGTATTAAAAACCTAATATAAGCCATAGCAAACCACAAAGGATGCAGTTGTCATGCTTACATACCTGAGGAATTGAAGCAGTAAACATGGAATGTTTGAAGGTGGTCAGCCTTCCATGGCACCAGTCCGGTTCCGCCCTTACCACATCTGTTGTTGGATGTTATCCGAGGAATAACACCCAATCCATCTTTCACCCATCCAAAGCTACAATACAAAGCATCAGTCCTTTTAGTGTCAGATTTATCACCAGCCTCAGAGGTGTGCAGAGGTGTTCACTAATGGCAATGAGCCCTGACTGATATACCTGCATGTTTCAAAGCCGTGTTTCAAAGCATTTTCTACTTGGTCTTTACTTGCCAGTTGGAGATTCATCTGTTTACATGTATTAATTGCTTCTGAGAAATTCACTTTCTTCTCAAGATAAAGTCCTACACCTGTGATCCTGCAGGGTGAATGGATGGAACCTGCAAGTAAGCCATAAAATATTCAAGGTTAGTATTTGAATATTAACATTTATTCCTCACGAAGAATTTAAGATCATGTTCAACTCAATGGAATACTTTTAAAAGTTTCTAGCTTGAAGATAGTAGAAAACTAATTTCTAGCATAAATGACATACTTTAAAAACAGAATATATTTTTTTAACACAATAGTCTAGAATTTCAAGATGTTTGGCTGCTGTTAGACTAAATGCATATACAGGCTTATTTCCTTTTAAAAAAAATAAAATGAGCAGTTGCACTGAGGCACTGATTCTGCCATTACACTCCTTATGTAAGGTATATATATCTATATATATATAAGGTATATAATATCAAAGGTGTTGGACATAATCTTTCATGGAATTAATATACCAACGAGAAAATACAAAGATTTTATCATTCCTAATGTTCCTTATTCCTCCTAAACTATTTTTTCTTTTTTTTTCCTAGCTTAGCTTGCTGCTTCCACACCCCGCCCCAGCCACTGTCAAGTGTCCAGTTTACTGAACTTGGCAGGAAAAGAGGAGATGGGGTGGATTTATGACCCTTTTCCAGGCAGCTCCTCCAGCTTTTTAGATAGCCACAGCTGGCACACTCTTTGTAACACCTGCACCAGCAAGTGCATGGCTTAGGTCACACCTGCTCTTCTTTCTTAGCCTCTCTTAAGGACAGAGGACAAAATTCAGGATGCGGCACAAACAAGGAGAAAGAATATTACTGTTTTGCCTCCATATTTCACTGGAAGCATATACTGGAAAAAAAAAGATTTTTTGTTTTTGGGTTACATACAGTAATTACCCTGTTAAATGAAACATTTCAGTATTTCATTGTCAACATATCAGATAACCAACAGCCACAGGTGTTACTTCCCCACTCAGCATCTTGCCAGACTGCGCTCACCAGGTATGTACAATAATGAATACTTCATAAAATCCATGTTTTATAGTACTGGCAATCCACAAACTCTCAGGGCAGGCTGAAGTGATGCCTGCAGATCCACCACATGACTTCTTAGCAATACAAGTCAAATTAAGTTTTATGAGTGAAAAGATAGAACCAGCAGCCAAACCACTCTCATGATGAGAAGGGGATAAAAGGTGACTCAAAGAAAGACAGGCTTTTAGCTCCTGCTCCCACTGCATGTGGTGGGGTTGGAAATGGCTTCTGGGAAAAAGATGCATCTCTGCTGTCCTTAGTTTAATTGGACTCCAGTGTTTGGTAGAGCAATCATTGTGTCAGGGGATTTATCTTGGCAGAGATGCCAAGACACTGAGCACTGGAGCCGTTCCCACAGCCCTGGCCTGAACACAAGGCAAGCCTAAACACTGCACAGGGATGCAGAGGAGCCCTGTTGCTTGGTGATGGTGTGCATGCAGCTGTCAAAGGCTGCAGTCTGTCCAAGTAGCCCCAGAGTGAGGGGTGATTCACACTGTCACATTCCTTCCTTTCAGCCAGCATGTCTTCAAGCATGTCCCTGTGCAGGTCTTGTCTTGGGCCAAGTGTTTCTGTGTCAGGGCAGACGAACACTGGAGCAGGTTTCTGAAACACGCAGATGATGATCCAAGCCTGGCAGTGGCCCTTAGCAAAGTGTTTTATCTTGGGCAGCCCTGATTTGGTCAGGCAGTTGGACTAGATGGTCATTGCAGGTCCCTCCCAACTGAAATAATTCTGTTCTATTTGACTCTATTCTATGTGTCCCAGGGTTAAGTTTTCCTGATTGCCATTTGCTAAAGACAAGTCTCTTGAGAATCATTTCTGGTTCCCCAAACAAGTCGTTGTCTCAGCTGCTGCGGCACATTCCACAATTCCTCTTTCTGTTTTCAAGATTCCTCTCCCTCTCCTAGAGTTTATGCCTAATTCATTCTCTTTTACTTCTTTTTATGCTCTGACTTTTATTGCTCACTTAGTCAATTATTTTCCTATCTTTAGATTTGAGCCAACACAACTTTCAAAAAATGTGATGTTGAAAGTTTCTCAATGACCAACTTCACAAATTTCAAATAAAGCTGAGCAGCTGACTGAAAGGAATGTAATGAAATCTTAGAAGATTGTCTAGGCACTTGTAAACTGCTACAGTCTTTAGTAATTCCATTACAGGACAAATATTTGTACACATGAATTGCATGATGGATACATAGCATAATGTAAAAATTCAGTACCAGAAAATTAAGTCATGATAATAAAGGTGACTCTAAGAAATGGACCAAAGTTGTACCTTTAAATTTGCTAAGTCTTTTAAAACAAGCACATTAGTCTTTTTGGTCCACAAACTGCTCATGGCTGTACTTTGAGCTTTGATGTGTTTAGTTAATCCACTGAGACATTCTCCTCAGTATTTGGGTCTTGGGTGAAAAATCTGGTTTACTGAGGTAGGTGGGAAGACCTAGACAAAAGAATCTCACAGCAAGACAAAGTTGTTATGGGACAGGAAGAAAATAGTTCAGTTTTTGCAAGCTATGAGTATTGACTTTGTTGTGTATTGGTTCCCTTCTTGCCTTTTTTGGGAAGCTGTTGTTTTCCCTTTGCTCTGTGCCTGGCCTTCACTCTGATTTATTGGAAAGAGTTTCCTTTGGCTGCTGATGCCAGAGGGCAGCAGGAATGAGGCTGTTCCACCAGGAAAGAGGAGCCAGGAGCAGAGGGCAGCCCAGGCAGGGCAGTGCCCTCACTGTCCAGGGCACAGTCCCACAGCACCTGCACAGGACCACAGTGGTGACAGAGGCAGGTTTGAATGGCAGCCCCAGAGAGAGCAAGGCAATGAGTCAGACATCCACAAAGTCCATTTGGGAACTGCAGGAGATGGGGCTACCTATAATACGTGCCTGAAGTTCTTCCTGGAGACAAGGCTACCTACAGCCTAGTCAGCAAGTCACTGCAGGAGGGACATGACATGCTACAACACAGCTGGAAAGCACAGCTGGAGATCAGCCCTGAGCTTCACTGGGGCTCTTGGACCAGTGAGCAGAGGGTGAATGAGTAGGTACTCCCCCTAGGAGGGGAGCTAAGGGGCATCCAAACAGCTGCAAAGAACAAGACTCAAGCTCTGCATTTGCCCAGTGAAAATTACACAGGGATTGGTTTTGCTGGAGGAGACTACTGTTGTTAGGTACTGCAATCCTGTGGAATTTCAGTAGGGTTTGATTTGAGCACCTAATTCACTTAGTCCAAGTTTCCTTCAGGAGTCTTTCAGTAGGTGAGACAATCAATTATCTGCAATAACTGTGTACGTTCTCTTACATAAGTGGAACAAGTCTTTGCTCCTTGCAGATTACAGTGTAGCATCTGGAGACTTGTGATGTACTTTGAGTGTCTGCAGGTTTCCCAGCAGCTACTGCAGTTAGAATAGATTGTGTCAAGTTGATGATGGAATTTCATGCATGTTTTACTCCCTGAGGATTGTACAAAGCTGTTTCTCTGGCATTTTAAATAGTACAAAATAAAATTACATTTCAATAGATCTGAACTTAATTCTAAATATAATACCAAACCTTTAAAATAAGCAGTTCTGTAGAATTTAGACAAAAATGCTTCAGCATTTAGACAGCAATTAAATTATGCTAACAAGTCCATCACAATGTGCTAGTTTTCACTGCATGGCAGGCTAAAACCCCTGTGATTTCCTATGCCAGAAACACATTTCCACATGCACCTTTCCCCCATTTTCATTGGCAAATCTATCTGCCTTTTCCAAGGCTTTAAAAGGTGGAACTTTACATACCTGTTACAAAGTGTTTTTGAGCCAGGAATGTCATAACCCAGATGAAAACCACTGCTGAGGTGACTCCAAAATAAGTTGCCATTGTCACCAACTTGGAAAATTCAGGAAATGAAAGAATTCAAGGTAGTTTGCCTCCTGTGCTAAGAAAATTAAGGTACTAGATACTGTCAGACCTGTGTTGAGATGACTTCTGGAAAGCAAGTTCAGCTGTCACTGCACTGCTTCATAGAGAGAATGTCAGAGCAAATGCATTGACTGTCCCACTCAAAGGCGAGGTCACTCACCGGAAATCCCCTGTCACCCTTTACACTCCCTTTCATGTAGGGATTCCTGGAAAATTTAACTACTGCTGATTCAGAAAACAGGGCTGAGGAAGGGAGATAAGACTGCTACTGCTAAGTCAGTAAACAATTTGAAAGAAGTTTTCTTTTGCTATTTTTTCCTTTTTTACTGATTATCAGCTCATTATTCATGTTATCTATTCATCTGGTAAATAAATCAAATCCTCTATTGTATCACAGCATGCCATGATGGACCTTTCTTTTTTAATTGGCATTGGAAGAGCATCCACTCCCCACTATCTTATATGTCTTGATGGAGTACTTTTACTGTAGTTTTCCTTAGAGTTCCAATGCACAAATAGTTCCCATAACACAGAGGTAATTGAGACCTAGTTGTGAACTGATTTGGAGATGCACTACCGTAAATGGGATTCCCTGTGAGACTGTAGTTACAGAGGTGGCAGCCAGTGCCATCACTGCTGCCTTTTGTGAAGTTCCAACAGTGATTCCCACAGGTGGATTCAAAACACAGATGATCCTTACAGCTACAACTTAGAAAACCTTCAGGAATTCTTAGCAAAGAAATGGTTTTTTCTTTCAGAGATTTCAACAAACACAGAGCGGGAATGGAGTTCCAGAGATGAGCCAGTTCCTTTGCTGTAAGTCCTGTCGGCTGTATCTCTGTTAGTCCTGACAGATGTTTGTCTAATCTGTTCTCAGACTTCCAGTGACAGGTTCCTAATGTGTCCTCAAAAGCTCTATTTCAGTGCCTCACTGTCCCTTACTGTTCAAAAGTATTCCCTGCTCTAAAATGGCTTAGCCACACCCTGGTGTAAACCTATCCCTTCTTTTGCTGCTGGCAATGGACATGGAAGATAGTTTATTCCCTTATGTCTTGCAACTGTTTTATGTATTTAAAGACTCATGCCTCTGCTCCCACTTTTCTTTCAGCTAAGAACCCCTTGCTGGCTCGCTCTTTGTCTCTAAGTGCCAATTAATAAATTCCTTTACCTGCCTACAGAGTTCAGAATGGTATGAGCCTTTTTTCCTTTTGTTTTTGCAACAGGATGATTCTGTTACATCATGTTCAGTTTGTGGTCCAGCAAACGTTCAGATGTCCTGTGTCCCCAGGCTGGTTTCAAAGTCCTGTAAACACAAATGTTACAGTAGCTACCTCTTTAAACTGCAGTTTGTAGTGTAGAAAGTTATCACTTGATATATTAAGACAGGATTAACTTTTAACTGGGCACACACTCGATCTCCTAAAGCAGCACATAACAAGATTGTTACATGATATTCTGTAACACAGATAGGCATCTACAGGTCCTAAGGAAAAGGCTGTGGGTTAGTGAAATGATGTCTCCATTAGCAATAAATGAAGTGAAAATTGGGTTGTGTTTGGACTGTGGCTTGGAACTGAAAGTTGGTAAAGCTCCTTGAGATCTTCACACAAATTTCTTACTCGAGTTTCTATTCCTTCTATTGTTCTCTACTTACCTGCCTCTACAAAGTGATGGCAATGTGAGATACTGTAATCAGACTTAACTCTCACTTGAAGCAGTTTGTAAGTGGATTCACTTGCATTTATAATGTGGGAGGAGAAAAGTAGACTGTTGCTGTAAAACACTGAGAACATTAAACAAAATCTTACCATCTCCATGCTTAACTTGAACTGCCATGAAAACTAATCATGAGCTGTGTTTCTGCCATTTTAAAATTGCATGTTAATTGTCCTGCCCAGTTTTACACTATGTGCCTACTCTCCTCACTGTGGCAAAGCTCCTTTAGCCAAACAGTCCCTGGTCCTGATGTTTAGTAGGATTTTCTGCTATAAAAATGAGATAAACACCCTTGCAAAACCAAACAAAAATATAAGCTGCTTCATCTGGTCCTGTAAGAGCAAAACACAGATTAGAAGAGGGAGAAAAGAATTTTAGAATGATGAAGTGAGACGGAAATAACTATTTTTTTGGTCAGGTTCTTCCTTTTTGTATTTCAGCTGTTCCAAAACTGTGTGGAAGATCACTTATCTGAACTGTAACAGTACAAAAGGTCTTTAACCTTTTTGTGTGTCTTCATCATAATTAGTGCGGCAGAAAAAAAAGCAGACTCACACTGGATGATTAATTAGTGTTTGACCTAAATACTTACAGTAACTTGTAAGAAAAATTCCGGACCTCTTATGCCAGGATGTTTGAAAATGCTGTTGAGTGTTGCTAAACAGAAAACTTTTCATCTGGGAGAACAGAATTAACTGTTATTTACAATCATTTCTAGAGGAACCCTGAAACCTGAACAGCAGGAGAGGAAACAAGTTTACATAGAAAATACAAACATCAGAGTCTTTCCATGGTAACAGTAATTCCTTTCCAGGTTGTCGCTATCCCAGAGTTTTTCTCCCTGCCACAGACCGTGGGAGATTCAGAGGCTGAGCATTGTCTCTACCCACAGGCCTGGCAGTTCAGCTCTCCACAAAGCCCAAGCTTCCCAGATCTCTAGGACACAAAACAAAGAATCCTAACCTTCCACTCGGAATCCTTTGCTTACAGATTTCCAGTGTGGTTTTCCAGGTTTGGGCTCCTCAGGGACACACAGCCTTCCTCTGAGCAGGAGTTAAACTCTCCTCAGGATATTCCATCCACTCTCATCTTTTTTCCATGGTATGATGGGGTGACCCTGCTTACAAACACCTTCTCTGCTGACACAGGAGTTTGCTGCTGCTTCTATCTGCTTTTCCTGAAGAACTGGAAAACTAAGAACAAGATCCTTGGAACATATACAGGCTGCAGTGTGGACAAGGCAGGAGGTATTTCCTGCGCACAGCCATCCATATGCGGACAGAGCACAGGCAAACCCAGATCTTTAAGGTCACCACATTGAGGACTTTGAAACCATACTTTTATTTTGAAACTCAAGTATGTGATACTATACAGTACAATACCAGCACACTTGTGCAAAATCTTACAATATTACAAATTTAAATACACAAAAATAGTGCCCTCTGGAAATTCCTTTTACTAGAAACATTTGTGCTGTGCAGGAAAAACAGTAAATGTGTCTTGTTAAAGCAGAAAAATAAATATTGCACCTCAAGAAAACTATTTCAGTGTTAATAGCATAAATAATAGCTTTATTTCTTGTTATCTGATGTGATCTTTGAACACAGAAGAGGTTGAGGTTTTTTTTCCACATAAAGCAAACTAATACCCAACAGATAAAATTACATTTAGAATAGTTTTTGAGCTTAATCTAGGTTCTTATTAAAAATGGTGTTTTCATTAACTAACTGAAAAATATAAGCAAAACTATTTACTGTGGTGTTAGTTGTGGTTTGTTATTTTTAGTGGACAGTTTGCTCAAAGTAGTTATAAAAAGAACAACTTTTTTTTTATAAACTTAATCTTCATTTTTGCACCGTCATTAAAATCTCTTGCCTCTTTCAGTAGATTCCCCACAACAAGTAGAAACTTGGTGACTAAATTATACTTGCCTTAGCCATGCAAATAGTTCAGTTCAAATCAGCACCACCACTTATGGGAACTGGCCCTTGGCACTAATCCCACCAAAAGCCAATGTGCTGAATTCCAAGTGAGGATGGAGACCTCGTTCACCCACTGACCAAAAAGGCTTCAACACATGCTTCAGGTAAGCAGTTGGAGAGTCCTGTTCATAGCAATAACTTTCTAGGTGTACTTAAAATAAGATGTTGGGCCCACATCAGTGCGGGTGTAAACAAAAGTGAATTAATTCAATTGTAGGCACTGATAATTATTTTTCTTCAGTGCAGCCCACCACTTCCACAATCACAGGATCAAATATGGGCCATAAGTTTTGGCATAGAGAATTCTGAATATCCAGAACTATTTCCCTTCAATTTCTAATGCCTTATTAAGCCAGCAATGTTTTTTGTAAAGAATATTAAGTTAAACAAGCTGCTTTTAATAAGTATTCAAAGCACAACTGACAAGTTTCTTCAAATACTGAAAGTAGATGAAATATCACAGTAGTTGTTCAGAGTCAGATATTCTAGCTGAACCAGATTCCAAGGAATTTGCAAGAAACCTTCTTCTGTCTTATTCTTTACCAATTACAATTTTAGACCAAATGACACTTTCCCATTATCCTTTTTGAACTTCCTTAAGCACACTGTTCCTCAATAATATATACTTTAAAATAAAAAAACCCCAACCAACCAACTACTTATAGACTCCCTCCACCTCCCCCACCCCCAACAAAAGTAGTAGTGGTCTGCTTTTGTAAAAGGGTATTCTTAGATTTTTGTTTTCTTTTTCTTTTCTATAAATGTCTTCTAAGAAACATGTGGCTAAAGATGTAATAAACAAAAATTCCCCAGCAGTATATTTGTTACTAGTGCCAGCTATGTGAATTAAATTTCTGACTGAGTTAGAAACCTGTTTTCTTTGATAGTTAGCTTGAGGTTCAGTGTATACACCAAAAGAAAATAGGACAACATTCACTGCATCTGAACTGAAATTACAGTACTTCAGAACACACCTATCCTTCAGTTGGTGAACAGACCCGTTTCTCAGTCAGAAAATGCCAGTAGAACACAAGGTACGAGTGCAATCAAGTGTCACACTTATTTTGATATTGTGGCTATAGCTACGGAAAGACAAACAAAGTTCCCCCTCAATCAGAAGTGATGTTCAGCAGGTACATGGGGTGTACCCTCAGTGACACACATTTTGGTCTCAGCCCTGGGTGGTGGGTTTTTTACAGGTAATGGCTTTTCAAAAAAAGCACTTTGAAATTGCTTATCTAAGAATTTCAGGTTTTCACATTCTTGTGTAAGAACTCACAACTCCCAAATAGGCAGAACTGCAAAAGATGAATCCATCATGACCTGGTGGTTCAGCTTTGGAAGTGTATCAGAGAATTTATATACTTGGCATCAGATTCTGAAAATGAACTTCTGAAGACACACAGTGAGGTTTCTGAAGTCCTCACTGCTTCCATGCCCTGATCCATGTAGGCGCTGTCTGGGCTCTGGCTGTTGCAGAACTGTGTACCTGGTGCAGATCTCAAGGTAGATCTACTTCCAGTATGAGTAGTAGGGCAGGGTTCGCTTAGTGTGATCACCTCTATACAGAGGTTGGAAGAGTTTTTGTTTTTTCTTTTTTAATAAAGGATTGGTTCCCACATCCAGGACTGCTGTATTTTGGGCTTGGGCAGCACATCTAACCTTCCAGATAGCAACTACTTTTTTCTGTAACCAGTATTGACTCAGAGTGTCACACAGAAATGTTTGCAAAGCATGACCCTTTGATATACTGGAAGTTCTCAGATGTATTTGACAATATCAACTGTGTCACCTAAACCCCATTTTAGGTTCTGTTGAGTATCCCATTTAAAAAAAAAAGGGTGGTCCCATTCTTAAAGTATATCATAAAGCACATTTATGCATGTACTTAACATTCCATTTAAATAATCATACAGATAATTCCTCTTATAAAATTACTTTATCAGCAAGGCATTTGGTCTAATAATATAATTACATTCTTCCATGGAAGAACTTCTATTTCTACCCAATAATCATGAACAAGGAAATTAATTAGACTCTTAATACCCAAAGGACTCAAACGCAGTTAGTACTTCAAAAGTCAACAATAAATTCAGGAAATGCAAAGTGAAGCACTAACTGCAAATGCAGGTTTTATGACTTTCTTCCAGATGTCAATGCCCTGTGCAAATCATTCTTTTCAATGTCTTGCCAGTTGCTGATTGCTGCCCCAACCCTATCCTGATTCCATACTACTTTATTTGTATCAGTCAGTCACAAGAAGAGGACAGACAGGATTATGTATCAGATTCTCATCTTGGCAAGATGTGTTCCCCGTGCATCCCCCAGCCTGGTGGTGTGGAGTAACTCACTTGTCTAACAACTCGTGTGTAACAGCCATAGGGTTGACTAAGCACTACCTTTAACAACAGTGGTCTAAGATGCAAACTTGCTCAGGTACCAAAACAGGTGGCTGTTCCTCTATTATTCAGTGCGTTGCTCCTGTCGAAATCCTGAGTTCCACCAGGAGTACTGATGGCCAGCAGTGCAGCTGCCCTTCCCCTCAGGTCCCTCTGACTTTTCATCACAGGAGTTGTAGGAATGGTAGATTCCCAACACCACAGCGAAAAAGATGATTGCAGCCACTACCAGCCATACCACATTCCAGTGTTTGCACAGTTTGGGGTACAGTATATATAAATAATTAATGATGACTTCAAGTCTGCTGTAAAATTTAAAAAAAATTGTTACATATTAATCATATGCAAATTTATTATCTTAAGCTCTTCAGTTTGAGAGGTTTCACATATATATGGTGCACCATCTTTTTTCCCAATACAAACACCTTGTCAAAGAAGGAATAGACTGCAGTGTCCTTTTAAAAAGAGCTGTGCACTCAGATATTCCAACTCAAACTATTCTGTGATACAGGGAATACCTGCAAGATGGCTGAAGACGGTGAACTTGATTTCCATTTCTCCCACTTGTCAACTGGCAAATCTCAGAGCTTGACATGATGTAAATTCTGCACTGTTCATATACCTTGAGTATACTAAACTTGACATATACTAAAATAAGCTTTAGAACATGTCCTAAACATGACATAAGAATGTCATGACTAGTGAGATGGCTGCCCTCTGAGTGTGGCTGAAATATCAACTCAACAGGTGTTTATAACCTTGTATAGTGCTTATGGAATGGAAATGAATTCTTCTGGATCGAGTGTGGATCCCTGTCTTACTCTGGGATTGGCCCTATTACTTCCTTTGGCCAGCATTCCATTCCTCCCTAAGGCAAAAGACTTGTTGCTTTTCAGATGCAGGGAATGGCAGGAATACTGAATTGGGTGGTAGAACCACCAGGGGCACAATATTTCACTGTAAGAAGAGATGAACAGTTCAGGGACATTTTCCAGTTAGGCCCCAAATGCCTCAGGCAAGCCATGAAGCAGATGCTCCAGAAGTGCCCAGCACAGACAGAGCACTGGGTACAGATGGATGCAGTGACCATGTCCCTCTGGTGACCGGCAGGACCTCCAGCAGGGTGCTGTCCTGCTGCACTCGCTCAGCTTTCAGAGGCAGCCAGCACCTGCCTGTCCAGTGCAGAGCAAGTCCAGCAGAGCTGGGGAGTTGTCTTACACTGCATTCACCCTGTAAATGACCCTTTGGGAATGACATCCAGCACAAATTTGGGCATCAGATTCCTGAATTACAACCCTCTTGAGACAATGCTTATCTATAGAGAGATACATTCTGGCATTGAAAGAACTTTTCTGGAACACTTTCTTACCTCAGATCAGAACCAAACCCCATTAAGATGAAGCATTTTGATGACAACATATAATTTTTGGTGAAATAGCGAAATAAAAAGCTTTGCATTTTGCAACTACATTGTCTTGGAACATGTATTTCTGTGAAAATACTGTTATTTCAAATACACTTCCATAGACTGGAGGAAAACATGTCAAGGTGATAACAGAAAACACTTGGTTGGGCACCACAAATACAAAAAACCGGCCCCTCATGTATGGACATATCACACCCTGTCTCACCTGCTCTTCAGGTTTTTAATCTCATCTTCATTTTCACTTTCTTCATGTTCATCATGGCTTTCTTTGGGCGTCTCTTCATCTTCTTCCTTCAGCTCCTGAAGTTCTTTGGTTTTCTTCAAGCCTTCCTGATAGCTTTAACACACAAACCATGTATTTCTTAGTCTAGCATGCTGTATAGGCTTATTTAATGAAAAATTAGCTTTATATTTTGTTATATGCAATAAAACACAAGGAGAAATGTTGGAGCACTTGGACAAGAGTAAAAATTAGCTGAAGACCATGAGTACAGCACGTAGACAGCCTTAACAGAGGATTTTATAAGGGCTGATATGAAATTTATCATCTTGAACAAGAATAAGAGGTTATAGTCCTTAGCAGAGAACTTTTGTCTCTTGTAAAGGAGTTGGTAAATATTTCTCTATTAATTTTCAATAATTTTGAACACCCTCCAGATATCTCTTCTTTCCTGGAGGATGTATCAATGCTGAAGATAGATGGCTGGCTGGATTCTGCAGGAGAGAATCAAAATTTTTCTCTCAGTCTTCACATAGTACAAAGTTCCTTGCTTGGCATTGAGAAACAGATCTCAGAGTTATTAATTGTCCTAAAACAGGCTGTGTAAAGCACTTTGTGACACAAACAACGTGACTACTGCAAGCATTGATACACTTTGCTTATTTCAATGTACCCTTGTCAGAATAAACATTTCATAAGATTGTTTTTGAATTACTCTGTCATGGAGCTGAACATTGTTAACATAAGAACACCCACCCAACTCAGAATCTCTGATGCAACTGCTCTCCCACAGTTTGGCTTTTATTAATAAGGAATGAAAATTAACAGGTGCCATGCAAATACTAGTGAAGCTCACTCATGTTTCCCACATAGCTCCAATTATGACCATCTTCTAGGAGCTCATTTCAATTATGTCATTCATTTTGTACTTAAAATTGTCCTGATCTGGTAGCGCATATTTACAGACTTAGTTCACATAAAATATTCCCACCCTTTGTTATATGCTTCCTCTTCTATCTTGGCTTTAGTTTCAGGACTGATCTCTTCCAACCCGCTCTGTGCCAGCACAGGAGGAGAGGTTTCACAATCAGGTTCTCCATTAGACTTTCCACTGCCAAGACAAAAGAAACAGACAAATAGAAAATAATGCCACTGAAATGTATTGTATTTGCAGTACACAACAATGTTGTGAGTTGTCTTTTTTAACTCACACTGGGGAAATGAAATGTCTTTCAAATAAAAAAAAGTCAAGAAAAATATTAGTTTCAAAATATTGTAATTTAAGAATGGTAATTATTATGTTTCTGAAGTAATATGACTCGTATTTTGCTTCTTTTTTAAAAAAGACAAAAAAAGTCCATTTTTTCATGGCTCATCCATGGGGTTTATTTGCTATTCTTGAAGACATTTCCCTCAACTTTCTAAAAATCATCTTAGAAATTGTAACCTGCTACATAAGAGGAAAATTAAAGAAATAATATCAAACACTAATTTAACAAAACATTTGTTTTATTTGCCTTTTAGGTACTCCCCTCTGCTGACTTTATATGCAGAACTGATGCACAGGTTAAAAAAATACAAACACATACATTGCTTTTGTAACTAAAACTTTTCTCAAGTAAAAGCTGTGAGCAGTTAGCCCAAAGTTAAGCCATTTTATATTGCTCTCTTCCTGCAGTGATCTCCTATCGTTATTTATTTGATCTGGGGCAAAGAGTTTAAATGATTGAGACATAACTTAGCCAATCTATCAAAGTTTAATAAGCTCAACAGTGGAACTCATTTCAAATTCTATCATCTAACCCATTTTGTAGGCCTCATTTTTCTGGCACTAAAATGGACACCATCTGTGGGTAATGGATTTTCTCTCAAGAAGTCATATTAACAGTACACATTATTTTCACTTGGGCTTTAAATAAATCATGATTGCAAGCTTAAAGTGCTTAAACATACAAAACTCTGCTGGACTATGTAATTTTACACTGCTCTGACAGTTGGTCCATTCACAGATTCTTATGCACAAACTTGAATTTCAAGTTCTACCTCTGTTACTTGATAACATGATTCGTTTTCTGAAGACCCAGTGTGAAATACTGATAAGGTTTTTTGGCTGTTGTTTTTTCTCCCAGAGTTTCTGTACAGTTTCAAAAGATGGTCTAAATCTTGCAGAGTTCTGGCAAGGCAGAACACAAACTTCTATTACGGCGATAGTGAAATTAAGGACTATTCATGCCCTGGGTTGTTCCTTGCCAACTTTAGATGAAGAATTAATTTCTTGCACGAAATACATATGCTATATATACTGCTCTTAGTTTTCTCAAGCTTTGAAGGCAGCAGTTTAAATGCATAATATGATGCATTTTTTATTTGCTGATCATAGCAGGCTCAGTTTAGTTCTGAGGTATTGCTTGTCAACTCCTTGAACATGAAAAAAAATGGGATGGTGACACAGTAAAATACAGTTACCAGATTATTAACCAGCCTAAACTAATATTGTGCCAGTGATTTCAATACCTTATGCCTTGGCTTAGGAAAGATAAAAATTATATAATTACCATTTCATATTAGGATTTAATAGGTAATGAGATGACCTGGACAACTCACTTTTCTAGAAGTGCTGGCAGAGCAGGGGTGGATGTCAGGTTGCTTCTTCCATTACTGGGTGATTCAGACTGTAAAACGCAGCAATAAATGTCACACCCATTCATTAATTTCAAATGAGTGTTCAATAAAATGACAAAGTCTCCGTGCTGCTTAGGTTTCCCTCCCACACTCATGATCAAACTCTCTCTAATATGGAGTTTCCAAATTGGTCCCATTAACCACAGCAAACAACGCACTTGCACACAGAATTTTCTCCAATATATATTGATCACTGAATAGTAAAATTACCTCATTGCATCTCTCCTATTGTTCTGGGAACATTAACAGCTGAATTTTCAAAGGGAAATTTTAAACAAAAACAAATTATAATAAACCATGGGAAACAAACACACAGTTCCTGAAACAATTGACTCTGAGGACATAATAACTAAATTGGACAAACAGATGCTTTTCTTAAAACTAAACTAGATTCAGCTTTTCAGCAAAACTCCTTATTTAAATGACCCTACTTTTTTGACAGGAAACTGCAGAACTCTCAGGTTATGTCCCATCATTGCTCATCTCTGAACAGTTAGTATGGCTTGCAGTTTTCCTCTAAAGCATTTATATGGATTTACTATGTTCAGATTAGATTCTCATTTAATTTATTAAAGTTTTATAAGCAAAAAATGAACACAGAGCCTGATGATTCCACTAATCTCAAATCTTCCCAGAACCTCTAGATTTGTACCACATACATTTCTGTGCATTAATTATATGTGTTTCTGTTTAGTGAACTTTTTGGCAATGAGGAGCAGCAGTCCAGTCATGTTCTATGGTTTCTAGTTAGAATTTCTTTCCTACATTGGACAACTATTTTTACTACTTCTTTCCTGTGTGTTACTACAGATGAAAAGGCAAATTGCCTCACTAATGTCCAATGCCTCTGAACCACCAGCCTGCCCAATTCAGCTGTTTCCAAGGGGATCATTTATGGAGGTAGATTCTGAAGACACATGGAATTACCTCTGTCCATCCCCTTTACTCTGATGGAGTCAAAACAAGTTAAACCAATGAAAGGGCTTCCATTTTTTAGTAACTGTGGCTTGACCCTATGTAAAAGTGGTTTAGACAAAAAGTAGTACCTTTAAAATGTGGGGGTTACGTACCAGGGATGGCATTGAAGGTATAGGTGAAGCTGTTGGTGACTGACCAGGAATGTTCAAGGAGTTAAATTTAGGAACAACCGCAACACTGACTCTTCTCCGAGGCATATTCTGTGAGGAGCAATAAATTTTTGTTTTCTATCATACAACAAGACAGACTGAAGAACAATTCTGCAGGTTAAAAGGTGTGGAAAAGGTGCAGGGGTATACAATACTCACTATGATATATCAATTACATCTGAATCTACCAATTATAACTTACAGAAACATTCCATCCATAAAAGAACAGCCCCTTCTCCCCCCCCCCTTGAGTTGTTAGACAGCATCATGTGACGTTCCTTACATATCCCAAAGCCCATTAAAATTCATTATATATACACTTCTATTCTAGACAACTTTACAGGAAAGAAGTTAAACACATATTTAGTAAATACATAGGAAGAGCCACCTACTCGCTGATCCTGGTTCTAGACAAAACCAACAGTATCTGTTCATTAATGACAGAGTTTTATCTAATGTGCTCCTGAAAAGCTACTCCAGGGGTTCTGCAGCCATGTTAGGCAGTCCATTCTAGTGTTTTGGGGTCACCTTTATTACTTGGACTTGTCCTTGTTAAATTTAATCTTTTCTTGGGACCCCTGTTTCACCTTATCTGGTTCTCGTTCTGAAATCCAGTGTTGCCCTCAGCATATTCTGTGCTCCAATTCTATCCAACACTCAGAGGTGACAGGAATAAACTAAACCTGAAGAACTACAGTGCAAACAAATAAAAATATGAAAATAAACAAGAGACTGAGCATAATGACTCTGACCACCTAATTTCACAATGGTCACACTGGGATTCATGTCTCTCAAATCACTGGGTGTTTTAGTAATAAATTTGATCTCCAACACTTGCAAGCTTTGCAGAAATGAAACATTGGACATGCTGAAGCTATTAATGGGTCAAGCAAAAACAATTTGAAACCATCTCTCACTCTGAATACTTTGTCAAATCAAAAAAGATACCTTGATGGAATGGGCTGCCCAGAGAGGGGGTGGATTCCCCATCCCTGGAGGTTTTATACTGAGATTGGATGTGGCACTGAGTGCCATGATCTGGTAAAGGGACTGGAGTTGGACCAAGGGTTGGACCTGGTGATCTCGGAGGTCTTTTCCAACCCAATTGATTCTATGATTCTATGCTAACTGAAAAATTAGCCCAACTGTTCTCAATAAGGTGCTCTGACCATGATGAAATTCTTAAGGTAATGCAAACATTATGGTCATGGAATCCGAGGCCACATAGTAAGTTTTGATCCAATGTTCAGTTTCCTCACTGAAGAACTAGAACCAAGCACAGGACCTAAGCCATTCTCTGGAGCACAGATACGTGACCCGAATTACAATTATTCTGAAATAAATAGGACCCTTACAGATTCACATCAAGCATTATCATTATTGCACAAGATCATACTTAATCCTGTATCCCAAGTTACAAAGCACATGTGCTAAATTACATGAAAAATATGGAGAATTTACCAGCAGTATGCTTTGAACACAGCTTATAAAAGTGAGTGTCTGTAGACAGAGACATTTCACTACATAAAATGTTCATTTTTTTATATTGTAGAAATACCTTTCCAACAGTAAGAGACATGGATCTAGATGTGCGAGGCACTCCATCTTCTACATAGAAAAAATGATAAAAATCAGCTTTAGACTATGTGAGCATCTATAAAACCTTTGTTTGTATTTCAAACTCAGAGACAGTATATTTACACAAGGTCTGTAGTGACCACGTATTTTTCTGTCATACAGTTTTGATCTCAGCTTCACCTGCAGAAGAAATTTGAAATAATTGCAAAAATTAAGCCATTACTATCTTTACTGAGATCAGGCAAAAGCCCACTATTTTCCTCCATATACAGATACTTGCAAAATAAAATACTCATAGTTCAGTTTTCAGCAAAGGAAAGAAAAGGTTAAAAAACCCAAAGTTTTTAATAATGAAATGTTGCCATCAACCATCCCCTAAGAGGTAGTTGCATTAAAATTATGCAGGCCATGTGCATGTGTAACAGGCTGATGAAAATGTCCTTGAATCTCATCAGAATTTAGTAAGTGAAAGTGATTTCAATTTACTGTACTATATCAAGTATGGCTTATATGAAACATTTTATCTCATTTCTTCAACTTTTTAAAATCCACTCCTGTAGATCAGAACTTCACGAACAGGTTTCATAATACTTCACTTTTAATCATTAACAGCACCAACATCTTCCTGTATAGAGTCAAGACAAACTCTTAAATTTTAATTTTTTTTACCAGATGCACCGTAGCTTCTGCTAGAATTCTGATTGGCAAGTTTCTTGAACTCCATTAGTTCAGCATGATCCTTCTCATATGTTCTTTTCAGATTTTCCACATACTGCATCATTACTTCTGTTGCCTTTGACATGCGCTTCTCCTAAGGAAGAAAAGAAGGAAATACCCAGTTAACCTCTACATGCTTCCAAGAAATCCTTTGCTTCTATGTGTCTGCTCTCTGTCAGGAGCTGAATCTGGAATAGCTGTTCTTTAGGAAATATTGGTGCCTCGCAACTGAAAATTCCTAAGCTAATGAGAAGACAAATGCACATGCCTTCATACATATTTCACAGAATATCATAATTTATTTTGTCATGTATTTATACAGCCTGCCTGCATGCCTGTCTGGCAGTTATGTGGCATATAATATTTGTTTTCAAACTCTCAATGGTCTTAGTCACTGGCATCAGGCTGGTTACTTAAGAGGGCAGAGGGAACAGCCTTGAACCTGGGAGGGTATTGTTGTGTTCTCACTAATACTCTGTTCTCATGCTCTTTATAGTTGTCTGACTGAGCTATTGCCAAAGGCAAGTGACTGAACTAGATGAGCTTTTTGACCCAGAAAAGCTTTTTATTCATGCTGAACTGATTTGAAATAAGTTTCCTGTGATGCAGCTTTAGTTCTGGATAATATACATCTGCCTATTGTACAGATGTTGAATAGCTTAATGGGTAATGTTTTTCTGTTTGAATTTTATTTCCAGACTGAAATGGTGTCTTATCTGACACTACAACAGACGTCTTTAATCTGTCAAAATGGCAAACAGAACTCAAAGGGTGAGTGTCACCTATAGCTATGGCTGAAAAAGGGAGAGAGGATCCACGTTAAACACCAGGAGGTTCTCACCTGGCGAACGGCCCCGACCATCTCGGCGCGACTCGACAGCCTGGCAGCCAAACGCCGCAGGACCGCGATGTCCTCCAGCAGCTTCTGGTAGGCTTCCCTGTGCTCATAGTGGTGCCACAGGTGAGCTGAGGACTGCAGGGAAAACACACATGCTGTGTCTTCATGTCTTGCCACCTTTAGCTCACTGAAGTAGGCAGAGCCACAAAATTGGGCAGCGGTGTCTGGGCGGGACTACACGAGGACAGGTGAGCCCTGAAGGAGCACCAGCACTGCCACCACAGGTGACCCCTAGTGCTGCTGCTGCCCCAGCCTGTGCTGCACTGCCTGCTGCTGCCTCACCGTTCCAGGGGGGACAGAGGGCTCAGCACATGGGCAATACTGTCCCTTCTGCCGCACCACCTGTGCACTTCACAATGAAGTTTATTGCAACTAGCACTTAAAAATTATTGCTGAAGCACAAAGAACGTTTTAATTCCCTGGGCACAAGCTGTTAAGAGGACCAGGCATCTTCTTTCAGTGTCATGACACTTCAATTTCTTTTGGAAAATGAGACATTATAGTGCCAAGAATTCCAGATGTTATAGAGTAATAGAAAAAAATGGCCTGTAAATCAAATGGCAATTGCAATTTCTGAACCTTTTTTTGTCAATTGATAGACACATCTATTCACTGGATTAATATTGTCACTTGGACAGCACAGATGAACACTGAAAAGCATCAAAGCATATAAATTCCTTGGGATGGGTTACCAAAAGCAAGAGTGAATTTGGATGTTTTATTAGCCAAAGCCTTAGTGAACTGAATGAATTTTCTGTTCATAGAGAAGTTTGATATGAGAAAACTCTCTTCAACTTAGTTCAGTCTTTCAGGCAGACTTTGTCAAGCTGGATGATTTCTATATTCTAGAAGTGTGTTTTCAGGATGGACCAGTCTTGGCACTGAGGTTGTCTTAAGAAATTAATCACTGTGCTGCTGTTCACACCATTTCCCCTCTGTCCAGCTGCTCCTGCCCTACTTCTCTGCAACCCCTCACTTGTATTACTGCAAGAGTAAGTCAAGGTGTTGAAATGGTGTGTGACAAGAACAGCCTCTCCTCTTTTTCTCCTCTTCAAAAGAAGGCAGTGATGTGCAGTAACTTTTTGAGATGTTTCAGAAATTACATTTGTAGTGCAAACCTTTGGTGTAGAAACACAGCCAAGAGACTGATGAATCTGGAATCATGACAACAATCGCAACCACAAAAATTTTTTACACTTACTTATTACTGAAGTTACCTTTATAATAAATTGCAACCAAAATTTAACTGCAAGAACCAAGAAGGCATAAAGGAATATTTGAGAAAAATCATGCACAGAATTTCAGATTTTCCATTTTCCCCTTGGCAACAGCAACCTGCTTAGTTTCTTTAACAAATCTGAAGTTCATGTAGATCAGCTCTCTCTTGAAGTGAGTTTTTTGAATAAGAAACATCAATTTTCTCAAGACTGATTAAAAATACCAGGAAAACTGGTGAAACTGTCATTGAGCCATATAACATGCCTGTCCTATAGAAATGAAGATAACCTCTCAGTGAGACTGGAACAAGTCTAGGTCTAACATAATAGAGATTACACAGAAGCCACCCCTTCTTTTAATTGCTCGTTAGTTTATTCCATTGTATAGAACAAAAGCTTTCATAGGAATGGCAGTTTCCACTTTGTTATAAGTTCCATAAAAAAGCTTGTAAAACCAGCCTGTGGCGTGTGAACTGCACAGGGGAAGAAGAAGCTGATCACACCTGTGCCATGCTGGCAACACAGTCCTTGCTGCCTGATCAGGGATCTTAACAGAAACACAGGGCAAATCTAACAGACTTTTCAGTTTGAACCCCCTGAGATTTAATGTGTTGTTTCTGCTTGCTCTTTGCATAGAGAACAGAGGGAAGAGCAGCAAAAAGTTCAAAACATTCTCTTTGTTGTTTTCCAGAAATAATTACTCTGGAAATGCAGATTAGGAATCACAGATGAAAAGACACAAAAGTCACAATCTTTCTTTAATTGTAGACTTTCTTACGTGGTGATGTTGTTGATAAAGTAAATTGCAGAATCATATGTTCTCCTTGCTGTTTCTCATAAAAATGGCAGCACCTCCTTGTAAATGTGTCAAATGTGTCAGCTATCCCATTTAGCAGCCTGGTATCCACTCATCCCCTCCCTGGTCTGCACAAAAACCACTGCAGCACGTAAGTTGACACACCTCAGAGATACATTTGTCATTCAGCTGGAAAATCCAGAGAAAGCTGGCAGGAAGGACTGAAAACTACTGCTGTAAAGGAACACCAGGGACAGCTGGAATGAAAGTGTATTGAGGCCCCAAACCCCATCCTGAGGGTGCAGGTGTTCCCTAAGCAATCCTCGCTGTTTCCTGTCCTATACCACCTTCTTTACCTGCAGTTAAGAGGCCTTTCAAGATGCAAATCTCAGGACTCAGGTTTCAGAACCTTTCAAAAACTGACCATCAAATTCATATATTTATTCTTGCAATCTGCTAGAGGTAGGGCAACATCCCTGTGGCAGAAAATGCTCTGTCTGCTGCTGAGTGGTGGGCAGCTCATGGTAAGGAGCTCAAGCAGCAGAAAATGAGGGTTTGGAGCAGAATTTACAGTAGGCATAAGCAAAATGGTCACACATATTTCCCATGTGCCATGTACACTGGAGTTCAGGAAAAGAATTATGGTGGTTTTCTTACCGTAATGGCTGCTCTGAAGTTTTCCAGTTCCTTCTCAGCATTCTCTTCAGTAAGATTCCTCTCTCTCTCTGCTTGGTTAATTCTGGATTCCAGGGTGTAACTATCATTTCTAAAGGCCAAGGAGAGTTGTACAAATACATTCTGTTTGGATTTAAAAAAGGCATTTTTCTATAAGTCTCAAAGTAATGTAAATTCCAATAACAATTTATTAATAAGGTATGTGTTTAACAAACTTTGATGCTCAAATAAGTACTCAAAAGGAAAATTGAAGATTTTTTAAAAAAAATAATTTGTTTCTAAAATCTCTTCTATTTATTCCCACTAAGCATGAATAGATGTGTTATTGCCTCTTTTCCTGAATGTTTTTCTGGGAGCTCAGTTGAGCAGACACAATGAAGGAAGCAGCCTACCAGAAGCACCAGAATCACAATGGATCTGTTTTGTGGCTGGACTTCCTCCAAGGGTCCCCAAGGTTTTTAAACAGATAGTCTGTGCAGAGGAAGTCCAGGGATGAGCTCAGCATTAGCATTGTTTTACCTAAGGGGTAAACACCCACCACTGAAGCCAGCAAAAGATTAAGTGCTAACATTTTTATTCTCTCACACCCTGCTTTTAAAGATTGTTTCTTTCTTTACCAGACACACTATTCCTTAGGATTAGTGCTTCGCAGAGCCCAAGGCACCAACAGTTCCATTAGATTGGAGCTACGTAAATAAAGATCATTTTCTTGACTGGTACGTGAAAAAAAAACCAGAAGTAACAAAGCCTGCAAGCTAAAGAGCAACTTGCTAAACAAAATTATTGGCTTGAACTGAGAAAGAAAAATTCTGTAAACTAACTGCAAGATATTATTAAAAACTGCCCCAAAGCTCTTATTGGCCAATAAAAATGCAATCTAACTTACTTAGTTTCTGCTCCCTTTTAATCTCAATTTCTTTACTAGTTTAAATATATTTTAATAATTTCCAAAATGAAAGTGTATTTTTTTAGGAAAGATGCACATACAAATGTTTTGCTTATTTCTGCTCTGTCTCTTTACAGTTCATATTGCTCATGTTTCACAAAGTTGTTATTCTGATGGATCTCAAAATGTTTTTTCTGAGCAATATTTTTTTTGGAAAAAGAATCAGGCCATTACCTTGTTCTAATAACCATCCTTAGACTTACAGTAACCACTCAAAATTGAGGCATATGTCCAAAATAATGAATTCAAGAACATACTTACCTCAACTTCTTTTTCAGTAAGTGGAGGGGAGCTAGAAATAAAAGCAAAAAGATCATGTTTTAATGAGTTTTGTCTCTAAAACCAAAGCTATTCTAGTATTTAATTGAAAAGAACAACAAAATATATGTTTGCATTTTATGAGTTTTGCTCTACATTCCAGTATTGATTACAATCAAGAAGTCTCTCTGAACTTCTTCACCTTGTGCAATCTTTTAGGTAAAATATTGTATATAACAGTTCCTTCACAGCAAATGTTAAATATTTATTTCATCTGCACAGAGAACATTTATTGATTACTTCAAATGACTGAAGGCCTCTGGTAATTTTGTACAAAAACATGTGGGCAAATGTAGGAATTAGTTTAGGCCAAATATGTTTGGAATAGTTTTAATGTCTAATAGGCATTTTTTAATTATAGTTTTATTTCTCTCAAAGAGAAAGCTTATGCAGAAATATGGAAGAAGCTTTGCTTTATTCCAATACAACACAAAACAAAATATGCCCAGCCTCTGAAGTTATAAGTGGTTCAAGGTGTGCAAGGCATGAAATGCTTCATTTCAATTTTCTTCCCTATATTTCTTGCGCTAGACCAAACTACTTTCTGAAGGTATGGACTTCAGTATCATTTTAAAAATAAATTGCCTCCCCAAAAGACAAAAATTCTCCTTAGATTCTGTCAGGAAAATGTTATATTTAGCCAGTATTAAGCCCAGCCAAGAATGATAACTGGAATCTGAAGGTCAGGGCAAAGACCAGCAGGTACTGACCTCAGGAGAGTCTGGCCCGGAGGGTTCCCTGCTGGGGTTGCATTGCATTATGCAATAACAGCTCTCATTTCAAATGATCTCTGGTGCAGTGCTACCCTACAAAGTTTGACATGCAGACTCTGTTCCAGACTGTGTAAGAGGGAAAGGACAAACTTCTAAGCCGTGCCAGGGCTTCAGCAATCTGTTGATAAGGGCCTACTTGCACAGCCCCAGCCAGTGAATTTTCAAGAATCATAGAATCACAGAATCAATTGAGTTGGAAAAGACCTGCAAGATCATCAAGTCCAACCCTTGGTCCAACTCCAGTCCCTTTACCAGATCATGGCACTCAGTGCCACGGCCAATCT
>JAWWEV010000167.1:10204816-10259723 GCA_035583235.1 Hafferia zeledoni | reverse complement strand
GGGGCCCAGAACTGAACACAACACTCAAGGTGTGGCCTCACCAACGCAGAGTACAGGGGAAGGGTCACTGCCCTGGGGCTGCTGGCCACACTATCTTTGATACAGGCCAGGATCCCATTGGTCTTGTTGGCCAAGCAAGTCCTTTAAATGCATTTGCAACATAAAATCCACTTCCCTGAAAAATTGTCACCTGCAGAAAAATTGCAGAATTCTTATGTGCCCAAATTCTACCATTGGTAAGCATTATCTGCCCTGATTATTTTTCTGGAGGAGAGAAATATTAATGCTTTCAACATGAATTTATATCTGCAGCAGCAACCCTGGAAACCAGGATTGGAAAGATCTGTATAAAAATCTACTTTTAACCTGACATGCAGGTTTCAGGCTTTTTATGCAGAGCTTACAAATTAACTTTATAAGTTGGTTGGTTACTCGAAGTTGGTGCACTTCACCAAATATTTCAGAAAATCTGTGTTGCACATTTCAAGACGCAGCAATTTATCTTGTTGTATGGAAGTCCATAAAGGGAGTTCCCTGGAAACCATCCATGTCCTTCTGCTTCTAATGAGGTTTTACCTTCCCGGAAGCGATTTGTGCACTCGCAGTTTTCTCAGCAACACATCAGGAATGCTGGGCATGACATCAGAGCTGTTCTTTGGCTCTTCCTCTTCAGTGGGGGAAGGGAGAGGTGAAGGGCCTAGAGATATTTTCACATTGAAAAAAATGATGTCATTTGAAAAGTCAGGCATTCACTATTAATAGTCAGCATCTCAGAGGTAAATAGGACTCACTGTGTCCTTTTTAAAGTCAATGAGACTTTCAGCCAACTCTACTAGGAGCAAAAATGACCGAAAAGTAAAGGTCCATCCCTTCGTGCAGAATGTGACTGCTTTAATTACATGTGATGATACACCACTCATCTCTCCTTTACTGCTAACGATCCCCTCTTCCTCTTGAGCAGGGGCAGCAAAAGTAACCTTTAAAATTGTCATTGAAAAGCTGAAGTAATATGGGCTCTGACAGTCTTCAATGCACTGAAAAATAATTTTTGTATGGCTATTTTTCCTAAAATTCAAAGTGAACCCAGATTCAATACTTGAACTTCTAACCTAAGAGTTTGCATTTGTGCTTTTCCAGCACAGTTATATAATTTCTGTAATATTTTAGATGAGATTTTGTAAGAGAATACTTTAATTTCCTAAGGCTTTAAAATGCCACCTGTCAAGATGAATTCTAGTGTAATGTACTATTCTAGGGATTTTATGCACAATTTATGGTAATGAATTACAGCATGCACTTGTTTCATTGCATGTTCATTGAAATGGGACATAAAGGTTATATTTACTTTCTCTACTTCTGTCACTTTTCATAAGGACCAAGATATGGCTCCAACTTTCTTTTAAAATTCATATTACTTAGCTTTCATATTTTCATTTTATTTAATTTCATATATAATAATTCCCTTATCTCCCCCTAACTTGCCAGAACTTAATGAAGGACTATCCTGTAGGAAAGGCAGGTTCCCCACTCTGAATCTCAGATTTGGGAGGGTAACTTTGTACACCTCTCCTTTTCATTAAGCACAGCAGAAAGAGTCTTAGACTTGCAAAACAACTAGTGTGAAAAAGCTCAAATTTTGTAAATGTGGAGAGTGTTAACATAGAAGAAAGAACAAAACAGGAGATTATTTCTAGCTCCATTTTAGTTCTGTGCATTTCCTTTACAGTAAAAATTTCAGTATTTTCTTAAGAGTAGTCATGTGTGTCCCCGTAAACTCCAATCTGACACACAATATGTCCAGATGTAACATATTCCACTTATCTAAACTTCGGTAGATGCAAAGCTGTGTTTACTGAGATGATCACAGTAACTTATTATTGATAAAAAACATGATGGACACAGTATATTGGATTAATGGCAATAATAATCTGGCTATTTCCTATTGTTTAAGCAAAATTACTACTCCAGTTAAAAAGCACAAGGTGGCTTTTATGACAATGTAAGGAAGTAAGTCTCCCTAACAAATGAACTAAGGATTTGACCCCTCACTTGTTTTCCCCTCTGAGGACAAAGAGTTGACCCTGACTGTTCTAGATAAGTTACTGGACTCTAAAAAGCTCGTGATGCTCATGAGATCTTGGTTGGGAAGCTGGATAAAATGATGCTTAGCTTTTCACTATGTTATTCTTACAACTTTCAAACCTGAAAAAATTATCAACAAGGCTGGTAAAATGGCAAGTATTCTACTCTTTCAGGCAGAGCCTGCTAAATAATTTCCAGGAAATTATATATTATCAGAGTGACAGGAATAATATTGTCACCCCTAAGAATGCAAAGCTATAATCACTAAATGCAGAAGAGAAGTCTCTTTTAATCTTGTTTCATTCAGGCTGCAGATGAGTCTGTTTCCAGAGGTAACAGGAAAAGTAATATCTCAACCATCTCTCGGTGTAACAGAAACTTTAAGGCCTTATGAAACAGTCCCAAAGCAAATCTGTGAATTAGCAAAATGGACAGTATTAAGAAAAATTAAAAGTGTCTTTGGATCAAATCTTGGGCAATCAGTTCCAGTTCCTTTCATATTAACCATCTCCATTTCAGTTGTTGTGGCCTTAAAAACACTCTGAACAAGTCCTGACTTTACTGCTTTCAAACAAATACAGAGTTCTGGTCTAAATATTTTCATTTAATAGCTCAGCACTACTGCTATTTAATTCTTCCACATGTTGCATTGTCCTCAGGCTTGTATCTTTGATATTTCTTTTTATTCTGAGTCTTTTTAGATGCAGCCTACAGGCATCAAATCTCTTGTACTTGTGCCAGTTTGGAAAAAACATTTGGTGCCAGATTTCTCTTTCCTCATTTATGTAGAGATTTAAGCTTTTTCCTTACAAACCACTTTATTTTTCCTTAAAAATCATAGAAATTGAGATTAAAAAAATCCCAGTTATTGTGAGGCGTATTTTTCCAATCCTTTAATCACATTTATGACTCTTATGTGACTTTATTCTTTCTTATTACATTGACATAAAGATGTGTACCAGAAGTGAAAATGTTATTTCAATACTTGCCACACAAATACTAAAATAAAAAGTGGGAATAAAGCACTCTGTCTCTTATTTATACTCCTAAGGATTAAATTCACCCTTATGACCACAATATCTTGCAGAGGTCCCATTTATTCAATCCATCACTGCTGAAATGTTTTTATAGAAAGTCACTGAAACTACAGACAATCCTCCAGCTATTATGTCCAAAATACACTCCATTCCACATGTGCATCTTTTCACTTGGTTGTAGTAATACCTACAGTACCTTCTTGGCTCAGGCCATCAAGAAATTGAGGTACTTCCATTATTGGTCTCTCTTATTTGTAATGATTTATCCCTGTTCTCCATGACAGCTTCACCTGCCATTGAAACTGAAGAGACTTTTCCTCCCACCCCCCATAACAGTCAATTATAAGAATCAGGGTATAACAAACACTCCTTCCAGCTTTTATGATACTGCACCTTTTTCCTGTTCAGCTGCTTCACTGAGTTCAGGAAGTTTAAGTCCAACTAAATTTTGATTTCTCATCAAAATATGCTCCTGTTAAGAAAAACAGTAACATTTCTAAATAACTGAACAAGAAAGCTCCATTTAAATAGCCCTGCCATGTGAACTCTAGATATAACATTTCCTTTAGTTAATAAACTTATATAATGGAGATATCTATATGAAGTTATGGCCAGGTGCTACATAGCATGAATACACATACATTCACACACACTTTAAAATGTTACATATTCCAAATTTCATATAGGCATTATTTAGGAAAAATTCTGGTCATGCAGACAGAGATTTGCAAAATGTGCTCTTTACTTAAATAGAGACAGAGGGTTTGGTTAATGGGAGTTTTAGCAATTGGGAGTGAAAAAAAGTAATTTTGGACATGCTCCCAGTAATTACTAAGTATCCCAGAAAACAGAGAAAATTCAGAAAATCATATATGAGACTTGGCCACTTTGACTTTATTAAGACCTGAGCTTAGGATGCTACAGCTGCAAGTTACTGCTTCACTGTCACTATATTCTGCCTCTGCTCCTTACAGGTAGGGAAAAATGTGCTCTCCAGGATTAAATCTTGTTGTCTTATTTCTCCTTTTATCATCTCTTTGTTTTCTACTTTCATATTCTCACACATGTTTAAGATTCACAAACACCTGCTTTTGTTTAGGAGTAGACAATTCCTAGTGGAGGCAAAGTTCAAAGCTCATCTAACTGGAATTATATAGCATGTTGTATTAAATTTTTGATTATTATTTGTGCTGAACAGGTTCTAGGCCATTCAAAACTACAGTCTTAAGAGTCATAGAATGGTTTGGTTTGGAAAGGAGCTTAAAGGTCATTGAGTTCAAACACCCCTGCCCTGAGCAGGGCCACCTTCCACTGGATCAGGTTGCTCAGAGCCCCATCCAGCCTGGCCTTGGACACTCCCAGGGATGGGGCAGCCACAGCTTCTCTGGGCAGCCTGTGCCAGGGCCTGACCACCCTCACAGTGAAGAATTTCTTTGGTAGTTACATGGCTCAAGTGCCTCTATAATCAAAACTTCCAGTACCTGCACACAAAGAATGTGTGTGTTACATAAACAGGAAAAGATGAATAACTAAGCTGCCATTCCCAAGCATTACAATGAGAATGCATTAACCAAAGTGCAGAATTTGAGGTTCTCATCTGTCAGCTCTGTGTTCATCTTAAAATATTGGCTACTGTGGGTCAAAGAAAACATTCTTATTAAGCTGCTCAGGAAAGTACCTACTACTTGTTTTTGTTTTCTTTCAAAGGTCGCTCTTGTAATAGAGACGTGGTAGTTGCTTTCTTATGGTAGTTTATCATTTCATGACATTTCTGCTTCTTTTCTTAGAGTTTAGTTCTTAACTTTTACTAATAATTTAGACAATTTTTAACAATGGATTACTTTATAGATATCGCAGTGCCCAAGTCTAGAAGCTGAGGCATCTGCACCATGTTAGAATTAGGAACTGTAAGTCTGGACATTCTCTACCTGCTCTTGCTCTCAGAGGTCCCCAGTTTTACAGCTCTGGACACTTTGAGACATTTTCTGAGAATGTTCAATAAGCAAATAATCATACCAAACTCATCTCCTGTCCCCTGAGATCTGCAAATGTAACATTGTTGTATTCTTGAATGACAGGACTACTGTCCTGAGAAGGGAGAGGACCAACCAACACAGGAATCAAAAACACTCAGCTGAACAAAGTGAAAGTGAATTTTAAATCTAAATTAAGTTTACAAACAATGTATGATACACAAAGGCTTGTGAGCCCTCACACAAAAGTACAGTAATTCCAAGCTTCAGGAAAAGATTTCTGTTTATACAGAGGTCGCAGCCCATTCATATAAAAATCCAACAATTAGTCACTATGTTGTGAGAGGCTGTGGATCTGAGGACAACTCTGAAGGAGCAGAAAAAGCATATCAGAGGGAAGCAAAGGAAGTGAAAGAGCATAAGTGACTTTTAAAGAGAATATTTTTACATCCTGAGGAAGGAAAGATTCTTCAGGTCAAAAATTCTCTTCTGAAATCAAAACAGATCAAAATTGAGCCTCAAGTACCTTTTACAAATGACATGATTGTTAATCAATTGCTTCCTGTTTATAGGTCATGTAAATTAGATTCACCTTTCTGCCAGAATGAAAGAAATCAGTATGTTCCTGACACCAGTACCACAATATGCCAGAGCACATGTACATGCTTATGTGCACACTGAGGATACCACAGTGCACCTGATGCATGTTGAAACAGAGAAACTCCACGGAATTACCTACAGGTTACAATTTACTAAACCCACAAAGGAAAAACATGGTACAATTCTGTATTGATTTTGCTGAAACTGTTTCCTATCATGATAGAAATAATGCTAGAACAACCTGAAAGTTTAACAAGATATGAAAATCATATCTTGTATCCTGTTAAAACAGGATACAAGTGACTAGGACTCACCTCTCTGAGCTTTGTCAGCTTCTGCATTCGAACTGGTTGAACTTGGATTTGAAGGTCTTTGAATGCTTTTAATTGATTGCTGGGTTTATTACCCACACAGCTTTTATCTTCCTCAGATGGTAACTTTAAAGGTGTTTTCTCCTTCTGCCCAGGCTCCAAGCTGTCCCATGACACAGCCCGTAGTAGAGGGGGGCGCAGTCCACACAATTTAAATTCTGGTTTACATGAAACTTTATGGTCCCTCATTTCTGGAACAGGAATTTTTAGCTTTGAGTCCATATTTCCTATTCCTGGTCCTGGTAGATGGGTTCTTAAAGGAACATCATATTCTTTTCCTTTCTTGAGGCATGATTTTCCAAGTTCATTCTCACAAACATTCATGCAAGTATTAAGAGACATTCTGCCACCATCACCAGCTGAAGGGGAGCATTTAGGTAAAGTATCCATATGTTTACGTGGATCAAAGTTTTCTTTTTGGTCTGATAGCTTCTCTTTGGAGTTTTCAAAGCCAGCAGAACGAGGAACCAACCTTCCCTGAGAAATCTTTCTTTGATCATTCTGCCTTCTATCAATTAATCCTTTTGCAACATTCTGAAAGCAGAGGGACACACATAAAACACAGAAACAAGCCCAGATTCCTCTTTTCCCTTGCCCAATGACACATTTTCACTGTAAAAAGCCATTTCCTTTTCAGTGGCATTTGCTTTTCAACATGTGCTGCTGACAAAAGAAGTAATTTTTAAAAGGCACTTGAAGAATACTGAATTGGGAATCTCCTCTCTGAAATTTTAAGTTAACCTCTCCCATTCCAGAGTCCATTACAGCAATATTCACATAGCGAAATTCCTCATAATCTTCAAGTTTATCTAAATACACACCTTCCAGCACTGTCACTTTCCTTTGTCTGTTCTCTGTTAGTCCCTCACCTCCCCAGAGTTAAAAACCCATGGACTTGTACACTAAGTTAAAGAACATATTGTAACTTCTCTCTTCTTTCTCTGTGTGCAGCACCACAGATGATAATTTGGTTGCAGTCCTTACAGGAGAGGTACTTTTGCCTATACCTTGGCTACTTTGGTACAGAATCTGTATTTTATGTCAGGGCACCTGTGTAAGCAATTTAAGGCAACCAACATACAGTCCAACCATGGGCTGTGCCTTAGATATGTTGCTACTCCTCTCTTTTATAGTTACTATTGCAAAATTCTGCTGCCATACTTTATTCAAGTATGGCCTATTCCACACACAGCAAAGCCTCTTTAAAGGGCCATCTCATATCACCTAAAACAAATTAGGAAACATTCATATAAACTTCTCTGCTGATAGTTGTGTGGAGCAGTAACACCCCATCAGTGGTGAGGAGCACAAGGTTTCAGTAACCTCTTCCACTGAACCCAAGGGATCTGGAAGGGGATGTCTGTCTAAAGCACCAGCATATGCAGAAGTGGCTATAGTAGATATTTTTGCTTTACTTATGATGTTATTAGGATATTGATTTTAACTGAGCTAGTGCAGGGTACATGATAGAGTGTAAACTAGCTGCAAGTCCATTGTCCTCCACTGTATTTGCAGGTGCTTCACGATTTCCCAGAGCAGTATAATGTTCTTTTCACTCAGTGAACAGTTTTTCAGCACTTTTAGTCAAACAAACAAGTCGTATGTGTGCTAAGACAAACCAGCAGACTTTGCTCAACTCTTAATGTGAAACACTTACCTCTGCAGTTTGCTTATCATCCTCTTTCACAGTTCTGTTATTCTAGCAAAGAAAAGGAAGAAAGAATTGCCTTACAAGGTTATATCTTTCACACCTATGCTGCAAATGTTAGATACAGATATTAATGGATTGACTTAGTTTTTACATTGCTTGTCACATTTATTTATGAAATGGGTTTGGGGATTAGTTTCTTTCATAGATGAGGATTATACTGGATATTTTTCTATTTTCTACACTTAACAGATCTCTGATCTTTACCACTTGTTACCTCATGGATTTTTGTCTTCAGAGTAAACATTTATTAGTCACTTGCTCTGCAGAAAAAAATCTTGGTGTATATAAAACAGTGTTCCAAACATGCCATTTCCCTTGGGGTCTAAAAGCGCAGCATATACTAATATAGCACTTTAGGAACCAGGTTACTGCACAGCCTGTTCAGCTCTTACCTGCCCTGGAGATACTGGCTCAGTACAAGTGGTTGTACATGCATCAGACCCTGCAAACACACACATAATTAGGGCATATCCTCATATTTTGCTCAAAATTTTTACTGCTATAGCATTAGCAACACATATGTGCACAATTCCCCATAATATATTAAGGAAAAAATTTACATGCCAAAAATACTGTTTAAAAGGGAAAAAAAATTCAAAAATATAGTAAGTGAAAGATGATTAAAGCTTCTCAAAACTCCATTATTGAAAAAATTAAAAAAATAGAACATGTAAACTTGCAGCACCATGGGAATAAAAATATAATTATATATATATGTATAACTATATTTTATATGCATTCATGATGAGCTTTACCATATTCAAGAGTAGACACTTTAATCCACTCTTGACTTCTCCTCAAGAAATGCTAAAAAATATTTTTTGTGAACTTTTATAAGTTAAAGTTTGAGTCTGAAAATGGTTGGACTTGTTGATCTTAGAGATCCTTTTCACCCTTAACTATCTATGATCATTTTACCTGATGGAACTGGAAGAGTGAGAGAGTTGCTCCGAGATGCTACTGGAGAAACTTTAGGACTAAGAGTAGGGGAAACTGCTTCATTAGGAAAAAAAAAGACAAAAACAAACAAACAAAAGAGGTAATTTTACTTTCTAGGCTTGTAGCTTCTGAATTTTTAAAATTCAGATAAGGTTAAAGCATGAATATCATAATCATGAGTCATGTGTTTGTCCAGAATGTGATAAGTAATTTTAAGTAAATTAGGAACTTTAATTAGGTTTAACTTCTTATACCTGCAAAAACTAACACATATTTGTTGATACACAGAATCCCTTTTCTCATAAGTTTTCTGATGCTGTAAGCACTGCAAAGAGGTAGCACAGAACAGGATTCATATGGAATTTAGGGAAAAAAATATTTAATTCTAGTAAGTGTAATTGTGGGTGTTTTTTATCCTCCAGAAACTGTCAAGTGAATTTTAAGACATAACTTTTTTGGAACTGGCTTTTCAAAGCTAAATGGAAGTCCTGCTTCATGGTAAAATGGCATTTTGTTCCAGTTTTCAAACACTTCATATAACGGGGAAAAATTATTTCAATTGCCATTCCAGAACAAAACATTTCATTCTGGTGTTTTGAAAGGAGTATCTGGTCCATTTGGCTTAGTTTATGACCATGTTCAGAATAAGAGTCAGTAATTATGTCTGGGGTAATGTTTTTTCAGCAGTATGAATCATTAAAATTTCACTTATTGCACAATAGGAGCATTAGGAAGAAAATATCCACTACCAAAATTTGTGTCCATTTTTTAGATTTCAGTAGAAATACTTCATGCTTTCTTGTTTGCAGTGTGACATTGAGGCACTTATAAACTATACACCATTTCCCACTGACAGGTCTGAACACAGAGATGGGTGATTTCTGTTTCACATGGAATCATGTGGAGGAGTGGAGGGATTCTGCCCTCCAAATTAACAAAGTGTATGCAAGCAGCAGCAATTCCTGGGTTGCAGTAGCTAGTTGTTGGTGCCTTTGCAGGTGTGTGGAGCAGAACAACCAAGGCCTGCACCCACCCGTGGGGGACTCCGGGAGGCTGCTCCTCGATTTTCTGCCTCTGCGCATCAGAAACCTCTCGCTCACTTTCTTTGCTTCTTCCAGCAATTCAAGGTTCTTCTTTTTGTCTTCCTCTGATATTTTGACATCTGGTAGCTGGTCATTTACCAGATCAATCACGTGCCCGCTCGTGTCTGTGTAGAAAAGTCAGAATTAGAGCTGCACCTCCCCTTGCCAGATCTCTTGTAGCATGTCAGAGTAACCAGTACAAACCATACATATGGATTCAGCTTTGAGCTTGCATTTAGCAAACATCAGTGTCTGCTCATTTCTAACATGCTGTATTCTCAGGTTTAGAGCAAATACTCCAAAACACAGATAACCCACAAAGATAAGGTCTCTGTGATGAAAGATGCTCTGATATGTGAAACTGGCTGTTTCAGCTCTGTCCCCAGCATAGTTTTTCCAATTTCTAAAAAAATGTGGCATTAGATCCATCTCAACTAACAGTCATGGCATTTCTGTTGTAGACTGAGCTTTTTCCCTGGAATTCCTATGTTCAGTTTTTCATGGCTAAGATCCCACAAACTCACCCAGCAAAGATTCATGCACACTAGTTTTAACAAACAGGGGATTAAATCAAATCATCTATAACTAAAGTGCAGAATTTGGAAGTATAAAGATTTTGTTCGATGCAGACAGAAGAACTTTTCCCACAAATGCAGATACAACAACAAAGCTGCATCTGGGAAAACTGCAGGCAGAAGCTGAGTAGCTAAAGCCTGAGAATTATAAAGCTGTTTCAAAAAGCAAATCAATCTCTGTCATGTGGTGGACCTGCAAGAATTTTCCAAAGGAAAATTCCCAACAGAATACCCATTAGAATACCCAAGGGTTAAAGAGGGTGTTGTCAGAGATGGCTTTTCCTCATGCTTACTTATGTTGATGTTAGGTAAGTGACCCAGGAGGGTGCATGGACCACAGACCGAAGGCTACCGCCTTACACTATTGTTTTCTAAACAATTTTAATTATTTGTAGAAAGAATCCATTAATCCCTGGCTTTCAAATTGTTTGAAAACACAAAGCTTTGAGCACCAATTCTTACAATTCTCCAGGCTATGATGAAGCAAAGAAGGCAGCCAGTTGTCAGAAAGGCCCTTTCTGTGTGAGTCGGTATAAATGGCTTTTATAAACATCTAAAGAACAGCTTGGATGAGGGGGAGGAAAGTCATCAGGTAACACAAGAAAAAGATTTTAAAATTTGACAAGAGCCATTAGAAAACCATCAGTCTTCAGAAAAATTAAGGAGATGAGTAAGCAGCAAAAATTCTAGAGTTTTTGGGTTGTGGGTGTTGGGGTTGTTTCTTCACTGGATTTTGGTTGATTTTTTTTTTTTTTGTGGGGAAGAAGGGGTGCTTTGGCTTTAATTTCCTCAAATTTAGTTCACTGCATACCACATTTTCTGAGAAAACATCCCATCTTAAATGAATAATCCCTTCTTACCAACAGAAGTCAATGAACTTGTTGAATTCCTACTGGCACGGGTAGAATGTCTCCTGTGAGGACTACGAGGCCTGGAAGAAAGAAAAGGACATTGATTAAAAAAAGGAAGACAAAAAGCATTTATTGCAGATCCTCTCATCTTCAAACAACTGGAAAATGGAGGAGATTGCAGAAAGAAGGAAAAGTGTTCTTACAAAGGAGTTCTGAAATTTTCTAATAACTTCGTACACTGTGAAATTCTGATTTCTCAGGAAAAAAATCCGACATTTGTTCAGGTCACTATCATGACTTAAAACTCATGTAATTATGGTACACAGCAAAAAAAAAAAAAATTAACCTTTGTAAATTGTTAGTGCTTCTTAAATTAAGGCTGAAATAATTCCTTAGGCTCCCACAGTGATATTCCCCTAAAGTCATATGGGATATTTCTAGATTGTAAACCAGATGTAAGTCTCAAATGACTGTGTAAATTGAAGTGTTGATCCAGCAAATAATTTTGTTTTTAAAGGGATGCATTGCAATTCTGACTCTAAAATAATCTTGAAGTATGGTGAAGCACACTTTAAAAAATACAAGAAAATTACAGATTTGAAAGCAATACTTTCTGATTACTTTTCCCCCCATATAAATAAAAAATTCCCTCAATAAATTAAAAATCCCAGGACACGAAGTATGCTGTATCAGAAGACTAGGAATAACCTTTACTTAAGTCAAAATTGAATTGAAGTTTTCAACTTGAAACAGAATTATTTCCATTCAATAGCTTACTTTCACATATGCTTAACCTCAAGGTGGTATTCTTGTCCCAGCTCTGTGAACAGCCCCAAATATCTGCTTTAAACTCATTGTATTGAAGTATTAAATCTGTATTCAAGACATTTAAATTGTCCAACTCAGTGAGTCAGGTGGTACTCTTAGTGTTATATGCAAGTCTGCTCTTTTAGTATCAGTTACATTCCTGTTCTCCCACTCTGTATCTCAAACACCACCATCAAAATGCAAAGACAATATGACCAAATCTCAATGGAGATATACTAATAATACCTTCATAAAATACACATTTCAAAGCAGTATTCCAGAAGCAAAGCACCTGGAATTACCATACAATTTCTGCACAGATTGGTAATGTGTTATACAGTACCTGTTAACCAGATTTTTATCAATTTCTGCATCTGGTGTAACAGCACTCTCTGGAAGAACAATAGAAGGTGTGCTGCATGTTGTCCCTTCAACTGTTGTGTCCTGCATGGTTTGTGACAAACAGAAGAACATAGTTAAACAGAAATTCAAACCACTGAATATTGATGCTCTATGTGAGAAATAATGTGTGTTGCTCATTCTAGCTAAAAGAGAAAATGACTGAACTAAGAGAGAATTAGCTCTAATTTGACAGAACAATGTGAATTAGAGGCCTATATTAAATCACTAAAAAGAGATGATGGAGATTTGGAATATCTGTTTTCTTTTAAAAGTTCTAATGCATGCAAGCTAAATTCAATTAATATGGAACCAATGAGAAAGCTTTAAAATGGCAGACACACTCATTTTTCACACAGCAAACCATTCCTCTACTGAAGGAATTGTGTAGCATTTTAGTGAATTTGTAAGCTGAATGCAAGAGTGAAAAGCAGCTGTGTCTAACAGGGTAACTTAGGCACACAAACTCTCCAAACAGCACAACTGTGCAATGAAAGCTTGAATAAATGCAGTATTAAGTGTAGACATGATATTCTAAACCTCAGAAAATAATTTCAAGGTTATTTTGTTAAGAGTTCCACATGGTTTCCCTTCACATTACTTGGAAAATATTTTAAAAAATATAATTGCAATATTTAATTACAAAAAATCTCTTTTGCAGTGATAAAAGAAATTGGCACTAAATATTGATATATGGCTTTCCATCTTAAAGAATATGAGACCTTGCCCTAAGCATTTAATCCCACACCTTCTGCATAATGATGCCAATCAGCTGAAGAGAAGGCATCAGTTTCCTGTGAGATGTCACAACTGGAGGTGCATCAAATTAGAATAAAGTACTGTGTGTTTCTCATATACAGTAAAAACCCAATTGCTTCTACCCCAAGTAATACATTCAAATTAAAACAAAAAAGCAACTGGAGGGGAAATTTTCCAGCAAAACTCTTCTCCTCTCAAAGGCAACGAAATATGCCTTGATTTGGACACTTGATTTAGGATTCTTGATTGTACTGTAAATATCTTTTTTTTTTTTTTTTTTTTTTTTTTTTTTTTTTTTTTACTAAAACAAAAATATGTCATGCAGCTCCACATTTCTATACTCAGAATTCTCCTATGAAGTTCCCTGGCAAGTTCACCTTGTCAGTCACAGGAGAGCAAGATGGGAAACATGCCAAGAAAACACCATGAAGATTTCAGTTTTAGAAAAATACCCTCATAGTACTGTAAGTGTTAGAACACCAATGCATATATGGCTCAAGTGCACAAAAGGCTCTTTATGACAATGGCTTGAAAGCAATTTTTCTTGAAAATGTTACTCAGTAACTATATTTTGTCAATGACAAAACTAGAGGTGACTGCCGTGCTTGTGGGGCAAAGCAGCTGAATACACATGCCCATTGTTTATACTAATCTCATGACTGCTGAAAAGCAAAGCTTTTGAATGATATAACATCAGCCTTGAAGTCACTCAAGTCCATTTTAGGACTCTAAACCCAACTCATTAAAAAGAAAAAAAAATCAAACCCCAAAAACAACAAAGAAAAGAAAAAGAAAGAAGCTCCAGGCAAGGCTAGTTCAGGTCAGGTAGAAAACATTAATCTTGCTCAGCAACTGTAGCAGTTCAACTTCTACACAAGCGAAATCTCGTGGCTCCTGTTGCCCAAACCTACTGTACATTCTGTAGGAGAGGGGCAGGAAGAGGCAGAGGATGAATCTCTTTGCAGGGCCAGCTGGCTCAAATCAACAAAAACTTGTTACTCTGCTCTGAAGAGCGCTCAGGCTGCTTGTGCAGATCTTGGAAGAGAAGCTTTAACAGGAAGCTTAGGCTGTCTCACAAAGCTGTACAACTGCACAAAGCTGATACAGAAGTTTTCCATCACTCTTCCATTGCACGCCTTTAGCTGTGCTTTTCTTGTCATCTTCCAGACCGGTCTGCTCTGCAGCTGCTCCCAACAGCTGCCTCATCTCCGAGTACCAGTGCCTGCCCTGCTACCCAAATCCTGCTTCCTTTCTGTCCCAAGCCCTACCCCCATACAAACCTGGGGTAAAACTCCACCTCCCTTAAAGTAAACAAACTTTCTCGGAGAGAGATGGACTTCACAGGACAAATCTATGAGATTTAAAGTGAAAGCCTCCTTTATTTCACACAGCACACAGTTTATATAGGGTTAGAGGTACAACTTATTGGCTAAAAAGGTCTCACCACAACACTCTAAAATTTCTAATTGGTTAAAAGCCTATATCTTACAAGTCCAATGTTTATATTAACTCATCCTGATGTTTTGAGCTCCATGTCTGGAGAACAGGAAGGCAGTTGAGACGTTCTCAGAAACATTGCAAGGAGTTAACTGTCGCCTGACGGGCAAATAGCAGGTGTGTCCTTGTAAGCTGGGATATCTAAAGATTCTCATGGAGCTGAAGCAGTTTGGATTGCTCAGAAATTCACTTTCTGCAAGCAATTCTTGCTACACTCCCTTGCTTGGGTGGGAGCTGCTCCACATGCTGACAAGGATGACCCTGTGCCATCCAGTCTTGCAGGGCTGAGATTGTGGCACATGCAGTTTGGTCCATAACAAAATATCCAACAGGACCAGGATTCTCAGGGTGGGGATAGGACCTGCAGACATTCTGGCTACCAGGCCCTCACTATGCACACAGAAATGTTTTTGAAAGTTTTATAATCCAGCCCAATTTGGATGGATTTGAACATTAATGAGAGGGCAATACAAAAAAAAAGACCAAAAAAGACCTACCCTGCCAGAGTAGTCAGATGACAGAGCTTTACTGTATATCACCTGAATTCTTTAAAGCCTTCAGAAAGAAAAAAAGAAAATCCTCTGCCACCTGGTTATATTCTTAGATATTAATTAAAAGTCTGGATTGAATTTCAGAACAAATCTGGCCTGGAACAGAGGCTTATGAGAAAGGTCTCAGAAAAGTTACACATCTCAGAGAGCAGTCTTTGGAGCGAGATGGGATTTTAAATAAGCTTGAATTTAAATGTTTAAATGAGGTGCTCAGCTTGAAGTTTAGCAAGTAAAGTAATGTAACTGTATCTAGTCGAAATGGGAGAATAAAGCAAACATAGGACATCCCCTTTAGAGTAAAACAGATAATGTGCAGTGGTCTGATACAAGTACAATACAAATTTGAACAGTAATCATAAGAAATACAAGAAATAGCAGAAGTTTGAATGATAGAATATTCAGTGTACAAGAAACATTATGAACACCTGAGACAGATTTTTCCTCAGCAGTCAGAAGAACCAGTAAAACAGTGAGCAGGATACACAGAGAGAAAGCTGGAAAAAGAAACAGGGGTTTTGAATTTAAAAGAGGGAAAGATGACCCAGAAAGTGTAGGGAGATTTATAGTCCACTATAAATTTTAACATAACTGGTAAGGATCTAATCTTCTTTGATGCAGGTATGCATTACATATATAGAAATTATATTTTTAACACTAAAAACCTGAAATGAGTTTTTAAGATTGTCAGTGAAAGCATATTATAATATTGTATTATTCTATGTGAAATAAAACTGATTAAATTTAAATATGGAAATTATTAAAACATACAGCTGACCATGAAGTTCTATGATTTATGGTGGGAAAAATGATTTTGTATAAAAATAAGTCTAAAATGTTCAATACTTCCTTCAACAAGACAACACAAAAACTAAGGGTTCAACCACATACTCTTGTTTCAGATCAGAGGCTCAAGTTCTTTGGATTAGGCTCAGTGCCCTTACATGTGTGTTCATGGCAATTTCACATCCACTTCTCTCAGGAACACAGAGCTATGGAATACTCTGATGATTGTTGTTTAGAATTAGTCAGAATGGTGAGCACAGGCTGCTGCAAGAAATGCTGACATGGAAACCCATATTTGTTTTCTCCAAATGAATTTGAGACATATAACCAAGGTTGTCCCATCACATAAAAAATATTTGGAGCAAGCAGGAAACTATATGTGATGTGAAGTTCATTTTCTTTTTGTCAGAGCTGTTTTGTGCGTTTGGGCATGCAGGGAAAAAGTGGGGAAGCACCTCCTGAAACACATGAGGAATTGTTAGATACCAGACAGCACTTCAGAAAAGATGAGATTCCAGACTTGGAAAGTTTTGTTGAACAGCAGAAAACAAATCCAACAGTTGTTAGACCTTCCCAATGCCCTACTCCCTTGCAAGTCCTTATCTCACAGTAAGTAGCTATTTTACTTAGAGTGACCTGGAGTCACACTGTAGAACTTGGTCTGCAGCAAGACCCAAGAGTGATAGCAAGTATGAACAAGATCAGATTCTCACAATGTGGGCGGGTGGCAAATCTTAAGGAGGCTTATAAGCAGTGTGTGGTTATAATCCTTCCACTGCTACTTTGTGCCTTCGTCTAAAATGAAGCATTTTGCAGTTAACTGACTCATGAACTCATCATAGTTAAGACCCACCTCTAAAAGGCCTGTAAAATGCCTTTGAAGATTTATTGTTTTTTAAAAAAATCTTTGTTCCTCCCCTTTGAGAAACACATTTAGGATTAGAACCACTGATATCTGCTAGTTTTCATAAATTTTTTCCTCTTTGGGCATGCTTTACCCAGCAAGTTTTTTGTACTAAAATACTTTTCACATAGGTGAGTTTAAAAATCCAATACAGTCTTCTTGAGCAAATACATGTTTTCAGCGGATGAACTTGCATCCACCTGGGGTGTTTATCTGAAACCAGGAAACTTACACTCAGCACAATGTGCAGTTTAGGTGGAATACATGACAAGTCAGTGTAGGGCTCACTGCCGACAATATTTTCCAACAATGCTAAAGCAGCGGATGTTTTCACCTACAGTGTAGAATGAGTGTCCTCAAACCCAGTGACAGTGATGCATTTTTAGCTGGGATGTGCCAGATTATAAACCCTATCCTTCTTTATAGCAGTTTGCATAAAATTGGATGATTTGGATAAGTTGTGATTTTGTAATCACAGTAAAGTTCTTTACTTCATCTCAGCTAATGATTAAAAAAATCCCACCAAACCCAGTTTATTAAAACATACTTTTTATCTGTTGTATTGAAAAGAGAGAAGTACCATCTCTTACTGATTTTTGTGATTTATCTGCAAAGAAAACATGTAAAAACATACAGATAGCCCAAATTTGAGAGGTAAAATGATGAATATGACTGGAGAGCACCCACCTGCTCTCTGTATAGTTCCCATGTATGCTCAGCTACTGCTGTGGCAAATAAAGCACTGAGAAAGACTACAACCAAAAAGCCCATTTCCATCTTTCACACACTCTTGAATTGCATTACATCTTCTATATCTGTAAAACCAACACTAGTTGTTCCAAGACCACTATGAAGTACAAGCCTAAATTATTTTCTCAAAGGTTAAAGTTTTCTGTAATCACATCAGAAAGGACATCTTTGGACAGCTTTGATATATTTCTGTCTGTTCTGCACCATCTATAATCCTCCAGATCAAAATGGTAAACAACTGCTTGAGCAACCTGAGTTCTCATCCTTTAGGCTATAAAATATTTGAAGAACTCTAAGAATATGAACTGAAGGATCATTCACAGCTTTATCAACTGAGCAAAACACACGAATTCAGAGCAATGACTAGATTTTATTTTATAAACTCCTAAATGCACACAAACGTGTTTCAGCCTCTGATTTCCAACAAGTGTCAGAAAACCCCTCTGTAAGAGTGCTTACTTTGGCTGGAGGACAACTGTTGTGCTGTGCCTCTTGTGCTTGTCCCTTGTCTTCAGGTGAGGTTGGCATGGTGGGCAGCCTGAAGCACGTGGAGCTGCACTGGGGACTAACAGGACCATGCACTGCTGGCAAGGGCTGTTTCAAGTTAGCCTGAAGGCATAAGCGCTGAGAGGCCTCGTGATCTGCAGGCTGGGTTAGATGCCAAAAATACAAATCAAATCCGTTTAAAACTCTATGCTCTAACACTGGGATCACTTTACAATAACAAACAGTATTAAGGTTTAAAATTAAAAATGCTATCTTTATTAACTAAAGCATTCAAGGTCAAGTATAACTTAGCAATGCACTCAAAACAGACAACCTTCTACTCTTGTTGCTATTTCCATCTCTTCCCTCCATTTTACAGATTTTTATTTTGTCACTATGACTGTGACCAAACTATCTTCTCTAAAAATCGTCTAGGCAGTAAACAGCATCCTGGATATCACTGAAGCACAGAATGGATCAGGTTGGAAGGGACCATGGGGGTCATCTGGTCCAGCCTTCCAGAGCACATAGCACAGGATTGCATCCAGATGATTTTGGAATATCTTCAGTGAGGGAGACTCCACCACCTCTCTGGGCAACCTGTTCCAGTGCTTGGTCAGCCGCACAGGAAAAAAGTTCTTCCTCATGTTTGGGTGGTACTTCCTCTGCATCCGTTTCTGCCCATTGCCTCTTGTCCTATTGCTTGGCCCCACCAAGCAGAGCCTGGTCCCTCCTCTTGACAACCTCCCTTCAGATATTGATGAACACTGATGAGGTTCCCTCTCAATCGTCTCTTCCATGCTATGCCTTTTAGTAACTAACAAAGCCTTCATGCTACAGACAGTGATCTCAGATCTCAGAGGAGCAAAACTGGAACCCCAGATGGTGGCACTCTTCCTGTGAGTAAGACCAAGGCCTAGGTGAATTGTAGAAAGACTTGGCACCTCTGCACAAGACAACAGTGAGCGACACACTTCTGGAGCAAAATAGCAGGAATGCCCAAATAGGAATAAAAATAAATCTCTGCCTTTGAGCTGAGCAAATTCTTGTTATTAGTATCAAGGGGAGGTATTGCATTCACAAGGATAACATCAGCAAGACAGCCTGTACGGAGGTCTGAGATGAGCAGTGAGAAGCACAATTCAGTCCTTAAGGCAGGAGTGGACGGATTGCAATACTTACTGCGACACCTGCCCGAGAGTTAGGAAACTGTCCTCATCAACACCGCCGTCCCCGGCAGCACATCACTGCACTCCCCGGCGGCGCCTGCAGGGCACACACAGCGCGGTTATCAGAGACCACCTGGGGCACAGCCCCTGTGTGCCCCGGGCACAGCTGGATGTCCCTGCATAGTCCCTGTGTGCCCCGGGCACAGCTGCATGTCCCTGCACAGCCCCTGTGTGCCCTGGGCACAGCTGGATGGCTACATGTCCCTGCACAGCCCCGGTGCGCCCCGGGCACAGCTGGATGGCTGCCTGTCCCTTACAGTCAGTTCCCAGCTGTGCACTCAAACGGTACCATAACAACTTGAGTAGTGTGCCAAGGAGATAAATATACCCAGCAAGCATAAGCTCAACCTCCTAAAACTTATCTTCTCCCAAACCAGAATTACTGATGTCATCTCAATTCTTTTACTCTTCGGGAACTCAAGATAGATGGAATAAAGAAGTTGAGATGGGAGATGAATTTGAAGTTCAAGGCATTTGGCAGCATTGTAAGATTAACCTTCTGCAGTTTTCCCTTCCATTTCAGGGGCCAGCAAAGAAATGTATTCAGGAACATGTTGGTTTATTGAAGCTAGCAATTAAAATTGTCAAAATAAATCTGTTGATTTAAAAAAAAAAAAAGCAAAAAGAAAGAAGAAGCAAAACCATTCACAAGAAATATTGAAGCAGTCTCAGTAGTGACAAGTTCCTCACCTCAGCTTTCACAGAAAAAAAAATCTGTGTTGTGAAACCTACAGGATGTGTGAAAACTTTGGACTTCAAAAGCAGATAAGACCGATGCTTTTATTAGATTTATTTAACATTATGTTGGAAACTTTATTTTCTCTTTTACTAGAAGAAGAATACAAGGCCACCTCACATGCAACTTAATGCAGAACTAACAGAATGTAAAAATGGGCCTACACAAGTATTAGTGTGTTCAGGAAAAATAATTATTTCATTACAGTCCTTTGTGACTGTGAAAAAGATGCAGCATATGTGAGATCATTATGAAGACCAAGATACAGACTGTTTTTGAACAGTGAGCATAAAGATTTTTCAGAGCATTAAATGCTTTAGGGACAGCGTGTTTCAAGCTTTTGTAAACATTTTGAACCTCTTACAGGAGAATTTTTAGCTCTACTGAAGTAAGTGGAAGTTCATGTTTATATCATGATGTTACCCATCTCTGACTTCAAATAAAGCAGAGGAAGCTTTCTACGAATAAAAAGCTTTAAAAATGTTTATTAAAACAAAACATCTTTAAAGTCCCTAGCATGATGGAACACGGGCATTTATGATTACATTGATTTTAATAAACCCTCAGAGATTAGAGAGTTAGCAGTAGCATTAAACCTCTCCGTGTTTCAACAATTAGGTATCAAACAGCAGTCACCAACTATGAACAACACATAAGGGTGAGATGGAAGCAAGGTAACTAAAAGAAGTGATATGGACTTGCTTTTCATCTCTGTAACAAAATCCTTCTGAGTGCAAGAATTCAAATTCTAACAAAGACAGAAAAGAGAAGATACAAATTTGGTTGTTTATTTAATCCCTCTTAGTGTTTGCCTTACAAATTTTTAATGGTTCTGATACATTCAGCTCACTAGAATGCTGGGCCTGAAAAATCAGGAATGTTTTGAGTCATGGCCAAAGCATGTTTGCAGTCCTACATGGAATTGTATAAGCTATTGCACCAAAGTGGTTTATTCCTGGTCTTAGCTGAGTTCCTAGTACACACTAAACTTTAAAAAAGTCATGCAAGTTATCTTGAAACAAGAAAGAGCTGTTAAGCACATCAAGTTTCAGTTCATTTTTTAGATTTAAAAAGTAAAAAACTTTAAAAGAACAAGAAATAAATCAGCAGGCTTGTCTAAGAATAGAAAGGGACAAATCTTGAGCTGTGTTGTCTTAGAGATGCAGCACAGAAAGTACAGCCAAGGCAGAATGAAGGGTAGAAAGATGAATTTACGCCACCTTAACAACCCCCAGATTTGGAGTGGACTGAGCTCAGGCCATCTCTGACACAATTAGAACCTTACTCTGACTGCCTTACAGAGCTATCTTGCAAATAGGAGTAAGTTCCAGATCTTTGTGATGATCAGTAGGAAAATTTCTTCCTTTGACTTTCCATTTTTTCCTAATATCTCTCCAGAAAACCCTGGTGTTGAGGACTACATTGGAGCAAAGAAAACTTGCACATAATTATTCCTATTTTTAAAACAAACCCCATCTTTGCACACCTTGACTCCACTGCTGCAGTCCTGTACAAGGCCAAGGTGAGGGCTACCACATATTGGCATTTCAACATAAGGATGTAGTTCAATTAATAAACTATATGATTTAGAACTCCCAAATCATTAATTTCTCAATCTAAAAGCTTATTTTTAACCTATGCAGTGTTCTTAAAATCAGCAGTCCAGACCCTTTAAAGACTTTGTGATGTTTAATGAGCACAAACATCATGTCCTGTAAATGCAAATGGATGTGACCAGTGGAGACACCTCCTTGCTCCGTGCTGTGCAAGGAGTTCTGCCATTTGCTGCCAAGTTACTGCCTTCTGATACTGTAGGAAAGGCAAAGGTTTAGAAACGATGGAACTTGAAGGTATTGGTGAATAAATGTTCTTCCATCATTGCTGAAGTGACCTTATGCCCTTTTGGTTGGGCAATGAAAACAGCCCCAGGAAATGCCACAGACAATGAAAACATATAGAAAAAGGGGGATTTGTGAGAACATTCTAACAAGAATTAGAGGAGCTTGTCTGCATCTCATCGATGTAGAAAGAAAAGAAGGAAATGTCCTTGGAAAATTTGTTTCACTGGAAGTTACATTTTTTCCTCTGCAGAGCACTACCATTAGCTTTGCCAGCTTTATCTCCTTTCTGCAAGAATTAGCATGCTTCAAAGAAGGAAATTATATGTGAACAATAAATGCAATATAGTGAGATACCAACTGAAATAACTGTCATTGTTGTCCCTGAAGACACTGAAAGGAGAGATAAAAAATTGCACCTGCACTTCAGAAACACTCAAGATCCATAAGCGCACATGAGCATCCCAGGCACTGAGACAATTTCCAGATTCTGTTGTTTCTTTTGTTAGGCATTGATCAAAATCTGTCTGGCCTATCTCTGTCCTATCAAAGGACATTATTGTAGTAGACCCTATCCTGACATTGTAGTATTTTAACAGAGTAAATGATTGCCTCCAAAACCCCATTCTTTCAGAAATTGCAAGAGCTTTAAAATCAACTTTTAAAATTAAATACTTGTAGAGATTAACTCACATGTCACAGGCAGAGTGGATGTGGGTGAAGATCCACAATCTCAGTCTGCACAAGCCTTTTGCTCCTACAAAATGAGTTAAAAGAACACAAAAAAATTACCTATACTATTCACCACATTCTGCTTATTCCCACACTAAGAGAAGACAATCTAAAGAAAAAAAAAGTAAGAAAAAGAAAGAAAAGAGAGGATGAATGTTTTTTAACATTTTGGTCTGTTTTTATAAACTTACTGCTTAAAATAGTTGGGAAAAAAATGATCCCCTGAGCTCAAATTTGTAGTCAGATATAGATCAGTGAATGCAGAGAACTTTCTTTTACCACTGTGTAGGCTTAGAGTACAATCTCCAGGAAATGGAAATCTGGGAGCTCTATTCCATAAAAGGGAAAAGTATTTAGAGGCCCTTGGCTTTCAGTGTGTTCCCTCTGCAACTCATTTTACCATAGTAGAGAAAGTTGAGTCTAAGCAGTTAACTCACCCCCTCTGAGTCACGGCTGAGTCCCCTGTAGCGAAGGCTCACAGAAAGGTGCTTCACTCCATCTCACTGATAGGCTGGCACTTGACCTCAAATGCTCTGTCACGTCACAACAAGGATATACAAAAGAGAGGAGAAATAAACACTTAAGAAAGCATTTTATTAATATGTCTTGACCTCATACTGCCTGTGGTCAGATCAAGCAACTCTCATTTGTCAACAGCAAGAGCTGCCTGTCATGCACACAGATGAACTGCACAGTCCTCAGTTGCTTTTCGTAACTTTTTCTTTGTTGTCCTGCAAAGTGGATGTCAAACATTAACTTATTACAAAGGTATCTTTTTGCACTCCTTTTTGTATAGCTATGAAAGCTTATGGCATTCATGTAACATTTTTAATTAGGTTTTGCAGCTTTGAAGTACTTAAAGACCACTAAACTTCCTTCCTTCAAACCAAGTATGAGCAAAACAGGGTGGTTTTCTTGTTTGTACCACAGACTAAGTTTTCAAAGATTATAGTTTAAGATACACAGGCAAAATTTATTGGCGTGCATTAGCTGTCTCAAAAAACTTAAAAAATCCCCAACATCACAACCAACAAACCAAACAAAACCCACAAAGCCAAATCCAGGGTATCTTAATAGAAATACTTCAATGTTTTGCGTTAGGATTCCCAAATTTTTGTATAATAAAAATATTTACTGGAAGGGGAAGAAAACCTCAAACCCACAACTAAAGCTGACTCATGTACATTCTTACCTTGTGTGACAGAAGATACTACATGAAAACTGTAACACATTTGCTTTATTGTCTGCAACACAGGAAAATATTGAATGTTTCCTACTGCATCTCATATTTATGACAAAAGAGCGGGTTTTCATGTTAAATACTCAGGTTTGCATAGCATTAAGATCCTGCAGCCAGTTTACCAAAACACACAGTCATAGCCCCCAGGACTAATACAAGGCCTCCCTGTGATAACATCAGTGTTCTGAGTCCTGCCCACATCCAAACAGCCGTACAAGGTAAAATCTGGAAGGCAAAGTGGTGTTTCTGTTTGTAAGATACACAACAATTCCACTGGGGCATGCACAGTGTGTGCAGCCACTGTGTGAATTCAAAGCATCTGTTTTCATTCTGAGAAGTACAGAGATTAATTCCTAAGCACAGAGGTCAATTCCTGAGCAACTTAATACTTCTTGACAATCAGAACACTTCCAGGTTGCAGACACAGAGACGAGGGATAAATGTGCATAATTCTCTCACAAGGGTATTTTAAAGGAACAAACTCACAAAAGCTTGAGGAAATTACAGCTTCTAAAAACATCTCTTGAACTCAATGTGTACAGATCTCCTTGGGGCTACAAGCTACACATACAGGACTTGATTTACAGAGCAGCATGACAGGAAAGAATCTCCTTGTCTGCTTCCTGTTTTCCTCATTGCTCAGGAACACATAAAGCTTGATAGTTTTCAATAATCTGTCTGAATGAGAGAAAGCAAAAGTTAGGTCAAGCAGAAAGCAAAATGTTGCTTTGATGCACTCAGGAGAATATCTCCAGTAATGGCTGGTTATGTCACTCTACTGGGACTGAAAAACAAAAAGTTTGGAAGTGAAAGATTCACTTCTCTTGCTGCAAAGCATACAGAGGAGCAGCTTATAATCCTTTTTTTTTCCCCTTGCAAGAATTATAAGCTGAATTTTATGCAGTAGACAATCAGCAAACAGATGAAGAATGCACATATTTTCAAAAAACTGAAGAGCAGTATTTCACTACCTTATTAGACTGGTAGATCCAGATTAAAAAAAAAAGATTTTCCTTTAAGGTAAGTATACTTTAGGCAGCCTGAAAATTTCCTTATTCCAGTTTTTTGTTTAGGGGCAGTTAGGAGTTAACATTGAGCAAATCAAACTTTTATAAATTACCCTGCTTTGGATGCAAATCTTTTTATGTTCAGGTTTTGGGTTTTGTTTAGCACTCTAAAGAATGTAAGGAAATGGGGTAGCATCACCTCCCTGTGAAAGCAAATGGTTTTAAAAATTGTATGCAAGTTAAAAAAAATGTTCTGCTTCACTTGTAGTTTTTATTAATTCTGGGGCTTTCCTTTGAACCAATCATCTTGAGAGAGAACTCCAGTAGGGTAATTTTAGCAGGTGAAGCTGTGGCCAAGATGCCAGACCCAGCTCTCATATGGGAAGGACAGCAAAGAGAGTTATGGAAAAGAACAGGCCTGTGAGGTTCTTAGAGAAGAGGCTTCTCCCCAGTCACACTGTTCCAAGAACATGGCACTGCCCACATTCCACAGGCTGGGGCTGTGGTAAGAGAACCAAAAGGAAGTGGCACCTCCTCCTGGATTCCAGACCTGCATCTGTTCCCCCTCATTCAATGCCTTGCTTTCAGCACAAACAGTTACACTAATTTAAGACATTCCCTCCAGAGCAGAAAACTAATATGGCCAAAGAGCATACCCTGCATGCATCTCCTTTTCCTGTGGTTGTTTTCTACATGGCCTCTTTTGTTCTTTTATTGCTTTCCAAGTGCCTGTGCATATTTTGTAGCAAAAATCAAAAAAGGCTCTTCAGAAAGTAGAAGAAACTGAATATGAAGCCATATATTCAGTTTTTAAAAACTAAGAGTAGAAGCCCCCTATACATTTCACTGAGCTTACAAAGGTTCACACTCACAGCCTCAGAGGAAGCTCTCCAGGAGTGAACCAGTTAGTTATGGTAGATCCTTTACCCCCAGGAAATTGTCTTCCAAAGCCACATAACAAGCCTTTGCTGCACATGAAGAACAAAGTGCATCAGCATCCAGGCTTGGGCAGCAAATAGTCATAACTGCCAACCAGATCTTATCATTCAACAGTTTTTAGATATGCCTCATGCATTTTAAATTTCAACTATTCACTCCTAATCAAATATGCTTTTGTAATTTCAATAATTCCTTCCCTTTTTTTATGTAAAAAATCCCACAAAAAACAACCTATCTCGATAAAAACCAACCAACCAAACACCATCCCGAAGTGAAAACTCCCCATAAGTCTACAATTCATAGGCAGCTGTTTCCATAAATTCTGTTAATTTGCAAACGAAAATTTTACCTAATCCTACACCTTACTGACCTATTTTTTTCCATCAGTGGGCTTTCAGCTTGAATGACAAGAACAAGACACGACAAGAAGCAGCAGTGCTCAGCCAGGTGTCCTCTAGGGAATCAGTTGGGCTGAAATTTGGGGTATTTTGAAGAGGTAAAATATATATATTTAGTAAAACAGGCAGTACCTGTGATATTAAGGAAAAATCAATCCCTGATTTATTGGGTATTATGCCCAAGTTACAGAATTCAGCCGGCAGTAGCAAATCTGATGATCAGAAGTCTGTCAGATCTCAAGGCAGAGTTGATATGTTTCTTAACTTGCAGATTATTTTTGATAGACTTTAAGAAAATGCAGTTTAAAGAAGAATGTGAACATGGAGTGGGTGGATATTTGGCATGGAGAATAAGAATTTCTAAGCTTAAGGAACAACATATAAGAAAGTGTGAAGATAAGATTGGGAGAGCAGTACATTAAGTGCCATTCAGAAGGGCAGTTCAAAAGAGATCTAGAGCCAGGAAGTATCTGGAGAAAAATTGATTGTCTTACAATGTTAAGGCAATGACCTTAAACCAAGGACAAAATAATAAAAAAAAAGGTTGAAAATGATAAAAATTGTTGCTCTGTTCCTCTTCCTAAACGACTCACTATTTGAAAATCCCACATAAATTAGGAGGCAGCATCAGTGTTTGTTGCATGGTGCTGATGGCCCCTTTGATGCAGGACCTGTGCACTGATAAATGGCTCACAGAAATTGTTAATAGCAGTGGCATTGAGAGTAGCAGGAGATAATATTACCACCAAACATGCTTTGGCCTATGTGAGCATCATGTGCTCAGTAACACTGAGTCAACAGAGAGTCATTTGGGTTTCTTTCTTCTACTCCTTCTCCCAGATTTGGAGGAACCCAGATATGTTTCTGCTGTCTGGACTGCATGTATTATACATCACATTCTAGTTACACATTTATTTTTGTCTGTGGTGTAGGCAGAGTTGGGAGCTGGAGACGATACTTTCTCAAATTGCAACTTGGCTATAATCTTAGTTAATGTAAAAGGAGAACAAATATGCTTGTGGGGAGAGGAGACATATGATTAAGGGAAAACCAATTAGTGTCTTTTGGTATTGATCCATCCTTGTTTGAGAAAAGCCTTAAGGTTGCTACATGAAGTAAAATTTTTGAAAGCAATTTTTATATATAAACATTCTATAAATGATTCTGTTCTCCATGATATTGACCTCGTATAATGTGGAAAAAACGACTGCCAAAGGCCTTAGAAACATAAATAAGTTAAAGGCAATTAGGGCAGAACACTATTGCTTAGTGACCCAGGAATCTTGTTGCTAGTCAAGCAAAAATTTTTCCAAATGAAGAAATTAAAAGAAATTCTTTCTTTCCCAATCACAAAGGGTAATCCCAGAGGGCACACTTTGTTGAACAAACGAACAATAAATAGCCTTCCTTGGGATCCTAAAATGCAATTGTGGGCTTTCAAGGTCTCCATCTTGCATCAACAAATGGCAAAGCAGCAAAACAAGCATTTTGTTCTCATTTTATGTTTCCTGGACACAACCAGATTCACATTTGCTTGCTTTAGTGATACATGTACACACTTTTTTTGCATTGCAAAAATGAACACACGCCTAACTCCCTTTTTATGAGAAAACAATTATGGATCTCGTTCCACTGAGTTTTTGAAACATTGCTGTACACCACAAAAGCAATATCTATAGTATCACCTTATTCAAACAATCAGCCATTGTGTGGACTTTGATTGCTGACTGCTTATTTGACTACAGTAAGTTTTATGCTACTGTAAGTTGGCCAGACTGGAAGATCCATTCCCAGATTCTGAAAGGTCATTTGGACCAACCCTTGCAAGGTCAGCCCTGAAGCAACTGGAAGTTGCTTTGGACTTTGTCCATTTGGAACTTGAAAACTTCCAAGGACAGAAATTGAAGAATTGCTGGTAGATCTAGTCCAGTGTTTAATGACCCCCACAGCAGTTCCCCCTCTTGCCCCACCCTTCCACCCAGTGGAAATGCCCCTTATGATCCTTGTCTCTTGTTGCCCTGCCATGCACCCCTGTACAGTGCCTGAGCACATCTTTTTAGCAGCATCTTAAATACTGTGAGGCTCCAGGCTAAGCAGCACCAGCTTGTTCCCTTGGCATCCCTTCACAGTGTCTGTACCTCCTGACCACCACAGGGGTTCTCCCTGGATTTACTCAAGTTTATCAACATCCTGGGGGCCAAAAACCAGATGTGGTAAGCCATACCTGATGAGAATATATTTCTACTCATCCTCCACATCTACTAAATGGACAGAATCTCAAAGGACTTCACAGCAATGTCAGGTGAAATGTAATGCCAGTGGTAAGTACTGACTGCATTACTGGAATGCAAATATTCAGCTGCTTTTTCTACTGCTCTGGTAGTTCGCTCATCCAGACTCTAATGCCCCAACATGGACCTAGGGATGCTGTATGTTAGATCACAAGAATGGCTGCTTTTGCTGGAAACAGTCCAATTTTACCCCTAGAGCACACAAACCTGCAGGTCTTGCTGTGAAGAAGCAAAGCCCAGCATAGACACCTCTTCCCTCATTCCAGCATATGATACAGCAGTGTCAAAAAGCAGTAACACTGTAATGCCACCTTTTAGCCTTTTTTCCTGGAAACAGACACAACTTGAAAGCCAGAAGCCACATTAATTTCTCTTATCAATATCCAGCTTCAGAAGCAGGTGCAATAATAATAGTAATGATAATAAAGATTAATCATGATTGCTCAATTTCAGTATTATCCAAAGAGGTAGCGTGGAGTAGGAAGTCCTCAGTGTCTCATTCTGGTGTGATGTCAATGCAGATTCAGAGCCAAAAGCCCTTTCTTGCTCAAAAGATCTATTAATACAATACAGGGTTTTGCAAACATACTTTGCAGAAGGTCTTTTGCCTGTACTGCTGAATCATCTGCAGATTTCTGTGTGATTCCTTGCCACTGAAAGCACTCTGCAGATGTAGTCACACAGCGTTATTTTCACACTATGAAGTTTTTGTGGTAAGCATTCCTGGACCAATTTAGTTTTTAATTTAAATTAAATTTTTTAAAGGTGTGATGGGAAGAGGAAGTACATTTACTGGACAGTTCAACTCATACACTTATATAAAGTCAGACTTTGCGAAGCTTGGAGAAAGCTTAGGTTTGGGGGGAGCTTTTTGTACTGGGATTTAAAAGCAAAGCCCCACAATACCCAGAGACAGAAAGACCACCCTATTACTGATGAATTTAGCAAAAAATTCAATGTGTATTTTACTGGCCAAGGAAGCAATGGATTGGATGGTCTCCCAATGAGATGCATGTATTAGCTGAAACAGAAACAAATTCTTCAGAGTCCCTCTTTTTCTAATTAGGCTAATTGAAACAGTTATAAATTTCAAGGTGAAACTAACAAAACATATTTGATTTAATAATTTAAGGAGGCTCCATAGGTGTTGCATCCAACAGGATGGTGTAGTAATTAAGATGTAGGTAAAATAAATACTCCAAGCTCCACACATCATATGGAAACACATTGTTAGCACAGAAAATGTCCCATGTGCTCATGACATGGCTGCACTTATACAGTAAAATATTCCTCTGCATTCTTTAAAAGGGTATTTTATAATGCTGCCCAACACTGAGATTAAAAACACAAATAGTAAATAAATAATATGTGAGATGAACCCTTTGCAAATCTAGAAGCCACAGCCAGAATGACAGGATAAATGATTTGCCTTTTTTTAATCCTTATTTGACATGCAGGTGAGGTGGCTTCAGGAAAATTAAACCTGAGCACTTTGTTTTAATGTGGGGAAACAGGAGAAAGCAAACTGCCTTATCACTTCAGAAAGAGAGCTGCTGACTTGCAGAAAGGTTGGTCTGAAAATGAAAGCAAACAGTTGTTTGGGGAAAAAAGAAAAGCAAGTCCCCATTTCCTGTGTTCTGCACTCCATCAGAATCCAAAATGAAGGATGATTATTGCTAGTACCAAAAAGTTAAAAAAATTCCACAGCTGCCTTTCCACTACATCTGTCCTATAAGGTCCTTGCCTACAGAAACATCATCCACTCCAATAACAGCTCTTTCTGTGTGGCTTGATCTTCAAGATACGGACACTGAGGACCCAAGGAAGATTTTAACCATCTCCTGCTGGTTTCCTCACTTCCAGGAAACACAGATATCCACTGAACATGGGCTACACTAAAGTCAGCATTTTCAAATGTGAAAGCTAAGCTTTGATGATTTAAGGGAATGAAGTATATGATTCCTTTTAATTTTAAACTTGTATCAGCAGGAAGAAAACAAGACCTATTTTGGTTCCTTGCTAAAGTTCTAGATTCAAGAGCTTTACTATTTGCACTCTAATTTGGAAACCATTCTCATTGGCTTACATCTGCTAGAGAGCATGGTAAGAAAAATAACTTTTCATTTTCTTTTAGAAAACTACCAAATACAACACCCTAAGAACAGACGGTTTTCTGACCTTATTTCTTCCATTTTCAATGATTCCAAAACCCAGAAGTAGGATAAAGATCAAAGCTATCAGAACAAGAGAGAAATTTTTATGCATTGACTGGCATGTACTGTACCAAAAAGCCACATTTTTCTGGGTGATTAGACAGCTCAGAACAAAGTTTGGAGGAAAACAACAGCTCTGCTCTTCTGGAATAGCACAAGCCAAGCGTAGCAAAATGTCCCCCATGTCCTCTGACAGAATCTTTCCCTGATAACATTACATAGCAGCACCATTCCATCCCTGATTACATCCAGGAGCTGATCCAAAAAATAATGTACCAGCCTTCTGCATAATCTCATCAACATCTATAAAAACCCCACACTCATTTAGCATGGTTTTATCAGTGCTCTGCACAGGGAGGTGAGTGCAAACCAGAGAATTCCTTCTGTGGGGAGAGAATTCTAGACTTTGGGGGTTACATTTTATACACTGGGTTTAAAGTTTCACGTCCAAACCTAAACTGTAAATGAGGGAAGTGAGAAGGTTGTAAAAAGAGGAAAGTTACTCCTTTCTATGAGACCTTAAAAGAACAACAGGACATCTCATGAGTCAAGATGTGCAACAGAAATCCCAGACCCACTGCAACTGTTCTCCCTGTCAGGGCACTCCCTCTGTGCAGGAAGAGCAGTGGGTGAGACCCAGACTCCCAACCAGCAGCATCGCTCAGTGCAGGGACGGAGGTGGTGCAACACATCTTGTTCCAGCTGCAGCTGCTCTGAGTTTGACAACTCCTGGAAGAGGAGCAGGAGACACTTTATCAGCTGTGGTAGAGCTCAGTGTTGCTGCTGTCATTACTCTAATAAGAAATTGTGTGTCTGATTATGCTAATTTCATAACTTTATATACGAGTCAAGATGGCATTCTGTATTTGCCTGATCACAAACAGTTTGTATACAATAAGTGTATCGTCTGCATCCACTCAGATTTATTGTCTTACCATTGTTTTTCTCTTCTTATATTGAAAAAACTGAACAAGATTATATTAAAGTAATGGAATGTGGCTAATTTATTTGAAATTTAAGACAGTTGCAGAAAATGAACAAAAAAGATTCAGTGATTCTAATGTATTATGATATAAAAAATACAAACCCAGGTAGAATATTTAGAAAATATGTCTTAAAAGAAGATAGAGAAACTCAGTGTAATTGTAACAATACCATAGAACTACACTAATCTTTCATAGAAGAAATGCTGAAATACTGGTGCTTAAAAAGTTTCATTATTAATTAGATACTGGGGGTTTTAGGAAGCCTCTGGACAACGTTCTGGCAAATGCCAAGACAAAAAGCTGCACATGAAGTACCTGAAGTAGTGGGAAGCAAATAAAAAGCCTTAAAGGGAAAGGTGAACAGGATAAGCAATGCTGTTCATCCTTTCAAAACACCTCCTTCAATATTTTGATGTTGACCTTGAACTGCCTTGCTATTCTGCCAAAACAAACATCTTATTTGAGGACTGATTGCTTTATAATTGTATTATCATTTAAGACTTTCATCCTAGTTCCCTACTTTTAGATAACAACTGTCCTAGATAAGAAATTAATGTAACATTTTATTAATAAACAGATGCAGATCTGAGAATGATAAATAAATACAGGACTATACAACATTCCAAACTTTACTATTTAATTAAATTTCTTGACAAAAGTCAACAAGCGTTTTAATACAAAAAATAGGCATTTTTCAAAAGGAGAAAGGTTTTGACAAAATTCTCTACCAAGCACTGTAAGGAGACTCTGCTCTCACAGGACAATAGGAAGAAAATAAAGGACAGGAGTTACAGGTTTGCCTGTCTGCTGCAGAGATTACCCTTCCCCAGGTACTGAGGTGTTCCAGAGCCATGAAGGATCTGAAAAAGAGGGTCTATACACATGACTGAAGATGAAATGGGAAAATCAGATCTAAAGACAGCCAAGGCAGTTTATGGGGCCTGAATGACAAAATGACAGGTTAAATAAGCTCCTGAAAAATTCAAATCAATGCACTTGGTGGGGACAAAAAGTATACTTGGCTAAATCAGAGCCCAGCATTATGTTTCACCAGTCAGGACAGAGATCTGAGTAATTTTGGATAGTTCCCTGAAAATAGCATTCAGCAGCAGCCAAAAAGTAAAAATTGTTGAGAATTAATAAGGAAGAGTTGAAAACATCATAGAATATGAGCCCAAATCTTTAAAACAGTTCTAGTCACATCTCAAAAAACCCCCAAGAATAAAAAACCCCAACATAAACACAAAGGGTTCACAGAAGAAAGAACAGTAAGAAATTGCAAAGTTTTTCCAGGCAAAAAAAGACAAGAGCACTGCAACTTGAAAAAGGGACAGTTCTGGACAGAAAAAGGTTAGAAAATGATGAACAAACTGCACAGAGTGGCCTATTAATTATTTGCTCCCAATTCCTCACAGTACACAAGGATGAGGATGACAAAAGCGGTTATTTATTAGGCAATAGTTAAAGTACAAAAGAGGGTCCTTCACAACAGTATATAATTAATAACTGAATTTGTTACCACAGGAAGTTGTAGAAGGATTGGAGCATATAAATCAGTTAAAAATGGATTAGACGCATTTAGATGAGAGGTACAGTGGTAGTTCTGTACAGTCTCTGGATCTGAAGAAGCCTAACCTGCAGATGGCTGAAAACAGTATGGTTTAAAGAACAGTTCTGCTTTTGGAGCAGCATGAACATGATCCTCAGGTGGGATCAGATGAATGGTTTACATGGCCTGGCTGTGGAGGTTGAGTGTTCACTCATGGACGCAGTTTCAATTTCTGAAAGAAACTGATTGTGAGAAAGTGAACAAAGGAAAATTTCCCTTTTGCCCATCATGGGTAATTAGCAGTGCTGAAGGAAGGGATGTACAGAACAACAGACAGAAGAAAATAATGAGAGAAAAATACTTTTTTTTCCCATTTTTCTAGTGAATACAAACAGTACATGCTGAGACCACAGCCAGGATTAAGATCCTGCTGCCATAGGTCTGTACTGTGCTGGATTCCTAAGTAGCCTTCTTGAAGAAATAAACATATCCCAGTCTGGAGAATGTCTGGCATCTCCTGCTTTGTCACGTTTTAGATTCTTGCATATGAACAAACTTCAGATACTCTTAGGAGGCTATTTGGGTGGCAGGTCACTGAAAGTATTTTCAGCTCTTTAAGATGCATCACACAAAAATGAACTCAATTTCACAGCCAGCACTTCTGAAACTTTGCAGTCTTACACATACATGCACACACTTGCTCACACATACACTAAATGACATACCCACTTTATGGTTGTATGAAGAAAATTCCATTTGATTGCAATACTATTCAGTAGAAGACACAAGTGCAAAGCAGTAGAGAGTCTTCTTCTCCTTCTTCTCTCCCCCAGAAGATCAAGGAGCTGAGACTGGCATGAAGGTTTATACACCTCTTGATTGCTGTTCTCCATCTTTTTTCCTACTTATTATCACAGAGCAGCCCAGTTTGGAAGGAACTTTGAAAGATCAACTGGCCCAACCCTTTGTGGGAAAGAGAGCCTGGATGAGATTGTTGGGCATCCTCAAAAACCTCCAGTGATGGGACCTATCACATCCCTGGGGAAGCTGTTCCACTGAATGATTGTTCTCACTGTAAAATATTTCTTTTTTACATTGAGATGAAACCTCTCCCTATCACATACATTTAGCTTTCCAGTGCTGCCTACACTCCTGGTCCAAAGGCCTCACATGTGGCTGAGTCAGAAAAACCACGGGAATAATCTCTGCTCAAATCAGTGGTACAGACTGGGAGGATGTCTGAGGATGCTCTTACACTCCCACTGGTTTCCTCTCACAGAATTGATAGCAGAAGGAATAAATCCAACTTTCTATGATAGAGGCTGGAACCATCTCTTCTCTTTCTCTTACTGATATTTCTTCAGTTCAGTATAAACGTTAGGGTTTAGTAGGCAAGGAAATGGAAAAAAATATAAGATTGGTTTAAGGTACAATGGATGGCCTTCCCCCTTGAGATACCAAAATTTTGAAAAAGAAATTAGTATTATTATATATCAGACACTTCACAGCTCTAAAAGTTATTTCACACTGTAAGTATTATTTTCCTTGTATACTTAGTAAATTGAATCTATAAGAGAAATTCCACAACAAGGTTGCCTTAACAACAGAAATAATATATATAACTATAATATTTCATGTACTATTGCTAGTTCTTACATCATAGAACCACAAGATCAAACCAGACAAATTATATTTAATTCTTGTCTACTAAACTTTGTAAGCAACCTACTTTCTTTTCAACAAAGCACAATCAAAGCTTCCACTCACTACAGCAAGTCTTTGAAGAGACAAAACTGTACAGTTTGTTTGCCTCTAAACTTCCGTGTTTTCCCTGTGCTGTTTTGATGAAATACTACCATACCCTTAAGCTTAGGGGGTTAAATCTCATCTCCTGCTGTACAGCCTGCAGGACAGGGGTAAGCAGGGAAAGCTCACTAACATCAGACCCTGGGAGCACAGACAAGCAAAGAACATGACAAACAGTTCTTACAACAACCAAAAGTCAGATTCTCAGCTCAGTATCCCTCTTCCCCTGGAAGCTCTCGTGTTTGCACTTTTGCCTTAGGAATTGTGATTTAATACCCATTACAAAACTTTATCTCATTTACTTGTCTCTCTTTATCAATTCAGTTAAACAGAAGTGAATACCAGCTTTGCATTAGTCCTATTACAGTTATTAGAGTTGATATAAGAAATCAAAACTTGATAAGCTGAGGGAGTGATATTTTTTTTCTTGCAGACAACACAGATATTTGCTTCCACTTATCAACTGAAAATGCTGTTTTCAGTCAAAGATTTTTCAGTTTGGATATGGCTGGATACGGTTGTTAAACACTGATCTAAGATTTCTGTCCAATGTTTCTACCAAAACCAGTAACACCAAATTTTATGTTCTGTGCAGGGGAAGGATCAAGAGAAGAAAAAGAGCCCAGATCTATTTAATACAAGAGTTATTATAATACCACTACCATCAACAGATGGAGAGGCATGAGAATATGTGTAATGGGGACCTTACATGAAGACTCACCTCAGCCTAAGGCCATTTGTCTCCCCAAGTCTTGCTCGGTTGGTTTGAGGTGTTTGTTTGTTTTTGAATAAACTTAAGTTCTTGCCCTAAAATCAAGAACTTAATTTAGGCTCTCTGAACTGCATTCTGAAAGAATCTCTCTTTTCTCAGATGACTACAGGGAAGCCCAGGGAGAGGAACTTCGTTAGGCTAAAAGTAATCTTTTTTTATATAACACCTTTCCTGAAGTGACTTACTTCAGATTGCCTTTCAAATAAATTGTCTGGAGCAGGGGGAAGAATAGTCAGCTAAAGAGAGAGAGCTTCTATCCTTCTCTTAATTCTTAACTATAATAGCTAAGAAATTAAATTCTTAAGAATTAAAATCTTAGTTCTCTTTACTGGTCTTCTCTTCTATCCAAATCCCAGGCTGCAGACATTAGGAAAATATCTTCCCAGTAGTTTTGTTTTGCCTCACAATAGAAAGAAATAAGAAAGCTAGAACTTAGAACTAGAATTACTGAATTTTCTATAAACATTTAGTGAATGTTCCACTAATCTTTTTTTTGCATCCTTCCTTTATTTCTTCTTTATATCACCTCACAACTGACTACAAACAAGTAACAGTTGCCAAACTAGCTTAACAAACAAGATATATAAATGTCTCTATTGATGCAAAAATAATTCCAATCTATCTAAAGATAAATCAATACCAAAGGTACTGTTTGATCTGTGCAAACAAGATGATGTCAAATTGTGTTGAACACATTTCTAAGGCATGTAAAGATTTTTTTTCCAACACAAACTTTTTTGTTGTTGTTAATGTTTCTTAGTTAGAACAATGTTTATTTGATTTTCCATGGAGCTTAAAGATAATCTACAAATTCGTTTTCTAAGTGTTCCCTCCAAGTGTTATGTTTTTAACCTTCTCAGAGAAAAAAAAAGTATATTTTTACAGAACAAAGAGGATAAAGTTACTAACTGAACATGCCATTTTGGTGTCTTTGTTAAAGAAAATATTTAAATTTAAAGTCAGAGCCAACTATGTTTTTTTTCTGAAATTATCATTATCCAGTTAACTCAGAAATTATTTTCTGAAGGAACAATGGAATCTAGAAGATCAAGAAACATGGCAACTACAATACTTCCCATAACAATTTATTTGCCAACCTGAGTGAATGGCACCACACTTTTCTATCACATGCATAAAAGAAATAACCACTTTGATTCTAAGTGGATGTTGATTATGCTTTTGAACTAAATTGAAGCACAAAACAAATGTCAATCACACAGCTTGTTTTAATTACAACCAGTACCTCAACTGGACATACTGCAGAGCTTCATGAATATTCAGTGACAGAGTAACCAATGACGCAATATTAGTGCTGTTGGTATTAAAAGTTTCATTTTCCTCTTCAATTTTTGAAGCAAAGTGGACGAATGGAATTTTATTTAGTGAATCATCAGGTTCATAATCTCTTCATAGTCTCTCTTGTATTACAGCTACACCACACCATAAGTCAGGCACTGGTAAGTCACACAACCTTTCAAATCAATTTACTCTGCAGGGACAGGCAAAAGTTATTTGGTCAACTGAGTTTCATGAAGATTCCCAGCTGGATTCCTTACTGGGATGGGTTAATATTCCTGAGGAAGGTCTGAATATTGAAAACATGCTGAACATGCTTTACATTGGTACAATACTCAGTCTTTATAACTGACCAGAACATTAAAATTTCACCCACTGAAATAATTCTTTCATAGCACAAATGTAGCAGAAAATTATAGAACCATGTGTTTAAGAAAGTGAGGGATAAAACAGTTCAGTTCTGAACTAGTCAAGAGATCTGGTTCTTCACCATATATTCTCACTGTATAATGATACATCTCTCACTATATCCTCCACGTATTTTGGGAAAGATGATTTTTTTTGCATTTTGTTTTTCAAAATATCTATTTAGGAATCTCAGAACATTCAAAACACTATGAACATAATTCTTCAGCTTTTCCAAAGAAACACTTGCTATTAGGGCAAAGATTGTGCAGAAGAAATGATCATTCCCCAAGGCACTTCAGTGAAATCAGCTACTGGATCTTTCTTCCTCACCTGAACTGTGTGTCAGATGTTGGTATGGTGTAATAATATTGCCTCAGGCTACATTCAAATTATTAAATTCACTGTAGTAAAACCCATTTTGTTATCTCATAGCAGCTGTCCCATCTTATGCACTTCTGAACTAAATCTCACTTTTTTCACATACCCAAACCACACTTCACTTTCAGTCACCAAGAATGCAGTTTCAGACAGAATTTTATGACATAACTTCCCTCTCTGAACATCCATCTAAATGGAGCATGCAATTCAAAGGAATTATGTTTGATAGTTATGGACAAAAATATAGTTTTGAATATTATTTAGACAGCTCAACATTGATTTGTATCTTCTAGAAATACATTCTTAGTGTTCCATATCTTTTTATCTATAACTTTTATACTAATTTTTAATGAACAATGTAATTAAAAATAGTTTATGAAGTGGCACTTAACTTAAAAACTAACAAATGGTCAACAAATATGTTAGTAAAAAACAACAAAAAAAGACTGAAATATGTTAAAAATTGTCAGAATAATAACTGGCCTCTGCAACTCTTGTATGTACAAGACTCCTATTAATTGCACTGGATGAGACTCCCAAATGGGAAATTAGCCCAACTCTTTCAATTAACAGAAGAAAAATTTAAAATGCAACCAGAAAGCTTATTACCTATCAGAGGAATTTGAGGTCAGGACCTCTCCTGGTCAGCATAATGCCCTACAGCACAGGTGAAGAAAGGACAATGAATATTCAGCAGTCTGATGGCTGGAATGCTGCAGGCAGGAGCTTTCTGTTTTTAAACATAAGAAACAAATTTACTGTTATTCACATAGAAAAGGGGTTCTTTTGTTTGTTTGTTCAAGCAAAACAAACAGCTCCTCCCAAAGAGATGATCAAGCAAAGAAAGAAAACAGGATGTTACCACAGGTTAACTTCTTTCAAATAATCACAGAGCAAGAAATCTGTGACTAACCAAAATAAAGTATGCAGTCAGTTTGCTTAAGCACAAATGAAACCTCATCCTGCCATATTCTACTGGAGTTTCCTTCAATAAAAAGGGTATCTAGAAATTTCTAAAGTGAGATGAAGAAAGACAGAAGGGGAGTTCTTCAACAGGATTACTAGCTCTCATTTTGTGAGCATCATTTGAGATGTTGGGTTTCCCAATGTTATTTAAAAACAGGAGGGAAAAAAAAAAGGAAAAAAGTACTCCTGACCCATAAACCCAATATTTGCATACTCAGAATAATCTTCAGAGAGAGTCCAGTATTTTGCTGCCTACTAAAAAAACCCCAATCCTAAAGCTATGGCAGGTGATTAAAAGGGTACCTAAAGAAGCTGGTTCGAGTGAGCAGTGTCTGTGATGTGAAACTCCTGAAGTTTTGTCAGCCTTAGATCTTGCCTCCTCACCTCGTATATGAACAAAAAAAGAGACATAATTGGGGGAGGAACCACTTCAGATGCAAGGAAATTTTCAGGGAACAGATTTCTGAGCCTCAGCCACCTTCTTCAAATGACCAGAAGGCAGAGAAGGGCGGCTGCCTCTGGGTATTACTTACTCTTCCTGGCTGAGCTTCAAAACATCTGTTGCATAAGGACAGTCTCACTAGACTGGCTGCCTCTGCCCGGGTGGCTGACATTTACTTGCCATGGGAAGAACCTGTCCACTGACAACATTCCCATGAACCTGACTGACATGCCTGAAGAGCTGAGTGACTGGAGTCTATAGCCTGTTCCCAAAGACTGCAGAAACCTCAGAACTTTTCCTTTTAGGCATTGCAGACTCGATTGAAAAGTCTGCAAAATAGAGGAGGGTCTGTGTTACAATCTATGAGTGCTCTGCACTGCTTTGGAAGGAAGACAAACATGGACTGCCACCATTAGAACTTGGTGTGAAATGACAGGAGAGTTATCAGTCTGTAGCTTTTGTGATCTGTTTCACTGACATTTACACAAATTTTCCAAAATATCAGTGCACAAAAAGACACCTTTGTAACCTGTATCTCCCTACCATTAAGAAACAAGTTGTTTCTAAGCAGCTGAGCTATGAAAACCTTTTCTTCAGGTATTGTATTTTGATGATTTTGTGTCTTATCTCACTCATAACAAGCTCACTTGTCTCCTCATCTCCTGCCAATCTGGAGGGCTAATGGACAGCATTTGCTGTGCCTGTTTTTAAGCCTCAGACGTGCCCCATTGCCAGCTGGCAGATCAAACAGGATCCATGGTAATTTCAGCTCTCAGTGGAGCCTTTCCCCTTAGCAGCTCTAAGCTGGGTCTCTCCTCTTTCCACACCACTGATTTTCACTTGCAGGAACATAAAATTTCTGTGATCCTCTCCTGAGAATTTCAACAAGTTGGACAAGTTCAAAGGGTACTGGGAGGGAATGAAGGGAGGGCAGGGAAGAAGGGGGAAGGTTAGTTGGCTGACAACCAGAATAACAGCACAATTTCTATTCCAAGGCAAACAATACCAAAAATAGATTTTGAAAGAATAAATGCATAGCTAACACTTAAAGAAACCTAGTGCACAGTATATAAATGTGTCTTTATCTGACAGCCACATTATACTTTTTCCCTTGGAAAAAGCTTACGTAGCCATGTTATCTGTTCAACTCTCCCCCTTTTACCCCTCCAGTTCCAACCAAAGCTGCTGCAGGGACTGGCAGGTATCAGGCACTTGGCATTTCCATGGCAGATGCAAGTTCAGACATACAGCATCCAAAACAGAGACTACATAGAACAGCTTTGAAATACAGAATAAACTGACACCATAATAGTTGTGGTGAGGGTGCTGTAGACACAATTCTAAAGAAAATCAGGTTTCTGTGTTTCAAGTATTTGACAGTTTAATGAAAAATAAAAGCTACAGTTTCTAAGTCTTCCACATCTTGTCTGTTGTCTTCTCTCCCTCCCCATTTAGGTTACTCATGGAACCAAATATGCTCAACAGTAAAAGCTACCATGCTGTACATGAAGCACAGCTGTGCTGATTTTACAGGCACCGTGTGTTGCCACAGAAGCATCTTACTTACAACCTTGGCAAAAAAAGATAACTTCTGGAATTTTAAGAAGAGTTTAATAAACAAGTAACAATAAATATTTATGGATGTAATGTTCAGACTTGCCTACTATATCTGTTAAAAAAAACCCCAACAACCAACAAACCAAACCCACAACCAGTGCTGTTGACATTTTTGTTTAAGAATAAACCCATTTGAAAGGTGATTGCCCAGTTCTCCATGCAGAATTGTTGAGAAGGAAAGTAAACAAAGAATCCCCATAGAGGTTAGAAAGACACACACTTCCACACTTCTGGAAGTTTGTGCAGCTCTAAAGCTACAAAATGTCCCATTTCTCAATGGTTAAAAAGAAAATTGAAATATTACAATGTTACAATTAAATCCCAAAGGTGCTCAAAATCCATTACAGAAACACACTGTAATGAGATTGCAAATACAAGCTAATAGAAATGAGAGGGGTGCAACTATCAATGTAACATTGCAACCCTTATTTTGAGAAAATCCGTGTACCTGGTAGTAGTTTTTACCAAAACAAAATATGCCAAAGGTACTTAGAAGTACTGGACAATTTAAGTGTGCCCTCAAACTATACCACAGTGCCTCCAAGAATTACTTCATCTATATGTTTACCAGCATAAACACCCTTGAACAAGAGCATTAATCAATAGCTAACAAATGAAATATAAATTAAAATAAGCATTTCTACCACTGATACGTTCCTGCTATCAGACCTCTCAACTGGATTGTAAAGCATATATTAAGGAAAACTCTTGAAATAACTATGAGACTGTTGTGAATCACCATAAACAGATGAACACACTGTTCTGCAGTTTGAGCCAATCTCATTTGAAGATTCTTCAAGCAAAGTGGCATAAACAGAACCAAACAGTTCTATTGCTTTCAAACAAGATTCCAATTTTTCCAAGTCTTTTCCCTAACATTCCTCAGCAGAAGAGAGAACAAGGCATAGAAATGTCTGAAGAAATCATTCAATTCCATAACTGCACTTAGAGTTGCCAAAATAACATGCCTTCCTCTGCTAGCGATGCTTTGTGAAGGAAGTTGTATTTCCTGCTCTCTTCAAGAAGCAACTGAATGTTCAAGGCTTTGAGCCTCGGACAGATGCTAAAGATTCCATTAGCTACCATAGAATTTATTTTCTTTTTCAGAGCAGGGTTCCCATAACTCGCTGAAGAACAAGGGCATTTCACACTGACTATTGTAAGTCAGGGAGGAAATCTACACAGGGTGGTGCACTTTGTATTCCTGTGTTCACATTTGATAGAATGGGACTGAAGGAATTTAGAGAAAGGTCAACATTTTCAACAGCTTGTCTTGCAGAGAAATGGGAACTTCATCAAAATAATGAACTCTGCCACACAAGGCATGAAGTAACAACTGAATTAAGAAGGGATCCAACTGTCCCATTTGACACAGCAGCTTTGGAATTTATACAATTAGGCCACATGACAGCGAAGATCACCTGGAACTACAGGGAACTCTGCCCTCCAATACACTGAGCATCTCTGTCACATTCCCAGGCTGACAATCTCCCTGTCCAGGAAAGGGCTGGTAATACACTGTGGCAATTCGTACATAATTTTTGATATTTTTATTGCTATAGCAACTGAGTGTAGGCATTTAAACATAGCAACAGACTTTTTATAGCACTTTCTTGGATGTCAAAATGGCATGCTGTTTTATTTTCCAAGCAGATGCTCAGAAGATAAGTACACAGGATGATTGCACAGTACCCACCTTCAAAAGAAAGAACTTCAGAATTTCTGAATCATATAAGCAGACAGATAAGTTAAAGGTGTATTGACAGTTTCAAGGATTTTGTTGTGAGTTTAAAGGACTTTGTTCTGAGAAGGCATATCACTAACTACTATTTGAGAACAAGATTATGTGAAAAACTTGGTGGATCTGTGTCCATTTTGTAAAAACTGTACAAGACATTTACCATGTCCTGCTCTGAAGAGAAAAATGCTCCATCAGTTCTGATCTTTACCTTAGAAAGAAAGAGGGGAATAGTCGTTATATTAAGTGGAGCCAGATTCTTGGGAGGGATTAAAATCCACTGAGACAGACCCTGAGTTCATGCACATGGGCAAAGCTCCACACATTCCAAACACTGCAACAGCAATTTACAAGTGAGAGTCTGGCCTGCTGTATGGTCTGTTCATGGTAAGAACCACAGAATTACTAAGATTGCTAAGAATCATCAAGGGTGGAAGGGACCTCTGCACATCATCTAGTCTAACCTCTCTGCCAGGGCAGGGTCACCTGGAGCAGATGACACAGGAATGTGACCAGGTGGGTTTGGAATTGGCAGCCTGTTCCAGTGCTCTGCCACTCTCAGTGTAAAGAAGTTCTTCCTTGTGTTGAGGTGAAACATCTTGTGTTTTAGTTTAGGGCCATTGCTCCTTGTATTGTCACTGGGCACCACTGAAAAGAGTCTGGCACCACTCTCTTCAAAATCCTTTGAGATACTTATGTGCATTAATGAGATGCCCTCTCAATCTTCTCTCTCCGCACTGAATAGGCCCAGCTCCCTCAGTCTCTCCTTGTAAGAGAGATGCTCCAGACCTTTACCCATCTTTGTGGTGTCTGCTGGACTCTCTCCAGTAGCTCCTTGTCTTTCCTGTACTGAGGAGCCCAGAACTGGACACAGCATTCCAGATGTGGCCGAGGAAAGGGGGAGGATCCCCTCTCTTGACCTGCTGGCCACACTCTTCCCAATGCATCCCAGGCTACCTTTCTCTTGTATAGTACTTTTTCTCTGGGTCCTTTAAGTTCTGTATCATTTCTACAAGTGATCAGTAAAAAACACCACTGGGTATTTAAGGTAACTCCTGAACACATTATTAGATATGAAAATACCAAACAGCAACAGAATAGATTTCCTGGGGGATCTTTAGGTATTATTCACTTTTCTGTTACAATTATATGTCATTGTATGCCATTTTACCAAGAAGAACATTTAAAATCTATTAAACAGGAAATGTCAAAGTCTTTTAAAAAAAATGAATCCAAAATGTCAGAAGATTCTTATAAGAATACAAAGTTGTTAATATTCTGGTGACTCTATTTCATTAGCACACAATATATGGGTTTTGGAAGGGACACTTTGATGTTGTGTTTTATGCAGGAGAGATTTCAAACAAATCCCAAAAGCTCAACACGCAGATAAAAGCTGAGTTTTACATGTTGAGGTTTTAGACTATATCCCACAGATTGTTTCTCCCTGTCCCTTACAGATATTTTCACTTAATTCACTGAGTAAACACAGAGCAGTTTTCAAGTCTTCCTAATCTTGCTTCAAGTTCCTGAGATACTTGGGAATTCTGATATATCTGTCTGGTTTCCTACAGTCTGTTCCACCGACTACTGCACCTACTAAAAACAGCTTTTAGAGCAATGCTGATAATTATATCTATCAAAGAATAGGAACGATAAGTTTATGAAGTGCGAGAGCCCTCAGAGGTCACAATGTTGGGCACCACTCTGCTTGCATAAGGGAACTAGGCACAACAATGTAGGTTTGCTTCCAAGAGTTTTCCAATCTGAGGTGATGTACAGAACATCAGTTTGAGTCAGTGTCTCCTCCGGGGGCAAATCCCACCCTCCATGGCTACTAGGCCTCTCATTATTTCATGCTATTTTGATGAGCCCAGAGGTAAGTCACTTTCATATACTATTAAAAAAGAAAAATACAGGAAATTCATTGGCTGAAATTGTGAAGCATGTATGCATTTTTATACGTTGTTAAACTGTTTCCCTCTCTCTCCACAAGCTCTCCTTCCACTTATGGCTGCACACTTCATTTTCATTTTTCTGTTCAGCAGTTACAGCACAGTCCAGCACAACTTTGGATGTGTATACATGTACCTCCTTCAAAAATGGCCTTCACAGAGACATTTCAGAGAAACTGGAGGAACATTTGAAAATGAAATAGTGGATTTTTCTTTTCCAATATTTCAGAAAAATATCTCATTCTACAGATCTTGTAATTTGTTAGTGCATCTCTAGATATTCAAAATGGGTGAAAATAGACACCCTTCTCCTACTCAGATTGTCCTACACTGCAGACTCTCCTTTCCTGCTAACCAACACAGTCTTTACCTTTGTGGTATTCACTGAGAGCCTGGTCTGGCACTGCTGAATTCAATGGAAACTTTGCTGACGACTTCAAAAGCAAAGGCTCAGAGCTAAATTCCCCATGTATAACTTCAGCATTACAAAACATTCTGCAGAATTGTATAAACAGTAATAATTTTACTCAGAAGACAAGCCTCTACCCCATAGCAGTTGCTGTTCTTGACCCAGCAGCACAGAATTTTTATCCTGTATTCATGTCCAGAATGCAAAACATTATACTGGGTAAGAAAACAGTGTGCAAGTCTCACACAAAGTGCTTTCCCAACCATTACTGTTTGTTATATCAGCTTTTCAACCCTTTTGCTCTTTGCAGAAGTTGCAGTAACTAGCCCAGGGCACTCTATTTTATAGCCATGAGACAGCAGCTCTGTTTGGACAATCACCAAATGTATTTACATGTAAATTAGGGGACAACACTGATTTTAAAGTATTAATTTGTATCATGACAAAACACAACAGAATATGCTTTAGCATTAGTTGAGGGGAAGAAACTTTCAGGTTTCTGTACACACTTGACATACATTAGCAGGCAGGTTTGTATTCTCTCGCTGCTCCTCTCATCAGCCCTGCTCCCAGCAATCTGTGGTAGCATTAAAAACCATCACATTCTACAGGCCTTACTTTTCCAAATCCACAGATGATCTACAGCACTACATGTCCCTGATGACTTGTGATACTTAAAGACTTTGTGTTTTGTACATTTTAAGAGCAGGTAAAAGCTCTAGTAGATGGTAAATTATTCTTGATTTCAGCTGTTGGTTGGGGAGCTGTGGTGGTCGTTGTTTAGATTTTTCAGATATTTAATACATTTGGAAATTCCTAAGTAAAATGAAATTTCTCAAACTATTTTACAGATTGTAAAATTAATGACAGGCATATTTAAAGTAAAGAAACATATATAAAAAAACTCCTATTACATCTATCTACTTCAGAGAATTAAATCCAAGGATGCTTCTAGAAGTCAAGCTCTCCACCAAAACCTGAGGCTACAAGTCCTCTTGCTCAAATATCAAATGTCTTTCTCCTTTTCAGAATTCCTAGGAAATACTTTCCAGGGAGAGAAATGGATTGTTTCAGAGCACTACCATAAGTCACAGTCTTAGATCTCCACAACATACCACTACACATGTACACAAGCAGTAATTCTTGTCTTGAGTTTGTAAGCTTACAATGATGCATCACCCACTCAGATTTCCTTTCTGTCAGTGATACTGAGATCTCTTTGACCCACTTTTCAAAGGAAGCACAAGCAGAGAAGGCATCACAAGGAAATTCTTCTGCTTAGTTTACAGGAAGGCCACAAGTTAGGACAAAAAAGAGATCTCTCTCTGCCCACAAATTCCACTGAGCTTTAAATAGCCCAGAAACCTTGAAACAGTAAGGATTTTCTTTCCCCTTCCACTCACAAGCCATTTGATGCTTCTTTTCCCTGGAATTCTACACCTCTCTAAGAACAGCAAATAGATGAGGCAAGAGAACTCCAGAACATGCACATATGACCCTTGAAAGAAGAAACTTTCACATCAATCTCTTCCCAGTACCAACTCCCTACACCTCAGTTGCCATGCTTTGTCTTAGCCAGTTTTTCAAGAAGTTATTTGACACAATACTATCCATCCTTAAAAGCTGCCAGGAAGCAGACTGGTCCAAAGGATCAGGAAGAGGCTGGTGCTAAACATTGGAGCTATGAATCTGGCTGCCAGATAATTCTCAAACTCCACTGGTTTGGTCCCAGATAAATAGGACTATAGTTATTAAAACTGACTCAGACACATAAAAAGATAGGAGGCAGGAGGGTGTGTAGGTTTCATGTCCACAGAAAATTTAGAACTTAATCCAGTAGGATGTAAAGCAGATGGATTTTTATGAGTCAAATACACTGATAATTCCTATCAGAGTGCTGATGATAACACACAGTTTTCACTATGTACAAATAAGTAACACAATTGTACTTTCTGCACAAAATGACACTTATTGTCATCATAATTTCTTTACTGAAGATAAATTTACACATAGGCACAATAATATATATTAAAGTTACAAAATAAAAAAGAATTGCATGGAATAAGAACAATAGTTGCTGAAATGCTCTAAGATACCATATATTAGAAACATATCATTTATACAGACTTGGAGGAGTTAGACACAGATAAAATTTGAACACCTTCTAAAATATCATCTAAAGTTATACATCCTTGCACAAGCTGAAAGGGTGCATGAAATGTCACAAGTAAAGGAACACATGCAAGACCAGCAAATCAGAATGAGGGCCTTTGGAGGCTATTAAATACAAGAATAATAAAAAGTGAGGAGGCTCTAATATTCAGCATTTAATATACTGGACTGATTATAAATATCCACTGTTGGTTCTAATAAACTTAGATTTCTATGAGTTTGTATAATAAGATTATTAAGCTCCAAGTTTGGTATAAGTGTTGACTTGGGATGTAATTGTTGATTTAAAACAGGAAGGTGAGCCAGAAGATTAACCTAAAAGTACTGAGCTGTTAACTAATGATAGCCAGAGAAAAATAAAACTATTACAAGTTTTGCAACAGAATCTGAAATGCTTTAACAAGTAAGATGCCTTTATCACATTCTCTTGAAGCTGGATGAAGAAAACTGTCATTAAAGCAAGCACATGTGCCTTAGCAAATACAAATGCAGTAACTGCCAGCACCCACAAGAACACTATCTATGCTCAGAACTCTAAATTCACCCAATCTCTGCATAGCATACACTAAAAACTACTGTCTAATCACTCTGCAAGGATGGAAATTTGCTATTGATTGCAGAGAATTTTTCAGCAGGTGAAGCCATACTATACACATGTATATAAATCAACTCTCTAACACAAGTTGTTACTAATATGAGTTAGTAGCAGGAACTAAGTCTTCAATTTCAGCTATCATTTCCTTGCACTGACCTCATTCTTTCATGTTGTTTACATTCAGCTGTCTGGAGAAAAAAAAGACCTTAACCTACACATTAGTAAGTCAAAAATGTGCTTTAATTTGCCAAGAAAATAAAATACGCTTCATTGCAGGGTACCTACCAAACAGCACAGATAAAATCGAAGACTGAAATATCAAGAGAAGTAAACAGTGAGGTCTTCTATACTAAAGCAAACATGCTTTAATATATGAAGGTGGATTTGTTTTCATTTTCTGTACAGCATTCCAATTAGTCACAACTTCACATTCTTAATTTACATCTAACAGGATTAAAACCAAGCAAATACTGCATAGAGAAATGGCTTTTAAAAGATGAGTTCCAGACAAGTAGGTAATCCACGAACATGAACCACTTTGGCACTATTAGAAGCATGTGAGAAGGAAAGTCATACAACTAAAAAAAAAAGAGACATAACTATTTATCTATAACATGTATTACTCCAACTAAGACTATTGGTTAACAATGCAGATAACAGGATTTGTGAATCAGGTTGCCTTGAATTACTATGTACCTTTATTAATCAAGTCTCAGTGTAATTAGCATGGCTTTTTCTCTTTCTTTCTTGTACAGTCCCAAACAGTGTGTAAGAAGAACGAGCTTTCATTAACTACACCCAGTTTTTAAGCAGCTAAAATCTGAGGTAGAATTTGAAGAGGGTGGGGGGAAAAGGTGGAAAGAATCAGCTACTCGGTATCACAACAACAAGGTACTGTACCTTTAAGGAGGGAAGACGGTTCCGTTCTGTTTCACGGCTGAAAAAGAGCTTATTCTCGGTTATAGAGATGACTTACCTAAAACTTGAGTTATTCCTCTTTTTCCCTCAGGCCAGCCTCTCTTGCACTCTGGGGAGCTTTTACCATTTAAGGTCAATGTTACATCTGGCTCTGGTAACTAAAGCTGAAGCAATTTTTAACTCAGAGATCCAACAGGCTGCCTAACATTAGAATGAGAGTTTAAATTTAAAGAAACTCTTCAGAAAGCCTTTCTTGCCTCAGAGAATTACAGAATTAAAGGCTGTCCTATTCTGGTATAAGTAGTCTGAGTACAACACAATGCAGACATCCCCATCAGCATTCTTCAAGTTCAGTGCATGTAAGCTCTACTTACTCATTTCTGATTAAAACAGGCAAGTAGGAAGAACAGATGAAACAGTTTACATCATGTTATGTTAACCCTTAGAATTTTTTACTGACACAGATGCTACTATTTTTCATTCCTCTCCCCCTCCCTCCCTCTTTGGTCAGAAGGAGTCTAAATTAGAGAGCAAATACAAGGCAAGTGAACTTTTAAAGGAAATTGGCTTCAGTCCAGTCATGGGCTCTGCTCTCCACTCACAGAGTATGAACAATTCCTGTTGAAGTTCACACAAGTCATTTGTATCCCATGAGAGAATGTAGCTACAAATGGAGCATGAAGAGGGAAAAGAAACCCAAAACATTTACCACACTATATGCAGGTACCTGCAGAGGAATCACGTGCATGGGATTCAGAGCTCTCAGCTCTAAACCGGACCCAGGTCTTACTTCAGCCTCTTTAGTCAATTCAGACTATTTATTTGTAACTATTACAATTACATCCACCAATCCTAAGAGTTCTGCTTGTGCCAGGTGCTGTGAAGTTATTAAACATAAGCAAGCCAAAACCTGTCCAAAAAAACTTTCACAACTGAAGTAGACACAAGAAAGAAGAGGGTGGGAAATGTCAAAAAATAGCAGCAGATTATGTAAAATTATTGGATAGTAAGTTTGGAGGGGATATATTAGGACTGTTTTAGGAAATGGAGCAAACCATGATATGAAATTAGCTTCTTTTTGACAATGTCTAATGAAAGCAGTGAGGCAGGAGCAGATCACACAAAGGAAACTAAGGATTTGGTGCTTTGACTTGGAAAGCACACTCCACAGGGCAGTCGTGCATGGCAACCTGAGGATGCTTGTAGGAGAACTGGGTGAAGATGAGTTGATGGCAACCTCACACAGTCCTGTAACATAAGGAAATAAGAGAGGCTGGGCACCTTCTCTGTGCCACATCAACCTTCAGCTTGCATTAGGAAGCCTGTTATTCAACACTTAAGATATTCTTAGTGCCCAAAATCAACATAGTAGAAAAAGGTTCTGGAAAACTTCTCTACCATTAGCATTTAAGCTTGGCTCCAACATAATAGGAGGAGTTTTTTCAAATGCCATGTCAGGTTTTCATGTCCTTTGTCCATTTACAGTCCTCTGCACCATTACTGGCTCTTTGGCAAGGCATTTTAACATGCCTCCTTTTGTCTTCTTGAATTACTATTTTATTACCCACAAAGTCAAGTTCTGAAATAGGTTCTTGTGACTCAGCATGGTTTCAGTCTTCCACCTAGTTATCTGCAGCTACAGAATTTGTACTAGCATCTGTATTTCATAATTTTTCAGTTTTATTTTCTCAGAGATAAGAACTTTAAATCAAACAGCTTTTATGGGTAGAAATAGCTGCAGGTGTTTTCATTTAAGCTTCTGAGAATTCCCATGTTTGGGAGATTTATTACTTTTTTATTATTCTTTTTAAAGATCCTATGTTTCAGGGCTTTAAAATACATTGCATTAAAATGTTGCTTATTATCCTTTCTGCCCATACATACTCACCATCCATAAGGACAAGTCACAATTACATGCTCTACTTTTTATTTAGTGACTAAAGTATAAAGATTATTCATCAGGCAGGCGAAAAACTTGCAGCAGAAGTGATAATATTTGCATTTAAAACTGGAGTTCTCTAACACAAGCATTCATATTTCATTCTAAAAACATCCCAAAGTCTTCTTATCAGTTAAGGCTTTTGTCCAGCATTTGTGTCAGTGTCAGGTCCACCTCACAAATAGCATTAAGCATGAGCAATTTTGTTCATTTAATCAACTGTATTAGCCATTCTCACCATCTTATTTCTCAACTGCATGGAAAAACCAGTTAACTGAGTTAAAATTCATGTCCAAGTTCTGCTGTGTCCCTTCATTTCCTTGCACAGCATTTTCCTGCTAATTTAAATATGTAATCTTGCATCAGATTTGTGTTTTCTGTGGGTTTTCTGGCTTGTATTTTGCTACCATTATAGAGTCACCTTATTTGCTGGCACCATTATGCAAATCTCTTTTATGTATGGAATTCTCACCTGCCAGCTTCATCCAGATAGGAGGAAAAAATAAACAAAGTAAGAGCAAGTCTGATAAGTAAATACATGAAACAAAAAATATACAAGGCAAAATATGCAATAAAACTTCCCCATCTGTGACTCTTTCTGCTGAATACTAAATCTCAAATAGAATCCAGAATAATTGAGCTAAAATGGATGCCAGTTCAACAGGGTGATATGAAGTCAATATTCACTCTGCCAGTCAGCTGAGCAGCAATGCTGGTTCATTTACACAAAATGGAACAAACCTTTATGACAATTTAATAGCATTTATGCAGCAAAATTTCTGGATGAATGTTCTGGAAGGCAGGGGATTTGCTTTCAACTTTCTGCAGTGAAAGAGAAGCACCTCACCTGAATCAGGAATTGAAAGAATATGCAATTGCAGAGCCTCAAGAACAAGGTAAAGCAATGTTTGCTAGAGTTCAGTCATCCTAAAGAATACAATATATTGACAACTGTGTGAATAAAGTTTGCTTTGAGGTCATGCTTTGAGATACAGGTGATCCTGTAAACTAGTCCATGTTACACAGAAAGATTTGAGACTTCAGGAAGAAGTACTCGAAGTGCCTGCAAAAAACTCTACTCATTAAGCCTTAATCAATTTTTTTATTTATAAACCTAACATTTTTCTCAGTCTCAAAAAAGCCAGATAATAACCTCTATATGAGAAACAGAGTCCAAGAAACAAAATGTCAATCTGTTTTCTACCCTTCATTGCCAGATAATCAATGAAATGATCCAAACTGACAAACAGTTTAAATGGCCAAGTCTTTCAGGAAAAACCTTACACAAGGCATCTGCAGCAACCATCATATATTCATTTCCCATATTCATGTCTTAATTTTTTTTCTTATTCCTCCCTTTAAGAAAGGGGTTTTAAAAATGATGTTCCAATAAAGCACCATATTAGGATGTTTACAATCCCTTGAGGGAAAGCAAAACAGTATCAGAAATTTAAACCTTTGTGGGCAAGGAAGTTACTCTGTTTCCATGCCCTTAAAATCCAGCCTGTCAAGAAGCTAAATATATCAAATATGATTTAGCACACATAGGTCATGGATGCATTTCACTTACTGTAATTAACTGTTTGCTGAGGTTCAGCTTTAATTTCTGTTAATAGTAATTGAAGCCTTAGCATGTGTGCAAGCAAAGTGTTTACTACATCGTTACAGGAATGTCCTGTGTTCTACAGAAAAGCTGCCAGGGAAGATGATCCAAATGAAAAAAAATGCAATTATAGCTTTAATAATTTTAGGAGGAAAAAAGAAAAAAGGTAAAGGTTTTCAATGAAAGAAAATATTCCAGAAGACTTGGCACAGTCATGGCCACTGGATGAGTAATTATCCATAGAGAACAGCTCCTGTCAGAGCTCATTTTCTGGTTTGATTTTGGGGGTAGAGAGGTGAGGGGTTAAAATGGGATCAATGGGATCTACAATAGTAGGATTTCAGAAAAAGAGGAGGGATGAAGTTTGACAATGCTTTTTCTGGAGATCTTTCTAGAAAGTTGAGATTAAAAATCACTATGACTAAGCTCTTAACTTGTCTGTGAGAAGTGAGACAGAAATTAAGAATTAGGAGAAAAAAAAATCCAAAGGATTTTCTCCCTCCCCATGTATGTACATGCATATAATAGCACACTGCATACTCTGAAGTGCAAGGGAAACAGACCGGGACTGCACAATAATCTAGGCCAAAATAGTAAAAGTTTTATTTCCTGAATTCAGTATTCATATTGAATTTGGACTTCCTATCATATTCCAGCAAAAAAAAAAAAAAAAAAAAAAAAAGGAAATTAAAATAAACAAACAAGATAATTTAATCCATAGAAAGAAAAGCATGAATTTGCTTTTTCTTAGGAAAAGTATGCAAAACAGACTTTTTTTGGTAAGCTGACATCCCCTTGATGAATTAATCCTCAATTATAGTTCTTAATCACATGTGAAACTTGATATCAGCATATCCCCTATCCATATTGATCCAGAATTCTTGCAGACTCAATTAACAGCCCTAGGCTTTAAGAATTAGTTGCAGGGTGAAGAGCACATTTACCATATGGTAAAAAAGAAATCATCAGGAAGCAATGTGGGAAGCTTTATTAGGGACACTCTAAGTGATCTCCATTCCTACAGCAGAAAGTAAAAATAAGTAAAAACTGTGACCAGAGACTGATTTTGGTTAATATTTGTTTTCAATGCTGGGATTTTACTTTTTGTCATTTATTCTAAAGTTTCTATCCAGCTTGTGAAAAAACCCCCACTAATAAAAAACTTATTCTGCCTCTTCCAGTAGAATTTTAGAGAAAGCTTCAACATACATTTCTGCTGACTGGATGACTGGTGCTGCCAGACTGTTGCAGGGTTCATCAGAGGGTTTGTGCCTTTGTACTTTTCCTTAGAGAATTTTAAAGTAGTGCACTTAAAAAAGCAAACAAAGAAGAGCATCAATAGGAATGTCAGTAGATAAAATTGTCTGTCACCTCCTATTGTAACACTGCAGCTTTGCAGTTATTTGAGATGACAGAACTGTGATAATTTGTGTTTAAGTGATTGGCTTCAGAATGTTGATTTTCAGACAGCGTGGTTCAACTCTTTCCAAAAAACTGGGCACGTGTTAAGGGTTTTGAAGTTTCAGAATTCCAAAGAGACAAGCAAAAGTCCTGGTTGCAAGCCCAAACTGAATCCCTTATATGCATAATAATTGAATCCCTTTTCTGTAAAACATCCTGGGCCTTTTAGTATCACCATATGTACATAGCTAAATGTTTGTCTGCATCAAAGCATTGCAAGAAGAAAACCAGGATTAACAGAACAATTTATTCTGTGTTTTTATGGTTTCACAGAGAAGTAGGTGTTGGGCAGAGGACTGGTTCTTCATTCTTTGTCCCCATTTAAAAGGATGCATTTCCAGTGAGAATTTCCCCTTGATAGCCCTTAAATCACATTGCATTTCTGTCATGCCTCCAGAGCTGCCTAACACACAGTTTTGTGTGGTTGCAGATATACCGGTATCAACATGAGACCCTAAAATTATATTTTCTCTTCCTGCTCCTTTCACACTCCCTTTTTCATCCTTCCCTCTGATCTAGATTGTATCCTTTTCACCTCAAATCTAAAACCTGATACCTCCTCTCTACATTTGTTTCTGTATTTCAGTTTGATGATATTTTCCTCGTGGGTGTTTATTAATGAGAAACCACTGACTTATTTTTCTCTTCCTAAGATCCTCTTCAAGGTGAACGTCCTAGTGCTAAAAGACATAAGTGGTTTTGCTCTATAATGCCAGCAAAATCACGTTTGTTTGGGTTTTTTTAATTACGAGCAGTATTTTCTAATTTTCATACACATATTCACAAAATTATAAAAAATAAATGTTCATCTGTTCTTTTAAAAGCCATGTTAAGCCTAACAGCAGTCTTGGATGAAGAAATTCAGCACCGAAAAGATCTGATAAACAGATAGCCTAACCTATATAAATATATTCATATAAAAATCATTGTCACCTTGTGATATACTGAACTTTACACAAAAAAAGAGACTGATATGCTTTTACTGGGAAATGCATATTTTGAGTTGAATCATGAAACACTCATCAGTGCCATAGAATCATAGAATCACAGAATCGATTGGGTTGGAAAAGACCTCCGAGATCATCAAGTCCAACCCTTGGGCCAACTCCAGTCCCTT
>JAWWEV010000167.1:10146593-10200652 GCA_035583235.1 Hafferia zeledoni | reverse complement strand
AAAGGGACTGGAGTTGGCCCAAGGGTTGGACTTGATGATCTCGGAGGTCTTTTCCAACCCAATCGATTCTGTGATTCAATGATTGTCATCCTAGATTTGGAAGGGAAGGAAAAGGCTGTCACAAGAAACAGCACCACCTGAAAGAAAAAAAAAAACCCTGAACACATCTGGAAGTTTTGCCCCCTGTCAAAACAATAGAACTGGAGTAGAACAACTGAGCAACAGGTTCTTATCTGCACACAGATACCTGGAGAACATTCCTCTCAAATCCAAATTTGGCAGCCAGCTAAATAGGAGGAGCAGAGTGACCATAATTTGAATTTTACATATCAAACTCTATCAAAATTCCTTTGGTTTGTGCCAATAAGCCTTCTCACCAACAGGAATTCAACTGGACTGAAGTGTAACTGTTTTTGCCTCAGAGATTGAAAAAAACCCCTGTAATAAATTAATGACAAAAAAAGAAGATTGCTTAGAAAGTATTTTTAAGCTTCTCTCCTACATTTTTTATCACAAACCACGTGTACACATGCAAATTAAGTGGAAGTCAATGGAGCACATGTAATGATTTGTGGAACTGTTATATGTATGTATGTATGTTAAGAGTTCATACCACAGTATCACTATGAAAGTTGCTGTATCTGTAGAACAAGGTCTTTTTTTACTGCTATTCACTAAGCTGGAAACAATGGAAAAGGCTGAAATGTCTCTTCTGTTCTGACTGAAAAAATAAAATATTAAGGATATTGGCTAGAGTTAGAAAGAGCTGCTATTCTTCCCAGGGATGGCATTTTGGAGTCTCCCTTAAACAAGGGAAAAACTAAAAAGGACACAGAGTCTCTTGGGAAGAAGTCATGAGTCATGACTAATTCCACAGAAACAAAGAGTCCAGCATAATCTTCACAAAGATGGGAAAAGGAAAACAATACAAAACACACAAGGTGAGGAGCAAAAACCCAGTCAGGATAAATTGTTGGATGAACTTCATGGTATAGAAGAGAAAAACCAAGACAGATTCATGAATATCTTTCATCCCACAGACTGCTGAGAGAAGACATAGACAAAGGATGATTTTCTGTTGTTGTTGAAATTGGATATTTTCCATTCCATTAAGATAAAGCTTTGTGTTGTTTTGGGATTCCCTGAAAACTCTAGTTTCTTGTATTGCTTCTATAATTTTAGAAGAGTTGAACTGTAGAGAACATATGTATGGAGTAATGTGAGGAATCTGTTAGTTGCTTGCCCTCAAACAAGACAGAAAACCAAGCATTTATTATGATATTTCCAAACCAGCTGGGATTTAGATTCCTACTACTGTGCAGCAGCAGCAGAGGAAAAATGCCAGAGCCGAAGGAGGAAAGAGTGTCAGTGCATACTAAAATCCTTGGAGGCCACTGCCTGTGGGCTCAGGAGTCTAACAAAAGCCTGAACAAGGACAGGATAATCACATTTGTGGAACAATTTGAGCAGATCATATGTTTAAAGCCTTATAAGCACTAATTTTTGAGGCACCTCATCCAAGTATTTATTGTTTGCTGAAACATACAGTGAATTCCAGCTTATTTCTCAGGCCAAAAATGAAAAAAAGACATAAATACCAACATGATTAAAACCAAACTATGCTTGCACTATAGAACAACAAAATGATTCACTTACCAGATCAGTGCCACGTAAACAAAAAAATGTCATGAAAATAAAAGCACTATTTGAAACATTCCAGGATTTCCCCAAATAAATCTTAGGATTATTTTCCTTCTAAGAGTGACTTAACAGTTACTTGACATTTTACTATTCACTTTTTAACACTTCAGTCAGAATTCTAAAGATGCCTTTGGACAAAATATAATTCTGTATCAGGTGTGGTTACCAGAGACCACCTGGTGCTCCTTCTCAGTATAGTAAAATTGCCTTGCCTTTTGTGCACAACTTAACTTGCTTGTACATTCTCATAACACATTATCACAGGTAAATTTGATTATATAATGGGTGACTGGGACTCTACTCTCTTGCAGAGAAATAAAAGGTAAGAATTTACTTAGAGTTTCATGTTCTGTCTCTCTACTTTTCTAGATCAACCTATAATCCATTGGATTTTGTATACTCTGTTCTTAAAAGGGATTCTAATATTTTGCCAGGAACATTGTTCTCATAAATTAATTAAAATGGGATTCCAAAAGTACTTTTAAAAAAAAAAATTTTTGCTAAACAACTTCTTAAAAGCGAGTGCATAGAATCCTCAGCACAGCTTAATTGGAATCAAACAGGAAACTGGGAGCTGTCACCCATGCCGTCACTAGGGCCAATAAGATGGTGCTTCTTAGCCAAACCACAGGAACTTTAGAACAATTCCAGTGACTGTTGGAAGGACTTAACCCTTGCAAGGCAGAGGAACAGGCAGTGGGGAAGGAGGGTTGGTTGTGTATCCATGAGAGAATGAAGACACCATATTGCAAAGGAGGAATGTTAAGCAGACCTTGTTCCCAGGAAAGGACCTGAAGTTGTTAGAAATCCTGACTGTAAGTTAACCTATTTAACAAACAGGATTATGGATTGTTTTACTGATGAAACATTTCAGAAGTGGGAGGAAAAAAAAAACCCAACACCCCCAAAAGCCTTCAGCAATATGAAAATTAATAATAAGCCAGAAGGATTCTAAAATCACTGAAATCAGACCCAAATGTGTAGCCAGCCCCTAAACCAAACTACTGAGAGACAGTAAAATGTTCTCTATCCTGAAGATAAATTCAGAGATTATTAAAGAAACCCACACATGTTCTACACTCAAATAATCTATATATGCAATTTTAAGGAAGGGAAGGAAGAAATAAACTGAAGATGCTCTTTTTAAAGCCTATTAGCTTTTGAAGCCAGGTGCTGTCCTCTCTGGGATAACTGCATGTTTATCCTACAGGAGTGACTTTATTCTTTATCCTATGAACTCAAAGTTGTTTATTGACTTTTTACAAAGTCCTCTTCTGAACCTGTCCAGTGCTAATGCTCCAGACCAAACAGAGCTAAGCCAGCTTTAAGTGAGATATTGAAGACGGTCTGGACATTGCAATAATGGTTTTATAAATTCTTGCAAGGCAGGTCACCTGAATAAGCAGTCTGAATTATTCAATTTGGTCCTTGTGTAATCCTATACTAGCCTACAAAAGTGAGATTTGGTGGAGCAGTATGCTCAGTTGGTCTGAGCAGGTTGATTTATACAAGTACAAACCCAGAAATTAAATGAAAATATCGGTCTCAAATGTAATGCCTTACCTTGCTGAAGTCTCTCTTGTTTCTTTCATCTAAGATGGATTCTTCATATACAGAGTTATTTCTCTGGTCCTGCTAAGAAGAGGAGACAATGCCACACTTCAAGGACACAGAAGATATGACTGTTAAACAGTATTTTTGAATTGCATGAGAAACACCCAGGTGGGAAAACTTTGCAAAAATGTTGTCATCCTCTGTACAAGCAAGAATATAGCATCTGCATTTGTCTGCTATATAACTCAGGCAACAATATCCTGGCAACCACATTTCAGTGGAACAAATCCAGGTAATTAAAATTACGAATCTAACATCCATCTCTTTTTATTATCCCACTTGATAGGCCAGACTTACTCATTTGTGAAAAGATGGTCAAAAATCTGCTACAAACAGCCAAGTAAGATGTTATCTGTCTCGGAGCTCCAGAGCCCTTAATTTTGTTTGCCATTGTCCATTTAGCCATCTCTTTCACAGCCATACCTTGCTGAAACTTAAAAAATGAATGTTACTGTTTTGTATGTCATACTTTGCAGACATATGCATAATTTGGTGGATTTTGTGAATACTTCACTTATAACCCTGTCAGGGTTTGTATTTTCAGTACAAAGGCTGGAAGGATTGAACTCCCTGCCCCGATAAACCACTGGATACATTAATGTCCAGATCATGTCCACTCACTCCAACATTCTGCTGGATTCCTAATATACCATTAGGGAAAACCTTGGCTTCCACACCTGTGCAACTGCACAACTTAATCCCCCTGGAGAAGCCAAACTTCTACGAAATCAAGACTATAAAGCAAGAGTTTAATAATAAAGAGCTTCTGGATGCCCTGTATTTCAGTGGTCACGTGAGCAACTGGCCTATACATTGACATCTGGACACCTCAGCAGTCACATCAGTCCTCTGAAAAGAAAAATTAAATGGGATTCTATTCTGCAGCAAAGTACAGACCATATCACTGTGGGTCAAAAAAGATTTCACACTGATTGTGGTAAAAAGTTAAAAAAATGACCTTGCATTTTTGCTTTCGGATGCATAAATTTAACTGTAAAAAACCAAAAAATATCTGTAGGGATTGATTTTATCTACATATCTACATTAAAACTCATTAGCTCTAAGATTGAATTCTCAGTCTTAGATACCATATGATGACCTCACTGTCCTCCAAAAAAGCACCAGAAGACATTTTAAGACATAGGCCTTATGGTGACAAGCACACTGAGGGGGTAACCTGCATTGGCACAGTTTCCTTGCACAGGCTGCCAGCTGAGGGAGCACCGAGGCTCCCAGACCCACACCCAGGGACCCCCAGAGCTCGGCCTTGCCCCGCACCAACAGCACCAAGGCTCAGTACCAGGCACTGGAACCCATGGCCTAAGGCCAGGGGGCCTTCCCCCAGGGACAGGGAGCCCCACACCTCCTGGCCCTTCACCTCGGAATGGCAAGGGCCAGGAATACCCGCCTGATGACAGGGGGTCCCTCCAACCGCCCGCAGAGCACTGAGGACACACAAAGACCCACCTACAGGGCTGCCCCTCCAGGCTGCTCGGCACCCAACAATGCCCTCCTTACGGCCTAAGGCCGGGGGGACAGCGCCCCAGCCCCGAGGACAGGGCGGGCACACGCTGGCACATCACCAGCAGGACAGGCAGCCGGACAGCACAGCCACAGACCCGAGCCTGGCTACAGGCGGGTCATGCTGCCCACACCACCACTAAGTGGCTGCGCTGTCTCCTCAGAGTGAAGGGGCGAGACCGGGCCGTGTCTCCACTTGTGGCCTTAGAGGGCACCTTCCCGGTTGTTGCACAGAGCCCCTCTTTCCCACCTGGGAAGCCTAAGCTGCACTGCCTCAATCTCTACAGGGATCAAAGCACAAGCTCACTTGCTCACTCACACCAACAAAGACACAAAGGGGGAACGTCCCAGGAGAGGGAGCAAGCTCTGTGCGCCAACCTGTGCGGAGACATCCGCACTGCCCAGCAGGCAAGGACGGCCTCAGACCCGCCCCCGGCTGCGGAGAAGCCACAAGGGCCTCACCACGCTGAGGGGCTTCATGGCTGGCCAAGGAACAGAGGCTGTGACACACTCCAGGTACAGGGGGTCACACTGGCCAGCAGGCACAGAGGTGACAAGGGAAAAAGCCTTGCTCTGCTTACAGGGTGGGCTGGGGGTCAGGAGAGCTCTGTGGCCCCCTCGGGTGCGGAGAAGGGACTCTCACCCTCCTTACAGGGTTGCCCCTCTCTGGGCAGCCAAAGGAGCACTATGGCAAAAGGCCAACGACATCAAAGCAGAGACCCAGCCCTGCTTACAGGGGGTCACCCAGAGCACTCTATCGTGTATCCCTGCCCCGGGAATGCCAGCAGTGTCCCTTTGCCCAGAGAGCCTTCCTCGTGGCCCCTCTCGAGCCCGAGGCTGCTGCTCTTCTTCCTCACTCTTGCCTCGATGTCCTGCTCATGTCTCTGGTTTTTTGTTGGATGGCTTCTGCCAAGGAAGAAGGACACAGTTAGGCCTGAGGTCTCTCTATTAACCTCTACTCCCATAGGAGTAGTACTTGTTTTCATTATATAGTCCCTCTTTAACCCACATCAATTTAATTTTTTTTTAATGCATCCTCTTTTCCTTTGTTTTCTCTCTTTCCACCAGCCTTCTAGCCCATTCAGTGTTGGAAAAATCTGTTGCTGACCTTTGCATGAAGTACTTGTTACCCTCCTTTTTCACTTCTTACAGGAAGATTATGTCCATGATCTTCTGTTTAACTTTGTCTTCATAACTCTAAATAATGTAAAAGACTATTTTTAGTTTATAGAGTCATTCCCTATGATGGTGATTTTCTTTCACAAAAATCCTTGTCCTTCACCCTGCCTGCACTTTTAGTTTCTACAATGAAAACTGCACAAATCCAGAATGTTAATTTACCACAGCCTGCCTAAACCTTCATTCTTTCTCAAACTTTAATCATCTTGCCAACTTGCAGATCCCTGCTACAAAATTGCTGCCAATGTCTTTCCTAAGGTACTTCTGATTTTGTCCTCAAACGTGATGACCCCACACTGACATCCCTCCAAGATGTTCATTCTGTCTCTGACCTTGGATTTCACCCCAAAATGTTCATTTTGTCCCTTATAGGCTATCTTATTTTTCACCCCCAAAACATCCCCTAGAAAGGAAAGGTGAGAAACTCTGGTTTTCTCTCCAAGATTTTCATTCTGTCTGTGACACTTTCCGTCACGTTTTGCCTCCAGGCACCTGCCTCCCTCTCACAGCAACACCCGGGACACCTGCCTGCCCCTCACTGGCACACAAGGCAGCACTGAAAGAGGGCCAGAAATAGCTATAAAATTAAGGAAATCAGACGGGTACCCTACATATTTCTAAGCATTTAATTTAAAATGATTGCACAGAGGCTTTGATAGACCAGCCTGGCAACAGCAGGCAAAGGGCAGGCCCAGAGTAGGATAAGGGGGAATGGTTTTAAATTCCTGGTTCTTCCCTAAGAGCTGGAGAAGCAAGAGGTCTTGAGTTTAATTTCTTTTAAAGCTGCACTGTAATACAGCTTAATTCATTCAGTGCTGACAAGAACTTGACTCACACATTCCTGGAGGGCTGCAGGGGAAATGAGGGGAGGATGGAAGGGTTCTTTCTCTCCTCCTCCTGCAAACAGCCAGTGGCAGATCTGTCTAAGCCAGCAGAAATGTCAGACACTTAAATAATGCTGGAATGTTACACGACTTAGGCTAAATGTGAAAAGGGAAGGCACACTCCCCACACCCCCTCAATCTGCTCTGCCTTTTAGCTGGAGTCATCTCAAGGGCTTTGTATAACAAGAGAAGCCACTACATTTTCAGATGGAAATGTGATTTTAAAGTTGACATTACATCTTTAATTAAATGGGAGTCCAAGGAAAGAACAGAACACTAGGAAATAAATAGGATAGGCTATAAAAGAAGAAAAACACTAGTGTGGATAGCCAAAGAAATTAAGGGAGAGAACAGGAGAGAGCAAAGGCTGTGTGAGACATATATGACAAAACATCAAGGTTAATGCTGCAAGTGGAGGGAAAGACAGCTGAAGTGATAGAGAATACAGAAATGATCAAGGAAGCAAAGATCAAACACGAAAGGAAATGGGCAGATTCTTACTCAGTGCATCTACACTGACCTGTAAAAAGGGAATTTTTGTATTTTAAAATATTGTAGGTGAAAAAAATGACACTAAAGTGTATTGTAGCTTTTTAGACAGTGAATTGTCCTAAAATGCAAGCAGCTAAAGAAAGCAATTTTTTTGCCACTTTCTTAAAAACTATGTCCTAGATTAATGTGAAAGAAAGCACAAACAGGGAACTAATGATTCTCCAAGTTCAGTTCCATATCTGAACAATTCTGTCATTTTCTATTTTTCTTAAAAAAAACCAAAACAACAAAACACCAAAAAACCAAACCAAAACAAAAACAAAGAAAAGAAAAGAAAATGAAACCAAACAAATTACTGGCCAAAGTATTTTGAAATTAGGGAAAAACTGAGCCAGGCACCATGGTGCAGTTAGAGCATTACTTACTTAATGAACGTTTCAAATGCTGTTGAATTTTCAGCAAGTAGAGAGAATAAAGTTCTGATCTGGAAAATATTCCTTTTCTTCAGCATTTCAAAAGCCAGTGAAATCTATGTCAGCTGTTAGACTCAGTGATCAAATTCACAAATAACAATGGTTTTTAACCATAACAATATTTTAAACTTGCTGAAAGCTAACTTTTATCAAGATTCTCTTAAATAAGGGGTGTAATACAGAATAAGTCTATTGGTGACATTGTTACTCAGAAGAACACAGTGGATAAAAAAGAAACAGTGCAAGATGGGTGCCAAGAGATTTCAGGTAGTATCCACAGTGCTAAGATGATCAGTTTCTGTTATTATTAGAGCTGAGTGTGTATTGGATAAATCTGACTTGAACAGTAAAATTAAGATGCAAATACTGTTTTCTTTCTATTTCATGAAAAAAAGAAGCTCTCAGGAGGAGAAAAGACAGACATTTATAAACTATAGCAGTGGTTACCAGTGGGTAAGGCAGTCTTGTACTGCCACATCACTCTACCAAACCTCCCTTTGGTGGGAGGAAGGCAGCTACAACCTGCAGCAATCATCAGCTACTGCCTCTGTGTACATCTGAAACAGAGGCACATTTGCCTGTTGTTTCCATATGTTGCTCTGTAGTGAGCACCTCCCAAAGCAATCCTGAGAACAGACTGAACAAGCAGCTCAGTCTTTCAGGAAGCAGTTAGTGCTTCATCTCCTCCCTGCAGTACTCGCATTTCTCACAGCAAGTCTGACATTCTTTTGAGACTACAAAAGGCAGCAACAGAAAAATTAATGGAATTTTTAGAGCAGAGCAATGAAATCCTTTAAAGTAGCAAGCAACTAAAAAAGGAAATCAAACAGCCATTACATCAGATAAATGACAAAGCTATCAGAGAATTGCTTCAAAATTTAGCCTGTCATATTCTTATCTCAGAATCACAGAATATTCTGAGTTGGAAATGCCCCGTAAGGATCATCAAGTCCAGCTTCCTGGCCCTGCACAGGCCCATCCCCAACAGTCACACCATGTGCTCGAGAGTATCCAAAAGCTTCTTGAACTCTGCCAGACTTGGGGCTGTGAGCACTGCCCTGCAGAGCCTGTTCAGTGCCCAACCACCCTCTGGGGGAAGAACCTCTTATATCCAACCTAAACCTCCCCTGACACAACTTCAGGCCATTCCCTCAGTCCTGCCACTGGTCACCACAGAGCAGAGATCAGTGCCTGTCCCTCCTCTTCCCCCAGCAGGAAGTTGTAACTGCAATGAGATCTCCCCTCAGTCTCCTCCTCTCCAGCTGAACAGACCAAGTGCCCTCTGCCGCTCCTCACACGCTGCCCCTCCAGGCCCTTCATCTTTGTTGCCCTCTTTTGGACACTCCCTAATGGTTAATATCTTTCCTATATTGTGGTTCCCCAAACTGCACACAATATTCAAGGTGGGGCCGCCCCAGTGCAGAGTAGAGTGGGATAATCACCTTTATATGGGAATATTATTCAGATATATGTTTAGTAAAAAGTTGAATTGATTCTTAGGACATTTTAAACTTCTCCTAAAGCCTTGGTTCACATAAAAAAGTATTATACATGAATCTTACTATAGTTTAAGGAATGATGAAATGTCAGCTGTACCTCATTGAGGTTTTTACCTCACATGGCAGAAATTGGTTTCAATATCTGTTCAACAGTTGGTGAGCCCATACTTCATTATTTCTCACAGCTGAAACTTGACAACTGCTGAGTGAGCTTGAGAGTTGCTGCCACATGCTCTTCAGTCTTCCTTTTCAAATGTTTCTGACCACAAAAGATGACTTTATAGACTTTATGTGTAGTCTAGTGCATTGGGAGCCAGAAAAAAAGGAGCCTAAATTCTACATTACAAAATATCCTGTTGTGCTGACCTGACTTTTTGGCTTGCATTGTCCATATCACAACATATAGACCTTCAATAAGGGCTTATCTCCAAACAAGCAGCGTATAAAAAGCCCTAAGGAATGGGACAACTCTAGTGTCACAGTACTAATTAACTCTACTCCAAATGTCTTCAAAGACATACCTTTCTCCTCAACAATCATTCCTATGTTTAGCTCAAAAAAAACATGATTAAGAAATCTAGTCCTGAATTGTTTCTCTTATATAGCCTGCCATCCCAAAGAGTGTTCCTTTTTTTTTTTTACATAATTCTTCATGATTTCACCTATTTTTACTTCAGCTTTCCTAAGCTTTCTGATTATTTTTCTCAGAATAACTAACTTCATTGCACTTTCCAGACATAATTTTCAACTTTTAATGAAATAACTGCTTTTCCAATTCAAAGTCTAGAGCTGACTGCTAAACTCAGAACTATGACTTCTTTAAGAAAACATGAAAAATTGTCTTCATGCTTAACAAATCTATCCCCAGGGGGCTTCAGTTTTGCTATAGGCAAAAGGAGCACTGACTGAAGCATATCTGATGGTTGCCTGTTTCTTACACAGTACCTTAGCACTAGTCAAACCATTTTACATGTTAATATGTTGGGTTTTTTCACAGATAAAAAGCAGTGAATAGATTGTGTACATTTATTATGAACAGCACCATACACATGGGAGCTTCATTGTAAGACAGGGGGAAATGGAATACCTGAGCTTAAGACAAAAATATTATCTCAGAAATCTGAAGTATTTGCTAAACTGCACTCTATTACTTTGCTTCACAAATTAAAACTGCACTGTGTTGTTAAAATGGCTTTTGCAAAGCAGAGAGAGATTAGAAAAGTCATTTACACTTATTGCAAGCCGATTTTACTAAAAAGACACTCAGAAATACAGTAAGAATGTCATAAGAAATTTAATTTGCACACCAGCACAATCAGTTAATGCTAGAGCTCTGCTTTCAAAATGGGCACAGTTTTACATTAGTAAGTGCTTTGAAAATTCTACAATATGAAAAACGCCCATTGAAACATGAAAGTGCTGACAAACATACCCTTTGTGAAACCAAGAGCTGGTCTCATTAACTTTGTAGTACGGACTCCCTTTAACTCAAACGAAACTGAAAGACTTGATGGAAGAAGTTTTTGTAACAACTGCAAGCATAATTTCTGAAAATACACCTACAGAGAACAGAACTATGAAACCTGCCTGTCAGCTGGTTTGGGGACTTGGTTTAGGTTTTTTATCTTCATTATTGTGTGTTTCTGTATTCTATTGATTTTACTTTCCAGGTTTATTCATGTTCCAGAGGACAATGATCCAAAAGTAATACAAGAACCCGGTTAAGTACTTAGGTTTTGTGCTTTTGTGCCAGATCCCCAAGTACAGATTTTCTTTTAAAAGGTGAGAAGATCAGCTGTATAAATTCTATTGAGCTGAAAGCTGAGAGAAAGACAAGTATCAGGCTGAGATATTTTGGAAGACACAGATGTGATTAATAGAGCTTCCCTTTTGGCATGACGGAGGAAAAACTAAGCAAAACGAAAACTAGGAAGTCACATGTGATTATTCCATTTATTTCCAGCAAAACTTAAAATGTCAGTTGCTTAGGAAGATTCTGAAGGGCAGACAGGACTGGGAAAGATTGGGAGAAACATGGGTACAGGCCCAGCAAGTGCCACGAGACATTAACTGAGATTTTTGAAGACTTGTAGAAGTTAAACACTCCTTCCTTTTAAACAGGGATAATACAAACCCCAAACCACTGAAAACAAATGTATGTTTGGCAATGACAGCACGACACCAGAAGAATGTCTTTTAATTGTAATTGTTCATAAAATTCAGGGCACCAATTTAAACTATACAACACATACACAAACACAAGTTTGCAACTGCACCAGTTACTGTCTGCTTAAGAGGCTTGAAGCATAAAAAGCCTCCTAAATATCACTTCCTAAATGAGATCTAATTTTACAGACTTAGAATTCATTCAAAATAGGTTTTGTTTGAAGTTGGTGGGGATACAAGTAGTACTAGTAGCATGTGACTAGTTATCTGTGGCAACTCTTTTGCATGTTTATAGCTGAAGAAACCATCTCCAAGGGGAAATTGTTGTTGCATTTGTCACCTAAAAAAGCAGGTCTCAAAAGAATTTAAACCTGAAATGTCATTACATAGTTACAAAGCAGTGATATTTTATTCATGCTAAGATAGGGCAAAAGTATTCCCACTCAAAGAACCTTTTCCTCTATTTTTTTTATTTAAAAGTCTTTATACAGTTTTCAAATTATTTAAGTTTGATGAGCACTCTACTTGAAACATTTTACCACATTAGTAATTTCTAAAGTTATTCATTAAGTTGTTTGCTTCCTTAAGATATCATGGCTTTGATGAGTAAATGAAACATCTATTGTTCATTTCACTGGATGCATAATTTTAATTTACTACCTGAAGTCCTACATATTTATATACTTATCTGGTAATGTTTATGTGGAAGATTTATTTCTACATTCTACCTGGTGAACATCTGCTTTCCTTTCTCACTGCTTTGAAAAGGATTGTGACCTTTATCAGAAACTGTGGAAACTTCTACATTTTCAGGAGTCACAACTGAGCTGCTTAAAGCATTTGCACCTGAGTCTACAATTTTCCTGTACCGCTTTAAATACCTCTCCTTAATGTTTTCCTGGTATGAAATAGAGCTGAAACTCAATTTAGGGGTTATTTTCAAAGCTGAAGTTCTCATGGCCTGGGAAGATTGCAGAAAAGTTATTTATTACAGTCTCAGTAATGGTTGGATTTTCTGCTTCTACATTGCTCTGGCAAATCCTTTGTTTCACTTGATTTTTTTTCAAAGCTGTATTTTGAGATCTTTGTTGCTGTGTAAATAGAAGAATATTATTTATCAGTATTTACTTTCATTAAAAATGTTTTATTAAAATATCTTCTTTCTCCCTAAAATATAAACCTGCTTATTGTACCTCTAGAATGGCACCTTTACTACCTTGCAGGTAGTCACACTGTAGTTGATTAAACTCAATCCAGCAGTATTGAAGTCCTTACCATATTGATATTTGTGTAATCTCCACCAAGTCAGGCATAAAGAGTCTTCTGGAGACTGAAGCAAATAAGAGCTAACTGCGTCCCTTTGACAATGCATCTCCATACTTTCAAATATTTAAACCAGCTTGACTTAGCAGAGCTCTCTGCTTGGTAAAATTATTTAGGTCACATTCACTCCACTCATTCTTATTGACTCTATATATCAAGAGGGAGCCTGTTTAGACTGGAAGCTCTTCAGGACTGGAGCAGCATTAATCTCACAATGTCAGGAACAGTGTCAGGAACTGTGTGCCCTGCTGTTAGACAAGGAACTCTGTCACAGAACACAGATGGGTAAGTATGATCAAAAGTATGATCAACAGCCCTCTGCCCGTTCTTCCTTTTCCCTCCATTATTTATTGAAGTTGTTTGGATTTTTTTACAAAAAATAAAAAAGCAATAACAACAAAGTTCTAATTTTATTTTTCCTGAAAGTGACTGAAGAACAAGCTTGCATCATTTCCCTTTATATTAAATATGAGCAAGGTTGAGAACAAATAGCCATTTCCATTAAAATTCAGACCATGTAATTTATTATTTATGTATAGCTGTCCTAACCACAGTGGTTCATCAAAAGCATTTTTATGATTACCTTCTGTGCTAAAATATGAAAGATTAAGTATATCTTAAATTTATCTCTTTTGACACTGTGCTTTGAAAGTAACTAACCAGTTTTCACTACTAAACACTAACTTACACATTCTATAAAAGTAATGTAAAAGCAAAAGATCTATGTGGAAGGAAGTTGGAATTTTGTATGTGCTTACACATTATGATGGTAATCCTACATCTAAATGAAATCAGTGCAAATGTATGCCAGGAATAGAGACACATACAGACATACCCACTGGATGGGGCCTTCTGGAGCTGAAGCAGAAGAGGAAGACAAAACCATGGTGCCTAGAACTTAGAAATTTCACAACTGTTGTTTTCAGATGTAGGTAAGACCACTCAGACTTTATAGGAAAGAAGAAAGCAAATGTTATCCCCCTTCCCCAGCAAAATGCTCAGTCTGAAGTCCCATCGACTTCAGTGACATCAGCAAGAATTCTGCCACTGATTTCAGTGAGAGCTGGAGGGCCTCAGGTGACTCACGGCATGAACATCACTGTCCTGTTCACAGCTTTATGCACAGTTCACTGAAAGAAGGAGCTCTTCTAAGAGGTTTGTTACAAGAAGGAATGCCTGCATTCCCAACTAAATATTTTTACACTCATTCTCACAAATTTACCAAGGAATGTTGCTATTAAATGTATTATTCTCAACAGCCAAGACCCCAAGATCAGCACAATACTTCTTGTAATTATTATTAGCTATGGTGGGCAGATTTTATTTATCTTATTCTTCCCCTGCCTTAGTTATGACTCATTTTCTCCTCATAAAAAAAAAGTAACGGTAGTTAAACAGAGGATTAAGTTTCTCCCTTTGCTGCTTGAGATGGTTATTATCTCTCAAACTGTCTTCTTTAAGAAAATACAAGCACATATTGTCATATGAAGGAGTCTGTGAGAGGATAACTAAAACATAGGTGTAAAAGTGGGTTTTATCAGCTACAAAATAAACTGTCTGTAATACAAAATACCATTGTCATTGCTCTGGATTTTGGTTACACTTGCTGTAATATGATTGTATTGCCATAAAAATTCATCCCATGATAGTTATGAACAGGAGAAATATTAGTTTGTTAGACAGTAAGAAAACACAGGTATAAGTCCCTCCTGGGAAAACCAACAGTAAGAAAACACAGGTATAATTCCCTCCTGGGAAAACAAACCCAACAAAGATATCTATGCAACAATAAAACCCAAACCAAACAAAAAACAACATAAACAAGCCCCTTCTTTGCTATAAACTAACAGTACCTGATTCCTAAAATCCCATGTCATTATATTTTTTGCCTTTCTCTTCTCATTTGATACACAGGCAAATCCTTACACTGCTGTTTTACTTTCAGTTAGAAGAGCTCAGGTTTGAATGTGCTCCAGATTTTGCAGTTCAAACTCAGACTTAAAAAAAAAGAGAAAGAATTAAACCAAGAAAAGCAACCACACAACATGCCCCCCCCTGCCCCCAACTTCCCAGGAAACAGCTGTCTCAGGAAAACTGACTTCCCTGTAGTAGGATTCCTTACACATCTGATGCTTTGCAGCACTAGTACTAGACTGCTGAACTCTTGTGGTTCTGTTTCCTCTCTGGGTTTTGTCACTGAAGCCCAAATGCCGTCACCGGGAGTGTGCCAAGGAAAGCTCTTTTGGCTCGTTTACCGGGATCCTGCTTAGTGAAAGTGTCAGGAAGTCTGTGTGCAGGATGGGAGGAGAGGAGGCAGCAGTGGCAGGGAAGATTACTAAGCATGGAAATATTTAAATGTGTTTACTTACCATGACAGCTTATGCAAGCTTAGTTTACTAAAACTTACTTTTAACTCTAAACCAGTGAAATTCACGTGAAAGCTTTAAAAACTGTCTTGACACAAAAATTGTGATGTCTTCAATTTCTTTGTGTGTGTGTGTGTGTGTGTGTGTGTGTGTTTGTTTGTGGGTTTGTGTTTGTTTTGGGTTTTGTTTGTTTGTTTCTTAATTGTGAGAATTAAACCACAGATGACTACTCAGCAAGATGAAAATAAGAATCATAAACAGTCAAAGGACCAGACTTGCACATTAATTATTATTTTTAAAGTTACTCCTTTCTGTTTGAGTATTATAGTGGTTGAGTCATACAATGTACACAGAAGGCCACAGAAGCTGATAAATGGATAAATTGATGCCCTTCACATGTTGTGTGGTACTTGGAAAGCAACAATCTTCAGAACTTATCAGTTGTAGCTCTACTTCTCTATGTATTTCACTTAATTAAATTGTAAGTTGCTATTGTCATGAGTAGCTTATTCCCTGAGCATCTGCTGCTTCACCCACACAACTGCCCACAGATATTGTTCTATCCATGCTGCAAGGTATTTGTTCAGTCTCATCATCTTAAAATCTTTGTCTGACAAATATCATTCTTGGGGGTTGGAACTAAATGATATTTAAGGTCTCTTCCAACTCAAACCATCGAATGTTTCTAGGATTCATGGCAATTCTAGATGTTTTGCCCTACAGAGAACAGTCAGCTTTACTAGACTTGTTGGTGTTTTCGACTTGTAACTGCTCCAGTTAATACTCCATTTCCTATACAGGAGATATTTTATTACACTAAATGATAAGTTAGAGGACCACAGATGAGTCTTCAGGCACACCAGCACTTCTCTTGATCTCTGAAAGCCTTATCTTTTTACATGTATCAGTCTATGAGGACATATTTGCTGTAAACTTATTTTTGTAAGCTTGATAAGTTTGTCTGGCCTTAAGCTTTCATAAAAGTGTTACCATTTTTCAGTGTGTGCTGTCATAACTTTTTGGTCTTGCAAATCACACCTCAATATGTTTGAAAATTATTTAATTTATATGGAAATACCTTGAAACTGCTTTTCACTGTTATCTGCAATAGTAGATAACTCCCTAGAGAATAACAGCTCAAAAGCACACCTTCAACATCTCAGCTTTCTGCTAATTCAAATACAAAAAATCCAATGAAAAAAACACCACAATTCCACCCCGAAAAACCACCAGACAGCTCCCAAACATATTTCCATTGGTTTTTAAGATGGAACATGGGGCAAGATAGTCTGCCTCAAGCGAACATTTGCATCCAATTATTTTCAGGCAAACATAAAGTTAACAAGAACAAAATCTCAGAACAGACCTCAGTCTCTAGGCCTAAGATTCTAAAACTCAAGCCTTCAGCTTCCCAAACACATCTGACTACTATAAAACAACATCAAAGGGAGACAATTTCTGATTAGCAGTAAGACTGTCTCCACCACCACCACCCTGCCCAAAGCCTTCATTCTTTGGTGATTTTTTCCTCCCCACCTCCATCACTCAGGTATATAAGATTTCCTGTGTTTTGCCTGCCCACAACAAACCAGACTCTCCCTCCAGCTCCTCTTCAGGAAAGCCTGTCCTTGCTACTGATTTATTGTCCCTTTCTTCCAAGCTGCCTGCCTCTGAGACACAGACATTTTAAGAAGCATTATTTCTTTAACCACAGTCAGACCTGACCTAATGGGGGAATAAACATGGTCCAAACAAACACTCCAGCAGGTGCCACCACACTCTGTATTCCATGCTGTTGGCTCCAGCTCCTCACCAGCAGAAGCAGCCTCCTGTCCCTTCCTACCCTCCAGCACAGGCCTTGGCTCAAAGCCACCCTCATGTAAAAAGTCTTACATTTAGAAACAGATTTAACAAACTGCTTAGCATTTCATAAGCATAACAAGAAAGTGCAACATCTAAACATTTGACATAGAATTTCATCCTTTTCCACTTGGCTTTTCCCCCCTTTACCTCCTTGGTAGTAGGTTTGTATTTTTCAAACAAGGACACCACTTGCAGTGCTGCACATTATATTGTATGCAACAAATCTATAAAGTTGAAAAAATTTGTGACTGTGGTAATAAAAACCTTACTGTTTTTGCAGTCATAGCAAGACAACATTGACCCTGCTGCTCATGGTGCATCCAGCTTAGTTCATGTCTGCACTTTAATTTTTAGGGGCTGCAGGATGTTGCCATACAGTTCACAGCATTTAAATCCCATGTAAGCACTTCCCTCACTCAGACTGTAAAGCAACTTGTATTCCTAATCTTGCCTCGAAAATATTGATCCTTTGCATTACACATAATGTTTGGGTTGTTCTGCTGCCACACGGTATAGAGCACATAATCACAGAGTTGTTAAGGTCAGAAAAGACCTCCAAGATCATTGGGTACAACCTCTGAACTGAACACCACTATGACAACTAGACCAGAGTACTAAGTGCCACATCCAGTCATTTCTTGAACACCTCCAGGGATGGTGACTCCACCAGCTGCCTGGCCAGCTGATCCAATGCTTAACAACCCTTTCTGTGATGAAATTCTTCCTGATGTCCAGCCCGAACCTTCCCTGGCACAGCTTGAGGCCATTTCCTCTTGTTATTTGGAAGAAGAGGCTGACCAACACCTTATTACAGCCTCCTTTCAGGGAGTTGCAGAGAGCAATAAGGTTTCCCCTGAGCCTCCTTTTCTCACTCCCAGCTCCCTCAGCTGCTCCATGCAGAACTTCCTCTCTAGAGCCTTCCCCAGCTCCACTGCCCTTCTCTGTACTCACTCCAGTGCCTCAGTGTCTTTCCTGTAGTAAGGGACCCAAAACTGGACCCAGAACTGTAGGTGTGGCCTGGCCAGTGCTGAGTACTGGGGGATGACAACTGCCCTGGTCCTGCTGGCCACACTATTCCTGATACAGGCCAGGATGTCACTGGCCCTCTTAGCCACCTGGGCACATGTTGGCTCATGTTCAGCCAGCAACCAACAAGCACCCCTAGGTCCTTTTCCTCTGGGCCACTTTCCAGCCACTCTTTCCCCAGCCTGTAGTGCTGCCTGGGGCTGTTGTGATCCAAGTGCAGGACTGGGCGCTTGGCCTTGTTGAACCTCATGGACTTGGCTTCAACCCATTAATCCAGCCTGTCCAGATCCCCCTGCAGCCTTCCTACCCTCCAGCAGATTAACATTTCTGCCCAGAGTGGTATCATCTGAAAAGTGACTGAGGGTGCCCTTGATCCCTCGTCCAGGTTATTAATGAAGATATTAAACAGGAGGAGCACACTGAGTGCATTAGCAGAAAACTTACCTAAAAGAGTTAGCAGGCTTCAGTATTAACTGAGCATGGTCCTATCTTCTTCACAAGTCAGCACTGCCCTTTGAAGGTTTATGGTTTTGAACTGCCAAGCTGAGATACAGTACTTGCTGGAGAATTCTTGAATTGTTTTTCCTTACATATCTTCAAACACAGACATGAAAAAATGCTGGAAAAAAACATAACAATTGATATGGCTATCAGTAGTGCTCAAAATTCAACTTCACTGCCACTCAACAAGGAAAGGCAGTCATTGCTCACTTCTCTAGTTGTGCATCAACCCAGTCATTCAACCACTACAGATTTTCAGGGTTTAGATTTTTTTCCTTTTTTACAAAACTTCAGTAATCAGAAAAAGAATACAACTTTAAAAATAGATTAATAATATCAACTTGACAATTATTCCTCAGTACTGTACCACCTGCTCAGTACTAAACCTTCTTTTCTGCTTGCAGTGGTGCAAAAAATGCCATTAAGTATCTGTGAGTTACTGGACAAGAACTTGACTCCAAGAATACAGTAGAATTTATGAAACTTAACCAAGCTCAGAAGTCCATTAGGATGGGCACTGTACAGAACCAAGTCCAGACACACCTCCTCCTTTTGGAAATATAGCTATTTAAGTAGTTTACCATTTCTTAAAAAGAGTTGAATGAATGAAAGGCAAAAGGCTTGTTTCCTCCTTTACACAGTTGCTTTGTCTACAATTTCCTAGTAAAAGTCGCATAAGTAATCCACTATTGCCAGTGTCAGTCTTTCCAAAATAAATGGGGGTATTCCTATCAATTTTATTTGGACATCAGAGGTAGAGCAGCCTCATAAAGCTTCTCTTATGAGATACACTGTCCTAATATGTTTGCTTTTAGAAAGCTTATTGTAGGTAATTAGCTACCTGGATATGGGACAATGCACTATGTACAGTTGCTTCCAATTCCAGGAATTGTGTTTATAAGAAATTCACTTCTACCACTCTTTTTTTGTTCTTCAGAGGTTCAGAATAAATTTGGGGAAGTGAAGGATTTTAAATTCACTGTAACTTGTTTCACAGTGTAAGAAGTATTTCAACATCCTTGACAGCAAATGTCATTGGTTTTATTTTAAACAAAATTTATGGAACAAAATTGATGTTGCCAAAAGAAGAGCAGCATCTTGGATGTCAGCATTTTCTGTATAACAGTGAACTTAAGTCTTCCTTGAAAACTACTAAGGAAACATATGGATAATTTCACAGAGAAGAATCACAAACCAAAGCCTAACAGAGGAAAGTAAAAATAAACAATATCCTCTTCTCCTCACTCATCCTATTAATATAGCAACAGAATATAAACTAAGCAAGAGAGCAATTGGTCATCCTCTTGGAAAAGTCATCAAAAGGATTGCAACTTTACAATATTAATATAACAGAGAAAAATCACAAAACTCTTACTATGATTCTCTACAAAGTTGAAGTAAAACTTGTCATGTAAAACTTGACAATGATGCGCAATTTTTTTTTTTTTTTTTTAAGAGCATACACAATAGAATCTCATTATGAAAGTCCAAAAATGCTTGGCAGTCACTTGAGAGCAACGTGCTGGGGTTTGGGGCAGGGTAGAGGAAGAGGAACACCAAAACACAGGATATTACATGAGGGATCTGTAGTGCTATGTGTTTGATTTTAATCAGTCAGAGTAACATTGATTTCACAAGGTCATTACTAAAATCATTACTTGGGTTTTTTGGTAAATTTAGTCCCTTCCTCTGATAGCACTAGGAATATATGCTTTTGTTCTCCACCAGGTGTAATTCAGCTGCTTTCTCACATAATTTCATGTATCTCAACTCTTTCCAGTTACTGCATGATACACTGCATGATCTTGCATTCCTTTCCACCAAGAGCACTGTGAACACTCACTGCAAGGAGGACTGTCAGCAGGAGGGCGAGATGTGCTGTTGTTTACAATGGTGGCCACCACTGCACGTCGGGAGTTAAGGGCAATCCTTTAGACAAAGGCCATTCATAACTTCCAAGTTGTTAAGGTTTGGCCAGTCCCTCATCATTCTCCCCAATATCCCTTTTGAGCCATGTTTTCTGCAGGCAAAACACAGGTTTACAGCAGGAGCCCTTCCCACATTTGCACTCCTGGAATTGCCAAGTTGTGAATTTTTGTTGTTTAAAGCCCAGCCAATACTCAGAAAAGGCAGTGTTGTCATTTGCAGTTGTCCTAGGCTGATTTTTCCCCTTCTGTGCCTTGCATGGCCCCACGTCTTCCACGCTGTACACCATTTAAAACTCAGAAGTACTTCCTCTACTCCACTGCCATCATCTTCCAAGACACACAACTGTCACATTACCTTCACAGATGTTTATCCCTGTTCCACAGCTAGTATTACTCAGCTGCATGTTTGGTATAAAATTAATATTGAAACCAATTAGGGAAAAAAAATCCTTGCTGATGTTACCCCAAAAAAATAAAGAGATCTCCAGCATTTTGAAACTAGGAATATTCCAACATTTTAAAAAATATTGTTTGGGGCATTTTTAAAAATGCCATACTAATTGAGAGTACATTTTCTGACTTTATAGTGTTCCTACATGGCAAACATTCCGATACATCAAAGACAAAAGATTTTTATCTGTGATTAAAATACATTGCCTGCTCATTTGGACCCGCCTCCAACTGTTACACCAATGGGATATTTTAACAGTGGCAGAACAAGCCATCTCATGGTGCTCAAGGAACCAGAGACACTGCAGAGCCCAGCACTGCCCTGCAAACTGACCCACCCCAGCTGTGCAGGCCTTGGAGCAGTGTGACCACACTTATAAAGCATCATATAATTCCTGCCAAAGGTCTAACCACAACCAAAACATGTCATACCCAGGCTCTGCTGGGTACTGGTAACAGAACAGTTCCACCTTCAGCCTCCACTGAATCCCACACCACCTGGTATTTACCCTTACAAGGGTATGAACACAGCCACACTCCAAACTGCATGTGGCTCATGAGGCCATTTGACTGAACCAGCTAAACTAATTTATTTGGAGAGCTGCCAGGAACCTGAACCTACATCTAACTAAACCCATTGGGTGTGTTTAAAGGGGTAGCTCACCATCTGAGAGGAGCTAGAATTTTAGTTAAACAGCTTACAAATATAGTTGACTTAATTAGGAGGAGAAAGTGCTTTTAAGTGGCCAACAATCTCTTTACCAATTGTTTCACTTCGCCATGCATAAGGGTAGGCAAACATCTGTGTTACTGTGAGAGTGACCTAATGATACTTTAGTATTCACTTTTCTAGGAGCAAAGAGAGAATTAAAAAAAAAAAGTTCTCCTTTTCAGGAATTGTATTTAATATATAAAATCACAAATAATTTGTCTGAATAAGCATTGTAAATAACAGTTTGCCAGAAAAAGGTTGAAAACTAGGCACTGAGAGCAACAACATTGCCTCCCACATTGAAAACAGTAGTAAAACATTCGTGTTAGGTCAGTTATACAAATTATTGGTGCATGCAAATAGTTTAAGTAAATATCACAAGTTCTTTTATGCAACATGAGTGGCACTCACCTCCCTGATGTAGCACTGTGTTTGCTATTTTATAACAGACATTTGTTCCACAGCCCAGAATTCTGCGACTGCATCTCAAACACACTTTCAAAAAGCATTGCAGAATTGGATAAGCTAAAGGAAAATGCTGTATCCTGCAGTATTCAACTGTTTACCATTTCAGCTAATATAAGCAAGCACATTGAAAAAAGGAACTGCAATTAATTCATGCAATGATGACAGGCTCGGATTGTGTTTATATTAAGAAACTATTTCCTTGATAAAACTCACTAATTTGGAGAAGTCTCTGCTTTCTATAAATCTGTCCACACATTCAATATGGCACATCTTCAAAGTTTTAAAGCATGAGCAGTACTCAATTTTGTAAATTCTTGCTGTTCTTCCTCCTTCAGCTCTCCAATAAGGGTGTTGGAAAGAAGGAAAATCATACTATTGAGTAGCAAACACTGTAAAACCCCCACAAACCAACAATAATACATTGCTCCAATAGACATTTACATTGATAGTACCATGCTAGTCAATCTTGCCTTACAGAAATAACAGACAAGATACTTGTAGGACTAATTTTTTTCATGCTTACCTATTATCATTAAATTTGATGAGCAGTTGTTAAAAAATACTATTTACTGACTTTGGAAACAGAAATGGTTAAATTTTTTTTCTAGTATTCTTCATAGAGAATACCTACACTTCAGCTCTGGGCATGTTTTGCATCCAATCTCAAAAGTGGATACAAAAATGGTTTGGAGAAAAAAAAAAATCTAATTGCAGATTGTTACAGATTATCCAAAAATGTAGACACATTACTATGGCCATAGTAATTGTATCTCACTTTCAATTTGCCTCTCTGAAGCAAGGATTGACCTGAAGATCTTCAGAGCTCCTTTCCTCGTAAATTATGCTATGATTTTATGAATGAAAACTGAAAACACATAGCAACACTTAAAAAAAAAAAAATTATTATTATTCTATTTTTACCTCAATAGTGCCCTCTGCTGATGTCTACCCTGCTTTACTATTTGCATGGCAAAATTGCGAGGGTATGTTATGAGAATGTGTTAACACTTTTCCTGCAAATGAAGGGAGGACACAACTGTAGAATTTCCTGGTTGCCTCATACTCAATTAGTACAGCAGGTTTAATGTGTAGGGTTAGGGCAGAGGACGATAGTGCAGGTCAGTTTGGAAAGTCAAAGCAGTTTTCTTCTCCCTCATGCCATGAAAAGTTAGGATACTTCACAGCAGCCTTCAGAAATACAGAACAACTCTATCCACAACATGTGGCAACCTCCAAAAACTTCCTACAACAATAGCAGGTCCAAGCAGGTAACTTGAAGGATAAGATTGAAAAGGATATGGTGAAGAAACACTCAAACCCAGAGGGATCAGAATTAGCAACAATTCATCTTCAGCTGCCAGAGTTTTACATGCATAAAACTGTGCAATTGACAGAGAAAAGAACTCAGTAAACTTACTGTAGTCTTTAGTAAAGAAAGGATTTTGGCATAATTTCTTGCCATTATCCTTGTCAGGCTCTTAGGAGGACAACATCAAAACTGCTTTTAAGACACAGTAAAAATGGATGTATTTACAAACAAAACAGTGCAATACACAACACAAACACAGCTTCTCCAAACACTTGTCAGGATTATAACTGGCTGTTTTAGAAGTTTCTCAGTTGTATGATAATTAAATTTTATTAAAACTGTTATAAAGCTTTGCAAAAGGAAGTCACAGTTTTCCCTTCAAAATTTTCAGTCTACTTACGTTTAATTTCCAAGTAAATTTTTTTTTCCCAGTTCTTACAGTAATGTCCAATCTTTGAAGGGTCCTGCAGAAGTGTTTTGTCTTTAGATGTATCATTGCTAAATTAGTGTGTTTGTTTTTTCTTTTGTATTCTTACAGTTTCAATGGCCAGTAAGAGTTCTTACTAAACTGATTGTATTCTCTAGTTAATCAGTAATAATAGTCTATTAGCAATCAGCATTACTGAACTTTTCTGAGGAGAAGTCATACAAGTATTTTCATATTAAAGTTAAGATACTAGGAAAAATGTTTGCAGAAGTGATATTAACAATCACATGTATATAAATTCTAAGAGCAAAGTTAAGCAATGAAACAGATCACCACAAGGGTTGAAAGGCTTCCACCACTACAGTTTCAGACAGACTAATATCCATATTGCATTCCTTATGTCAGCTTCTGCACAAAATGGCACAGCTAAATTAAGAAAGAAACCTGTATTTTTAAGATTATATTAGAAAACACACCCACCCTTGACACTCTTTAAAAAATGACTCAGTATTAGAAGCATATGTGACTAAAAACGTGAGAATCTGAGGCATACATACCTGTTCTTCCAGACCTGAAGCACACAGCTGTCAACTGTACTATGTCTACCAATTTTGCCTACAGGAGTTGCCTAGTTAGTTGCTTGAGTTGTGTTATCTTTGATTAACAAAAGAGAATTTTGCCTGAACAATATTTAGGTATAAAGGAAGTTGAAGGTGTCTCTCTTGCAAGTTTTGTGTTTTCAGCACATAATGAATTACCATATATAGACCTTTAAACTGCAAAATAATCTGCTAAGGTACAGCTAAACAAAGTCACTCTTTACCCAGTGAGATAATAACCAGAAGGAGTAATTTGTGAATGTTGTACCTTCCTTCATTTGAATAGTCTGATCTGTATGCATGCATAGTCACTTGACTGATATAAATAAACTTTTACTCATATGTGCAGAGGCAACATAGTTCTGGGAGTTTCTTTACTGGCTTCTCAATCAACTGAATTCTTGACTGAGTTCCAGCAGTAGCTCTATTAGTGGTGATGTGCAAGCTGGAAAAAAAACCAAAAACCAACACAACTTGACTTTATATCCCAGGCTGAGCTTGCAGATAGAAACAGTTTTATTTATAAACATGTACTGCATCACGGATGGCAATTCCAGCAGCACAGGACTACAGGGCACTAACAGTACCAGACTGCTCTTTGGCAAATGAAATCAGCTCAGAACTACAGGCAGACATCCATATGCATAGGAGACCAATTTAATTCCCTACACTATTCAGTCTTACTCACATTAATGATGATAGATATTGTTCTATTAATGTGCAAACCCAGGAATTTCCAGGCAGTTCACAGTACAGCATTTCTAGTGCAGCAGTTTGCTGCTGCTGTGAACTGGAGCCTTGATTCCATTAACACAGGTTGAGAATAACAAGTCCAGTATCTCCCAGTACAGCCACCCTTACTTATCAGGGAATACCAGTTCAGAAGATGCCTTGAGAAGGTGGAAGGAATGCCTTAAAATTTACAACTATACATTTCTCTGCTTTCTAAGTGTTATTACCTGCTTCTGGGAAGTTAGAGCTAACAGATAGTCCTTCAGTTAAATTACTTTTAAATGAATAGTTATCCACTTGCCACAACTTCAGAAGTTGAGCAAGAATGTATACTCAGAGCAATACATGAAAATAAGTTCCAAATTATCCAGTGAACCAGTGCTTAGAATACCTCCTTGCATCTTAAAATAACATCTGCTTCTGGCTGATATTTACTGGTTCTCTTCCAGTCTGAGACCTTAATTAAAGAAGACAGCTGGGCTAATGCCTAGTCAAGGATCAATGGCTCTACTTGCACGGATCAAGTTAATTGTAAACTTAAGTTACGTGTTGATAGGAGATATGAAAACAGGCTTCAAGTATGGCATCCATCCACATCTCTTCTCAAATCTCTGAACAAAATGTCCCTGGTCTTCTAAGAAGAATGTGGATATAAACACATCAAGTGCTGGACAGAAACACAGAACAGACATTTCTTAAATAAATGAATAGCTAGATACACATTGTGCTATTACACTGGAGATTTAAACTAATCTGATCTATGTTTTTCATATGCAATGTAAGATGATAAAAAATAAGGTGTTTCACATTATTAATAGGAAGGTGCATGTTACAACCTGACATAGAATTATTGGCATAAAAGTCAATTTTAAAAGTGCACTTTTTCCTCCTGGGATGAAATAAGTTACAGATAATATACTTACTTTACAACCAGTAATTACATCCAGTAGAATAATAGTTTCTATCTTGAGCGGGGAAAAAATTTAAATTACTACTTTTCTTTCCCACACCAAGATTTATTTTCTTTTCCCTGGGACCAAAAGTTATTAGTGTGTGCAACAAAGATTAATGACTTCTACCTAAAAAGTAAGAGATGTTTATGAAATGTTGGGGGGGAGAGCAATATGATAAGTAAATACACTGATGAGAACATAAAGTAAAGCTTAATAAACTCCCACCATCTTGGATAATTAGTGCTGTGGTTATTAGTAAATATTAGTCAACCCGTAGCGATGTATTCTAGCAGTGCTTCTACTACAGTCAAAGGAAACATCCACAAAATCTGAGTTCATGAGTATGTAAATAGACAGAAGATCTAGGATACTCAGAATTTATTATTTTAAATGTATACATAATGTATTATGTAGTATAGTATAAAATAAATTATATATTGTATTTAATGAACACGTGTGTAAGGAAGAGGAAATATATATGCCTATGTGTGTACATTAATTTGAAATACAAGTATTTATTTTGCCATTCCTCCTTAAAATATGATCTTAAATGCTTATTGAATAAGCTTTTAAGAGCTTTAAAGGTTTACTCAGAAAAAATATTAAAAAGACAGGTTTCAAAAGTCAACACAAGATGCAAACTTTCAAGTTTGGGTCTTCTGTTTTCACCTTAAACTTCACCTATTCAGAACATCTACACAGGTAGAAACTACAAAGCAGTAATGAACTAAAATATAAATCATACCCAGGTTTGGCAACATCCATGACATTCATCCTTGTGCTCATGCAGAATTGGGACTTTGCTCTCCATCTTTTCAAGCACATTAGAAATAGGCTTTACATTTTTGGAAGATTTCTGTGTGATTCAAAACAAATTTATACCAACTTTTATTTTTTTTTAATCTAAATCAGAGGGTATTTGCATTCACAGGCTATTGAACAGATCATTCAGATCTCATCTGGCAGGACAGAACTCTGCCCACAAAAAGTGAGGGTGCTGATCTGTTTAAGCACTGTCACCTTTGGTGCTTAAACAAAATGAGAAAGGGTTCTGTAAAAGAAAAAAAATGGAGATATAGAAGAAACATAAATCATCAGAGGATGAACTATGGATGTTAGATACATGAAAATTAATAGGTGTTTCTATTTAATTCCTATGTATAGCAGTCAGTATGTAGTTTATATGACAAGTCACATTAATGAACAGGACATTGAGAACAACCAGTCACTGCCAGGAAACGGAGAAAGATTTGTTGACATATTCCCAAAAGCTTTCCTCATCTTCAGGCTGACTCTCAGGCTTCATCCTTCCTGAGGATTTCAGCACAAGTGTTCATTGTTATTTTTGGAACTGACTTCTGCACTCAAGTTCTTGCTTGTATAATGTGTTTTCCTTTCCTTAAACTTTCTGTTAAAAACTTGAATTTTAGAGAGCATGCACAGGTTTCAGAACAAAAAGAATTTTTTTAACAGAGATATAATGCAAGGAGGAGATATTTAAAATAAGGTATAGTTCCTTCACTACTTTCAAAACATTTTAAAAAGTACCATTAGTGATACTTTAATTCTTTACATTACAGCATTGCAATATCATCTGATACCTCTACAGTCTTTTGTATAATCCTCACTTGTCCTGCTAATTGCTGACATGCATTTTAAACCTGTAATGCTACTGCATAATCCCTGAAAAAGCCTTCGCCAGGAAGAGAAGGGGGAAAAAAATCAGTCTTTTTGTATATGATATGTTTATCATTCAAATAAAACTGATCATTTAACAATTCAGTGTTTATCAATCACGGTTTCCTGCAACAAGTAACATATTTTTAAAATCTTGGAACACACTAAATCCCAAGAAACACGAAAATGCAAAGCTGTAAACAGAGAAAATATTGAACTCCCCAGAGAAAATCCAAATCCTCTGCAATCAGAATGCTGGATACTGACAGTAAATAGGAACCATCATTTTTGTTGCCAGAAGGTGGCAATAACGATACTGTACTTGCATCCACAGTTTGATATTTAGAAACTTGTTGAGGTTTTAAGCATTAAAAACTTAACTTTATAGAACTGCACTTGTACTGCTAACTTTTTATGACTTAGAAACTCTATTAATTAGCACCTTGCTCTGCATAACATTGGTTTTGGGTAGGTTTTCAATGCACAAAACTGACACTCCTACTAATTTCAATGTCACTCTGCTTTCCTGTCACATGCAAAAGTTTCTCTCCTAAAGGTATTCATGAAACAAATCTACTCAGAGTAGGAGAAACACTTGTTACAATGCATTGGACCAGGTAACTCTGTTCAGAATAATTAGTGCATAAATAAAAATATAAAGTTCACATTAAAAATCTTAAGGATTTAAAATACTACTTTGGCTTCAGAGAACAGGTAAGCCATCTAGTCATTGCTATTGTAATATATAGTCTTATAAAAACTCACAATTATTATTTCAATCAAATTCACTAATTTAAAGCATTATAGTTGTGACTATCAATTCCTTCAATATTTTGTACTCTGAGGATGATTAGCTATTGGATAAAATGGTTTCCTTTAGGGTTTAATAGGCTGATCACATATTGTCACAGATTTAATTCTTTTTTAATCACCTCAGCAGGAACGTGCCAGAGGACCTTTTAGTCTTACTGACCCTTTTTTGTCTTGTCTTGGTGCATCTGGAAAAAAACCAAGATATGTTACTGTGCTTTATCCAAATATATCAGTGCACCTGCCATCATAACGGGAAAAACACAATTTAGCAGCAGCCCAATTTTGTAATTTCATTGCTGTGCACCTCACCGTGGCCGAATCCCTCACAGCATCACTGTGGGATTCGGTATTTGTAACCAGAAACACTTGGATAATCTGAAAATAGTTGGCGAGTCGGGGCTGAAAAAGTTTTAATATGTATTAACAGTATTACACCAACTGAGCTAGTCGGATAAAATCCATTTGCATTTACACCTTGTTTTCCCACAAAGATGGGGGAAATTTGCGCGTTCCAATGCGTTTATTCGGGAGCCTTTTAACAGTTCCAGAACGCCCTGAGGGAAGGCAATGCCCGGGGCGGCCGCAGCCGGGTACGCCAGGCAGGCCATGTCCCGGCACCGGCAGCCCCCGAGCACCGCCCGCAGCGCCGCGTCTGTGTCCGCGGGGGCGGTGCGGGAGCGAGCTGTGCGGGAGCGGTGCGGGAGGGAACCGGGGGGAGCTGTGCGGGAGGGAACGGGCGGGAGCGGTGCGGGAGGGAGCAGGCGGGAGCGGTGCGGGAGGGCAGCGCCCTGTGTGTCGCTGAGGGAACCGGCGGGAGCGGTGCGGGAGGGAGCTGTGAGGGAGGGAACCGGCGGGAGCTGTGCGGGAGCGCAGCGCCGTGTGTGTCGCTGAGGGAACCGGCGGGAGCAGTGCGGAAGCGGTGCGGGAGGGCAGCGCCGTGCCTGTCGCTGAGGGAGCGAACCGGCGGCGGGAGCGGCTGGTCGGCCCCGCCCCGCGCCGAGCACGTCCGGGTCGGGCCGTGCCGTGAGGGGAAGTGCTCGCGGCCCCGGCAGGCCCGCCGGGAGGGAGAGAGAGAGGCAGCCCCGGTGCGGGCACCGCAGCGCAGTCGCCGACATGTCGCGAGGCTCCATCGAGATCCCGCTCCGAGACACCGACGAGGCGAGTGGGGCGCTGGGAGGCGGCGGGGAGCGGGAGGAAGGGCGGCCCGTGCCCCGGAGCGCTGCCCCGGAGCCGGAGGCAACGTCGCGCCTTTCCCCGCCGTGTCTCCTGCGAAATTCCCCCCGTGGCTGATTCTGTCCGAGTCTTCTGTCCGATTTTTCTGTCCGAGTGCTCTGTCGTATTTTTCTGTCCTGTTTTCCCGGCCGTTTGTTTGTAAACAGCCCGGTGCCCCTCAGCGGACAGGGCTGCGGGGCCCTGGGTAAATTCAGCGTGGATTTAACACTTCCCTAACTTTTCTTTATTTAAGGAAGACTGTCACGAGCCGAGGTTAAAAAGATTTAAGAGAAACGTTTGCAGATTTGCAGGGTGTTGTGAAGTTTGAAGTGAAATCATTCCATAGCAGATACTAAATTAATAGTGTAGCTAAGTAAGGTATTGAAACATATTGCTTACAGGTTGAAGAATATTCTCTGTGAACATCTGTAGCCATACTCTTTTTGGTATATATGTATGTGTGTGTGTATCTGTATATATGTACGTGTGTGTATATATATAATATATATGTATGTATGTATACATGTATATGTAGATAGATAATATACACACATACCACGCATATGTGCGTGCACACACACACACACACACACATATATCATACATATATAGGGAAACAGGTTTCTGTATGACTGCTGTGAGTTTTTAAGTCTCACAGAAGTACTTTATGGATTTTACACGTTGGAGGGCTTTTTCTTCTCTAACACAAATTTCTGTCTGAGGTGTTGACGTGGATAGTTTATCATGGTGCTGCTGTTCAAGTTGTGCCTAGGACTACTTGGATCCCTAAGTTCTGCATTAATCACTAAAGATTGTTATAAAATACTCCTCCCTTCCCCTACTGTTTTTTTTTATTTCCATGTTTTTTTTTCCTAAGCTGGTAATACCTATTTCTCATTAATAGCTATTTTAGTTTGTGGATGAGGGTTGCCCCAATGTAAAAACATCATTGTCTGTTCAAACAGGAGGTTTAGACAAAACTAAAATTAACAATAGCAGCAGAAATATTTTTGTTGGGACTCCAGAGTCTTGCCCAGGCAAAACTATAAACCCTTATGAATTGGGTGGCTCTCATTCAGCCTAGAGAAAAAGAATCCCTGCATTGGTAGTCAGGGTACAAGCCTGGATACAACAGCTGCACCTCTTCCTAGATGACTAATATTAAAGGTAGCATGACTGAGTAGCAGGTGAACTAACAGGCAGTTAAATCATGTTCCCGAATATCTCACCTGGATAGCATCTGTTCCTTTTTCCTCCTTTTTTGTATAGATCAGCATGGGAAGATAATTTTGTAAAGTAATGCTTGCACAGTGAAAAGTTGTTGATGTTGTTGATTACTGCAGTTGTGAATATTCAGAAATATAGTCATTTCAGTAGTCTTGGGCATTAAGAAGACTTCATAAAATTTCAGAACTCTGAGATAAGTCTTAGGTATTGATTCTCTGACATCTGATGACTTGGAAGATTTTGACTCTGTCCTAGATCTTTCTATTACCTGCAGGAAAAGTTAATGCTTTGTGAAAAGATTATCTGTGTTGTTTGGTTCTAGGTCATCGAGCTTGACTTCGATCAGTTGCCTGAGGGTGATGAAGTTATAAGTATACTGAAACAGGAACACACCCAGCTGCACATATGGATTGCCTTAGCGGTTAGTACAGATACAAATGGTATATTTAAATATTATAGTCACATAAGTGAATAACAATTTCCACTTCTTTACTTTTATGGCCAGTGATAGCTGAATTCTGAACAGGAATTTAACGGGATCATCGTTGATTCTAGGCCAGATATTTCTGACTTGACATATGCATATTAAGATCTTAATTTCAAGTTTTTTCATGAAATGATGCTGCTTGAGGCTTGCTTTCTAAGTTTTGTTTTTTGTCTCCGTCCATAGTTTTCCTGGTTTATGCCTTAGGTTATGCACTTAATGAAAAAGGAGGGGACAGTAGCTATACTATGGAAATATGGTGAAATGTGCAAAAAGACAAAGAAGTTCAGAAGAAAACCAGCTGGATCTTTACTTAAAAGTAGCCTAAAACTTTGTGTTTGAGGGTGGTGAGGCCCTGGCACAGGTTGCCCAGAGCAGCTGTGGCTGCCCCGTCCTTGGAAGTGTACAAGGCCAGGCTGGATGGAGCTCTGAGCAACCAGGTCTGGTGAAAGATGTCCCTTCCCACGGTGGAGGGGTTGAAAGTAGATGATCCTTAAGATCCCTCCAACCCAACCATGACAGCTATGACAGAAAAACATGTGGCAGTACCAGAATGCCTTTTTCTGATTATCCCTGCATTTGTATCTCTTTTACCCTGACATACTGGGAAAAAGGTCTGTGTGACACCTAAAGCATCCACTTGGTACATGCTTGCTTGGGGTGGTGTTGTCTGTTAAAACTGGGTGTTTTGTAGCTGGAATACTACAAGCAAGGGAAGACAGAGGACTTTGTGAAGCTGCTGGAAGCTGCACGCATAGATGGCAACTTGGACTACAGAGACCACGAGAAGGATCAGATGACATGTCTGGACACTCTGGCAGCGTACTATGTACAGCAGGCTCGGAAGGAGAAGAACAAAGACAACAAGAAGGAGCTCATTACACAGGCTACCTTGCTGTACACCATGGCTGACAAAATCATTATGTACGATCAGGTAAAACCAAAATCTGTGTAAAAATCCAGTTCATAAATTATTTATTGTAAAGAAAGCAAATACTCATTCAATAAAAAGGGAAGATAGAAACTGTTCAGGCTTTGAAGTCTTAGTTTAGTGCCTGTAAGCAAAACTTGTGAGTATCTAAAATGTGTGTGGTGCCACCAAGAATGATTACCCTGGTACACCTGATAGAAAGTCACCTTTTGGGGGTTGGGAAAGATGAATTGATTGTTACTCTTTTCTTGGTAACGTGTGAACTTCAGAGTGGATGATCCAGACCCTTTTGTTTTATTTTTCTCCTGATGTAAGAGAAATAAATTAATCATAGAAAGCATTTATAGTGTAGCTGGTTAATCTTTCCTGTAGTCCAAACTTCATGTTTTACAGACAGAAATGTATCCATTTTTTTCTCTTGTTTAGAATCACTTGTTGGGAAGAGCCTGCTTTTGTCTGCTTGAAGGTGATAAGATGGACCAGGCTGATGCACAGTTCCACTTCGTGCTCAACCAGTCTCCAAATAATATTCCTGCCCTTCTCGGTATGAGTGCATTGGCATTTGTAAAAACCTGGTCTTTGGAGCTGAGTTGTGAAATTAACTGCTTGCTGAAGAGGGTGCATGTGGGAATAGAAGGATGTGATCAAGAGGTGACCAGAAACACATGGTATACTTTAAACTTGGGAATTATGCACAGGGGGAAGAGCTAGGAAAGACTTTCGCTTCCCCAATGATGTCAGTGAAGCTGTTTACTTTGTTGAAGGTGAAGGCACCACTAGTGAGGGGTCAGTGGGCTGTAACACTTGTAATTTAAGTTGTACACTAGTCTTAGTAAGTGCCTTTCCTCTGGATCAGGAAGGAATTAAGTTTCTGCAAAAAAATATGAAAATGTAAATTAATATGTTCCCATGTTTGATTTTTTTTCATATACTTGACATCATCAAGGATAATAAAAGCTGTAGTTGTCTGAATTTTTGCTAGTTTTTAACTGTAACTTGTGAAAATTGGCACATCACAAGTTTACCAACAACTAGGTGAGCTTCTGATTTATAACTGCTTTGTTTTTATTTCTGATTAATTTGTAACAGGTAAAGCATGCATTTCTTTCAACAAGAAAGATTATAGAGGAGCCCTTGCCTACTACAAGAAAGCACTGCGTACCAATCCAGGTTGTCCAGGTAAGGCAGAAAGTATTTCCTTCTGAAAGTATTTTTTTGCTTGCAAACTGACTCAGGTCTTCCTAATTCAAAGGGCATTTTTGTGGTCAATATCTGTCAAAAGGGCCCTGACTGATTATAGAGGAGTTCAGGTGTTCATTGACGTGAAGTATTTCTTAGCTGTTAGAGAAGGAGACTGTGTTTAGGAAAAATACTGCTTTTTTTTCCAAGTATTACCTTATAAAGAGGTATTACAAAATGAGAAGTTGCATGTAAGAGAAATTGAAGTTGTATGGGGAGGGAGGGAATTGTTCAAGACTCTTGCAGAATTAATCTGTCTGTGAGCTCCTTGGAATAAGGATTCAGAAATGACCTATCAATAATGAAAGAAGACATGAAGAGTAGAGTTCTATCTTTAGTGCACAGTGTGAGTTTTTCTGGTGTTGTATTTTCCTGATGCAAAGGGAAAGCAATAGGTAACAGCTGTAAAAATGACACGTGATTTAGGTACATTAGTTCAGGGTATTTACATTAGGAATGTGAATACACGAAGGTCTCTTGAGACATACTCTGTATTTTGCCATCACCTTTCTGAAAAAGGGTTTGTTACCAAGTTGATGTGTGTTCTGTGGTCTGCTTTGGCATAACAATTGTTGCTGCAAAGGTGTATTTAGAATGCAAGCCTTAGTTTTCAACACACAACTTTCCTGTGCTCCCCTTTTCCACACAGACAGAGATTTGAAATTGTTTTTCTTACGTGTCTCTGTATTCTCCGATCACAAGCAGTCTGAAAGGGCAGTATGATGTGAATTTTCTGTATTAGTCCATCTGTACATGGTCATGGAAGTTAGAGGGTGACAAACAGCATTTTTGTTAGCAATGATTCAGTGGGTCATTGGGGAGAACTGCCAGCTAACTTGTTATTTGTGTCTTCTGAAGGCCTGCTGATCTTGGGTGAACTTAACCTGCCTAAGAAATCACCTGCCCTTTCATCTGGCAAATTTACAGTGCTTTTCTCTGCTGTTTTTTAATACATTTCCATACAAGTAGTTTTTGATTTCTTTAGTATCCAGCTCTGTGGGAGATACACCAGTGTCCTGGGGTGTATGAAGAAATAAAGTCTCACTAATATGTTAAAGTTAGTTTTGTGGCCAAGCATGGGAGGCTGCCTTTAAAAATTGCAAATAGTTAGATGGCTTTATAGGTTTTACAAATTCTGTTTTCATTTTGTTTGATGTCCAGATTGTAAAAAAAAAAGTGATAAAGTTGAAACTTTGGGAGTTTTACTCTTGTTCCTTAGCCGAGGTTCGATTAGGAATGGGCCACTGCTTCGTGAAACTGAACAAGCTGGAAAAAGCTCGCTTGGCATTCAGCAGGGCCCTGGAGCTGAACTCCAAGTGTGTGGGGGCCTTGGTTGGACTGGCTGTTCTGGAACTCAATAATAAGGAGGTGGGTCTCACTTAGCAAAGTAAAATGGGTAAAATGTTGAAACCTAGACCAAGCAGGCTCTGGGGACACTGAACAGTAGAAGGAATAGAAGGAAGGCTGTGAGGGTGTGAGTCAAATATCAAAGGGCATCAAGACTAAGTCTTCTGGTTTTCAAAGTTTTTCATAGAAAGTCCTGCTCTGCTTTTTTCCATCCCTGTGTGATGGCTTCATTTCCGATTTTCCACCTGTGTGCTGCAGGGAGAAAAGCTGCATTTACTTTTTTCTGTGAGCTCAGCAAGGTTTTGTCAGATTTCCTGCATCAGCCTCGCACTGAGAGTAGCTTTGAAGTTGCTAATAAGATACAGCTATTGAGTTGCTGCTGATACCTGTCCATGTTTCATTTAGGCCGATTCCATCAAGAATGGTGTTCAACTCCTCTCTAGGGCTTACACAATAGACCCCAGTAATCCAATGGTGTTGAATCACTTGGCTAATCACTTCTTTTTCAAGAAGGTAAGAGATCTGTGACATTTCGCAGTTGAATACTTGTTAACCTCTGAACAGCAAGAGTTCTGTGTTAGATTGAATCTCATCTCAGTGGTGTGTGATACAGAACAGTTAATCTAGATGGACAAGTGTAAAGGTTTTGACCTGAATTTTATATAAACCTTTCTCAAGAAACCAAGGAAAGGTACACTTACTTTTTAAGTCAAGTTCATCTTTGTGTCCTGAAGGGTTTTCGGGCTTTTGTTGTTTGGGATTTTTTTTTTGGTTGGTTAGTTGGGTTTGGGTTTTTACCCTCTCCCCACTCTTCCATGCTTTAAAATATTAAATAAAGAACAGTAACAGCTAAAACTAAATATGTTATTGTTTCGTCAGTGCTGTCTCTAAAGCTTTGTTATATTTTCCAGGTATCAATGCTTAAATAATAAATCTCTTGACCATAAATAAAGTGAAAGCTATCAAATTTCACTTAACTTCCTATTTTTCAGGACTATGGTAAAGTACAACACTTGGCTCTTCATGCTTTCCATAATACAGAAGTGGAAGCAATGCAAGCAGAGAGCTGTTATCAACTGGCCAGGTCATTCCATGTTCAGGTAGAGCAGTTTTTAAAAGCCCTCTTTGAGCTTACACTTAAAAAAATCTGTGTTACAAAAGTTGATACAAAGGTTACCTTTAAAAACACTAACTGTTCTTCATTTAATTCTTTTCAATTAGGAAGATTATGATCAAGCTTTCCAGTATTATTACCAGGCCACTCAGTTTGCCTCTTCTTCTTTTGTACTTCCATTTTTTGGATTGGGTCAAATGTACATTTATCGAGGGGACAAAGAGAATGCATCACAATGCTTTGAAAAAGTTTTGAAAGCCTATCCTAACAACTATGAGACTATGAAAATCCTTGGATCTCTTTATGCAGCTTCAGAAGACCAGGAGAAACGGGATATTGCAAAGGTGAGCTTTGCTTCCTCTAGCATTGTACTTTTACATGCAAGAGTAGAACTTGAAAATCAGACCTGAAATCAGAGTGTTCCTTAAGTTGAATAAAACTCGTGGTGAGTTGGCTGCAGATGTGGAATATTTCATTGTGTGCTGTCATGAGAGATTCTCCTGTCAGTGTAGAGCCAACACTTCTGGATTGAACTGAGACTCTCTGGGCTCTAGCTAAAGCATGTCCTGGAATTTAGAGGAGCCCTGGCCTCATCTTTGGTGTTATGGTATTGGTACAGATAGTACTAAAAGGGCAGAATTCTTCTCATATATGTTAAAATTCTCTGAAGATGGTAACTTAGCTTATGATTCCTGAAGACAGGAAATGAGCTGGTGATTTCCAGAAAATGCTTGTCTTGGCTTATCTGGAAGGATGGTTATGCTTTTTTCAAATGAAAGGTGTTTAAAATATAGTGTTGGGTAAATAAATGCAAAAAATATGAGACATCACTTCTCCAGCTTCTCATGTTGGGGTAATAGTTTCTGCTTTTCTAAGACTTGAAGCATGTGTTCTATTCTACAGAAAAACAGAATAATAAAGGAAGGGAACTAATGCAGGGGTTTTTGTGACCAAATTTTGCAGCTGTTTAGGATGTTTTCTTTTGCCGTATGTTATATTTTTCTAGTGTTAAGGTTAATGCCTTCACTCTTTCTTTTGATTTTATTTCCATTTATTTAAACTGGTTGTGTCTTTACAAACTGGCGTAATTATTTTCTGCTGTTTTTCAGGGACATTTAAAGAAAGTCACAGAACAGTACCCTGATGATGTAGAGGCGTGGATTGAACTAGCTCAGATTCTAGAACAGACAGATATACAGGTATTATTAATAAACACTTGGTGATTTACATGTGTGTTTTTCATAAGAGCACGTGGAACTTATTCTCTGATGTCCTCCATGCACTTTCCCTCTCTTTGCCAAGGGAGCCCTCTCAGCCTATGGAACAGCCACGCGCATCCTGCAAGAGAAGGTACAGGCTGATGTGCCACCAGAGATACTGAATAATGTGGGTGCCCTGCACTTCAGGCTGGGAAACCTTGGGGAAGCAAAGGTATGCAGTTACTCAAAGCTTAATTTCAGTTTCTTGCTCACCCAGAAGTTTTCCTCTAAGAAAAGTGTTTCACTCCTCTTTTCATTTTATACTTCAGAAATACTTTCTGGCGTCGCTGGATCGTGCCAAAGCAGAAGCTGAGCATGATGAGCATTACTACAATGCCATCTCCGTAACAACATCCTACAACCTTGCCAGACTCTATGAAGCCATGTGTGAATTTCATGAAGCAGAGAAGCTGTATAAAAACATCTTAAGAGAACATCCTAATTATGTTGATTGTAAGATACGCTTGGTATTTTAGTTTCACAGTTGTCCTTGTAACACCAAAAATCTTCCTGTTTAGTGTTTTCTGGTCTCCTTATACCTATCTTCCCTTCTTTTCATGGGAGTTTTGGGGCCTGCTTACCTATCTGCTATATACCCTACTGGTTTGTTTTTTATTTATTTTAAGGCGCGCATAATCCCTGTAGTCCGGTCTCCAGCTGTAAGCCTTCTAATTACTGGTAGATCATACTGTACTCCAAAAATCTAGCACAATTAGCTGCTCTAGACTTGCATGCCTTTGCCCACTTGCTCCCTGACCTCCACTAAAGCCACAGCACCTCAGCACTGGGGTGCAGTTAAGGCCATTCCCTTGATACACCCAAGGCTTTGCAACTCCACCGGTGTGAGTGGAAATAGACCCTTTGGAAGAATCACTTTATATGGGACCTTGTCCTTCCTCCAGGGAAGAGGGGCTGTTGGGGGTGTTAGCACAGCCTCTGGGGCACATCTGTTTTTTCTCCTCACTCTGCTCTTCCCCTTGCCCCAAGTAGCTGAGCTGTTGTGTTTGCCACAAGCTGCAGCACACAGCATGTCCAAAGCTCATCTACAGCCTTTTCTCTGCTTGTTTTCCATTGTCACCTGCTGATACCCTCCCAAAGCTTGTGGAGGTGGGAGAGCTGTTGAAAGTGGAGGGAGGAGAGCTATGCAACTGATGATCTTTCTTCGAGGTTTTTCAGTTGTCTTTAACTTACAAAATCAACTTAAACCATTTGCATTACTTTATTAGAAACCTGCAATTTTTGTATCACCGTTGTGGATGAATGTTCCTCTTCATTTGTTGTGTCTCATTTTGAACAGAATATGGAAAGTTCTCTTAGTGTTTGCTGTCCTTAGCCTATTCAGGAAAAGATTGCTTTTGAAATGTTGAAATGTTTTCTTGTCCAAGATGACTAACCTGTTCCCTGATTTTTATTTGCTCTTTTTATTTTTAGGCTACCTGCGCTTGGGAGCTATGGCTAGGGATAAAGGAAATTTTTATGAGGCCTCTGATTGGTTCAAAGAAGCACTTCAGATAAATCAGGTTTGTAACTCTACAACTGTTGAAAGTTAAAACACTTTAAATACTTCGTTAACTTAAAATTTAATTTTCCTTTTGTTGTGTTTTTCTTTGGTTCGTTCACATAAAGGAGAAGAGAGAACGACCGTAACCTGCTCTCTGTGTGGGTTGTTTGCTGTTTTGATTTTTAATATGGAATTCTGTTTAGGAAAAATAACACTTTAGACTTGGGAAAATAATCTTGCAAAGGAAAGCAGTGCTCTTGTAACTTAGAGTGAATTTTTCTTTAGGACCATCCGGACGCTTGGTCTCTGATTGGCAATCTTCATTTGGCTAAACAAGAGTGGGGTCCAGGACAGAAGAAATTTGAAAGGATATTGAAACAGCCCTCCACACAAAATGATACTTATTCCATGTTGGCTCTTGGCAATGTCTGGTTGCAAACTCTACATCAACCCACAAGAGACAGAGAAAAGGTAATGGGCATCTGTCTGCCCTGTCTATGGGTTTTGTTTGTATATTTTTTGGATGCTGTTAGCTATTTCAAGCCTTTTCTTGATGCCTGTTTGTCATCTTATAGGCCATGAAACTTCTGAGTAGATCTTAAAATTCCGCATTATAAAAGTAAGCAATCAATTGGGGCATTTCTTTCTGCAGGAGAAACGTCATCAAGACCGTGCATTAGCAATCTACAAGCAAGTGCTCAGAAATGATCCAAAGAATTTGTATGCTGCTAATGGCATAGGTGAATATTAGACTCTAGTTTTCCTTCAGAGGTGATCATATTCTTATGTTTCATGCTTCAGTGTATAATTGGGTTTTGGGGGCCTGAGCACTGTGTGCTGGAGCACAGGAAATGGCAGCTATGTCCATTTTTGATGGGGAGCTTTATTCAGGCAGTATTTAATTTTCTTTGGTAGGAGTACATAGTACATGAACCTGGAAGCTTACACTGTATGTATTACTTTCCTCTTAGGAGCTGTCTTGGCACATAAAGGGTATTTCCGTGAAGCTCGTGATGTGTTTGCCCAAGTGAGAGAGGCAACAGCAGATATCAGTGATGTGTGGCTGAATTTGGCACATATCTATGTGGAGCAGAAACAGTACATCAGTGCTGTGCAGATGGTAACATCTCCAAATTGAACTACGTAATCTGTTGGGTTAGATGAGTTCTGGATGTTTCTCTGTTGACACGGATGCTGCAAAAGTCTCTGATCAAAATATTAACAAGTTCTAGGTCTATTCCTAGCGTGGTGTTGGCTGTCAAGTCTAGATTTAAAAGCAAACTCCCAAATGTAGGTAAGGAGTAGCAAAGCACCTACCAACTTTTACAGTGTTTCTTTTTTTGGTAGCAGAGTTAAAACATAATCGAGAATTTTGGTTTTGGAATTAATTATTAGTCAGAGGTTTCAGTCAGGGTATTTACTGTCTGCAATTTACATTCAGATATTACTGAAGTAAGTAAATACAATTTGATTTTTTAAATGCAACAGTTCCTGTTTTTGTTCTTGCAAATGATTGCATGAAGAACAGTCAGAGCTGTCTGAAAAGCTGACTGTGCCATAATTTCTGTCACCACTGTTAACAACACAAGGTAGTTCATGCTGGAAGAAATCTGTTGAGGTCAGCCAGTTCAACCTGCTCAAGCAAGCAGACTTTCAAGTATCAACCTATTCTCACTAAATTGACTCAATTAGTTGATCCAAAGCATACAAATAAGCTTAAAAACCCCCCAGCTTATGTTGGACAGAACAGAAGCTCAGAACAAACTTACATCATTAAGATTGAGTCCACATTGAGGCTTGAAAGGACTTAATTCAGAGCTATTCTGAAGCTTTTTGTGGCACTTACTATGGAAGCGTTCCTGGGCCTTTCGTACCTGATCAGGACCTCAGTACTCCTTATCCTCCAGTGAACTGCTGTTAACAGGATTGAACATGTTAACGAGTTGGTGAACATGACCATGTTTATTCTGTTGTGTTTGAATTGGGTCTCTTGTTCTTTTAACGTTTTGTTTATTGAGAAAAAGCTTAATGGAAACCTAACTATAGCAATTGTTTAGCAGTGAATTACAGTGGGAAATTGGGGGTCACTTTCACCTTTTGATTTGAGAGAAAAAAGTATTTCACTCATTTGCTAATATATTTAAGAAAAGGTGTTATTAGGAATGTGTTTATTTGCTGAGGGGTGTTATTGTTCCCTGGGTTCTGCTCTGAAACAAATGATACTGGACTCAAAGGGAGATGAACTGAATGTGGTAGCCTTGCTTACTGCAGCCATGACAATTACCCCAGTGAATTCTCCACTCTAAAGCATAAAAATCCAAGGCAGACTTAAGCTAAGTACAAATTCTTTGCTGCTAAAGGTGAGTGAAAACTGGGCACTCATAACAGTGGGATCCCAGAGTTGCCACTTCAGGCACTACAGGGCAGGGCAGTTTCTGCATCTGAGCTGGAAATAAAACTTTATTGCTATTTTGGAGATTTAGAAAGGCTGATTGCTTGAGAAAAGAATATGTCAAATAGAAGGTGCTCGTTACTGAAAAGGATAAGTTTGGTAACTGTTTGAACCTTTAATTCTAGACACACAAAACCTACAGTAACAAGTCATCTTCCACACTTTAGAGTAATGAATATCCCATGGCATGCCAGGTTCCTCAGCTATGTGGGCAGAACAAATTCAATGTTAAATTATCTGAAACTTGTGGATTTTTTTAAAAATAATTGCATCAAGTATTATCGTATATTAGATATAGTTGAAGTTGTAAAATATGAATAGAGAAAACAGATCTTTTATTCCCTTCTTCATCCTGTGGAGATTATTTGAGTGGTCTTAAAATGAGCTGCATTAGTTGGACTTTCTTGCAATAGATGGCACTTGCATAGTATTCTTTTGTATTTTAAGACCTACAGAGTCTCCTGGGCTGCTGCCACGTTCTAGAAAATACAGGTACTTGCTATGGAATAGGAGAAGGAGTTTTCTGGTCACTGAAAAGGAGGCATCCATGTAGCATAACACACTTCTTTAAAAAACAAAATGCATATCAGCAGTAATTCTTTTTAGGAATAGAGGCATTTTCTGGAGTTAGCTAACCAAAGTAACAGACCACTGGTAACAGACCACTGTCATCTCTTATGCTGACTTTTTTTCTTCCATTTCAGTATGAAAACTGCCTCAGAAAGTTCTATAAGCATCAAAATACTGAAGTATTGTTATATTTGGCCCGGGCGCTCTTCAAATGTGGCAAATTACAGGAATGCAAGCAAACCTTGCTAAAGGTATGGATGTAGAACATCTTGTATCACAGAATAAATTACTGTAAGCTGCTGTGTTCATGTCTCTTTAAATTTGGTGCTCTGGGATTGAGGTGTTGGTGCTTATTCTGTGTTTGTCATTTCAGTGCACCTCTGTATCACATTGTAGCTTATCTGTACGTCCTTCTTTGCAGGCCAGGCACGTAGCACCAAGTGATACAGTCCTTATGTTTAATGTGGCTTTAGTGCTACAGAGACTGGCTACCTCGGTCCTGAAAGATGAGAAGAGCAACCTGAAGGAAGTGCTTAATGCTGTGAAAGAGCTGGAGCTCGCCCATAGGTAAAGGTCATTTATTTCTAATCACTATAATCTGTTTTGTTCATCTGGTTGGAAGAGCAGTCATCTATGAAGCACTGTGTGTAATTCCAGCATTTCTAGCAGGAAAACAAAAGATTGGGCCAGTCAAAACTGTATATTCAGACTTTGCTCCAGAGCCTGTTTTGTTTGACCAGGTGCCAGTATGTATTTCTCAGTAGGTTTTGTTGTTGCTGTGACCAAGATGCCCTTCTTCCTGGAAATGCACAGTTGAAAAAAATGTTGAAAACTATTCTATGACTTTAGTACTTTTTTATGACTTCTTTCAAAGCATACTATAAGGCTTAAAATCAAATCTGTTTATATTGTATAAGCCTGGATAATGCCTGACAGTCCTTGAAAACTAATTTTGCCCTCCTGTTGGCAAATAAAGCCTAAGTACTGTCATAGCTCAAGAACAAAAGCAGTTTTTTAAGTGCATTTGAGATATTTTAGTTCTCTCTAAAAAATTTGGGGCAGATACCAACATAATTAATCTGATTCAGTTGTCACCATCCTTGAACAGAGCTTTCCACCATTTGTTGTGCTCCCAGGTGGTGTTGGTGTAACTCGTATGTGCTTTATGCATTCCCAGCTCTGCTTTTATGTCAGGGATACGAATTCTAACTTCAACTTAGTGAGAAGCTTGCTGTGTATTGCCTTGAAGTTGCATGGATTTATTTTTACCTATTAACTAAAACTTTGTGGAAAACACTGTCCATAGGCTAAAACGTGAGCAAGGAATTATTTTATTCACATGCACAAGAAATTGAGTTCAGTTTAGCACAAAATATTTCATTTAAAATGTCTCTGAGGGTATATGGGGAGAAACTGTGGGAACCTTGAAAGGTAAAAAGTTATTTTCCTGTAAATGAATTGGAGAAACCTCTCAAAGCAGTGATCCTCTCAGCTTACCAATCTGCTCAGGAGTTTGTTGTTTGCAAGGGCCTGACCACTGGGTCAAGGGGGCTGTTCTGAAATTACTTTTAAAAAATAACTTTTCCTTCCTTTTCTTATGCTGAATTCAAGCATGTAGGCTGTGACAGATAAGGAATAAATCTATTGGGGTCAGCAATGTATTTATTGGTAGGAGCCAGTGAATTAATTCTTAGAACTCTCTTTAGAATTTTTCCTCTCTCGAGTTCTTTTTAAGTGTTTTGAATTTGGAGAACTTTGAATGAACTTTTTATCTGTTGTCTTTAAAGGGGCTGGCACAGAGGTAATTAGTGAGGTTTCCTCATCTATTGAGTTCTACAGCTTTGTAGTTCAGGAGTAAATGCTTTTGGTTTAAGGCAAAATAGCAATAAATATGTAAGTTATGCCATATTTACTAAGTTTTATTGGCTGTTTTTCTTTCTCCAGGTACTTCAGTTACTTGAGTAAAGTAGGTGATAAGATGAGATTTGACTTGGCACTTGCTGCTACGGAAGCCAGGTAAAAAAAACCCCAAACCAAAACCACAAACAAATCCTCCATTCACATACAAAGTAGGACATTTTTGCCCTGTTTTTTGGTATTAAAACTAGATTTCAAATTTTCAACTGACAGTTTCTGAGAACAGTAGAAGTACAAGTGCAGGGGAACTCCCTATTACTGTTTCATTCTGTTCCTGTCTTTGCTTCCCAACATTTTTATGTAATCTGAAACTCAGCATGTGATGTCTGCCATTAGCTGGAGCCTGCAATCTTTAGGTGTTTTAATGGCAGATTTTCCATCATTGAGTGCAGTGACATTTATTTAGACATCTGAACCTCTCACTGTTTTGACTCTGAACATAATTTAACAGCAGGTTTCCTTTCATGGAGACTTTTTGAGGTAGTTTATGGGTGAATAGTGTGGGTCATGGAAAGGTTTAGTTTTGCAGAGTCTAGTCTGCTAACTTTAGCTCAGGAGTAATGAGCTTGTACACAAGCCTATCCAAACTGGTCTCCTTGTAAGCTTTTTTCTTAGCTTTTCACTCAGTGTGGCCTGTGTTCCATTTCTTGAACGTTCTTATAAGACTTCCACAGCCTTATACAAATGACACCTGTTGGCCATCGTGCACTGTGCATCTGAAATGGAATCATTGAAGCACTTGGTGCAGAGGAGGAAGGTTTGGTATTGAAAGAAATATCATTTTAATGTTAGCTGAGAGGGTATTGAAAGCACCTTGCTTTAATGTTTCATGCAACTTGAACGTTTTATGCAGCCTCAACTCTTACACAATTAGGCTTTTCAAGCTAGGATTTTGACCTACCTTTTTTGATTAGGTTTGTTAGGATGTTGTGAATTAATATAAAGTTCTTACTAACTATACTTCTGAAGCTGTCCAGATTAGTTGGGATGATTCCTTTTATGTTCATGTGTGGGTTTTCTGTGTGTGAATTGGCTAAATCTGGAGTGTGAAGCAATATATTCTGAAATCATTATTGCAAGATAGATTCACTTACTAGAAAGTGCTTTAATTTAGTAAAAAATCTGCACTACTCTTCTTTGTGCTATTTCAAGTAGCTTTTTTTAATATATTTGGGACATGAAGGTACTGTTGTGGTGGATGCCGCTTATAAAACCAGTTCTTTCTGTAGTGTTTGCCACCTTGCCTTATGTGAGCCCCTTGCATGTTAACAGGCAGTGCTCCGACTTGCTGAGCCAGGCCCAGTACCACGTGGCTCGGGCACGCAAGCAGGATGAAGAGGAGAGGGAGCTGCGTGCCAAGCAAGAGCAGGAGAAGGAGCTGCTTCGCCAAAAACTGCTTAAAGAACAGGTTTTTATTCTGCTAAATCCTGTATATTACATTTGTTTAAGTATACTCAGTGTTTAAAAAGTATACATGTTAGCAATATGTATCCATCTGTTGCTCTGGGACGGTACTTAATAGATATTTTTCTTAGTCATAGTAACTGCTAGCAGAAAATATTGTTGCTAACAGGAGATAGTCACTCTTCCCCATAGCCACAGAAACAGATTTTTAGTTTTATAATGAAATAAAATAGGTGTGCCAGAAATTTTGCCATTGAATTTCTGTACTGGCAGGCTGGATGAGGAAGCACTTCTTGGTGCAACAGCCCTTTTGGACTTGGGCCTCCCCTCCCATAGGCTTGTAGAAATGTTTTATTTTTTTTGCCATGTGGACCTGCTGTGACATAGACTGTCAAAAAGCAATTTTTTGGTTTCTTGACAGCAAATAATTTATAGGCCTGGGATTATGATCACACCACAGTGCTGCAAATACAATAGTAATGGTTGGTTTTCTCGATGTTTCAGGAAGAGAAGCGCCTAAGAGAAAAAGAAGAACAGAAGAAACTTCTGGAACAAAGAGCTCAATATGTGGAGAAAACCAAGAATATTCTGATGTTCACTGGTGAAGTAGAAGGATCAAAGGAGAAAAAACGTGGTGGCGGTGGAGGCAGGGTAGAACAGATTTTTTTTAATCTCTTTTTTATTTTTTAATTATGTTCAAATTTGGGATGAGTATCTAAATGATACCCATCTTGTTGCCGGCTTTCCCATAATCTCCAGGTCTGTGTTTTCATACCTTTCGAAACCTGTTCAGATGAAGTTGCTATTTTGAGTTGTTTTCTTCTGGTAGGTTTGTAACTGGGAGGTGAATAATAGGTTGTATGTATGTGTTTATTACAGCGTTCCAAAAAAGGAGCAGGGGAGTTTGATGAGTTTGTCAATGATGACAGTGATGAAGATCTGCCCATATCTAGAAAGAAAAAGAAGAGGAAGGGCAGTGGCAGTGAACAAGACGGGGAAGAAGAGGAGGGGGAGAGAAAGAAGAAGAAGAGGAGGAGGTAGCTAGTACTTTACTATTAGACCTCCCTGAGAAACAGTAGGGCTTTTAAATATATTCTCCTGCAGTCTTTCATAACAGTTAAAAATGAACTGTTGTCAAGAGGTCACGTGATTCATTTTAATTTACACATACACATTACAGAACTTAAACAGCTGCTCTGCAAAAGAAGTACGAGTTAACACTTGATAAACTGGACGTTTCTTAAGACTGATATTTTTTAATGTTTTAAGGGTTTTTGCAATGTTATGCTTTTTGTCACATAAAATGTGTTTCTGTTTAAGGCCCCAGAAGGCAGATGAAGGGAGTGATGATGAAGAACATGAAAATGGCCCACGACCTAAAAAACGACGTCCTCCCAAAGCAGAGAAGAAGAAAGCTGTAAGTTAAACCCTAAATAGGTGCACTGCTTTCTAAATAGGCATTTAGAGTTCAGCATTACCCTAGTCAAGAGAGATTATTAATGTTGAAAATTCCAACAAAGCTTCTTGAAGCCAGCTGCCTTTGAGCATAATTTTATTCCTCTCCCCTATTGCTATTGGCTGCTTCAAGGATGTGAAGGGTATTTTCAAAGCTGTCTAGAATTTAAGTGATAGTTAATGGAAGTTTTTTTTCAAAGCATGCCTGGTTTTGTGAATGTGTTTCTGTGTTTGGGTCCTGCGCTTTAACCAGCCACATGAACAAGCTTTGTTTTCTCCTGTACAGCCCAAACCAGAGCGTCTGCCTCCTTCAATGAAAGGAAAGATCAAATCAAAAGCCATCATTTCATCAAGTGATGATTCTTCTGATGAGGATAAACTCAAGATTGCTGATGATGGGTAAGAACCTTAATTAACTTCGTATGAGTTTAAAGTTTCTATGCCTACCTTGAAGTGAAAATGCAGTATTAATAACAATGAGATAACAGAGATAATGAGAAGTCTTTCATTGTATTCACTTCCCATTGCAGATTAATTTCTCTTATTCTTCTAACACTGGCATTACTGAAATCCTGCTGTCTCATTTTAATTCTAAGCTAAGGATAGCAGCTTACAGCACCTTTTAATACCTTTTTTCCTCTGTTTTCCCTACAGACACGCTAGAAATAGCAACAGTGATTCAGATGACGGGGAGCAGCAGCACAGCAAACGCATTGTTTCTGACAGTGATTCTGACCACAGGAACAAGTCTGGCAGCGAGGCAGGGAGCCCGAGGAGAGCCAGCGCCCGCGCCTCCGAGGAAGAGTCCGACAGTGACAGGTCGCCCAGGAAGCGGAGGCAGTCGGAGTCGGAGCAGTCTGACAACGAGTCGGTGCAGTCAGGGAGGAGTCGCGGCTCCGGCGGCTCCGAAAATGAGTCTCGTCCGGCGTCTCGCAGTGCTGAGTCTGACAGGGAGTCTGAGAGGGGATCTGACAACGAGGGTTCTGGCAGAGCGTCTGGTAACGAGTCTGAACCAGAGGGGTCCAATGATGAGGGCTCTGAAGGTGGTTCGGATGACAGTGATTAGATCTAAATTACAGACCATCTTTTAAAAACATTCTTGTAAATATATTTCAGTTATAGGGAAAATGCAATTTTTATATTTGAAAACTGTGATTTAAAAAACCCTTCATGTTTTAGTAAACTGTTGTGAGACCTTCTTATGATTCTTTTTATTAGTTACTAATGAATTTTTCTCTAAGCTGGCTATGGTGTATTCTTAATTTGAAACTGCTGTAGGTGCACAGAGTCCCTGACCTATAGTCAGCACGCCAAGGACGGAATGCATGTAAAAACTATGCAGCATAAAATCTCTGGGTGTCTCAGTGTGGCTAAAACTGTGTTCTCTGCCTAAACATGCATAGGTGGTTCTTAAAATCCTAACAGATGGGACAAAGAGCTGTGGATATTTATCTTTTTTCCTCATTCTGAGTAAAGGTCAGTCAGGAGGTTTTTCTTACTTTCTATGTAGAATAAATGTGCCACGAATGCAACTTTATGTTTTCAAAAGTTTGTTCTTATGTTTCTGGTTTTGTGTTAAATCAGCTGAAAAGATCTTAAATTTTATAAACTTGCAATGCAGATGTAGATGAAATATTTAAATTGGCAAGTAAAAACATTTGAGAGAACTTTGTATTGCTTGAGAAAGGTAAAGCTGCCACTGTCACAATAAACAGTTCTGCTAATTTGCTTGGAGTGATTTATTTTGCCCCTGTAAAGGTATAAGCAGAAACCATGAAAATGTTAAATTTTACAGTGAAGTCTGTTTTGAGGAAGTGGTCTCAACTGTATTTTAGCTCAAATACATGGCTTTTGGAATTAAATTAATTTCATATAATGTGTTCAGGAACAACAGTGAAAATTGCTGTACTGTAGACTGAAGTGAATCTGATTTCTCTCTGCCTTTCTGAAAAAAATCAGTATTTTGTACCAGTCCAGAGAAATCTTTCTTTTTTTCATTGGTCATGTTAAGCATTTGCTAAGAGAAGATCATGTAGATCTGGATAGTGTATTGCTACCAGTTTTAAAAGACTATTTAGCCTAAACTGTGGAGTTCTGGATTGTCACTACTGATAGTGTACTTGAAGTACTAACTGAAAGTGAAGTTTCCCATGCTGCTATTTCTGGTGTGCTGTGCGCCTGAGCTGTTCTCGTTGTGTATGGGGTTTTTCATGTGTTTATGGGCTGTTGGTAACCATAGCAGACACACAGAGCAGTTGACATGTCTCTCTCTGTGGCTCAGTTTGCTATCAAGTTTCTATCTATGGTCTTACCTAAACCTTACATGTTTGGGAACATTCAGAGTAGAAGAACAACTATCGTGTTTGTTGGATTAGAGCAAAACTGAATCTTAGCTCAGTCTGCTTGTCACACAGTCACAGAGAAGGTTTGTGACAGCCCAAGGCTGGAAGCTGGATAGCCTTGAGGGCATGCACGGGAGGAGAATTTTGGGCTCTTGCAGGAAATGATTCTCCTATGAAGAGAATCGTGACCCAGAGCCACAAAGAAGCAGTGGATAGATGAGGTGTTACATTTGGTGTCACACTGCTTCATTTATAGAGCTCTGAGAACTGTGAGGAAATTGGTGCAACTAAGGAAAGCTAATGCATGAGAGGTGAAATAAATGGAGCACTGTACACAGTGGCAGGTATGAGAGCAGCCAGCTTTTAACAATAGCAAGGAAAAAGATGTACAGCACTTACTGTGGGATCTTAGAAACTTTTTCTGCTTCAAGTACATCTCCACTCTCATAGTCTGTCCTTCTCATGAACGTTCTGAAGGTCTTGTTTGGTGCTGGTTGCATAGAAGTGTATTTTCTGTAGGTAAAATTTAGCTCTAGATGAAGTGGTGAGTGGGTCTTCAGACCTAGCATCCAATTGGAGAGAAATACTTCCAGGAAATGTAAAATTAATCAGGATTTTCATACATCTCCTGTCTGAGGGGTATAAGTACATTTTTTACCCTTTCCACAGAAAGGACGTGTGTAAGAAGAGGTTATGACTTAACCTGGCTTGAACTGTGTGATACACAAGAGGCCAATCAAAAGGGGGCAGGGGATGCTTTTGCTTTGCTATTCCTCTGCTTTTGCAGAGTGAAAGAGGAGAAAAAAACTCCAAACACCAAAAACCAGATGCCAGTCTTTCTTACCTCTTTCTTTTGATGAGGGTTAATGGGAGGATTAAGGTTATATAAAAAGTCACGCGTTGCTGTCATTGGACAGAAAGCTGTGTTTCAGCTTAATTCATATTTTATAATGCTTGTTTTTTGAAAGTGCAGTGGTGGAATAGCCTTGCTGTAATTCTCTCTTGGCAACATTCCTTGCTTTCTGAAGTAGGTGGTTGGCTTGCAGCTATTAAATTCCTTTATTTATAGCAGTAATCTCTTCCAGGATAAAGCACAGGGAGCTGGAAGTGTAACCCTGCCTCGCTAGAGGAGTGTTTCTTCCTGGTTTCTGTTTTGCAGCCACAGTTGCATGACAGGGATTGCATCCCTGCAATCCACAGTTGATTGACTGTAGGAAGTGTTTCCTGTTGACCTCTGTTTCAGTTTAGGATAGTGCTCTCCTCACGTGTGAGCAGCACGTTCATTCCTGAAATTTATACATCTGGCTTTTCACAGAACACTTCACATGTAACTTAGAAAAATAATGGAATTTGTTGGGTTGGGTGTGGGTTTTGGGGGGAGAGTTTGTTGAGGGTTTTCTTGGTTGGTTGATTTTGAGTTTTTTTAATCCACCTATTCAGGTTTTTCAGAAACTTTTCCAGGTTGGTAATTCATGGGAAGGAGTAGCTGTTGCTGCTGAATAACAAGCCATCTGTGTGGAAATGTCTTTTGGAATGTCCACTTCTGCTGACTCAACTCTGAAAACCACAGTGATCTACCCACCTAGAAACACGTGCAGGAATATATTGGAATGTGCTGCCAAGGAGTGCTTTGGACAAGGCAAGACCTATGGTAGGAGCACAACAGCTAAACTTGTATCAGTTCTTTCGATAAGGAAGTGCCACTTTCTGGGAATAAGTTGCTTTCCACGTTAAATATTTCACTGTTTAGAGCAATCTTTGTTGTAGCAAGGCCTTTTCCTCCTGCACAGATTTAAACTTACATTGGGGGTTAATTAATACTATTGACGTCTTCTATTTAAACTTGCAAGCTTTCTGGAACAAGTTTTTCTTCTTATTTTGCTCTTACAATGTAGTGCTTTCGTTTATTTGTTTTTAAAATGTTCTCTGATGACCCACTTGTTCAAGAGCAGTAGCTTTCTTACAGTAAATGAATCTGGACTTCACAAGTTATCTGGAAAAAATTCCTTCAGCTGGAGCTGAAGCCAGCAATGACAAAGTCAGTATCAGTATAAGTAACAAACCAAGCTGACAAAATGGATGTGAAAAAGGGTATGTAACCAGATACTCATTATTCTTACAGCTAATAGTGCTTACTACTCATAATGGTATTTTGTTATTTAGCTAGATACTATAATTGCTCTATAGAAGAGGATTTGAATTGGAGACAATCTAAGGGAATAAGAAACATGAGAATACTTAGGAGAGAAATTTAAAGTAAGTATCGTGAAAATGAGTAGTATTTCTATCCTGTCTGTGAATTTCAGTCTGCATCTGCTCAAATTTACTGGGGTTTATACTGGAAATACTTGGAACTTCAGGATATTTTAGTCTTGGCTGCACCCATAGAAGGTACAGTTGTGCAGTCATGCAGCTTGTAATGCCTTTTTTACCTTTGGTTCATAACTGCTGGAGAAATTAAGAATGCTCAGTGTAGTTATGTTGTTCTTTGAATGAAGCTTATTTTATTGTCGGGGTAGACTTGTATCTCTGAGTTGTTCTTTTTCCCTTTTTCATTCTTCCTTTGGCCTTAGGCAAAAACTTTTCCTTTCTCTGCACCCTCCAGAGCTTGGGACTGGCTAAGTATTTGGGCTGCAAACTGTCAAACTGGCACCCTTGACTGAGTTTACTTTTCTCCTACAGCTCCATTTGAAATGATAAACACTAAAGAGTCCCTGTTGCTGCTTCTAAATATGTGCCACCCTTATCTTACACATGTCCCTGTACCTGCCTGTGTGGAGGTGTCCCCACATTGCTGTAATGTTGACTGAGCTCCAGGCCCAGTAGCATACAAGGTTTCACAGCTTCCCACCCATGCTGATTTAAATAAAAATACCCAGCTTTAGACAAAGAAACAGATTTCTGTTTGGCACCTGAGAGTGACTGTCACATGGCAGTAACTTCAGGGTTAGGGGTGGTGTTTTCTGTTGCCTTGGACGGCTCCAAGCAATGCTCTGGCTCTTAAAACATTTTTGAGTCCTTCAGAGTTCTTAGCAGATGACTCTGCTCTCTTAGGCCATGTAAATCTCATATGCTGATTGCAGCAGCTAAAGCATTCTTGGACATTTTGAGGAATATCATGGGTCCACTGGTTTCTAGGGCCTCCTGTCAAAGGTGCAGTTGACTGGGTTTCACAGTGTATCTTCAGTGACAGGTGTAGTCTGGAACATCTGGCTTAGACTGTTTTGCTACTGCAGAAGTGACTTTCTGATTTAGGACACAGAGGTGGTGGTAGAGGGCTTGTCTTTGCTAGCTGCTCATTCTGTACCTCTAGCACACAGGAGGTTGCAGTTTTAAGAAGAATCTCATACAATGCTTTATTTCCTCTGTCTGGTTCTGCAAATCTATGCAGAGAAAACTGTTTCGAGAGTCTTCTCACCTTTGCACCTGAAGGCTCTGGCTATAGAGGCACTGCTGAACTAAAAGACTGCTCTAAGCAGGGCTAATACTAATAAATACTAATAAATATCAGTCTTGCCTTGCACTGGTGACAGTTTACAACCATTTTTGAAGATGCCTCAGAGAATATGAAACATTTCCTCATCCATCTCCAGTCTTTAAAGACAGGTAATTGTTTTGTTCCAGCTTTCAACAGAGTTTGAACCGCTCTAAACAGGCTCTTCTGTCTGTCTGTGTTATGCTGTGCTAAATTATTCTAGTACATGTCTCATTCTCATGGGAATCTCTCTAAGCAAAAGGTAACATTCTTTTTTCTTGTGGGAAGCTCTCCCAGACCAGCTGGAGAGGAAGAATTATTGTCAGCAGCTATTTTCTTGTACTAAAAAGGATAGAGGAATTAGGTCTCATTAGGGTTTGCAGTAACAAGGCATATCTGTGCACGAATTTAAGTTGGTGACTTCAGTCAAAATGATCTTGACTTTCCAGGTCCATGCTTTTTAACCCCCAGCATATGTATTTCTGAATTTCATCAGGGGCATCCTTGTTGGGAATACTCATGCTTAGTGGTGGGCACTGTTCCTGGGGCACATTTGTCTGCTTTTGGTGATCCCTAACAGCGGGACTTGTTCACTCTCCTGATGAGCTGCAGGTTGGGATTTGTCTCTCAGTATCACAGCTACTACTTCTGGTCAGATTTTCTCTCTTTCACATTATTATCAATGAGAGCTGAGTGTCTATTAAATGTTTGCTGGTTAGACAGGAAAAGGCATTGCCCTGGATGGCCACCTGGGTGCATGGGGCTGTCTGCCTAGTGCTCATGAAGATGAGTTCTTCTCATCTTCATGCAGCTGTTTTGTTTTCTGTTCCCTGCACCAGGGGAATGGGCATGTCCTGCAGGAGTCTTAACCCATAACTGTTGGAGTGTGCCTCGTTTCTGCAGCCTGGGCTGTTCATGGCTTGTACAGGCATTAGCCAAGTTATGCTATGGAGCGATTAGGTGTTGCCATTTAACAGAATAGTATTGATGGAAGGGGCAAGGAAGGAAAAAAACATAAATTATGTGTCAGATTAGTGCTTAAAACAGATATTATTTATGGTCTTGATCCTTAATTACTTGGGTCTCCATATTTCTAACTTGGATCTTCTACTTTGGTTTCCTTTTGCTCTGCACTCACCTCTTTGGAACTAAAGCTCTAAGAGACACTTTGCCTGTGAGTGTTTCAATTGCCATTGCCTTTAAACTCTGCAGGAAAAGGATATTTTTTTTCAGTGCCCAGTGCCTATGCAAAAAGTATCCATCTCTCCAACTGCAAAACCAGAGTGGAGATTGTAACAGCAAAATCAAGTGAAATATACTTTAAAATTAGAAAAAATGTAATATTAAATCCATAATCTAGAGACATAACAATGTTCACTGTCTTGGGTTGAGCTGGCAAAACGCCAACTGTCCGAGACAGAGTGAAAAGGGTTCTTCCCCCCCCCCAACCAGCT
>JAWWEV010000167.1:10093065-10146493 GCA_035583235.1 Hafferia zeledoni | reverse complement strand
ATGTACTATGGTATGGAATACAATATCATTGGCTAGAAGAAGTCAGCTGTTAGCTAGCTCAGGCTAGCTCAAGTCACATGACAATTTTCAGGCCTAGTCCAAACTTTAAAACCCAAATTTAGGCCCCACCTGGCTGAAACCACAACATTCACACATATGAGCAGTACTCCATGGTTGGTGCAGCTGCAGAGGTGCTTTCTTGTATAAGCTCCAGCGTTATCAGTGGAGTTTTGTGCATTCCTAATGGAAAGTTTGAATGGAGCCGGAGGAGAAAAACATGCCTTGACTGCCTTGCTCAACTGCCATGGAACATCTGCATCATGAATCCAAGTGGATTTGTCCACTCTGACTGCTGTAATCCTCAAAGAGCCCAGGGCTCCCATCAGCTGGCTGCAGTGCAAGCTGTAGGTAAGTGAAAGGTTGGTGGTATCTGTAATACTTACCTAGAAATGATTCTCAGTGATAGAGAACTGCAGGGTTGAAGTTTTCACCATCTTGGTCTGAATTGCCTACCAACAGCAGCAGTTGCCCTTGTGGTAGTTTTGGCTTTAGTTTCAGCTAGGCCTGAGTTCAGCAGGCCCAAAGGATGTGACACAGATCAGAAGGGGCAAGCATCACCTGACTTAAGCAACCAAAGAGGTATTTCCTATCATCTGACATCATCAAGAAGCATCAAGAAGTATAAAAAGAGAGGGAGATGGAACTTCTCTCTCTTTTTGCTCTTCGCCTTGGACTCGGGAAGACGCACTGCCCTGCCTCTCCCAAGATTGGGCCTTGCCACTATCCCCTCTCTGTTGTCTAGGGAGGTGAACATTTTTCTTGTTAATTTTTTTCTCCTCTCTTGCTGGGAGTTTTCTCTGGAAGAGTTTTTGGGAGGTTTTCTGGAGTTTGGGTGGTTGGAATCTATATTATTAGGTTGGGCGACTCACTGAAGGTGTTATTATTTCTTTTAATATTTGTATATATATGTGTTATATCATATTCTGTTTAAATTCTCTTCTGTGTAAATATAAAAGCCTTGCCATTTCAAAGTTCCATTTTCCTACCTGCCTTTCCCTTGGAGGGGGACCTCTGACAGGTAGTTGGGCACTTGGCATTTTACCAAGCTAAACCAAAACAGCCCTCAAAGGTACTTTTGCAGAATGTCTTGTTGCTTTACTCCAGTTGATGGGATGTTGTGTTTCTTACTGTTCTTGTAGGTTTTTGTCTTTGATTTTTGGATTTAAGAAATGTGTAAGACAGTGTAGTAGACAAGAAGGTGGGTGAAGAGTTGGGATCCAAATTTACATCAGTGTTGAGTTTCTGTGGCCAGGTTTTGGTAGTGGGGGAGTCCAGGGGTGGCTTCTGTGAGAAGCTTCCAGAAGCTTCCCCATGTCTGGCAGAGCCAATGCTGGCTAACTCCAGGGTGGACCTGCTGCTGGCCAAGGCCCAACCAGTCAGGAATGACAGTAACACCACTGTGGTAACATATTTAAGAAGAGGGAAGAAAATTACTGGGCAGGTGAAAATTGCAGCCAGAGGAGAGCAGAGTGAGAACATGTGGACAACAATGCAGACAGCCAGGCCAGTGCAGCAGGAGGGGCAAGAGGTGCTCCAGGCACCAGAGCTGAGGTTCCCGTGCAGCAGCTGTGCCCATGGAGCACCATGGGGGTACAGAGATCCTCCTGCAGCCCAAGGAGGAGCCCACACTGGAGCAGGTGGATGCCCAAAGGAGGCTGTGACTGCCTGGGAGGCCCCTGCTGGAGCAGGGTCCTGGTAGGACCTGTGCAGAGAGGAGTCCACACTGGAGCAGGTTATCCTTGTAGGACTCGTGAGGGCCCCAAGTGGAGCAGCCTGTGCCTGAAGGACTGCACACAGTGGAGGAGTGACCCACGGGAGAGACATTTTCATGAGGAACTGTTGCATATTGGATGGACTCATGTTGGAGAAGTTCATGAAGGACTGTCTCCTGTGGGAGGGACCCCACGGGGAGCAGGGGAGGGACTCCTCTCCCTGACAGCAGCAGAAACAACCTGTGCTGAACTGACCATGACCCCATTTCCGTCTCCCTGTGTCCTTGGAGGGGAGGAGGTAGAGCTTGGGAAGGAGGGAGGGGTGGGAGGAAGGTGTTTTTAAGATTTGACTTTTCATTATCCTGCTCTGATTTTGTCAGGAATAAATTTAGTTAATATCCCCGCTCTGCGTCTGTTTTGCCCATGACAGTAACCAGTGAGTGATCTCTTCAGTCCTTATCACAACTCATGAACCCTTCGTTGTATTTTCTCTTCCCCATCCAGGTGCAGAAGGGAGTGAGAGTGGCTTTGGGTCCAGCCAGGGTCAACCCACCACCATCAGGAGCACCAAGTTCCATGTATCCTGTGCTTGCTGACACCCATCTGTCAAGGAGCAATCATTTTACCCCTTTCAGTTTGGGTGACTTAAATAGAATTGAAGCTGTTTTGTTTCTTACTGAACTGCACAGAGTTTTTGTCTGATGTACAAGGCCCTTGGAGCATAAATTGTGCCTTGATTATAAAATGGCCAACGTTGTTGCTTGATTAGTAAGAGAACCACAGCCTCTTTCTCCTTCACAATATGAAGTAGTGAAAATGATCTGGTTTTGGTTTTGAATGGTTTAATTTAAAAAGAGAAGATTATAAACACATAATTTTACTATTAGAAAGGTTGAAGGTTCTGGCCAAGAGTATGAGTTGCAAACAAATTAGGGCCAGAATTGTCTTGCAGAATTAAACCCTTACTGCTAAAGGCTACTCTTCATTGTTGAGCCCATGTTGAGGGACTGGGTTTTGGCCAAGCAGGCCTTGATTCAATTCCTGTCTTAAGTAAACTGCTGCGAAGCTGCTTTGCTTTTACAGAGCACTTTCTGTGGGCAATTAATCAGTATCTCCTGGAGAGCTTCAGCACAGGCTGTGTTTGTAGTTGCACAATCACTGGGGTTGCCAAATAATCACAAGCATTTGTTTTGTTTGGGAAAACTTTCAGTGATTTGTTTAAAAAAACATAACCAAAACAACCACAGACCAATCACTGGGGGTGGGAGAGAGGGTAAGTGTGGGATGCAGGACCAGAACCTCACAAAAACCCCTTTCAGAATCCAGATGAGTGTAAGTGAGCAACTGGTAAATCACTGGGTGACTGACAGCTAATTTACTGTGCTAATTCTGTGAGAGTGATGAGCTTTTCTGGTGTGTAGGGGAAGGAGAAGAGACTTCCCTGTGCCCGAAGCACACTCAGCTGGTGCCTGAGGTAACCCAGACCAGTAGGGTGCAGTTCCTCTGGTACTGGCACCTGCAGTGCCCCCAATCCCTTAGAGCCAGCGGGTGCAAAGGGTTCCCATCATCCCTGAGAGCAGGGACAGGACACACGTTTCAGGTCAGATCCCTCTCCCAGAATTTCTGGAAGAAGCTGCCCAGCTACCCAGCTGCCTGTGGAGCTGTGCTCGGTGTTTGTGCTGTGCCTGAGGCCGGCTTATGGAACTCTTCCAGTGAGAAGCTGATCTTAGCAGGGGAGGAAGAATCCTGGGCCAAGGCTCACGACCAGGAGCAGCATTTTCAAGAGAAAAAGGAGGCAGCTGGGCTTGAGAGAGTATGAAAGAAGAAAACTTAGAGGTGAACAGAGAGGTGAGGACTGCACAACAGGAATGCTTTGCCTTCAAACAACTGGTAGGTCCTGACATAGATTCTGTTCTGTGGATTATGTGGAAGTGCTTCACTAGACAAACCTACAGGCTCACAGATATCACAGTCAGTGAACCAGAACTGCATTTTATGCAGTCCAGTGGTTGTATCTTGCTAGACTTATGATCTTAGCCTAATATTTAGTATCCTTCCCTCTGCTTTCAGCTTGGGTTTAGTTTAATGCCCAGTTGGAATCGTCTTTGCTGGCAGCACCCTGGTCAGCTGTCTCATGATACTGTTAATTGCTACAAATGCAGACACTGCTTCTATTAACAGTTAAGAGGATGCATTTTTAAGATCTCTTTTTTAAAATTGGTAGATCTGACATAAGTAAAATGGGCTAGTGTTACATCTTTGGGTATAGGAGAAAAGGTTCAGCAGGGCTGGTTATTGCATAACCAATAGAGCTCTTTTTCTGAAAGCAGAAACCCTTCCAATTTGCATCTTCTGCCTGGACATGGCAATTTTCATCAACACATGGAATATAATTTCCTGTATATGCTCTAAGTAGCTCATGGAATATATATTTAGCCAAAAAACAAAGGCAACTTAAAAATCAACGCTGTGAGCAGGATTCCAGTGCTGGGATTTTTGAGGGCCTGGGGAGAGGAGAATCCACAACTAATCTTGGGAATAATGGTTAGAAACTTGTTACTTGGCGATTTTTTTTTTTTTTTTGACAAAAGCAGTTGATAACAGTAATTTGACAACTCAAATGCTACTATATAACTTCATATTGACCTGTGATGCTGAGAGATGTAAAAGGGGATGCTCTTGTCACTTTAGTTAAATGAACTGCAGTCATGATGAATGCCAAGTGGGAAAGAATTATTTTGAAAGCAAGCTGGAGTTGCACAGAATAGCGAAGAAAACAGTCATTTAGAGCATGCCAAGAGTAAGTTAAAAACCCAGCTAAGGAATCAGGGGAGGACAAATCTAAATTTAAACAAACATCTTAATTTGAAGGTATCAATATAGTGATAAATCTAGTGAATTTTGACAGATTACAGACTCCTTTACCTGCTGTCTGCTTCACAGGAGTTACTTGCATTAACACAGTTGTACCTGAGCAGCAGAGCATCAAGCTCCTGTATCCAGTATTGCCACCTTGTTTGGTCCTCACTCTTGTTTCACCTGGTGCTTTCTCCAAACCTCACTTGCATGAATGGGAACAACTAACTGTTCAGTGTTCTGGGGGTTTCTGTTTTGTTGTCCTTGGTTGGGGATTTCTGTTGGGTTGTTTGCTGTTTTAAGTGTTCAGCCCCTGAGGCTGCAGTGAAAAGTCTGTCTGAAGGACAGTTCCCCGGAGGTGCAAAACCAGAAAAGCAATTAAAAACAAACCAGAATTTACTGTGTGTCAGGATTTCTAATTCGAACCTTCTGGGTTTGGGTTTTGCTGGACCCATCTCACATGTTTGAACGGTTAAGATGGAAAATGAGCAGGGAGAGAGCACAGCTCCAGGTGATGAGTGGAGCAGCATGTGTGCATTTCTCTTGCTTTATGGTGGTTCCAGATTCAGGGCAGTTGTCTCCCCTGGGCTCACAGCACGGGCAGCAGCTGAAGAGAGCTGAAGGAGGGGAGGGACTGACACCTGGGGCTGAAAGGCAGAAACCCTTGAACAGAGCAAAGGAGAGAAGGGGAAGGAATGTGGGTTACAGATGCAGAAATACAATGTTTTGGGGAAACTCCTGAAGTCTCCAGAGGTAGAAAAATCAAGAAGGAAAACCAAAAAGATTAAATAAATCTGTATATAATGATTACCAATTTGATAAAATGAGAATTTGAAAAGTGGTACCTAAAAATATTAATTAGAGACCTTGGAAGACATTTTGCTCAAGATTTTCATGATGTGTATTGCTGGTTTTGTTTTTCCCACACCGATGTATTTCCTGCATCAGATCCTACAGGTCACATATCTAAATTTAAAATGCTAATTAAATGGGTTACTTTAAGTGCCATATCGAGAAAATTTCCATGTTGTTTTCCAGATTTCTTTTCCAAAGATGAATCTATCTAATACTGTCATCAGGGGGAAAAAAAAAAAAAAAGCAGGGAAATTTAGGGTTGGATCAATCACATTCCTAACTTTACCAAGAAAAAAGCAAGACAAGATTCATTAACTAAAAGTTGAAGAAACTTCATTTAAATAGGAAATAAGGTGTAAATTTTTAATAACGCAAGTAATGGCAAATCAGAGAGTAATGCAAATGATTTGAACTTCTAGCAGTTCTGGCTATCTCGACATTAGTGTTTCTAGGACACTGCTGGAGCAGGAGGTTTGGCCTGTTCCACCAATGCAGTTTGAGGCTGGGTGTCAATGTCCTATCAAAAAACAATCCATGTATTTAAAGCTTGGTGAACCAAGAGGCACCTGTTAATGCTCCTCCTTTCCCGGGACAGCTGTGCTGTGCCTTCACATGGATGTGCCCAGTCCTGGCAGAGCACAGGGGCAGCACGGTTTGTGTGCAGTACAATTATGTGCTAATACAGAATTAGGGCACGTTTTATTTCCTGTTATGTGGCCAGGTGATTTGGGTGAATTTTGGTTATCTTCAGACATCTAAAAGTTAGCAGTCTAGACACCCTGTACAGGCCCATGGACTGGCATCCCCAGGGGGCAAACCATCCCATCCCAAGGTAATTATCCAAGGCAGGGGGGATGAGTCACTTTGAGGAACCTGTTTCTGGCTGTTGCCTGAGGAGGGTGTAGATGTCTAGACACCCAGCATTTGGGTAGTCAAGTGAGGGATCCCACCCAGCACAACAGGAGCTCAGACATTTTCTTTGTTATTCATTTGAATTAGTTTCCAATTTCGAAGTAATTTTCCCCTCTCCTCCCAAGAACAATCCAGTAGGATCAAGTTTACATGAACCTTGATCATACTGAGCAAGTGAAAGGGAGATTTCTAAGAACAGGCATGGCATCAATCTGCCAGTTCCCTTCTTATTTTTGCTTTTATGATTTTTTTGTTACATTTAGAGGTTTTTCTCTACTTTGTATTTTAGGTCTTCTACTTCAGCAATTGCCAACAGCAAGTTTTCTTCACCGTGTCAGCTAAATTTAAGGATTACTTCTTGTGGATCTGTGAAAGTACCTGGCAAACAGTGTCTGGGAAATCAAGGTGGAGATCTGGGAGGCTCTGGGGTGAGCACACACAGACAGCACAGGACTGCCCTTCTGGCACAGGACAGCCTGTGCTGGTGGTGTGGGGGTCTCAGGCTGGCACGTGTGAGCCTGAGCTGTTCCAGTGCCTGCACTGGGGGCTGTAGGAAGCCCAGTCCAGTGTTTCCAGGGTCTAATTCCTCAGCTGCTGGCTATGTTTTACTGCACAAGGAACAGCTGCATTACCAGGATTCAACTCAGTCTTTGGTGTTGGGGGGGTTCCTTATTTAAAGATGAAATCCAAAGCTCTTATGATGTCAGAAATAAGTGTTACCTGGATTTCTATTGTTTAATCCAAGGAGCATCCTGTTTCTAAAGAGGGAAAGGAAGAGTTTGAATCAGTATTTCCTCTTACAAATCAGATTAAGTTTGTAGAGTCTTCGAGGACATTATGTAAAATATGAGATTATTTACATTGGCTCACTTCTGAATTGATCTCCTCTTCAGTCCTTCATGAAGGTTGCTATGGAATTTGCACTGGCAATTCCATAGGGATAGCTGATAGAATAGCCTATTCTAGACTTACAGGACTGATGTGTGTTATCAGAGACTTTCCAGCCCCTGCACTGCCGCAGTCCGTGTGCTCCCACTGCTTCCAGTGGGCCTCTGCAGGCTTCACCTATTGCAGGTGTGTGCCAGCCTGCAGAGAAGGGGGTGGTTTGGGGTGTTCCTGCATTAGGGGCCCTCCCTGCATTGTGTAGCTGCTGAGATACTGATCTAACAGAATTTATGAATGGCCTTTCATCACAGCTAAATACCTCATGGTCTTGAAAATTACATTACATCAATTCTATAGATGGAAAACTATGGGAAATGGGAGATCACCATGGAAACATTCACTGGAGCAGGAAATGAAACTGCTGTGTCGATGGAGTGAGCCATCTGTTATCTGCAGCCGAAAAAGTGCAGTGCACCTCCCCTGCCCCTCCTGGCCTCTCCTGCAGCCTGGCTGGGGCTCTCTCTGCTTTAAAGGTGTTTGTATGAAACAGAGAGCCCTGTCCTTCTCAGCTGAGCTCACAGGGCTGTTCTAAGATAGCAGCTGTGCCCCAGTATGGTTCCTGGTCAGTAGTGGGAAGGGGGTTAGTGTTGATGCTTCTACTGTTACTCAGAAAATGAAATATTAACTCAGCAAGCAACCTAAGCTTAAAATAATACAGAAAAGCCCTGGGCCTTAAGTCCTTCCCCTGCTTTGTGTCTGTGGGAAGGAATGCAGGGCTGGCCTAACACATGTGCCTGGTGCCTTGTGTGTTACTCTGCTGTGGGGGCAACTGCTCTCCAACCAGCAGCTGGGAACGGGTTCTCCAGCCTTGGATTTGGTGATGTCACCTATACCTGAATCATGGTGGTGGTGCAGCACCACAGGAATCTGCCAAGCTCATTGCCCCAGAAAGCAAATTCCCACCCAAAAGTGTGTTAGACTTTGGGTTTGTAATTTGACTATTATATAGGAGAATGTTAAGGGACATTCATTCCAATGAAATGTATTTTGAGCAGACACCACGGCCCCTGAGCTGAGGCAGATGAGAGCCCTGGCTCAGAGCAGGAACTCTCACCTTGTGTAACTTAGCATTGAGGTCAACATCTAATTCAAAGCTGCAAGGTTCTTCTCCAGGAAAGGCCAGGCACTCAGCATGCTACACTTCAAAGTGATTAACTCTTCAACTGCCCATGAGAATAAGCAGTCATTCCTTACACAGTTAAACAAAATCACCACAGAAATGCAGATCAAGCTTTCACCCGTATGTAACTCCATGTACTTGCTAACTTACCCTACACTTCTCCAATTTCACTTTGTCCTACAAAACCCATCCCTTTTCTAGCAGAACAAACTCTATAAACTTCGTCCTCCATACACTTTAAGAAACCAGTTAAAGATCCCTTTTCCTTTCACAAACGTGTTTTGCATAGCTTCTTAGATAACAAAATCCTGGGAATACTTCACACATCAGATCCATCAGGCACTTCCACTGCTAACATAAACAAAAACTAAATATAAGATTGACGTTCTAAACTGCAAAATATTTGAAAATAAAAATCCTACTCAGATGGCTGCTTTCCTCACTCCAGCCATGTATTTATGCCAAGTGTAACTGTTGCCATGGTTGCTTCGTCAACTCATTAAAAATAACAGTTCCCTGGTCTCCAGCTCCCCTCTGTTAAAGGAAATGGATGTGGGCGCTCTCTAAATTGAATCCAGACAAGCCTGTGTCCCTTTGCATCATTACTTAAATGCCACATTATTCAAGGAACTCCTACCTAAAAAGTCTTACCTAGTCCCTGACTCACAGAAGTAAAGGCCTAGTTCTGTTTTAGAGAATTCCTGGTCATTTAGAAGTGAAGCTTATTCTGGAATGCCTGGATGATGAGAGTGCATCCAGGGAGATACTGAGCTGTCTCTTACTAAAGAACAAATGCAGCTATTTCTGAAGCAGTGGAAGCTTTCTTGGGTATCTTGTCCTGGAAGCAGATGTAGAACCACTGTGCAGAAACTTAAAGCCCATATTGATGTAGTGTCCTTTCAATTACAGTTAGACCCTGATGTCTCCAACTCTGACTGTGCTCTTTCCTTTCCTGTTGCAGTGCCCAGCTCACAGCCAGCTGCAGAGGCTGTTCCTGGTTTGCTTTTGAAGATACATCTGAGGAACTGTTCCAGTCCATAGATGCACCTCTAAGGATATCTCACCCCTCTGAGCTGAGCCTCCATCTGCCTTTGAGGCAACACAACTGCTGAGACTTCTGCTCTCTGGCCAACATGATTCCAGATAAAAAGCAGCAACACAGCTACAGGATTTGACAATTCATGTGAGGTGAGGGGAAACAGTCTTTGTATGACGTTCTGCCACCACTCTCACAGAACGCTAATTGCCATTTCCCACATTCAAACACATCCAATTGTGCGTAGGAGATGCAGCATTTGAAATAAACACTGTAGCAGCCAGTCAGTAATAGGAGGTTCTCAGGTATCTGTAAGCATAAGCTCCCCCCTTCACTGCACTGCACCAGCTCTGTGGGAACTCACTGTTGAGAATTAAGCATAAATTGGCAATAAACTCATTTTTCATCAGTCACTGCAGCTGCCAGCCTGGGTTGCAACACAAGCTCTGATAGCTCACGTTTGAGATGTGTTTTAAAAATTTATATCAACTACTCAAGACTGCTGAAATGTTCAAGAAGGTTGGATTTATCCACTGCTCTGGGGAAAAAACCCCTCCAAATCCAAACAGCATTCAGATGGAAGCTTCCATATGATAAAAAAAATCAGCTCAGTCCCACTCAAAGATTTTGTTCTGTACCCAACACCTGCACCCAAATCTCAGGCAGCTTCTTCCTGCAATTTTTCTCTCAAAAACGCCTGTGCAAAATTATGTTTTGACTTTTAGGAACTGATGAGGTGATTTGGAAAGCCTTTCCCAGGAGGAGAAGCTGAGAGTTGAGGTTGTTTAACCTGTAAGAGGTTCTTCTACAAGAGAGGCAGAGGGACTTTTGACCAGGGCAGGTAATGGCAGGACAAGGGGAAACAGCTTCAAACTGAGAGTATGATTAGGTAAGAGAAAAAAGAAATTCTTCACTGTGAAGGTTGTACAACACTGGCACAGGTTGCCCAGACGTGGTTTCCCCAACCCTACAGTGTTTCAAGGCCAAGATGGATGGAGCTTTGAGCAATCTGGTTGAGTGCCCCTGACCTGGACAGAGGGCTTGGAACTCTCTGACCTTTTTAAGGTCCCTTCCAATCCAAACCATTCTATGATTCTATGATCAGAACATGTTCCTGAAATACCCAGATTTAATACCAAAGCACCCCTGCAACTTGAAAAGGAGATGGTATCCTGCTGGTACAAACACTGATAAGGCAGCAGCTGTCCACCTATGCCACTCATTAGGAGCAGCTGAGAATTCACCATGACAGGCCATTTTCAGTAACCCACAACTTGACAGGGTGAAGGCTCCTGTGTGGTAACTGCCACCCACTTAAGGATTTCAAAGCTAAACTGAATTGCTGTAACTGGCACGAAATGTGCTTAATATGCAGTTTCTTTCCCTCCTCCTGCCAATAGTTACACCTAACATTCAAAAAAATTGCTATCAATAAAAGCCATTATCACTGATCAGTTATAATGGTTTAATTTTGACTGTGACTTTGCTATTGGAATAGGCTATTTACATTGAAGTACAATGCTACTTGTAGGCAAAAGAACACAGAAGTGAGACCAACCCACTACCCATCCCACTCCAGATTACTTAAGCCAACAGCACTGTCCTTGAACACTAAAAAAATTTCATAAGCAGTTGGAGATCTCCTTATCTAAGGCAGTACCACTTTGATGAACACAGTAAGCACCATTTTTATACCAGTTTCAAGAACCCAAATCTGTTCACACTAACTACATATAAATTTTGCAAGTGTTTCATGATGGCAGTAAATCATCCCACAGTTTAGTGGTATTTTGTACTGTTTATGTTCTTTTGTATGTTTAGTTGTTCTATCCTATAGGAATTCTAACAGAATTCCCAACACAGTCATGAGTTACAAACAAGCTAAGCAGCAAAGCCTCCGTGCTCAAGTACGTAAGATTGTAGGAATTACATTTTAGATTGGGCAAGAATACTAAGCTTGGTGACACTATTCAAACAGCCTGCTGCTGCCAGCTTAATTTAGCCAAAACTAGGCAGAAAAGTTCAGGTGCAGGTTGTGGATCTACTCTGAACTTTTGACTAGGAATTATTTTACTTATGCATCCTTCTATTGCCTTTTTCTCTCACCTCTACAGTGAATTTGGTTGGAAGCTGCAGGTTAGCACCATTCTTTCATGACTTGTGGTTCCCCAGTCTTCAGCATTGCAGCACACGGGCACCAAGTAGTTTATGTAACAAAAGTTGTATTAGAGCAGCACACACCACTCAACTGATCAGCTGTAACAGCAAACTTTAACAAACCTGAAAGAACACAACCCTATTACTGAAACAATGTGTAATTTCACTTCACTGCATTCTTACACTAAAACTGCAATTCTGAGACAGGATAAATTTTGAATTAATTAGGAATAAATTAACCTTGTAACTGTACTTATGTTCCTCTACCCTGTTAAAGAGTATTTAACTGCAGAGCCTTAATGAGTATGGCAGACATCCATCTGAGACACATCCTCCTCTCCCTGAGACCCGACGAGTGAGGAGTGAACGCTGCAACCCCCAAAGTTTAGCACTGACATTACTCTGGAGACAGGACATACTGTCGTGAACTTCACATTATTGACATGACTGGGATGTATGATAGACTGTTAATGTATTTTGGAAGCCCCAGGATGTCAGCAATTCCGTCACATGGAGTTGCAGCTGCATCCCAAGCAGCCAGCTCCGAACCATCAGCCCCTGAAGTGCAATTGGAGCTTTCCTGTCTCAACCGAGCCACAATCCACAGAAATACCCTGCTACATACACCAGATCTCTGAAATGCAGGGTCACAGAATTTTCAGTAGCAATTCATGTTAAATACCCTCTGTGTGGGTCACTCACTTATGGCAGCACAGCACCTTTGTTTACTAGGCTTGTACAGCAGGTTAGAGGCACCTGAAGAATTAACTTCCCTGACAGACCCTACAGTGTGCAAGAGGCCAGGGCTCCAGGCTGTCCTTGGGAAGCCTTGCATCACAAACCAGGACCTGCTCTCCCAGGCACAGCGTTACAAGATGTACAGAAACAAACCGGAGCTATCCCTTTCCTCAAAGCAAGCCCATTTATCAGTTCTAGTCATTTATCAGTTCTAGTCCTTTGCTCTTGCTCCACTTTTTCATCTCCAGTGGTTCAGAAGAGTTTACAGGCTAAAACCCTTCCCTCAACTGCCAAACCCATGAGGCCACAAATACATGACCCTGCAACAGGATAAGTCTTTAGTAGCAACCAGGACAAAAAAAATTCACTAGGGACAAGGTTCTAGGAAGTAAGGTATTTTGAGTATTTAATAGATGACATTTCAAGCCTGTACAATGCAACAACATTGAACTCTTCTGTAGGGATTTTTTGCCAATTTGATTTGACCAACAGGCAGCTTAATAGACAGTGCCACTTGATTTGAAAACATGCATGTGGCCTGGGGGAAGCTCAAAGCATTACCAAGGTAAAAAGCACATACTCACTGATAAAGCATACATTGGACCACAAGGCAAACCCCTACCACTTCTGCAGCAGAATTACATCATTTATCTCCTCTCATAAACATATCTGTAGTGTCTAATCTCGTCCATGACCTTAATTAGAATTCATGTTCAGACAATGAGTATAAAAGTAACTTCAAGATGGTCCCAATCTCAGGCACCTCCCATTGGTATTTCCTTTCTTAAACGAACTAGTCATCGACAAAGCTTTTCTACTGGGAAACATTCAGAAACAAGTCAAGTATCACAATGTTTATTGATAGATACAAGTATATAAAATCAGGGCATGAACATGTCTTGATAAATTAAGTAGACTTAATTTCAGTACTATAAGAGGGACCAATTCAAATTTCTCACCATGTCATGTTTCACACCCACAAAAACCTCTTCCAAAGGGCATTAAATCATCTCTTCAGCCGATCAGTTTTTGTGCAAGTAAACTGTTCCTTTTTAAAAAGACTTGTGCACTTGCCCAGGCTCAAGGATATTAAAACCTAGCACATAAAGCCCATTACTAGAGGTAGAAATACAGGCAATATACTATTACGGCAACAACCAACCATCGATTACAGTTAAGGATTCTCTGTAACAACCAAATGGATAATCAAATATTGCAACAACTCAAGTATTACACTGAGCAAAGTGCATTTCTACAGTATTCAGTGTTGCTATTCAGTTTTTTCCTAACTTAAAAACAGCCTATGATAACTGGCAGCAAAGAAGACCCTTGCAACAGACTGCTTCTCCTCGAGAACTTATGATGTAATTATTGCATGCTGCTAATACACTGTTATCTAAACATTAAAGATACTCTAAAATATTTTTATTGTAGACTATTAAGACATACTACAAAAACCTTTTGCAGAGGATATCCTACTGACATACTTCTGCTTTAAATATTGTGAAACATTACAGCGGAATGGATTTTCGCAGTGGTTAGGTCAAATGCAGTTACATCATAGCAACAGTATGTTTGCACAATTTAAGGCTTTGGCTGGTTCTTTAGTCAGCTTCTTCTTCAGATTCTTCTTCTTCAGCAGTTTCCAGCCAGGTTAACCACTGGTTTACCTGCAGTCACAGAAAACTGGTTTAAGGGAGCAGGAATTATTTTGCCACTAGGTACTTCTGCAGAACACAGCTTCGCCCCCCCATTGTTATTAGAATCTTTCAGCCCTACTTGCACTACACATAGGCCTCTAGTAGTAAGAAAGATGTTTGATTCATATTGCTTAACTCTTGCTAGTGAAATACTCCATGAAGCTTCTAGACATTAAGAACTCTTAGCACTTTGAAAGTGTTCTCAGGCACTGCCCACTCTCATGTTAGCAAATTTACCTGGAATAATGCTTTGCCTTTCCCTGGAAACTCTTGAGTAATATCTTCTTTCCATGCCAAGAAAGCTTCTTCTTCAATGATCTCCATGTCATAGAAATGAACAAAGAAGCGCAGTAACATGCCTGTGAAAGTACAGTAGAACTTTGTTAGCTTTAGAACCTTCAAGAGCTTACCTGACCATAAGAAATGCAGTGACAAGCCTAAAAGCCACACACACACACACGAGTTCCCTTCCCATAAGATACTGATGCACTCACCTTTTGGGAAGTTATTGTTGTAGCAGTGCACCTGGAGCGCATATAAAGCACTCACTTGCAGATCAACATGGTCATGGAGAAACTTCTGCATTACTGGCTTGAAGGAAAGAAGCAGCTGTTTTTCCTGCTCTAGCTGCTCTTTAGATGGAGCAGATGAAGAATCCGATTCATCGCTAGGTGGGTTTACTTCACTAGAAATATACTGCAAGAAACTGGACAGGAAAAAGCAAAGCTAAGTTCTGTAAACTAAGAAATCTAGCACTTTAGCTTTAAAGTTCAGCCTGCTAGTACTACAAATACCCTCCTGCCTCCATCAATAGTCAGATACATACACGTGGATTTGTACTGTGGTTGAGGGTGCACCATAAAAATCCTTGTTTTGCCTCTAACATGGCTCTACAACGTTTTAGAAAAACACACAGGTCTAGATTTCTTCCCCAAGAAAATATCTCACACTGATTTAAGCCTGTACACTTGCTCTTCTTTTTAAATACAATGGAATTTTAAGGGAGGAGGTTCACTTAAAACCATCTGTCTTCCCTGTGTACTGCACAGAGCTGCATGTCAGGCTTTACAGTTACTGACTTGTTGGTAGCTTTACCTAACAGGTACTACATCAAAACTGCATCTCACCTGGTCATCAATATATTCACAAATCCCTTATCTACATGAAGTTTGGGTGAAATGTTATCTTTAATCCACTTATAGATGGCTTGAGGGGATGGATCCGATTTTATTTGCTTTAGCAGTTCCTTCTCCAGTTTCAGAAGCGGGAACAAGAAGCTAAGCCCCTTCCCTTCCAAGATCTCCAGCATGCGGTCCTTGTTCTGGTCAATTTCTGGCAAGAGTGAAAGACACAGGTTAAAGTCCTTGTACTACTCAAGAGCTGCAATCGGGTGTTTAGTGGGTCTCGCTACCTCTCAGGAAATGCCATTCCTAACAATGGTGACAGCTGACTCCACCAAGGTAACCTGGGAGTGTTTCATTTTACTCTGGCATAAACTAGAGGGGAAATGTCTCACATGCACTGGGATCAGGTGTCAGGAGAATTATAGGGCAACTCTTACCTGGTAACATTTTCTGCATATTCACTTTGCTTTGTTGGAACAATTCTGTTAGCCATTCACGGTCTTGTAACTTAGCTAACTGCTGAAGACAGAGCAGGAAGAGAGGGAAATGGGTGCCACTTTCCAGTGGTTGAGCCAGTTCGGAAATGCTCACCAGGTCTGAAATAATGGCACGGGCTGCAAACTGTGCTAAGTAGGATTTCACCAATGGGATGTCCACCTCCAGTTTGGGGCACTGGTCCAATACATTCAGGAATGCCTAAGAAACAGTACAAACACAAGCTGAAATTCTGAAGTGACTTTGTTCAGCTTGACAGTAATTATTACTTGTACCACATAGGAGCCTCAAGTTTCTTTTCTGCATCAAACACTTGCGAAGAGGCTCCCAGTTTCCAGTTCCCAAAATAATACATTTCTTTATCACTTCATTTGCCCCTCACAGATTTAAACATTGTTTTTGCCTCCTCAGATCAGTGTGACTTAACTCTTGCACACTGATTTTACACAACCTACACACACACACCAAAGAGCCAAGAAACATGGACTGCAAGACTGTAAAACCACAGTACCTGCATGAAGTTGTCACTGGTGGCTACTCCCTCCTGCTTAAGCAAGCTGATCAAAGTGCTTGCTTTCTCTTTGTCTTCATCTGATCTATCCAGGGACTGAATGATGACTTTGCTCAGCATTTCAGGAATGAAGTGTTTTGGAGCTCTCATTTCTTTCACAGTATTGACAGCATCATTAGCATTTCCATTGTTCAGATACTCAGTCACAACAGCCTCCTGGAAATGAAAAAAGTGTAATTAATGTTCTTTGTAAAGAGCACATTCAAGGCTTCAAGAACCACTGTTACACACAAACTTACAGTTTGTTTAAGTAGCTCTTCTTTAGAAGGTGGTGGTTTCTTGGTTGTCTTTGCAGGTTTCTCTTGTATAAGTGGTGGATTTGTTTTAAGACCAAGTTGAGGTGGCTGAAAAAAGAGATACCAAAATTTGTTTCTTTGCAGCACATCTACCTACAGTTATATCATTTAACACAACACATACAAAGGCAGATAAAGTCAAATGAGGTTTGTTTTCAGACATTCTCTCATGCTCTGTGTAATTAAAAACGTCTCTCTCCCTTCCCACATTAGAAATTAAGTTTCACAAGCATGAGGAGTAAGTATAGCCAATAACATGCAGATTTTTGTATTTACCTGTCCCAAAGGCGGTGTCTGAGTGCGTGGTGGTTGAGCACTGGGAGGAATCATAGTTATCTGGGGCTGAAGCTTTGGCACTTGGTTTTTATTCATTAGAAAAGTCTGAGCAGGTCTCAGGCTAATCTGTAAACAGATGTCAGAAAAAACTCAAACTGTTTTCAAGTATTCTGACCAACAAAACACAGCTATGGACTCAAACCAACTGATCTCACTGAAACGTGACTTTGTTTCTACAGTGTTAATACTCAAATACAGTGTAAGCCACATGTGTCCTGAAATTCCCCCAAAAGCAAGTTACTGGTACTTAGTTCCACTGGTAGTAAGAACTGGAAATGCTCCTTTAGATGCAGTATGTTAGAGACCCAAGAAGGTAATCAGCATCTTTGCTGATGTATTTTACAGCCAAGATAAGACTCTACCAATTGCTCAGAAATTGGGATACAAGTCTGGCTAACACTCAAAATCACAATGCAATTTATTTTGCATTTGAAATTTTGCCTATTAGCCAGTTCTAAACAAAACAAACAAACAAAAAAAAAGTAGCCTGGTCCAGCACTTCAGGGTTTTTAAAGTTCAAGATTCCCTGAAGTTTCAATTAAATGTATTATCACTATGATGCATGGGAACTGATGTCAGAGTAGTGTTCTTGGACATGTGGGGGAAGGAAGGGACACCCAAAAAAATTGCCCTCATATCTCAGTCTTGCTCATAGGACGCTGGATACCCTAAGGAAAGTGAGAGGGTAGGGTGAAAGACAAAGGGACAAAGGAGGAGGAGGAAGAGGAGGAGAAAGAGTTCCAGCATTAGTCCTCATAATAACGCGTCTTGCTATAATCATTGGGCAATATTTAGAATAGGCTTTAAGTAATGTAGGCATGTCATGTACCTCATCTGCATTAAGCTGTCCTTTCTTAGAAAACCGAGGTGGCATATCCTTCGACTGTCCTTGTTGCTGGGATAAGAGTCCCTGATTCTGGGTATGGTAGAGCTGGCTTTGCCCCTATTTCAGAAAGGGAGATATAGAGAAAGAAGTGCAGATGATGGAGTGGCGTACATCATATGGTAGGTAGTACCAGAGGGACCAGAGGAACAAAGATTCTATCTGCCAGGAAGGGAGAAAGAAGGAGCAGGGGTGGTGGGAAAGTAGCAACTATCCCTAAAAAAACAGGGCTATCTTTTAAATAAAACACACCATTCTGACCCACCAAAGCCACATGCACCTTTTCTTGCAGTTTAAAAAAAAAAAAGTGTATTCCTTGCATCTTCTGCACAATTCAAAAAATGGTTTAGAAGTTTTGTATCAGCTGAGCATCAGTTCTTATGAGAATCAAATCTAAGTTTTTTTTAACATAAGCAGACTACAATCCATAACATACGCATCCGAGGAAGAGCTTCTTAACAAGCAGAAGTCACTGTGGGAGAATCTTCCTTACCTGACTTTTCAGAAAAGATTTGCCTAAGTCTCCAAACTGGGATTGAGCAGAAGGCATGAGGTGACCCCCATGGCCATTGAAGAGTTGGTTTGAACGATGGCGTCCCATGGTGGGTGAAAATCTATCCTGAATAACCCCTGGACCAGTACCAATTCCGCTACCTGTGCAAGAGGAAGGACAGGGTTAGTTCCCATTCAGTACAGCGCAGCCATCCCACCATGCTTGTCTCTGCAGCCTACCTGGCATTTGTCCAAACATATCAGCAAGCCCTCCAAGTGGGTCCCTGTCAAGTTTCATCCTGGGTGGCATAAAGGGTCCCTCCAGAAAGAAGTCGCTTCTCATCCCTTGAGACATAGGAGCAGGAATAAAAACTCCCAGATCCTTTAAAACAGGAATTGTAAATTTTCATCAGTATGGAGTAATAGTCCCTGAAAAAGTAAAGTTTTTAGCCCTCAACTACAGAAATACATCTTGACCCTTAACCCAACTGTCAGACTCTGCTGTGAGAACTACTCAAAAGTGCAGCATAGGTTTTGTGACACAGAGCAAAGCCAAGCACAAGACCTCACAAACACTTACTTTTACTGCATCTTGACGGATTTGATTGATAGTCTTTGGTCCATTGTCAAGAAAAGCTTTGCGAGGAACCCAGTTGTGTTCTCTCAACTCCACAGTATCCTTGGAGCATTAAGAGATTATTAGTAAAGGACCCAAGACAACCTCACAAGAGAAAAGCAGGAGTACAAGCCATTTTATCATCATACCTGCAGCAGGAAACGAATCCTTGCTGGCAATTCCTTACTTGACATCAAGGAGCGCATACGGGCAAAGTACTGATCCATTAAGGACTGCGGGAACAAAAATTACAAGTGGGGGTAATTGTATCAGTGCTTTGAGTATTTTCACTCAAGACACCTAAGATGAAATAATAGAACAGGCTGCCCTTTCCTGCCCTCTCTATCTCCTTCGACAGCAGCAGAGCCTAAAGACAGCTAATGCATCAGGACATCTGAGTCAGAGATAAACATCTGCTGAAGTGCATTAGTCTGACGCTGTTCCAAGTTTACATTCAGAACTCCCATCTGTAAAATCAGCCGTGCTCAGATAGTTCACTTATTTTCAAGGGGTGTTTAGAGAAGCGAGTCCTGCATTTATGACTTCCTGATGGCTCTAACTACATCCTGGAAAGATATTTAAAACTGTTGCAAAAATTGGCTGCTTAAACTATTAATTGCTGCAGGAGCCATAGCTGGCACACCCCTCTGAAAATCAAACCTCACTTTTGTCCTTATGAATACAGTAACAGAAGGTTCAGCCACTCAAAGTCCTAGCCACATGATTTAATTAGGTTAATGACTGTACTGGATAGACACATACCTTGGCTTTCGCATGATCTAATCTAGGCCCCACTGTCCTCATTATCTGACAGAGGCACTCCAAATCCTCCCCCATATCTTTGAGTTGGACTCTCTTCTTCTTTTCCAAAAGCTGAAAGGAAATTAAGGATTTTAACATACCATAAATGACAATTCCTGAGCAACAAACTGTACACTGGCATATGTAGAAACATTTCACCTTGTTCTGAAGGCAAACAGACTTGAAAATTAGCTTAAGAACTGCTAATTCAAGCACTTATTCCTCTTAAGTGCAGGTACTTTGAAGTACCTTTGGTATTTCTCTCTAGGCCAAACTGTATCTCCTGGAGACAATTCCCACAGCTTTAAACAAACCCAATCTTACCTCTTAATAATGCCAAAAGACTGATCACTTTCAATAGTGGGGACAGGTGATTGTCAGAAAATATTTCTGTGGTATCTTATGCTCCAAAATTCCCAAAGCAGCTTAACCATTTGCACTCTTTTGCCCCTAGCCCTGCCCCAATGTGAATACTTACTGTTTTGATGCACTTATGAAGGATAGATTCATGAATAAGATCAAGCTTGCCAAGTTCTCCAATGAATTTGATGTTCCCCAGCATCTTGATCTTGGCAATGGCTCTCTGTTCCTCCTCCTCGGGGAGGAGGGGACGATCATGCTTATCATAGACTGGAAAACAAAGAAGCCTGTTTAACATGGCTGTGGGAAAGAGGACAAACTCTGTATTAAAGTGGTTTTAAAACTTACTATCAACATTTCTGGTTCGGTTTTCAAATTCATCTTGAAGTTTAGATATTAGGAGGCGTCTGAATGTCTAAGAAAAGAGAACAAATAAAACAGTGAATCTTATCAGTGCAACTACACATGCTAGCAAAAGTTATCATTCCAAAGTGAGATACTCACTGTGCTTTGCTTCTGTCCTGGATGACTCTCTGCTGATGGGCCATCAAAATTGGGTGCATCTTCTGCCAGTCGCAGACATAGTTGAGCGTACAGCGAGCTATACTTGGGCTCTTCAAGGGCTTTGTCTACGATCTAAAGAGATGCATTTTGAGTAAGGCAGCACGCAGGAGGATGCAACTGCTATCAGCAACAGTGAGATGCAAGATAAAAGGCATTACTTCTACCAGAAATAATTTTGCTAAATCAAACCCAGAAATAATGTAGTTTAAGACTAGTCTTAATACTGAAGGAAAAAAGGTGTTCTATGCTACTGAAGAGCCTCCATAATCCTTGGCCAACCAAACTGAAGTTGATAATTAGAACACCTATGTTAGTATCGCCAACCTGATCTCAGACTAAATGAAGTGACATAACAGCTACATCAGTGTCCCAAGAGGTCACCTGTGGTAGCCTTTCCAAGACCAGGAGGCTTGCTCCTCAGGAAAACGTGAATGGTGGGGGGCAGTGAAGGGGCACAGAAACAGTACTGCTAACTAGCATCTTAGATTTATTAAAAACATCTGATAGAATCCTCTATCATATTTAATCACTCTTAAAACTTGAGGAAGTTGAAGCATTAAACCTACTTCCTTCTTAGTATACCCTTCTCACATAGAAAGCAGGTGTGAGGTGGTGTTTGATAATCCAAAGAGCATGTTAAAAATCATAAGGCTGGGGGAGGATACACAAAAGCATTTTAGCTATGCAAGAAAACTGTAGTTTAAATAAATGCAGCCATCTTACCAGCAGTATGACCCCTTTTAGGATGAGCTTTGATTCTACACCCACATTGAGGAGCTCAAGGCATAGCTTGTCAAACTTTTCAGGAGTAAGCTTATTTAGTATGCTAAAGAGAAACAAACAAAAACAAAAATCCAGAATACAGATATGTAACCATGGTAACAAGCAGTTTTACACTCAAGCTTATCTTTACTTTTTAATTCTACTAAAAATAGAGAAGTGCAATTTTCCTTTCAACTATTTTTTGGGAGATCTTCAGAACACATTGTTGGAAATACTAATCTTCTTTAAGGAATTAGTGTGGTTCAAGTGTTTGCTGCTTTTAGATGAAGTTTGTCTTCTCCTCACCAAAGGACACACCTCCCCCACACTCAGCCCACGCCTTCCTTCCCTCCAGCCCATTTAACCCATTTATCAGATACACCTTGCTAATGAAAGCAGTAAGGAAAGAAGGAATCTCATGAAGAACTTACCCTCTTACTTTCCTGAAGATTGCATCGTGTCGTTCTTTGTCATTTGCGGAGTCGTCATCTCGTCTAGTGCTTCGTGAAGGAATCCATTTCTGAGCGTTTTGCCCTGGGTTTTTCCCCAGGAACTCGCTGTAAAATTTTCAATATGATTGTTAAGCAGGAACAAGTGATTTAAAGAACTGGCCTCTTAACCTTTCAGGTTTGCTTAATTCAGCCCAATTCTGCCACTTACAGCAACATGTGCCACACAGTAAAGTACTCACTCAACTACACTGAAACCCCACACACCAAAGGAAACCCTTCAAACTTTCTAAGTAAAATGCATGAGCAAGCAGGTTTGTGCATGTCCTATCACCCATGACACACACTTCCAACAGGCACAGACTGGAAACTATTAATTTAAAGGGTATCAACTCAGTAGTGTCCCTTGTACAACTTCAAAGCAGCCCTGTTTTCAATGCTGTGTTCACCATCAAGCATGCTCTGCCTTTAAAATCACGCCAAAGCAAGAGCAAACATACCTGTTGCTGGCAGTCTTGGGATAGTGCTGAGGTGCACCCCTACCACCTCCTCCGCCTGAAGAAGCACTGTTAAAAAAAAAACACCACGAAATCCTGGGTAAGTTCAAAACTGCAATGCTTTCAATTATGTCTCAGTGTTTGTATAAACATTGCAATAATTTGAATTCTCCTAAAGGACAGTTTCCACTGCTAACTGTTCATCAAACAAAGGCATTAGTACCTGAAACGAGAAGCACCCCCTTCTGCAATCGCACTCTCCACTTTGGCGGCTTGACAACGAAGAATCTTCAAAAGAATAAAATTAAATTGACGGGGTAGGGAAAAACAAAACCTAGAACGACAAACCAAGCATTCATATTATAGCTGTTTTACTGTGAGCCATAGTGTCTAACTTAGAACAAAAGTACAAATTTTGTTGAAGAATGAGAACCCCTTAAACACTGAGCTTCCCAAAAGGGTAAGGAAAGTCTTATTTATGCGATACTTGGGCTAGTTACAGAAAGGCCAATGTGATCATTATAGGCAAGGGGGGTGAGAGATGAAAGATAAGGAATTTTGGACTGGAACACCAAGAGTCTCCCTCAAACAGCACTTGCAGAAAACAACGGGAAGTGTGTTATTCCAATACAGCATAATTAATAGCTTATTAACATGACTTACAAACCACCGTCAATTATGGCAAGACAAAGTAGCCAAGTTTTACAGTGGGAAGCGCCACACCTCAAAACGCACACTGAACACAGTAAAAGAGGTGCATTCCGCGCCCAAACGGCCTGCTAAGGTACTAAACCACACACAGATGTCCTGCCCACACCCTGTCTCAAGCTGCAGCTCGCGGAGCGGACAAAGCCCGGCCGTGCAGCGGCGGGGCCGGAACGGCCGCGGGGGGAGCGCGAACCGCCGAGCGCCGCACGCGGAGCGCACAACATGGCGGCGCCGGCGAACAAAGGCGGCGGCGGGCACAGCGCCCCCCGCAGGCACCGCCGCCCCCGCACCGCTCCGCCCGCCCTTTGTTCTCCGACCAGGATGGGATGGATCACGGATGCGATCCGCTCCGCTCCGCCCGGGCACCGCTGCTGGCAGTGCCCCTGCACCGCTCCAGCCGCCCGCAGCACACACGGGCGAGGCTGCACTGCCGCTCTGCCCCGCCATGAGGAGCCGGGAATACACAATAACAGCGCCCCACGTATTAGAAAGGCCTCTCGCTACCTCCTCCCGGCAATGCGGATCCTAAAGGATCCTCAGACCGCAGCTCGCTACGTGCACCGAGACCATTCCCTGCAAGGGGAGCCCGTGGGGCAGCGCGGGCACCCAAAGACCGCGGGCAGCCCACCACCCCGCAGCCGACCCGCTCGGCGAAAAGGAACCCCACCTTGCCCACTCTAACCTCCAGCGCTGCTGCTCGAGCGGCCCCTCCGCGCCCGCCGGGGGTGCCGAGCTCCGCCCGCCCTGGCTCAGCAGCGGGAGCGGCCCCCGGCCCGCGCCGCCATTTTGTGCGGCACCAACAGACAGGCGGCCAACGAGAAAATGGCGGCCGCTCCGGGCAGCCGCCATTTTAGGCTGCTGCAGACCCCGCTCCCTCCCGGCCCCGGAGCCGCGTCTGCCCCACCGTCCCCGCGTTTCTCACCTTCCCTAAGGCCTTGTCAGCTTCCCCGGGTCCCGGCGGCTACCAAGGGCAGGGGAAAAGGCAAGAGAAGGGGGGGGAGGGGAAGGGAGCCGGGGACCGGGGCTGGGGAGGGGAAGGGGGGAACGCGCGGGACAGGGCGAGTCTCCGAGTCACCACAGCAAGAGCAGCACCGGCCCGACACCTCCCCCCGCCACCTCCATAGAGCGCCGACCGCCGCCGCCGCGTCTCGGCCGCTCCCTGGCAGCCCCACTAACTTTATCGTCCTTCACGCACCCTACCCCACCTCCCGCCGCGCCCCGCCAATCGCCGCCGACCGCTCCGCCTGCTCCGCCAATCACAGCTGAGTAGGGGGGCGGTGCCAGCGCGGGGTGGGCGGTGGGGCGGGCAGGGTTGGTTGCGCCGCGCCGCCGCCGCAGTGCAGCACCGGCATTCACGAACGCAGCTACGCCGGGGACCGGCGGGACTGCCGCGCAGCGCGCTGGGGGCTGCGCTAGTGGCGTAAGAGCTGCATGGCGGCCGGTTGGCTGCAGCTCCCTTGCCCTGTTCGCTGCCGAGTCGCAGCCCTCACACAGCCCTGACACAGCCCCGGCCCTGCGGCCGCCGAGACGAGCATCAGCCCGTTCTGTCTCGTCCACAGAACGGTAGTTTAATGTATATGTGTTCTCATAACGTTTTGGTTTGTTTGGTTTTCTTTTTTATTTAATAAATTAATTTTCCTCAGTTCCCCCCCCCCCCCTTGCCCCCCTTGCCCCCAGCCAGACCACATTTCAGATTTCGCTGAGGTAAAAAAGCCGATCTGATAACAGGCCGTAGCCATCAGGCCCAGAGGAGGAAGGCTGCCATGTGAGCTCCAGGAGCCTGCACGGATCCAGTTTCAGGTTTGGTTTTTGCGTGTGGAAACTTTGTCCCTGTGCCGTGCGCTGTGGGGCGGCCTGGCCGGGCTGCCCGGCCCTGACACAGACAGGGCTCTGCAGAGGCGTTTACGTGTGGTTACCGTGCTGAGCACGCAGCTGGGGCGATATTCCTGCTCCTCTCAGGCACACAAAACAAAGATGGCCAGGCTGCCAGCTGTAGGTGGAACTTTGAGTCATGGAGACTTCCAGAGCTTCACTCGTGAGAGGTTTTATCCTTTAACAGCAGGTCTCCATCCCAGGTGGGCGCTGAGGCGGCAGCTCCCCTGACTCGCCAAAGGTTCGAAATTAGTTGCCCTGGATGGGGCCAAACAGAAAACAAGGGATACCTAAAGGTGAGGAGAAACCCCATAAACATCCACATCTGCTTTGTTCACACAGTCGCCTTCCACTTTCGGTTTGTATGACTCACAGTTCAGGTGCCTGGGAGAAAGTGATACATGTAGTAACTCTTGCACCACGCAGATGGCAAGTCCAAACAGAGGGTGTTGCAGAACTTCCCGTTTCCCAAAGCCAGCCTCATTCCTGCTGCTTTCAACAGTGTGCCACAGTATTACAAGGTTATGTAAGGCCTAAGGGGGGCTGTCATACAGCAGTTCTTATGTTGCATCTTATCTGGGATGAAGTTTGTTCCAGATACATTTCCTCATCTCACACCCCTAAGCGTTAAGGACAGTGTTACGGAAAATCTTGAATACAGCTCCCTGAAAGTAAGATTTGAACACATAAGTGTTGAATAAAGGTGAACATAACTGTGACAGCTATTGGGCATACCAGAATTTTTATATAATGACACTTCCCTGCCTGTAACAATAATCGTATTGCTGCAAGAGCTCGGACCTTGTGTGAATCTGCAAGAGCAGAACCGTGCAGGACTGCATTGAAATCCATGGAATCCAGTTTGAAAGAAGGGAACAACAGGCACAGAGGGAACAGCAAAGTCAACAAGATTTAAACTAATATTAAAACCAATTAATGATATTGAAATGAATATTTTCAGAGTAAAAAGTAATAAAAATACTTGAAAAAAATGAGAATGAAAGCAAGGATTTTGTTTTACATTGGATGGCAGAGTATTCTCATGTGGTGGTTCCAGCATAAGCATTCCAACACTGTTAGCCTGTAGGTCAAAACTAAGGAGAATTTATATATATATGTGTATATATATGTGTGTGTATGTATATATGTATGTATGTGTGTATATATATGTATGTATATATATGTATGTATGTATATGTGTATATATATATATGTATGTGTATATAATATTTTTTTCAGGGGACAGGGGGAAGAGGAGAGAATGAAAAGTGGGTACATATTGATAGACTAAAATATCACCTTTTTGGTTTATTTTAAAGCATACTATAAAATACTTATTCCCATAACAACAGAATATCCCCCAACATTTGGTCAATAAGACAAAGCAGGGAAGGTTTTCTTAAAGCTGTGATTGTTTTTTTGAAACTGAATCCTGCATTTTGTTAATACCAGGAGGTTCTATGCCACTCCACAGGTCACACTGACTTTGGCAGGTGGGAACTGAAGAAGTTTCTGTGCTTGGCTGCTCGTAGCTTCCCTTCGTGTGTGCCATGCTTTGTCAGACCTGCACGAGTACAATTGATGAAGGCAGTGAACTGCAGTGCAGAGGACAAGAAAGATTGTGAAATGCCTTCTATTTTATGCATCACCTTTTTAAATTCCTTTACTTCTTGATGTGGAAGACACTGTTAATCATGTCTGAGAATGCAGCCTAATTTTTTGTATGATTACTCAGTTACAAATTTACATGATTTTTTTTCAGTCAGTCCCCTTGACTTCACCCCCCCCCCAAAAAAAAAAAAAAACACAACCAAACACCAGAAAATGGAATTTAATATCTACCAGTTTCAGTATCACTTTGCATCCCTCAGTCACCTGAGTGACTTGTCCAACTTCTACCTCCCCTTTGTGTTTTCCCCCTTGCTCTCTTCTGCTTGCTTTGAGCACCAGTGATGCTTTAAGTCAAATAAGGTGGTTTACAGTTGGCATAGTGGTAGTTCTGGATTTGTTTCTGCAAGTCTGAACTTGCAGAGTCTGTGCATAATTCCAACTTCAGTGCACTGCCCCTGGTTATTTGGAGAAGGGATGTCTGTGAAGTGTCATGAGGAACCTCCTGCGCTGCCGTGTGGCACAGGAACAGGAGCTGCTGCCACAGAGGCAGCATCTGGCTGAGAGGAGAGGGATGGCTCTGGCTGTGCACATGGCATAGCCCAGAACCTGGACAGGCTGCATTGCCTGCTAAAACAACCCCCAAAATGTGGGACAGTTTTTCCTTACTATTGCCAAGCTGGAATCACTGCCACTTATCCATGTAGTGGGCTGTGTTTCAGTGATCACAAAGCTGAGCCCTGCTGTGTAGGGATTCCAGACAGTGCTGATGACAGGACAGCTGTGCCAGTGTGGCACTGAACCATCCCCAGTACATCCTGCATCTCCTCCCCGTGCTGCTTGTGGAGCTGGCTGGGCTGGGTTTTATGCAGAGTGCCCTATTAATGCACCACACACATGCATATAATGTGAAGTAAAGCATCCATGTAGAGAATAAGTACTGCAGAGTCAGTAATTCACTGAAAATTCACACCCTGCTTTACTCCATGTTCATTTCTCCAGCATAATCACCTCCTGCATCTTCTTACTTTCCAAACAGTTTTTCTGCTTGCCTTTTCAAGCGAGTCTAACTCTTCTCCAAAGCCATCCTGACCCACCCCATGAATGAAGCAGCTGGCGGGCACATTTGACCAAATGTACTCTGAGTTTTTCCTGTGATAGAAGGCTGACTCAAGGAGAGCTGTACTGTAGAAAAAAGGCCTGGGGGAGAAAACCAACAAACAATGAAATCCAAGCTGAAAAATACACCTATATTTTTAATTTAAACATTTGTTTTGGCACTTGTACTGAAGCAGAATGTGCTTAACAGAAAACCCATTCATACTCAACTCAAGTTGTCCTGAATTTCAAGAAGGGCAAGAAGCAGGACCCCAGAAACCACAGGCCTGTCAATCTCACTTCAGTGCCAGTAGAATAATGGAAAAGATTATTCTGGGAGGTATTGAAAACCACCTGGAGGATGAAGCAGTTTTCGGTCACAGCCAAAACAGCTACATGAGGGGAAAGTCCTGCTTGTTGAACCTGATTTCCTTCTATAGCAGGGTAACCCACCTGGCTGATCTAGGAAAGCCAGCTGGTGTAATCTCTTTGGACTTCAGCAAAGATTTCGATACTGCCAATCACAGTATCCTTTTGGACCAAATGTCCAGCACGCAGCTGGATAAGCACGTCATGTGGTGGGTGAGCAATTGGGTTGAGCACAGAGGGTAATGGTGAATGGTGTGAGAACAGACTGGAGACCTGTCCCCAGTGGGGATCCTCAGGGCTCCATCCTGGGCCCTGTGCTCTTCAGCATCTTCATAAATGATTTGGATGCAGGACTGGAAGGGACACTAAGCAAGTTTGCTGATGACACAAAACTGGGAGGAGCTGTTGACTCCCTGGAAGGCTGAGAGGCCCCACAGAGAGACCTCAGCAAATCAGAGAGATGGGCAATCACCAACCATAGGAAGTTCAACAAGGGGAAGTGCTGGATTCTTCACCAGGGATGGGGGAACCCTGGATGTACAGACAGACTGAGGAATGAGAGGCTGGAGAGCAGTGCCATGAAAAGGGCCCTGGGAGTCCTGGTGGATGGGAAGTTGAACGTGAGTCAGCAGAGCCCTGGCAGCCAGGAGGGACCACCCTGTCCTGGGAGGCATCAGGCACAGCATCGCCAGTCGGGTGAGGGAGGGAATTGTCCCGCTCTGCTCTGCTCTGGGGCGGCCTCACCTGGAATGTTGTGGCAGTTTTGGGCACTACAATATAGGAAAGATATTAAGCTGTTTGAGAGTGCCCAAAGGAGGGCAATGGAGATGGTGAAGGGCCTGGAGGGGCAGTGTGTGAGGAGCAGCTGAGGGCACTTGGTGTGTTCAGCTGGAGAAGGGGAGACTGAGGGGAGACTTCACTGCACTGTAACTTTCTCATGAGGGAAAGCACAGAGGCAGGTACGAATCTCTTCACTCTCATGACCAGTGACAGGACTGGTGGAAACAGCATGAAACTGAGTCATGGGAGATTTATGTTGGATTTCATTCACCCAGAGGGTGGTTGGGCACTGAACAGTCTCCTCAGGACAGTGGTCACAGCACCAAGCCTGGCTGAGTTCAAGATTCATTTGTACAACACTCTCAGGCACATGGTGTGACTCTTGGGGTGTCCTGCACAGGGTCCCTTCCAACTCAGCATATTCTGTGATTCTGTGGTTCTGTTGTGCAGATTCACTGTTGTAAGAATTGTTTGCATTGCCTCTTGGAGAAATGCACTAATATATGGGGTAAGTGCCTAATTTGCAAACTATAGCATGGATAGTATCAAAGGTTACTTTGCAGGAGGTTTTGTGGTTGTTCTCTACAGGGTTTTAATTTGCAGAATATATATTGGTATTAAACTTCTGAATATATGTAGAGATGACTTTTAGTGAGGCTGATTTAACAATGCTCACTGATACAAGAGCATTCCAACCCTTTTAGACAGTGGTGGACTTCCAACCACCTGGGAGATCACTTCTCTCTTGCCTTTCTTTGGAAAATTCTTTCCAGCAGATTTCACTGAGCCTTCTATCTAATAAAACAAGTTGTTCTGCTTTCATCCAGTTGTCTTCTGAAATGCTACACCCTATACCTTAACTCACCAGCTGGCTTTCCTGCTGCTCAGAACCAGACACACTAAAAAAAATAAAATCCACCTCCTTATTCCCTATTTAAGACCCAGAGGGCTTGCTAGATGTCTCAAGTAGAACAATTCATCTGGCAGTTACAATTGCACAGACTCTTATGGTGGTTCTTTGTCAGATATCTGGACAGATATTTGGGGTGTGACTTGAGAGTTAGCCAGTGAAAACTGCGTGGAATGCTCAAGTGTCAGAGATACTGATATTTCACCAGGGAACGTTTAAACTGGCTGCTAAGAAAAGTGAGGCAGTGCCCATGGCAGCACAGCTTGCTTTGCTTTCAGAGTCCTCTTCAGAGCAGGGAATATTTTTAGCCAATATAATTGTACTAATGCATAATCATCATAACTTTCAAAGAGGAAGATTGCATATGTATTCCCAGAAGGGTTTAGGAAAACAAACCAACCAAAAAAATAAACTCAACACTGACTGTCTTCTCAGCAGGTCTTTTTCAATGAAATATGTAAGCTGCAACATTTTCGCATCCTCCAGTCTTCTAAAACAACGTATTTTTTTCCCTGTTCTCTCGCTTAGCAGAGTGAGTGTGCTGTTCCTGGCATTGGTTAGCACCAGCTTTACAATAAAGTAAGAAAGCTTTCTAATTTACTATTTTATTATTTGCCAAGAGAAGAGCTTTTCTTTCTCCTAAACACTGCCAGTTCATGTTTGAATTACCTAAAAGCATGTCTATAATTTATAATTTATATAGCAATCAGTATTTTGATTTTCTATGTTAGTGTCTAATTTTGATACATTTTAGGCTCTCCAGTATCATGTCTCAGAGAGTTCTGTTGTTTAATTGTGCCACGTTTAAGGAGTGATAATCCTTGTATCAGTTTTACAAGGTGTTGGCTTGATTCCATTGTAATCTGCCTCCTTAAGTGGTTTTGTGTCAGACATCTTCTATGAGAAATACTTATATCCAGAAACACCCTACTGCAGCTGAACACAAAGTGCAGTTGTTTGAGCTGGAAGAGCATCAGAATGCCCTACAGCTGCATCACATTGCTCTTACCTTTATAAAATATATATTATTGATGAGCTCAGCAGCATGGGTAGGAAATTGCTATTATTAAAATGCTGAATGTGGTCTTACCAAGCTGATTTTGTATTACCTTTTCCATTGCAGAAAATGCTATGTCATGGCTTGTTTGTGTAGGAAACAGTAGGAACACACCACAGAACATTTATATACATTTAGCTTCTTTTAGAAAAGGGCTTTTGTTGGATGTAGTGAGCTACTCCTTGCTGTTTGCCTTACTTTTCCATGGGCAGAAATGCAGCAGGTCTTCCTGCAATTTAAGGTAATATTCACATATAACAGTTATCAGTGGTTGCTGTTAATATAATTTCTCTTAATGAAAAAAGAGAGCATTAATTCTCTGTTAGATTTCTATAAGGACCACATTTTCTTTTATTTAGGGATCAAAGATACACTTGAGCTAGAAAAAGCGTTCTCAGTCATCAAGAGGAAGCAAAACCACAGAGAAATCAGGCAAATAGTTATAAATCCATGTTACCCCTTTGGAAGGCAGTGAAGTCTTGCTGTTTTCCTTTGTTACCCTTTTGAAAAGTTCAAAACCTTTTTTTAATTAAAAAAAAATTACTTGTACATATGAGCATGTTATTACAAATCTGTATTTTTAAATAGGTTCAAGAATGTTAAACCATTAGATTACAATGAACAACATTCCCATTGTTTGACCTTTGGTTCCCTTTATTAAATCCAATCTACTTAGAGTGTGTTAAAATTGTTTTGCATTTATGTAGATTATTTTATATTCTCATTCCTTTGTCCTTAACCCATTTAAAACAAGTGCAGCTGTTCAATGAAATGATGTAATTTTTCCCCTATTTTGGTGAAATCTGTTTTGTTTCCAAAGAAATTGCATAAGAGAGGCTTTTTCCCATTCTTACCCAAATTGTTGCTTTGGGAAGAGAAGTGGGGGAAGAGAACCAAAACCACTACCAGAATGTGATCTAAATCTGGACAAATGTTGGGAGACTCCTAGATTAAAAAAAAAAACAGGGCTAGATCTGAGTAATCAGGCCTTGGAATGGGCTGCCCAGAGAGGGGGTGGATTCCCCATCCCTGGAGGTTTTTGAACTGAGCTTGGCCGTGGCACTGAGTGCCATGATCTGGTAAAGGGACTGGAGTTGGACCAAGGGTTGGACTTGATGATCTCAGAGGTCTTTTCCAACCCAATTGATTCTATGAGTCTATGATTCTAAATCCCTGCTCATTGCAGAGGGGTTGGACCAGCTGAGCTTTAAAGGTCCCTTCCAACCCAGTGTATTTTATAATTCAATGAAAATGTTAAATGTATTCTGTGGATTGAAAGCACTTAATTCTCAGTGGCAGTACAGGCCACTCTGGCACCATAGATTTATTTCCCTTTAGCCAACTTCACAAGCTTAATGAACGTAGGAAACGAGTAATCATTAACAGAAGGTAAAAAGGACTTCAGAGATGTATTTGAATAATGTGATCCCATTTCTCTGGGTTCTCTCTTGTGTAATTTTGAATGGAAATGAAAGGTCTGCAAAGAAAAGATTCTGCAAACCTAGTTCTTTTGAAAGTTCTGAGCTAGTATGGCCTTTGCCACCGGGCACAGCCTGGCATGGAACTGCAGGCAGTGCTGTATTGTGGCTGGTGAGTGATCTCAGGAAGGCTTGCAAGGTGCATGGGGATGTGTGGGAGAGGTAAACTCTATATGTGCTCACTATAAAATACCTGTAACCAGAAGAGTCTCCAACTGGGGCATGTTTTTCTGGATTTTCTTGGTAAAAAGGAAGTGGATTCATTTCTGATTTATGTTTTTAAGTTTGTTTTGTGTGTGTGTGTGTGTGTGTGTTTGTTTGTTTGGGGTTTAATTGTTCGTTTGCTTTGGGGTTTGGTTGGGGGTTTTTTTGTTGCCATTGGTGTTTTTAAAGAGGAAATCACACACGTAAGCATTATTTCCTACTAGGTAGTTATTCGGGTTAACATAACTGTTGTTTTACCGAAATGATACTAATTTTGCCAGGCTTTCAGGCTTAGCATTCACGTGCTGTGTGTCTAACACACCATGAACCCAAGCTGACACACCTGCCCACAGTCACATGTTTGTTTCACATGTCAGTAGCTGGATGCCTGCACTGAGATGATTTTGGGTTGAATTACAAAAGTTTCTACAGATTAAGTTCTTAGGTAATTTCTGGAGTAAGCATTGTTCAGATACTATGAGAGCTGAGCCTCCTGGGATTGAAGTATTTAAAAGGATGACATAAAACCCACTCTTGAGCTAATCAAAAGCTTTTATTGCTTCTACAGACTCTTAGTATTGTGTTTCTAGCAATGGAACTCGGTTTAGGTCTTAAACAGACACAAAAGGACATAGCTTTGTAACTAGTGACTTAAGGTTGGTTTATCAGGTTTGAATTTGATCCAGCATTTTGTCCATATTGTATATTTTATTGACTCATATTGAATGCAGCAGCTCTCAGAGGATTAGCTAAGAACAGAACTGTAGGATTCCTGCTACAAATACTGGTTGCCACCTGGCTCTATTAGTAAATAACTGGTTCATTAGTGTTGTTTCCTAAATAACTGGTGGAAAAGCTTAAGAAAAATGAGTCAGTAATTTAAATTTAAAGCCTGTTCTGATTAGAAGAAACACTTGGGATTGTCCACCTTTGCAGATTAGAAGCTGAACTAGGAAACCTCAGCAAAAGCTCAGATTCTTATTCCTCTAAAGGGCTAAAGTACCTAGGGAAGCCAAAAGCCAAAACACAAAAACAGTGTCAAAACTATTCCTCCCAGAGGGTATTTCCATCCTCAGTTAGCTTGGTAAAAGCTTTCTGGTGTCCTTTACACTTGTCCTTGTCTTCCTTGGCTTTGATTTTCTTAAGCAATAGATACATTCTCAGCCAGCTTCCCATTCATCTCTCTCCCATGTGAGCTGAATATACATCTGCGTAAATATACTCACATTATATTTTTAGCAAAACAGATACAGGATCACAGATAGCACTGTGACAAATAGTGCACGGCTGAGGATGTGTCAGCAGGAGAACACTCTGGAGGATGAGTCCAAATGCACGATGTTTATGGATTAATTGAAATTAAAACTTGAATACTTACAGCCAGGAGTCTTAAACTAGATTATTAAAGCACTTTCTTAAGCTATTAAATTATAAAAACAGTTAAACGAAAAATATTTTGAGCAGTAAGAATGTCTGATTAGAAATATAGCACAGTTTGACTGGTCATTTGAAAAGATAATTAAGATTACTTTTCCCATATATACCTACATAGAAACAGCAGAAGATTTAAGCAGAGCAGTTCACCTCATGTAGGTAAATAGGGGCTAAAGCTGTCTGCCCTTTAAGTGGAGTGAAAAAATTGTTATATTCTGAGAATCTTTATAAAACTTTTTGTCTTTTTCAGTACTCTAAGCTGTGTTTCTGTTTCACCTTTCATGGCAATCAGAACCTATAAGGGATTGATTTTCCAGTAGAGTGTGTACGGGAAAAAAAAAAATCTTATTTTGGTAATGCTAACTTTTGCAAAAAGCAAAAGAAATGGTCCACTTCTCTGTGGTGCTGTGGTGCCAGGGTGTACTAACCATTAAAAAAGATAATTCGTAATTTATTTTGCATAAATTTTGCATTTTTTATGTCTTCTTTTGTCTATTCCTGACTTGCATTTTCCTCATAAACAAAATACACAGCTTCCTTATTTTCATATTTGTACCCTTCAAATTAATAGGAAAGACAAAATGTGCTTTTGTTTCTTTGACAACAGGTTCTTTGACAAAAGTCTGTGTTTTCTGAGCACCACACTATTAATTTTTTCAATCTAAATATTATTTTCCAGGGAGTAGATAATGCAGTTTGGTAGAAACAGGTGTAGTCACATCCATTGACCAAATGATGAAGAACTCGTATGAAGCCGGATTATGTTACGAGTAAGAGATTATTCATCCTCCTACCTGTGATCAACCAGCATTGTACTTTCCTGTTCAACAGCTGTGTCTGCAGATAACACATTGCCAAGAGGGTGACCAGCTGGGAAGATACTTTGTCTAAGAAGGGTACCCTTCAAAGGGGCTCTTCTCCCAGGCACTCAGCAATAGGACAAGGGGGCACGGGCTCAAGCTCTGCCAGATAGAAAAGTGTAGGCACATATCAGAAAAAAATTCTTTCCAGAGAGAGTAATCAGGTGTTGGAATGGGCTGCCCAGAGAGGGGGTGGATTCCCCATCCCTGGAGGTTTTTGAACTGAGATTGGCCGTGGCACTGAGTGCCATGATCTGGTAAAGGGACTGGAGTTGGCCCAAGGGTTGGACTTGATGATCTCAGAGGTCTTTTCCAACTCAATTGATTCTATGATTCTATGACAGCTGTTTTGCAGTGTGAGCTGTGAGCAGCAGCACAGCGTGAAAGGTGCCAGGAGTGGTGACACTCCACTTGCACTGACTGCAGGTGAACTCTGGGCACAGAGTGCTCCCTTCTAACTGCATTTTTTTTCTGTATTGTGCTCACAAAAGTTGCAAAGCAATAGAAGCCAAGCTACAGAAGACAGATTTTATCTGTGACAAGCTTCATCCTGCCCAAACTGTGTCACAACTGCTACAGAAACAACAGGTAAAGAAACCAGCCCACCTGGGCAGGCATTCTACTTTCTACTTTCTATGTTTTGAATACTTCTGAGATCATCCTTTCTCTCCTCTTATCAAAGGTGGTAGACACTAAACCTCTAAGTGTAATCTTATCTAGTTCAGTGCCAGTGGAACAGGAAATTTATACTTGCTGGAGAGGGTTTTCACTTCTCAATGGAAATAAGAACAAAAACTCTTTTAAAAGAAATTGGAATCAATGTTTATGTCCAGTGACTGCCCAGATCCACAGAAATTCAGAGTAAGACATGGCACTTGAAGATCTGATATTTGTGTTGCTAATATATGAAATTCATTAATGACTTCCTCCACTCTGATAGTGGTCTCTTTCCACAGATCTTTGCAGGAAAGGTGGATTTTACAAGTTGCAAGTCTTCATCAAGACCAGGAATATTTCAACAGAAAACACATCCTAGTTGGTATGGCAAAATTTGATCAGTCAATTATTGCTTCTTTATTCAAACTGATTTACATTGTTTTACATTGATTTACATGTTTTAGGCAGAAAGAATGTAAAAGAAGTCTTCAGGCTTCTTTAAGAAAATGCAGAACATCGTCATGGTGTTTATGTTTACGGATGTTCAATCTCTGTAACTATTAGTGAGAAACATTCACTGTTTTCTTTGAGGTTTAGCTGACTAGCAAGAAAAACAAAAGGAAAAAGAAACCAACAAAGCACTTAAGTATTTGTACTCTAGGCCAGCAAGGCCTCAGAATCCGTGAACCTCAGCATTCAAAAGTGGCTTTTGCAGCTACAAACTTTACTGGCAAGCGAACAAACCAAACTGATGTCAGAAATCTCCCTCCTCAATCTTGCTAGAGCTGATATTAAAAGGGTTGGCACTGGTGTTCCAAACTGTTTGTTCTTTTACAAGATGCACAGTTGCCACTCTGTTCTCCCCTCTAAGACTTGCTGCTGCTGAACTCTTCAAGGGAAATTGCTACTAATGCAACTGGTGCTGCCTGGAAAAAGAAAGCTGAGAACATGTTGGGCTCCTTTTGATGTCAGTCAGTGATCTGAGCTCATACGTTGCCAGCTCCTCTGTATGGTGTCATAATCCATTACAGATAACGACTGGAATCAACTGTAATCTAAAGAATTATGGCCAGGCAACTCTAGTATTGATTCTTGCTTTTATGGTCTGTTTTCAGGACTGAGAATTCAAAGGACAACATCTTTCCTCACAGACAGGATGTGTCTGAGATGTACCTGGCTAAGAGGACAACAAACATAGAGCAGGATGGATGCTTCCCACTCACAGTGAGGGAGTACACACATGCTTTATCTCAGGATTAAATATGGTTACTTAGGAGGTGGAAATCTCCAAATCTGTAGATAAAACTTTACAAAATACGATTGCACCAAAATGTGGGGTTTGTTATTCAGTAGAAGACTTTATGCAGGCCTTAAAATTCCTCCTTTTTGAGAGGAATTTTAGGAATAGTCAATGAAAGCAAGGTTTGTCGTTTGGGTGCTAAAAAAGGAAGAGGATAAGGCTACCTAAACCAGTGTACACCACACTGACATCTAACTGGAGAAGGAGTGGCATTAGTTAGTACCTTGCTTGCAATAATGTGACAATTTATGGTGCATTTTTCTTGAGAATTTTAAATATTTTGAGCTACATATAAGTGTAACATGTTTTATTGTGAAATTTATTTGCTAAGACAATTTCTTGGCTATTTTCTGGTGTATAATTTAGATAAAAAGATAGAAAAGTGTAGGCACATTTCATACATAAACACTTACAAGAGCATCTCTTCCACATTCTCTGCACTGGAGTATCCATAAGTAACCAGGGTTACTGGTTGGAAACATGAACTATTTTGGTTCATACATTCATAAATACCAGTTCCTTTCAATTTGTATCACAAATCAGATACGATCTTTGCTATGTAATTGACAGAAGATATCTGAGTATTGATTCAGACAATAGTGACATGGAAATATGGAGTAGATGATGTACAACTTTCACAATGAATTATGAGTTCAAACATGTTACTTTTCTTGTAACTTGTCAAAAGAGATCAAACTAAAAAAAAATAGAATGGAGAGCAGAGCTCAAATGACAGGTGCATGGTACTGAAATTAACAGCTCAAGCAATTATTTCATATGACTTAGGGAAAAAACCAAAACTTGGATTCTGTAATTAGCCTATCAGAATAAATACAGAAATGACCACATCACCCCATATGAGGAAACTGATTACTTCCACCTTGGAAGTTTCTGTTCAGTTTGTTCATTTTCAGAAGCTCTCTGAAATCACTGTTTATAGCACAGAACGTGTATGAAAGTTGTGAGAATCAACACGAGATCAGAGACAACTCTCTTTCCCTCTACACTTTTTCCCAAAGATATTATGATTTTTTATGCTGACTATGTGGATTTCCTTTTATTGTGGTAGGCACAGAAGGGATTAAATTATTAGAAATTTGTGAAGTCTTCATATACAGAAAGTACTGTAATGAAATCACCAATTGATTTGAATCTCAGTATATTAACACTGGTTGAATAACTTACCATGATTCACGTGTCAAAATCTTCACTTGTGTGTCCTTCATTTTCATTTGTTTTTGCATTTCTAGGTAGTTGAGTGGTTTCTATCACTACCGTGTCTGAACAACGTGGAATAATCATTAATGTAACTTCTTTTTTCAGTGAGACCTTCCATGTAGTAAATATAATTTATGTCCCATTTGAGGGTGTTTCACACTGCTGTAACAAGGACAAAGGAGCCACAGTACAAGACCAAATTAGGATGCAGTTAATTGGTCTGTGTGACAGTCTTTGCAACTGGGGAAGGAAAATTGAGAAATGAAGGCACTGTCTGCATGGAAAAATTAGTGCTTTTTAGGTACAAAGTTACTGACTATTCTGTACAAATGTGTCTTATAGTCAGTGAAAGGGTATTTTTATGCAAAGCTTTCTACAGTATGTAAAAGTACCTCTAAATTGAATAAGGGAATGTTTGAGAAGCTGCTTCTGATACTGAAACTATTTTTGTAAATCACTGCATTGTAGAATGTGATTACACCTTTGGATTTTACAAGGATGGTCTTTGTTCAAAATAGTTTGATCTATACTCAGAGTAGAACAGCTGCCTTTCTTTTCTGTCTGGTAAGAGTGTTTATATTAGGAGTTAGTCCAGGGTTGGCACTGTGCTCCAACTGAGGCTATTTTCTTTATGTTTACTTCCTTGTGCAGACAAACCCCAAGTAAGTGCGTCACACAGGAAGTCTGTGGAGTTACTCGAGATTTATGCTGATGTAACACGACATGTGAGAGAAATTTTATGACTGTTTCTGTCCCAGGCAGATGGAATACTGTTAAGTGACAACTCCAACAGAAACAGATTTTGGGAAGTACTGTTGTAAAGGCTTGTTAAAGAAGAATGTTTTAAAAGGTTAGAAATAGCAGAAAAAGGAGTCATGTTCTTTTTTCAAGTTTAAATGATGCATGAGTAGTGCATTACAAATCCACACTGCTTGTAATGCTGGAATACTATGGAGTGGCTTCTGTTTTCCCAGTCTTAATGTAGACTAATCTACTTAAATTTAGACTATAAGGTGAAAAGGCCAATGTCAGTACTGCTCCAAGAAGTGAGTACTTCTGATCTCTGCTGGACTTGTAGTATGCTACCTAACCCTGGATTGTGATCTTCCTGTTCTTCCTCTGAAAGAAAAATATTTGTAATACTGAAAGACCTGCGAGAAGAGACCTCATGAATGTGTTAAAAGGCGTCAGTTCAGTTTTAAAGCTCTTTGTAAAAAGTATAACACAAGTGTGGACTTTTGCCTCTCCACCGTGTAGGAGATGCCATCAAACTTTCCATTAGTGCCATGCTGTGTTTTCCAGGAAGAGAAATGCCATCATGTTCATCCAGTTCGATTTTCAAAATGTCTCTCTGTCTCCAGGTTCCAAACGTTGTTGAGGGGGCTGGACAAAGTTAAACACAGCAATTCAAAAGTCAGATCCATTAGCCAAGTGGAATTAGACTTTCTGCTAAAAGAAGAACAATGAAAAATACTGACAGAGTGAACAGACTGAGGTTTTCTTTTATTTAGATATTGTAGCTTCTTAATAGCACGTATTTCCTGAATAGATTTCACTGGATAGAATTTATTTTTTCTGGCCTAACACTTCCCTTTCTTCAATAGCCTTATGTTCCTTTTTGTGTGATGCATTAGACGCAGTAAATGATTCTATTCTGTTCTCTAATCAGTATTTGTTAGCTTCCAGGAGTCAGAGCCTATTGCTAGGCAACTAAACAGGAAATCTCCATCTTTGTATGAAGCAGTTTTCTGTATCCATGCCTGACCCTGTGCTTATCTGTACATACATCTGTAAAATTACCTGAGTGCAGCTATAAACGTCAAATGTAAACATGCTGCATATACTGCATATATTGAATTTATCTTGAAACTGAGTCGTCAGTAGCCAAAACAGCTTGGAAAAAGGCATATATTTTTCCCTCTCTTTTTTTAGATGTATTGCCCCCACATGCAACTACCTTTAAGAGCAGCCTTGGTGAAGAAAATTACTTCTGTTTCTTGAGCTACTAAAAAAATAGGGATTTATATATTAATTACTGCAGCCTTTTTACCTTGAGATATTTCTCTCATTTTATTAATGCCTCTGTAAGATTTTGATTATGGTGATTCTCTGTTTGTAAGTTTTCCAAAGAAATTATGAGACAGAGGATTTATTTGAAAACCAGCAGCAGGGCTTCAGTGGATTGTAGTGACAGCAGTCTTTCTGCACCTTCAACAGAACTTATATGTTTAATAATTGAATGAGTTCCTATCTGCCATCTTGGTGCTTGATTGCATTCCCACTGCCATGCAGCGTATTTGGCTGTTCTAATAATATGCCCTCTGCAACACTGTAGTCTTGTTACTAAGGATTTTATCATATTTTCTTCAGTGTAATTTTTGTTGCTAGAGCATCACTGTTCTGCCATGGAAAGAAGGCTTCTGCTGTCACATATTGGCATGACTTTTATTTTTTTTTATATTTTCTATTAATTTTTAACCAGTTCAGGTCATGCTTTTATTTTTTTTTTTTAATTTTTCCTATTAATTTTTAACCAGTTCAGGTCATGCTTTTAACATGTATATTCATATGTGTGCTGTGTCAGTCTCAGTTTCAGAAGTGTAGGATTAAGGTCGGAGGGGGCGTGTGGAGGTCACCCAGTTCACAGTCCTGCTCAAGGTGTGATTAATGTCGGGGGTTCAGGGCCCTGTGCTGTTCGTTCTCCCTGCTGTGCTGCTGTCACAGCTGGACACAGGGTTCCAGGGGAGGGTGTTTCTCTGCCAAGGGCTGAGCAGAGGGGAGCAGCAGCTCATGTTTCTGCCCTGGGGTGTGTGGTTTGCTGCCTCGCTGCAGGACTGCGGTGCTGGCTCGTGCTTGGGTCACTGCCTTGTCCTGCACTGCTGTCCAGCCCCTCCCAGTGTGCCAGGGGCTGGCTGTGCCTGGAGCCACACAAACACCCCGAGGAGACCCAAGGGAGGGACAGGTGACCCTTGCAGGGATTGCTGCTGTCACCACCCTGTGCATGGTGACTTGGCTGCCAGAATTGGCTTTCCAAGTAAGAGCTTTGAGGAGAACAGGTCTCTTTCAATACCCCTTTCTGTGTTTTTCATTAGTCTTTAAACCAGCTTCTGATCCTCTACTGAGGATCTACCAGAGGAGTTTATGGGCACTCTTTTTTAATTCTGATTGGCTCATATAGGTACACCTTAAGTTGGTGAGTATAAATAAAGGAGCTGAACTGATCCATTTTCTGTTCTAATTTTGGTTCAGCTGTGATTGAAGTTGTTCCGCTGTCCTTCCTGTTCAGATCAGAAATAGATTTGCAACTGACTCATGTTAGAAAATACAGCATTAAAAAATAGAACTGATTGCATGCTGTGGGTGATCCCATGGAATGGGCCTTCAGGTGAAGGCGGGGTTTAAAGTCTTTTTTCTGCTTTGCTGTCATAGCACTGTTGTTATTTATGGCTCCCACATGGCACCACTGCTTTTCTCACCTCTTCAATCTCACTTGCTGTATTTAGGAACTGAGGCAATCTGGCAAGAACAGTTGAGGAGATGGAGAAATTAAGTTATTGTGTTTCATCCTGTTTGTTCAGTTACAAATTTTAGTTTAAATCCCAAGTTAGAGTCAGAAGCATTACGGTTGGAAAAGATCTCCAAAAGTTCACCAAGTTCTTGCACCACCACAATGTTTACCACCAAATTACTCAACCATGTCCTCAGCTGATACATCTGAGCAAGCTAAATCTACCATAAATATTATTTTGATTATCATATTATGCTTATACACTGGCTATTTTCTTTTACTGATTCTAGCCCTTTTTTTCCTCATAATAGGATAATTTTGTTGAAGAGTAGCTAATTCTAAAGTGTTACAGATGGAAGCAGGAAAATGGTAAGTTATTAAATAATTAAAAATAGTACCTGCAATGTCAATAGTATTTTTGGGTTTTAAGCAATTTAAAAAATCCTATATTTTTGTGAATTTCGCTTGTTTTCACAAAAAAAAAAAAAAAGCTGTCGGCTTTGATTTCTTATAGGACAATTTCTTACAGGACAACTTTCTTAATATACATCACCAAATCTCTTGATTATAAAAACTTGTATCTATGTGGTCAGACAATTGGACTAGATGATCACTCCAACTGAACTATTCTATTCTATTCTATTCTATTCTATTCTATTCTATTCTATTCTATTCTATTCTATTCTATTTCATTTTTTGACAGAAAAATTGGGGTTATTTTCATAAAACAGTTCAGTCCTGTTAAGCTGGTTCATCCACCCTCCTCAGCCTTTCCACGAGAGAGCATCAAAAATAGCAAACTCCATCTTAGTTGTGAGTTCATATCCAGACTAAATAAGTGCATTTTATGAATCCATCAGGTTTTTGGTTCTCTCTCACTGATTTAGCTCTCATTTCCAAACTTGTGTTTTTTTTACAGTGCTTCAGTGGAGACTTGAAGTTGTTTGCCACAAAATATTCTGAAAAGAATACAAAGGTTTTTAAACTTAGGGTAAAATGTGTTGCATTCACAGGATAAACATGGTAGCAGACATGATTAAAAGAACTGTGTAAACCACATATTCAGTATATTCCTCTTTGTACATGCAGATAACATGCTGTGGTTTGAATTTCCATTTTGAACTTCCTGACATACATTAATCTAGCTTGCTCCATTCCTTCTAAGCAAACAAAAAGGTCTATTTTTAAAATCATTAAATCAAAGGAAATTTTATTAAGAGGGAAGCTGAGATGGAGAAAGGAAATACATCCTGCCGTGCATAATTTGGCTCCAGCCTACCCACCACCCTGAGCTAATATTGTCTGTGTCTCCATTAACGAGTGGTGCAGTGCAGTGAGAGCCAGATTCTCACTCCTGCCAGGAACCTCATGTCCACACTGGATGTGAGTGGGTGGAAAGGAGGGAATGTGCTTTGAACTAGGTCCAGTTTGCTCCTGAGAACTGAAAGTCCAGTTAATAGCTGCAGCACGTGAGATGCTCTGTAATTTTGTTTCATTTGGGGGATATCTGGTTGTGCTCTCTGATCTGGGCTGTGTGAAACAAAGTAAGGTAAGAGGGAATGAACAAGAGATTCCATTCAAAAGCACAGTCCTGATCTGAACTTGCAGAGTCATGAAGATGCATCCATTGACTGGATGGTTGAAAAGCAAACATATACAGCCTGTAGGGACTGCATATACAGCCAGCACAGACTGTAGAGAATTAATACCTTCTACCCCTTGAAAATAGGTTATCTCTCTATTCACTGGTGCTGAAAAGAATTATTCCAGGATATATTCTCTGTGTTAGGATGAGAGAGAGGGAAACATGATAGAATATAAGGGTGTTCATAAGGGAAGTTGCTTGTTCATTTGATAACAAAGGACTAACCCGGTAAGGGGTGGCATCTTGTTTCATAACTAATATGGAGTGTACATGGACAGAAATGTGTCTTCCATAGATGTGATTTTACTATTTGAAAGCCTTCACTATTCACCTCTTCCTAAATCGACAGCTTAGAGAGCTTTCCTTGATCTGAAATATTTTTATTCTTCATGAAATGAAAACTGATAAATTGAAGACCTTGCATGAAATCTGCTTCCTTCTACAGCATTAGTTGCAGGCCATACAGGAGGCTGCTGCTACCTTTAAGGCTTTTGAGTCAGTACTGTAAAATACCGCAGCAGAGAATACAGAGAAATGTGATAGTTCTGTAATAATGGTGGAAATGAGGAAGGTTATGTAATTCTAACACTTGTGAAATTAGTAGAATTATGGATTTCTTGCCAAGGCTTGTCTTCTGAGACTGTGATTGTTTACTTGAGTTCTAGCACAGAAGCCTGTTAAGAAAGACGATATGAGGAGGCTGATTCTGCAGCCTTTTATTCAGATGAAGCAGGACTTGCTCTGAGCAATGAATGCATTCATTTTCATGAGGCAGCCCAATAAAGCATTACTACAGCAGGGTGGAATCAAACCCTACATCTTAGTGTTCAAAGTCTCTTTAAAAACTGTATGCACAATGCTTTATTTCACTTGTGTTTGGGGTGGTTCTCAGTGGAAACCAGTAACACAGTATACATCACCCTGATAAAAACACAGGAGCCATGGTACTTTTTACACAGACTTTGCTTAAAAAGGTAATTGATCCAGTGAGCAGAGGTAATGAGCCATGCAGAAATCTGTTACCAAAGACTCTACAAGCCTTAGCATGACTGCTGCAGCATTTATGTAGCTTTAAACATGAGTATTGTTGGCTTTATATAAATATGTAACTGAAAAGCTGTATTTTAAACAATACATGTAAAATGAGCATTCTTTTAACTCCAGCTTTCCCTCCCCTTTCCAGAACTGCTGTGTGTTGGTGTTCCCCATGTCCTAGTTCTCCAGCACTACGTCAGCCCGGCTGGTGGTCAGCGGGAGCTTTGCCAGAGTACAGTCTAAGGCAGGTTTTGGCAACCTATGACTGCAGATTGTAAAAGGCTGGCAGCAGAGTTAGCATGGGGTTAGGAGCCATAACACTGAAAGTTGGCTGGGAGAACCAGTATCTCTTCAGAACTCAGCAGAAGCCCTGGAGCTGGGCAGTCCTGCCATCATACTGGTGATTGTAAGGTCATGTAGTGAGCAGCATTTCATTTGTTTGAGTTGGAGGCATTTTTAAGTTCTGATAAGCGTCTGTGAGCATCCTCAGCCTCTTATTTGGGAAATAAAGAGTACAGCATAGCATAAAACATTTGAAAAATCTCTGACCATTTGAGGTATGACATCTTACTGGAAATCTAGTTTTTAATCGTATTTTGGGCCTGAGTAATTCTAACCATTGCTTGATTAGTAAGTGCTACTTGGTCCCTCAGGGTTTGGTCTGTTTAAAGGAAAAAAAAGGCTATGACATATGTAAGAATTAATTAATTCCCTGCAGGTTTTTGTATTATATTTAACTCTCAGTCTGATTTTCTGGATCTTTCTGCATATTCATATATATTCAGCAGCTAAGCAACTATGGTTAAAAAAAAGTCACTGAAAAATACCAAATTTCTATTTGCCTCCTCCAGGCTTTCATAGGATACCTGCAACAGAGAGGGTCAGGAATTTTACTAGCAGCTGATTTGAGACCCAGGAGAGAAAATAACTATGAAGCATTTTTGCACATGTAATCTTTAGTCATTATTATTGATTGAAATGAAACTTAAAAATATGTTATTTCTGAAGTCTTCTGAAAAATGGTGGCTGTCAATATGCATTTAAGGCTGAAACATCTATCAGCAGCATTGTAAAGATGTGAGTTAGTTCTACTGAAGTACCTGTGACACCTGTGAGAGCTCCTCAGTGTGTCTGATGGTGAATCAGGGCCTACTTTCAAATTCTGGATACAAATGGAGTTCTGTGTGATGTGTCAATTTATGAGCAATGAGTAAGTGCAATGTGCAGGTTAAAAGCACCTTTTCTCAGAAAGCAGCAAAGGATAACATTATGTACTAAGTCTGACCCCGAAAATACTCACCCTTACAAAAATTATTCACTGAGAAGACCTGTAGAACTCAAAGAGAACTTTCCTGGGGAGAAATTATTAGAACTTCAGTACAACTTCACCAGTTCCATAGGGTTGTGATCTGACTATTTAGTTCCTTGAAAGTTATTTAACTTCAAATACAATTGACATTATATTCTAATTGGAATTGGATAATTACTAGTAAAAGCAGAAATAATCCTAAAAGTTATATGATGAGAAAAAGAAAACATTGTCTGCAAACTGTAGCATTTAAAAACAGGAAATTCCTCAGAACTTGAATTACCTGAGCTGAGTTTTTTGATCTGAACAGTAGGCATTATAACTGAGATCCAGAAAGAAAGATTTCAAGTCAGAAGATTTTTGTTTATTGACATTTGTGTGAGTGCAGTTGAAGAGAGGACTCTGAACTACCCCCAGGGCAGTCCCACACCTGGCAGGTGATGCCCTGGGCTCACGTGCAGGGCCATGTGCATCAGTGGCTGTATCCTGGATGAAGGAAGTCTTAAGACAGATGTGACAGATGGATAAAAGGAAAGACAAAGTAAGTTTGTTGCAAACCAGAACACATTTGCTAACTATTCTACTGTGTGTATCTGGAAAAAAATAAAAAAACTCCACTTCTGGAAGTGGTTACTCATTGGGGAAGGGGAGTCTAACACTGATGTCATTGCAATTTTAGAAAGTACCAAATAGCCAAGATCATGGAAGGCTGAGGATTTTGAGTAGTTAAGGAAACTCTCTTGATATTTTTGGAAATCAGCTCTGTTATACGAGTCAAGTACACTTTAAAATCCAAATTTCAAATTTCACTCACCTCTGAATGTTTTTCCCCCCTAATCTTAACAGAATGACAATAGTCTATAATTTCAAAAGAATACATTCTGATGATTGAAGGACTCATGTAGACAATAATTTTTTTTCTCAGTAGACATTATGTTGTCAAACGAGAATGTATTTTGTGCTTCCTTTATTTTATTTTCCTTCAAAGTGGTGATTGACATCTGGCAAGTTGAAGATCCTGCACAAGAGTGAAAGTTATTTTACCAAAAATTAGGTGTTGTGGGAATAGTTGATCTCCAAGCACATGGTCATGTTTATGAAGCCTTGACAAGAAAATCTGCATTAATTTCTATTCTAAAAGCCAGCAGTACATATTTCAATAAATTTAAAAAGAACACAACAAACACAAACCAAAAAAACCCAAACCCAACAAAAATCCCCATGTGTTAAAAATGAAGACAGGTATGTTCTGATAATTCATACGGTTTATTCTTAAGTACATTATGTACAGATAATTTGTGAAGTCCTTTCAAGCAGAACAATGGCTTTAAAGCTACTCTTAAGATCTAATTGATGGTATTTACAAATGTTATCATTGAGGAAGTAGAAAGCAATTTTTCCTGAACTTTACCTCCGTGAATAATTATAGACAAAGGGTTCTTCAGAATGAAATGTCACATCTCTTTCCTGTAGCTTATGATAAGTAATACAACCAAAATGCCAGGGTGACTAATTTTTTGTTAGGAAAGAGTTTATTATGTCTACATGTCCAAAGGTTTTCCCGTTCTCTCCAGTCCCTCTGATGGCACAGTATGTGATGGAAGTAAAGGAAATTGAGGTAATATTTGTGCCTGCTCACACAAACACAACTGTAGCACCTCTGACTAGTTTGGTAAATGCTCTGTCTGCAAAGCTCAGACCTGGAAGTAAATATCAAAGATGACACTGTTACAGCTGTTGTTTAGATTGGGTCCAATGTTTAGTTTGCTTCCTACCACAGTGTTATGACATTGACAATCCCCACTCACATAAAAGCAACTTAAACAGATAATTCTTTTGCTTCTACAACTCAATAAAACAAACTAGAAAGCAATTTTCTCAAATAGGGTTATGTCTTTATGGAGTGAATTGCTGCATAAAACTGCTAAGTAGGGTTGGGATTTTCTCTTTGTCATCCTTTTAGCCAGCCTTTCCAGGATGGATCAGGCCCTATTGAGAATTTTTCAAAGATTGGATTAATTTCTTATAGTATGTAAAACAAATGTAATTTTGACTCATCCTGTGTATAAATAGCTCCTCTAAGGTAATAGATTTTTCTCAATTACTCAGATTACTCATATGTTTCTTAGGTTATCAACACATTTTTTATATGAAGAAGGATGAGGATTGATTCTGACATTTTCTCAGTTGTGTGCAATGACACTTTTGAAATTGTAACAGTCTCCTGCCAACTGTGGATATTGACTCAGGCATGAGATTTTCTGAAGACATGCTTACTTTAGAGACTCGTTTATCATGTTTCCATCTGTTGGATAAATATTTTTTTGACTAAGTGTAAAACCCCAGATACATGTCATCCCAGATGCTCAAGAAATTTTTCATCTGACTGTTGAAAGGCAACAAGATGAGATGCAAAATCCTTTCAAAACACCTGCCATGCCAGACTGTGCAATCCTGTCTCAGGCAACTGGAATAGTCACCTGAGATTGGGAACTCCAACAATTCTGAGATTGAAAACAGCAACGTGTGAGACAGCATGGACAAATCTTACCACTGGAGAGCATGTGATTGCCCAGCAGGTGGGGGATGTAAGTCAGTGACCTGGAGAGAATCAGGAGACCTGAGAATGGCAGAGGGTTGTGCTCTCCAGTGCATGCCCTCTGCAGCCAGGCTCCAGGAAATCTGACCTCGGGTTATTTTGGATACTGGCAGATAAAAGCTTTTCCTTGCTGTCTGAGCACTGTGGCTGAAGAAATTTGCTTTCCTACTTCTTGCATTTTATCCCACTGGCTTTACCAGAGAGGATTGATGAGGGCAGGTGAGCCTGAAATTCTATTTTGCAAGCTCCCTTGCAGGCATGCAGAGATTTCTGTCCCTCATAGGGAGTATTTGTTGGATAGACCTTGGGAAGTGTTCCTTCAGGGTTCTAGAACAGTATGTTTATTTGTAAATACTCTTCCCCTTCCCCCATTCACTGAGATAAAATAATGCTCTGGTGTCTGTAATGTCTTTGTGTCTTCACTTGAATAGATGTGGAGGGACCTGTTGTGAAACCGGGGGGAGACGAGGTTTATGTCCTGCCGAGACGACTTCACGGAAGTTAGCAACAACAGGCAGTTTATTCATACGCGCATACAATTATATACCTCTTTAAGACTGTAACCTTCCACCGGTGATGACACTCTGGCAGATGATAATTGGTTAACAAGGCTGTTTACATTACAAACTCTTTCATAATTGGTTGACTACATGCATCTGCTGAGACACTCTGCAGCATCCATTTCTAATTTCATTAAATAGTTCTTAAAGTTACATCACCTAATTAAATAGGCAGTTCAGCACACAGGTTGCTTTTTAGGCCAAATACCATATAAAATCCCAACACTGTTGTTCAAATAGAACCCTCCTCTGGAACACCAATGTGCTTTCATTGATACCATTTTTTTTCCTTGTTTTAAAATATTATATCTACTGATGTATTTGCCTAGGAAAAAGCAAAAGCAGTTAGAGAGTAAGCAAGTATGACAGAAGAATCCCTTTACACTGTTAACTACTCAGCAGCACGTTTGATGAGAGCAGGTAAAGACAATTTTAATTTTTTTTGATTCACGTATGAGTTTTTCTTACTCTAGCCACTAGCAGATTTGGTGGGCCTATGACCCATTTTATATGGTGTGATTTTAGCCATGCAGTTTTCCCCTTTCCTCTGTCAGGGTACTGAAAAGGAGGTTTCTTTTGTATTTAAGTTCAATTCTGATCAAGGCAGTGAAGAGCTATGGTCTTGCCGTAGGTTGTTGCTGTTACTTTCCCAATACTGTCCCCATCTCTGCCTGCAGAATAGGAATGTGAGACTGGTAGTCACTCACTGGATCACAGAATCCATCTCTCTGCAGCAGCAGGCATCACATCTCATACATCCCATTTAGAAACAACCAAACTCAGTCTTGAAACTGCTTTGTCACCCACTTCACTTGCACTGAGATTATCCTACACTGTTTGAGAACTGCTGTTCATGAACTTGAAAGGCCTCAGCTCTGCTCACTGCTGCTGGATAAACACATGGAAATACAGTGTGTAGGTGTTTGTTTCTTTCCTGTTGCTGCTGCCAGAATGCTGTTCTGGGACCCCACTGATTAGAAACCTGATTTCTTTGTTCAGCCTTCCTGCCTAGTCAGCCTGTGCTTGGAAGGTATTACCCAGCTTATGGACTTGACTGGGCAGTTTCTCAGGTTGCCAGAACTCTTCTGGGGAGGTTTTTTCAGATATGGCTAAGATTGCTTATTGAGGTGAAATATGGGAATGCACAAACGTATTTTGTCAATATATATTCTGTAAAGTATGTAGGAAGAGGGTGGAAGATCCAGGGTTGCTAAGTGGTGCTGTAGTAGGGGGAGAAATGCTCGGGTTTTCTAAGTATGACAGGCTGAAACTGATTACAAAATAAATATTTCAGGATGTCTCAATTGTGTGTTTAAAGTCAGTATTACAGAATTCTTCTCATCCACAGGGAGGAGTTAATTTTAGAATATATTGAGAAGTAGTGTTAGTATCTCTATAGCTTTTCTAATTCAGTGAAAAGAAGGACTTAAGAATGACTTCATGATTTTGTGAAAGGAAATAGCATGACCCAAGCCTATGTTTTCTGGCTAGAAATAGGAAAAAGAAAAATCTCCTTAGAATTTTCCTTTTGCAGATTTTGTTTTCTGATTTAGAACATCCATTGTCTTCAGTAAGGAAATTCTAACTGTGTACATCCTTAACCATGCCATGAAATTGTTCTTCCAGTTCTGTGTTATTACCTGGACTGATACCTTAACAATCTGAAGTGATTCTGTAATTTATGACTAGTACAACTAAAGCTGATTGCTTTATTTTTAATACTTAAAATTAAAATATAATTAGATTCCACCTTCATCTGATATTCTAAGGACTTATCAGCCTCTGACAAGGGAAATCATATGGATTTTTTTTGAAAAATGCAACACAAACCATACAGTTCCAGAAATACCACTCTAGCAATGTATTTTTTTGTTCATGTCCTAGTAATCATGAAGTTGTTCAGGGGAGATCTTACTGATGAAGTAGGATGGGGCACTTTTATATAATCCTTAGAGTTCCTTGTTGATGCTTCCAGGTCACAGGTGTACAAATTCCTGCTTTTGGTAGGGCTCTGGCAAAGACAGTTTGATCTAAGTGCATGGCAGAATGACATTCAATCCTATAAATGGGACTGTGTCCTTCCAAAATTTTAAAATGGCTGCTTAGGGCTTGGTAACTGAGGAAACCTTGTCTGAGTCCAATCATGCATCCACACCTTTGTAACAGATCTGCAGATAATTTATTAATCCTTTCTTGTTTCCTAGGATCCAATTTTGGACATTGCTTCCACATGCACAGAGTCTGTCCACAGTCAAGAATATTTTTGGCTGCAAGAGGCAGCAGCGGTAGGAGGGGTTTCTGTGTGGGAAAGTTACAGAGTCTGTTCATATATTATTCTGCCACATGATGTCCTCCTAAGCCAGGTTAGAATCACGGAATGCAGGCACTCGGACTGAAACCCGTACAGTTCTGCAGCATTCGGACGTGCATTTATATCAATGGTATCAATCTTGTTATAAACTATTACTCTAATCAGAAACATCTGTGTAATTTGTTTTGGTCGTTGTATACTAATTGTGAACATTTCCTCTGAGTTGAGCATGATAAATACAGCCTCATAATCACCTGTATTAAAAACCAAAGCTCAAGAAACTTAAGCTTTTTCAATTTGTTCTGCTGTAATGAACATAGTCAGAGTGCAGTGTGCCCTTGAGCTCTGAGCCATCCCTGCAGTGTCACAGGGTGGCACTGCTTCAGAATATTAACCAAAAAGATAATATAAAAAGACCCCTGCTTTGTTTGCAGCACAGTCAACAGGTCTGTTTTCTCTCCCCACTGTATCTGTGTGTGTCTGTGCACATGTATCTATAGATGTGTATACATGTGTTTCTCACCCAACAACAGAGCCACAAGTGAAACTTCATCTCTTCCTGCTCCTCTGAGCTTCTACTATGGTAGGGATTTGCATAGGGCATGAATTATTTCCAGGAACACACCTTTACAAGGTGGCTGGATGGTGGCAAAAGGACATTTTTTCATTCCATGTATCTCAGTTTTTGAAAGCTTGCTTGTAAATATGGCTCTGTGTCCACTAACTCAGACACCAACACTTATATCACACTGCAGAGCTTTCTCCTCCAGTAGAACTTAAGTTTGACCTAAACTTAGGATTTTTAAACTTACCTGTTCTTCAGTTAAAAAAGGAGGAAAGTGGTTACACAGAATATGATTAGGGAATGAAAGGAGCTCTTTTCCATGGAACAGTCAGTAATTGGTCCATCCCTCTCCCCTAAATGCATCCAGTACTATTTAAAGTAATTACACTAATCATCACAATGTTTAGGCACAGATTACATTCATGAGGAAAAATGAAAATGCTGTTCTTGCACGCCAGTGAAATCAGCTTTGACAAGTTAATCCAGTATTTATTTAATTAAACAATGGTAATAAAATATTTAATTGCACTTTTAAGATTTCTATTTCTGTCATCTAACCAGGCAGAAAATTCAGAACTCAACGTATGTCAAGCAATGAAAATGCCTCAAGCACATCAAATATCACCCTGTTTTACAGCTTAATGAAAGAAACTGAGCTACAGTGTGTCCAGGTATGAATAGTTACATATTTAACTCCCTTTCTGCTCTTTGAGTCTGAAGCAAAAGCAAAATATCCCACTCCTCCCCCAACCCAGCCCTGTTTGTTTCCGAGGAATGTTAATCAGCTTCCCAGTGCCAGCAGGCTACAATCACCAGCTACTAATTAGTTTTAGATAATGATATTGGTAATGAGCCTCTAGTTTCTCAGAGGCACCAGACTGAGCTTGACTCAGATTTATTCAGTTATTTATCAGGAATGTTATTGTGACAAGCAGTGTGAACAGTTTGAGCATGTTTAATGCCAAATATTTTTCTTTCATTTGGTAGTATCAACACACCATTTTTAAACAGATTTTGCTGATATAGCAGCTGATTTTAAATTAACTTTCTATTAAATAGTGACAGTATTTGTCTTCTCGTTATTCCAATTGTTTGATTACTCTCTTGGACATCTTTATTACTCAGGCAGTTATCTAATCACCTGTGGTTAGAACACTTAATTGGGGAAGTTTTTTAAATTAACTTCCTGTCACATTGCCTCTCTAGGAGATCTGGGTCTGGTCCAATGCCAAAGGCTGCTGTTTTTGTAAGGCATAAAATTCTCTAATAGGCATTCCAGGAGCGAGGTTATAATTTGCTGGAGCTGCCAGCTGTGAGGGGTGAAGGGACCAGTTCAGTCTCCCCTTCCTGGAGAGCTGTTGCTGTAGTTGTAAGGTGTGGGGTTGATTTTCATGTTCCAAAAAGTTATCCTCAAAATACTTCCCACCATTGTCCAGCAGATAATGCCAAATATTGTGGAAAGATTTCACGCCTAGAGCTGTAGTAGGGAGGCACAAATGAGACCTTTCAGCACCTGCTCGAGGCTCTCAGCTTGGCACTATGTTCCTGCCTGGTAAGTTGGCATTGGAGGAGGATGGTGTTCCGACACCTGTTTCCTTGTAGCATTGTGTATTGGAAGTGAGACACCAGCAGGCAGAAATGTAACTTACTTTCATGGTTTTTGGCATCCTGTCTCTGCTCCTGCTAAACACTGTGGGACTTATTTGACCTTTAATCCCTTAAAAACATCAACCCCCTGTCAGAAGATTAACAGTGGAAGACTGTATCATATTGAAACGTTTTGGATTTTGCGTGCTTTTTGTCTTTCCATGGCTGTCTTCTGTTTATACATGTTCAGTATCTTAGAGTAAAAGCCTGAATCTTATTCCTCTTCTCAAAAGATTAGGCATTTAAGGGCATGTCATGGTTTGAGCTGGCAAACTGCCAGCACTCCAAGACAGAGGGTCAGAGCCTCCCCCCACCCCCAACACCGAGGAAAGGGAGGAAAAGAGAGGGGAAGGAAAGAG
>JAWWEV010000167.1:10080917-10092965 GCA_035583235.1 Hafferia zeledoni | reverse complement strand
GTATGGAATAAAACACTATTGGCTAGGGGGAGTCAGCTGTCAGCTTAGCCCAGCCCAGATCAGCTGACAGCCCCCAGACCCAGGCCGAACCCCAAAAAACTCAGACCCAGGCCCATCTAGGTGAAACCACAACAGGGCATAATTTTTGGAAATTTACTTGTTTAAATTGCAGTTCTGAAAATGGTTGCAAGTGCTTTCTCTTGGCATGTGGAGTCCATTTGTGTTTTTGTTTTGTCATTGAAAGTTCCCCAGCATGGCCAAAAGGTTCTCAATTTTGACAAATGGAGCATTAGAAAGTAATGGGTTTGCTATTCTTTTGTGTAAGTGTGTGGTGAGCAGGCTTCAAGGCATATGCAATTGTATTTATGCCATCAAGAAACTGTGTGATATTTTTATATTCCACTCAATAGAGCATCTGTCTGAGAAGAGGAATATCTTGAGTTTTTGTTTTGGCTTCCAGTAAAGTTTCTATCACTAATAACAAATGTAAGAATCATTAATGAGATGCTGAGCTACACTCTCATATGTGATCCTTCTACCTGCCCCAAGAAGTCTCGAATTATTTTCCTCACAGTAGTGCAGCTTCAGCTGAATGCTGTAGAATGGTTTCCCCTTGCTTGTTAATACATTCTCTGGGAAAATGGAAGCCATGAATTTGAGCTCCCTCATTCTGAGGAGGAAACCAAAGTTGAGCTTTATATTTCTTAGGTGACTGCTGGGCTCTTCCATGAACAACAACAAATTCTTCAAATCACGTTTTGGAGCTCTACTTCCAAATAAAAAGTAATTTCTGAATGTTTCAGCATCATAATCAAGCCTGCTGAAGACTAAGGATATCAGGATGTATCAGTTATAATGAAAATGCAGGATATGCATAAGTGAGAAGGTGGGTTCTGATAGGGTTCAGGCTGACTCTGTCCTTCTCCTCTGCTCACCAGCTGTATTGCATGAGAAATTTGTTTTAAAGTATATTTTCTGTGTATTAGGATTGTGGAAAGTATTTTTTTTATTTAATATAATGGGGGAAAAAACTATTCAAACGATTATATTTTATAAAGTCAAAATTGTCTACAGTAGGAAAAATTGTGTTTGAGGTTAATGTATCAGCACATGATAATACCTGTGTGACTGTGAATGGCCGTGAACTTTGGCAGATAGGGGGAAACCTTGAATCAGGAGCAGGTCACTTCACATCTTTTTGTTCTGCATGTTCCCAAAGCTTGGTTATCAAATATGGGATACATCCCAGCTGTGAGGTGCTGGAATCTGAGTAATAATATCCCAAGATCAACAGAAAACTTTCTCCCTAATTTTACCAGGCACTGGAGCGAGACTGACAGGCCTGTAATTACCAGGGTCTTCCTTATTCTTCTGGAAAACTGGAGCAACATTTAACATTTGCCATTTTCCAGTGACCTGGAACCTCTCTGGACTCCCAAGGGTTCTGAAAAATAATGGAGAGAGGTACCACAATAACATCAGCCAGTACCCTGGGGTGAATCTCATTGGGGCCCACAGGAGATGAGAATGAAATAGAACATTTTGGTTCTACTCCCAAGGGTCAGCTCACTTTCCCTTTTCTGCTTGGAAGTGTATAATGCACATGGGCATTGTTCCCATTTATGCCACACCAATTTTCTGCTTCCTTTTATCATGGAAATGTGGAATGATTGCAGCTTACCAAGGTGACAGTGAGTGTGAACTCATTCAGTGAAGAGCTGCTGGTTTATCATTCAGGCATGGCATATTGTTGTGTGTCACACATCACCCACAGGAGGATTATGATGTGCTTAAATGACAAATGCATCACACTGTGCCAAGCTCCTCACCACTTGAACTTCCATACTTGTTCATCAAAACCCCTTGATGATGGTGATTTATATTTCAAGCCTTCCTTCAGTCTCAGTTCTCTTCAGCCTCTCAGCTGTGTGAGAAGTGCAGATTGTGAATTTGACAGTCAGGCAAGGGCAATACCGTTTTACAACCTTTTAATTGAAAAAAAAAAAAATCAAAACCCAGAACAAAATTCTGTACACACATTTGGCCAGTGAACTTCTGAGGGTAAAGTTATCTTTGGAGTCAGAAGTATGACAGAGCAATGTGATAGCAAGTACTGTTACTTGGAGGAATTCTACTGACATTTATTGCCAAGAACCTATTTCAGTTGATTCTTAAACTTGCTTTAGCGGGAAATTAAAAAAAAAAAAAATCAAAGAGTGTAGCCAGGAGCATATTGTCTAAATATGAAAAGACAAAGGTATTAATACATTGCTAGTGACATGAATTTTGGTATCCAAAAGTATTCCTCTAACAAAAAAGTAAGAGTGTAGCAACAGCGTAAAGTTTGCACTAATACTGAAGTTACTGAGATGTCTTTGGTCACTTTAGCAATCCAAAATGAAACACTGAAATTTTGCAAACTGAAGATTTGAACTTTAATAATTTTTTTCTACAGAGCACCTTGAGGCAGATGATGTACAACATAAGTTACTATACTTTTTTTTAATCAACTAAAATTGAATCAATTAATCCAAATTAAGACCAAGGGAGTAAACTCAATGATCACCTGTAATTTGTTTTGGAATTATATCCTGAGGATCTATTACAGCTGGGTGACACATTAAGTGTTGCAGTTAAAGGCAGGTTTGTGCAACCTTATTTGAAACATTTTGAAATGTCATTTTAGAGTGGCTGATGTGGAGATGGATGAAGTTCATTTGACAGTGCAGTCTGGAAGATACAGGAATGCTCAAGCACCAATTCAAGTGTTGTAGTTGTGCCTAAATTTATGCCATGTTCACCTATCAGTGTTGGTTTTATGGACCTGTGGAGGAAGCCAATTTTTCAAAACATCCTCTGTTCAACTCCTTCTGCAGTTTGTAAGGCAACTTTTAATGCTTCCTCTTTTCTTTCTCCTTTCTATCCTTTGTAAATTTTATAAGTAGTATTCTCTTCTCTTCCCTCAATCTTTATACCCCAGGAGTTGCAGATATTGGAATTAAGAGTTGTGAAAGAACATTGCTTTGCTATCCCTTCAAACAAACCAAAACTACATTAAAAGCAAAACAAAAAATGTCTTCACTTTGTCAAATAAATTAGGACTTTGGATAGTGTGGCTTCCTTCCTGCAGAAGATAAGATGTGGATTTGGGTTTTTTTTCATAGTAAACACTCTTCAAATGCAGTAAAAATCTAAATCAAAGTGTAGTGCAGATGTGCACTTTCTACACCTATTTCTCAGGAACTCCTGATGATTCAAGTTGTTTTGCTCTTGTATGCCAGAATAGTATGAAATGTTTTGACCATTGTCCTGAAACTGGGTAGTCTAGGCAGAATTTCAGCTTTTGATTTTGGAAAGAATGCTTGTCTATCTATCACCAGTATGCACACCATTCCCAGAGCAAAAAATGTGGGAGATGTAGATTTAAATTTATATTATTCTTGGTTTAGAACAATTTATCTTGCACTACTCAGAGCATGGACTTGAATATGTATCCCCTGTTTTAAACCTTTACCATTAGACAGGCTTATCAAGTGTACGTGAATATTTTCATATGTATTCCTCTCCTATGGTATAGCTCTGTGCAAAGAATGCAGCTTAAAATAACAGTTATGCTAAAACTTCATTTAGTAAAAAGTACTCTGTTAATGTCTACGTGTATAAATAGCAAATAATTAGTTATACTCAGAATAACTCATTAAAATTCCATTTAAAGCCATTAAGGTTAATCTGGGCATTTAAAAGGTTGTTATCAAGCAATTAGCTTGCTTTCTGTTGAATATTGGCTTTTCTTTAATTGCATCTGAAAGGGGAAATTGAAGTGGAAGAAACTTGCAGACAAAGCAAGAAAAATAAATAAAATTACTTGCTGTCTGGTGAAAGAACCCTTCAGAAAAGCAGATATGAATTTCCAGAAGTAGAGCATTCTTTCTGATAGCCTGTTCTTTCCCCTCCCACCTTAGCTCTGCAGAAAAGTTATGTTTCTGCCCCTTTTCCCTTTTTATTGTGGTTGCATCACGGAGGACCATATTATTTTCTGAGTAATCAAATGGGGGGGGGTGTGGAATTTTACTTGAAAGATAAAGTCTTTATTCAAACACCAATTACCAAGTTCCAGCATTCTGTGCTGGAATGAAGGATAATGTCTTAAGCTCCCTGTTCCTCCTCCTCCTCATCCTCAGGGAGATGTCCCTGCCCATTGCAGGAGGGGTTGGGGCTGCGAGGTCTTTGAGTTCCTGCTAACCCTGAACAGTCTGTGATGCTACAGTGACTACCCTGTATTGTAGTGAGTGTTCTGCAATGGCTGCGCAGTAAAAGCACCCCAAACAGTGGCTGCTTTTCTCGGATTGGCTTTTTTCCTCCCTTAAAATAACTAGCAGGAAAACAATGATACTAATATTTTAATTGTATAAACGTTCTGAATTATCATGGTAGTGCAATAACTGAGAGAGTGTGAAGTCAAAGGGACAGACGTTTTGGGGTCACTGGAGACTCAGTCCATGTGTCATGTTTCAGCATACTGAATATGCTTGGGGATAATAAAGAAAACCCCAATTCAGTGCTTTAATTCAGAAATGCAATTTGATGGTAATTTGCATAAAAATAAGATGTTATTAAGCAAATGTTATGAAGGTATTGTTATGTTAGGTATTGAATGAGGTAAGAAAGGAGATAGAAGTTGGACTGTTATACTGATAGTGCTTTAATCTCACCTTCCATTTTTTAAAGAGGGGTTTAACCCTGCACTGAGATATTTTTCTCATTAGTCTCCAAATTTTGTTTATTAAAACACTTCAATTCCGTAAATGTTACTGCTTTGTACTCTAGAGTTACACATGAACAGGTCTCTCAATAAAACATTTTCAGTGCTGTGTTCACAGAATAGCATAGCAATATATTCTGTTAACATTTCTAAGAGTTTCAGCCTGAAGAAAATGCTGGAGGTCCTTGTTGAGAGATAAAGAGCATTCCACCTGACACTTAGACCCAAGTCAGATAGTAATTTGGGTTTTCAGTCTCATCACTTGTCATGAAATCACTGAAGCATCAACTTCTTTTCCAGATCTGTTACTCTTCTTTAATTAGTGCTGTTGTGCTGCCATGCTGGGTTAGAGAGGGCCCTTTGGATGGTGCTGCCCATTGCTGGAGTTGGCAGCGGTGCCATCTTTGAGGCCTGGCTCACTGCTGACTCTGGCAGGCCTTGGCTCTAACTGTGTCCTTTGCTTTTGTTCCAGTTATTTCCAACTTGCTGTTTTCAGTGTTTTTCGTGGGGGATGAAATGAACTGGCAAGTTAATTGGAATGGAAAGGCAGACTTACATTTTTAATTCTAGGGAAAGGGAATTTCTGTAGCTGTGAAAGATGAAATCCTGTTAATAGCTTTTAATTGGCATCTTGGCCACTGAGATCAAGTAGATGGGTAGTACTTCCCCTGCTTTGCCCTTCCCAAGGAGGTAAGCTGTGTTTTGGAGAACTGAGTCTGGCAGCAGAGAGGTGTGAGTAGGCAGATCCAGGAGCCACGAGTGACCATGGCACGGGCAGGACAGTGCCCTTGGTGTCCCCAGCGAGGTCCTTCCAAGGTTCCTGGGCCCTTGGGAGGTGTTCGTGTCCCAGGCCAGACTGCTTAGGGCATTTAAGGACTCTTGGGGCACTCAAAGCCCTGATGGAAGCCTTGTAAAGAATAGATGTCATTGGTGAGTTGGCAATTTTAGACAACATTTTGTGCAGCTGGCCTCTGGCACAGATTGGAATAATTTAAAATAGTTGAAATTCTCCCTAAGATAAAGGAACTATTCCCATATACGGATTAATGGAATACACTTTTGCCGTTTTCTGATACAACATAATGTATATTCTCACTGGTGTATAGTGGCTGAGTTAATAGACTGAATATAAATAATTAAATCTCTTTTTCAATGTTCTTCAGTATGACGTGGTTTTGTTCTCTTATGCAGACCACTGTGTTAATACAGTCAGAGGATAGAATTATGCATCTTATTTAGCCTTTAGAGCTTTTGGATTCAGATTTTATGAATCACAAAACTTTTGATTGCAGCATGGACCTTCTTTTTAAAAAATTAGAACATTTTGTGTACTAATTTCAGTAGTCAAATACCTACAGACTATTTGAATTCCTTACTATACAGGTTTCTCAAAATCTTGTAAGAAAAGAATAATTAACATGTAGACCTTGAGTTACTTTCTCTATGATCTTCATTTCTGCACAGTTTTGGGTCTAGATCTGATGTTCAGGCTTTAATCTGCTCATGTGTTTTATCCTGTTGTACAAATCCAGATTATTAATGTATATGGTTAGTGAGCTTGATCTAAGAGGAACTGGCAGTGTAAGGGAAACCCAGACTGTAACAAGGCAAATATTAAAGTACAGATCCCTCAAAAGATTATTAAGTACCAACTGAATTGCTACTTTCAATAGTTATATTAACAAGTTTTTTCTGCCTCATAATGTTTGTTCCATTCTCTAGTCATATCTTGTGTTAAATGTGATTATGTATTTTTGAGTAGTGATTAAGCAAAGAACTTTAAAAAATTATTTGGTAAAAACTTGGAATGTTTTGCTGAAGATGTCTGTTTTGTCATGTGTCGAGGCCAAAAATGAAACCTATAACTTTTTAAAGTGAATATCTGAAATATTTTGTGCTTTTATGGCATTTTTTCATAAAAGTGACTTCCCACACTGCCAACTCCTCTTTAAGTCAACTCTGCAGGGAACTATTTCTGTTTGAATGTTTTGCTCTGCTTGTCTAATGGAGCTCTAACTTCTAATGGTGCTTTTAGATGCTGCTGCAATGCTTATATAAAAGAACTCCAACAAAATAAAATAAATTAAATTAAAACACCCTCCCCCCAACAAAAAAAAAAAGAGGCCAAACAAACAAAACACAACTAACAACAAGAAACCCCAAAACACAAACAAACCAAACAAACCCACCCCAATGAGCTGAAAGTTCTCGTCACCCTCCTGGTCCTCACTGAATCTATTAACCTGGGCTGCTAATGGTGAGGCAAACACAGTGACTCAAGGTTGTTCCAGCTATTTGGATTCATTTGGTGTAGTTTCAGCACTGGCTATTCCTGTAATGGCATTTTCCAGAGAGCCTCAGAGACACTCACTGTGATTGGCAGTGCTGTAGGACTGGGCACTGCTGGAGAATTTATGCTGTTATAGCAGCCACTCAGTGTTGTTGCTTAATGTGCAGTGTTCTATCAGGGCTATAATTTACTGCAAATTGAACATATTTCCCAGTCCATTTAAAGACTGTCCCATTGTTAAAGACTTGTGTCCTCTTTTAGGTTTTGTTGTTATTTTTGTGATGTTTTTAGAGTTTTGCCTGGTACTAGTGGCAGATTTATCTTGCTTCTCCTGCATTTAATTATAGTTCCAGTGGAATTCTTGCTGTGAAAAAGCAAGTCTGACTTGCATTCCCTCTGAAACTGTTTTGACAAGTAAAACACAATGACTTTCTGCAGAGTGCTATTTACAGTGTTTCAGGCCACATTCCTGAGACAGAGAAAATAATTGAGAGAAATGATGAATACTTTAAAAGTTCTCCTTCTTTCTGTTATTGTGGTGAGTAGTTATCGAGTCCCTGTCCAGATTTGTGTCTGCACAAGGTACTGTGAAAACCTGGAGTTCTGGCCTTAGTGGCTGCTTGACCTTCAAAGCAGCATGAGTAGGGATACACAGGTCATACATACCCAGAATTTCTTTTAGCAACAACATAAACCTGCCTTGAAAGTTACATCATATTTTGTGACTGTTTTTCTGTTTGGGCAATGAACCTTTGCACCCATTTTCCTTTTTATATTGTCAGTGTGTGCTGGTAACTTCATGGAAATGCCTTCAGGGAGCCTCATTTGTTCTTTTTACCAACTTTGCAGCACAGTTGTCTTATTTCATATACAGTTCCTTCTTTTGGTTTGTCCCCAGGTAATGTACTTTTGTCTGTGAAATTAAATTCCCATCATCTTTTAATATCAAATTATTTAGATCTGGTTGCACAACCTTTTCTTCTAACTTGCTGCCCTCTGTCCCATATAGTTATGCTTTCAATTCTTTGTCAGCTCTTACCGACAGACCACTGGGTGTATAAAAGCTCAGCCCAGGCTGATGAGGTTTGGTGTAGACAGTGACCTTTTGTCCTCTGCTCATTGCAGATTTTGGACTGGAGGGAACCTTTTAATTCTTCTGTTCAGAGAAATTTGAGGACCAGAAACATCCCTTAGCCTTGCTGATCAGTTTATTCTCTTTACTCAGGAGACTCCAGTCCCTTCTCTGTGCTCCCTGTGCAAGTCATTCCAATGTCTTCACAGATTTCACCAAATATTCCGAGTTGGAAGGGTCCCATAAGGATCCTGGAGGGTCTTGTTCTTCTATTTCATTCACTCTGTTGACTTCTTTGGAATGGCTGTTGATTCAGTGTCCTTGGTTCAAGAGCTGGTTGTCATTGTATCTTTGTTTAATCTGAGGTGACTCCTGGCTGCTCAGGTGACATCAGCACGCTGTTTGTGTAACTCTTCTCCGTGTAGTTGTCACATGTACACAAGTGGGTTTGTAATCAAGTGCCCTCCTGTTTAAATATGTCAAAGTCGCATTTCAACTGATGCAGATTTATTGATGTAAGTGGAATTATATTGCTTTAAAGCAATGAAATAACTGCCCTCTGTTTGTAATATGTTTTTATGATTCTTAAACTGTACTTGCCATGTTGTAGCTACTTCCATAGCTGCACATAAAGGACTGGGACTGTTTGTAGAGCCTGCGGTTCAACATGATGATTTCAGTACCAGCTTAATAATCTCCTTTTACTTTTCTGGAACTTTTTCTGGTTTTGAGAAGTAAGCCTGTTTTTTCACTTTCCTGGCTGCTTTTAATTATGGTGAGACAACTGTAGGCTTTTGACAAATTCTATCGAAAAGGAGACTATGCTTCTATCCTTAGAAAGAATATTTCTCGAGCTGTTGCATGAATGTGCTAGATATTAAGGTTGCTATATCTTCCACTGAAGGGAAGTCTCCCACTAAAATAAAAGTGTAGTACAAAAAGAATAAATGCCTCTTGATGCAGCTCCAGCTGCAGGACTGAGTTATAAATGGATGGGGAAAAAGTGACAATTTGCTTTCAAAAGATTCAGTAATCAAGGACTGGTTTTTTCCTCTACTGAGAAAAATTCCACTCATAATTATAGTGTACCCAGTGCATCAGGGCATGCCTTTCTATTTTTATCTAAGTTGTCTCCCATCAAAATGTTCTAAGACTTATAATCATTCCCAATTATTATAGCCACTATTTCTGTCTCTGAAAAAAGATCTTTCTGGTATTTCACACTTCCAGCCATATTCCTGGTTTAACCAGCTCCATCTACCATGTAAGAATTAGAAGATCTATATGCTTTCTATTTGTTATAGGAGCATATTTCAGTGCTTTGTTTTACTTTAGTTCACGTGTATTTTAAAATACACCCTGTTATGCAATATTGCTTAGTTAAGACACATCTTCCCACAGCTGGTTGCCCATTTAGTAGTTAATAATACTACACAAAGTGCATGTACTGATTAGACAGGAGATTCTGTGCATGCAGATGTGCACCTCATCTGTTGTGACTGAGAACTTCATCCTTTATGTCTGTAGGAACTGTCTTTATGGAGAGAAATTCAGCTTTTGGGTAGAGCCACTGATCACCTGGTTAGGCTTGTTTTACACCCTAGTGAGCTCCTACTGCTCTAAGGACACTGAATGAAAATAATTTTACTGTTTGCTTATGGGAGGAGTATTGTATGGAGCAATTTATTCTGAATAATGAACACTCCCACAGGCACACTTATGCCACAGTACCTGGTACTGGGCAGAGTTATTTTATAAAAAAAATTTGATTGAATAAAGAGATTATCAGTACTCTAAGTCCTGGTTAGAATCTGTGAATGGAAAGCTAATCACTGGAAAGGTGTCTTCCCTAAAATAAGGCAGGTACTTCTTGCTCTGATGTCTTACCTACTTTGTCTAAGAATTTAGAGTAATACTCAACACTGATTACTTCTGTATTTTTTGATACATGAAATCTACTGCAGAATGTTAGAAATAACAATGCTATCTTTTCTTTATTAATGCTTATTTGATTTGGAAGCCAGGGAGTTAGGAAAATGAGGAGAATTACCTGAAGATGTTTCCAGAAAAAAAAGTAATGCTTTTGAATATTGTAAAGATAATTACACAAAAGGAAGACAATTTCTGCCATAAGTAGTTATTATTAAGCCTAGGAGTTAAATACTGTCATTTTCCTTGGAGAAGGAAAATTGTATGTAGGACAGTGGTAGTGAGCAAGTGTATGAGAGCTTCTGATTGTGGATTTATATTTGCCTAACTATGTCTAACTCCACCCTGTCTAACTCTAGTGAGTATGGATTTACTTTAAAACTGGGGTTAGAACACACTTGGAAATTCAGGAGCACAGAAATTCTACAGAAGCTTCAGACAATCACAAGTGGTTTATTTGCCTATTTTGTCTTCTAACAGTGCCTGTCAACTACTTAGTGCCTTTATTGATGGGGCAGGGAGACTTTCCATTGCCTCCCAGGCTTCTGCAGCACGTCTCGTCTGTTTCACAGAGATTTTGAGTGATTTAAAAATGAGTTTGCAGAAATGAGGCCTGATATGGTCAGAGCCAGTAGCTGCAGGTGTGTGATGGAAAGTAAAAGCTGTTTTCCCTCAACCCTTTCTCTCAAGCCATGTTGAATCTGAAATCAAGCAAGGTGGGAGACAGAGACAGTGAAAATAGAGCCAGAGTAGTGGGAACCTTTCTTCCCATATTGGTCAGAGGGTAATGGAATGAGAACCAGTGTGTTGGAAACACTCAGAGCACCTGAGAGAGAGGGATCATCATGGATGTCCCTCCCTCTGTGTACATAAAAGAAAGTAGGGGAAAGGATGCTGGTGACATGGAGCACATCTCCTTTTGCATGAATATTTGCATCTCCCACAGCTCACAAGTGCAGAGAAATGTACCTGGGACTCTGGAGTGCATCTCCTTGGGGTTTTTCTTTGTCCAAGACAAGTGGATATCAAAAGTGAGGAATTGGAGAGACGGTCTTTTTCACATACAGGGATTTGCTTCCATCTTGTACCAAAAAAATTCAGTTTATCAGCCTTTACCTACCTTGTTCACTGTCCAGCTCCACTTGATCAAAATGTAGCAGCTTTCATTAGTATCTCTCCTGCCTCATAATCTTAATTGACATTAGGAAGTTGGATAGAATATTACCAAAGGTGGCTTAATTAGTTATTGATGACAATGAATACCTGTGCGACCTATATGTACCTATGTACAAACGTATTTTTAGAAGTCTGTTACCTTTTTTTTTGTGCAGAATCTCCAGTGGCTCCCTCATTTAATAGTGAACTCTAAGGCAGGGAATTTGTTTTGGTGAAGCATTGATAAGAATATTGTGTCTTAGGCCAAATGAATGAAGGTGTGGTGCAACTTTCAGCTCTGTGGAAATCCAGTGCTATTTCTTTGCCGCCCCAGTGACATGTATAATACAAGACAGACAAGTCTTTCGGAATATTTGTAACATAAATGGGTTATTATAGGCTTTTTCTGAGGTAGAACTGTCTCCTCAATAGCATGAAGAATGAAGAGGATATAAACTCTTTCCACTGGATGTCACTCTTAGCTTAGATCTGTGGTAGTTCAATACTAAGGCGTCTCCATAAACCTGGTATCTGTTTTGCTGGGATATTTTTTTAATGTGATGCTTTAAAGAGGTTTATTTAACCTCGTGGCTTTAAGACTTTTTTTATTAAAGAGAAAAAGTGCTGAAAAATGTTAATGATGATCTGCAGAGTTAGTTTTTAATTGTGTGATTCTGGTCTATTTATGAAGGGGGATGAAACTGTGAACTGTAATAGTATAAAAAAGCAGTGGGGTAAGATTCTCAGGTATTGAGAGAGAATGTGTTAATGAATCTGTTTCTATCAATTCCTGGGCTTGGTAGAGCTAATTCTCCACAATAGATTTCTCTCTTCCCTGCC
>JAWWEV010000167.1:10067673-10080817 GCA_035583235.1 Hafferia zeledoni | reverse complement strand
CTTTGTTTGTTTGCAATTGTAGCTTATCTACAGTCCTAAGATAGAAGTGAGTTGCATGGAGAGGACAAAATTGCATTCCTTTCCATCACTTGCTGCCCATTTCATACAATGAGTACACAAGAAGCATTCGACCCTAGTAAATACGCTCCCCAAAATAATTTTAGGTTATGCCAATGAGCTAAGCTGCTTATTAATTGATGTACTGTAATGCTGCATTAGAATCAGCAATTTAAAATACATGGCACAAGTTTTGTTGGCCTGCATTCCATTAAGTTGTCAGAGGATGCTTGTCAAGCAGAACAGCCCAAAGCTGCCCCTCTGTCATTGCATTTCAATGGAACAATTCAGAAGTGCAGCTCTTTGTTTTGATGCTAACAATGTCAGCATATATAGCTCTCAAATGAGATTTGAAATTAATGTTCCTCTAAGGTGAATTGTGGAGTTCATGTATTTGATACTTAAATGTGCCATTGCTTTGATTCAAAGTCAGAGCAGAGGGGACAAAATTTGTATGGATGCAGGAACTTCCTCTCCCTTCCCTGTGACCACATATTACAATAAACATTTAAGTGGGCTGAAAGTGAAGCACTGAGGCTGAGTTTGGAAGTTCTATACTTTGATGGCTTTTGCTCCCACAGGAGCAGTTCAAGCACCTGATGCAAGTCTGAACAGCTAGAAACAATACAGAGAATAAGTATTGCAATCTGCTTGAGCTTAGTTCTTCAGTTGTCTGTAGCATTTCCTCCATGTATGTCCCCTAAATGCCAAACCAATGTGTTTGTATTCTAGTCTCATCTGTGATGTATTGAACAAACATAAGGATGCCTAAATTATTGCAGCTTATACGTGGCCCTTGGCAGCCTTCCTTGCCTTGGCCTTTGAGTCACTGACAAGAGGTCAGCCTTGCCAGTGCCTGAAAGGGAGGGGTGGCACCTGTGCATGGTCATCTCTCCACACACACAGCCCCTGGAGTGGGGAACAAGTGAAAGGATAATCAAAGAGAAAATGGGATATGGAACCTGGGCCAGTAGAAGAAACAACCCACCCAGAGCAGCAGCTTGGGTTGTTTGTTGCTGTGTGTGCTCTGCTAAAAGTTCACGCCAAGAGAATTTATTTGGTGTTATTGTACTTTGGTTTTGTGTTCCTCCTATACAGACTTTTTGTTCCAATTTGAAGGAATATAGTTTTGATATACATATTAATTTTTTTTACATTTCTGTTGACAATATTGGCAGTGATAATCATTAGTGTATTTGGTGATAATATCTGAGTATTCAGGGTCCACAATCACACCTCCTGTCCTACAGTCTGATTAATTTTTGGGAGGCTATTGGTAAATGCTGCAGCAGTGTTTTCATGCCTGCTCTCCTGCTAATGGGAGTTTTTCAGTTTAGAGGTAAAAGACAATACAATCTGGTTTAAACAAACCATTTCCTCTCTTGTATCCATTCACTATCAAAAAAATGTTATATTATCATTTGTAAAAAGCATAATTTTTTGCATTCTTTGTGTAAATCTCATGTTCTCTAGAAGTTACAGGATGAGTGACCTCCCAGTTCTAGCTCTGCTCTTTGTGTTTTTTCCCTTGAAGGAACTTTCAGCAAAATGGTGGCTACCAGGAGATGGCTCTTGAACTGGTTTGAATTCTGGGCATTGCATATGGTCTAAGTACAGAGTATTTAAAAGAGAAGTTTAACTTCTGCTCTATTTCTAAGAACAAAATAAAATTTTTATCTTGAAATAATTGTATTCTGAGCAGCTTAAGCTTTCAGAGTTATGCTCAGACTGCATTTGGGTCTTTCACTACAAATGAGAAGCTGACACAGTCTGATCAAACAGGCATTTACTGGTGAGATGAGGCACTTTGGATATTTAGGCCTTTATGTGCATTTGGGAAAATTGCCCCCTCAGTATTTTTCCATCAGATATGTAATGTGTATAATAGTAAACCCAAACCCTTTTTCACTGTATCTATCCATAATTGCTTAATTTTTAATAACATGTGGTTATTCCATCTTATCCTGAACATATGTTTGCGTTAGGCATTGAAATGCAAATTGTTAATGGGTTTGGTTGTATGATTATCTCATAGTATCAGTCATCATGATTTTCCAGTTGAAAGGCAGGAATTTGTAGGCATGATCTTCCCTCCTTTCCTCACCTTCCCTCTGGCAAAATAGAAAGACATGAACACACTGGCACATTATAGCTCTACAGAACAGTTCTGGTACCAGTTTTTATAAGGAAAGCTCTCAAGGGTCTGTTCCCGTGGTATTCACAGCACTTGCTACACTCATTTATGTGCTCATTGAGATTTTTTAAAAAAAATATTTCTTTACGTTTCTGATATTGAAGACAGAATTTTCTACAACTGATGATAAAGAAAAAACGTTGTGATTTGAGGATAATATCACAGATTGTGATTAGTATTTGCTTCTGTGCTGGAATAGCATCCCTTAATGTGTGAATATGTGTGAACTTTGCCTGAGGGAAGCCTGAGGACCTGATGGAGTCCTGCAGGCTCGGGGCTCAGCTGGAGATCCCGTGATGCTTCCCAGTGTGATCATGGAGATCAGTCATTCCATTAAATGCTACCCATTTGTTAAGTGCAATTACACTTCAGTAATAACAGGGTATTTAGTATTTTGTTTATGCTGTAACTGATTTGCTGCTGTTTTAAACTGGAGGAAGAGCCACTCTGTTTGCTCACATGTGGAACTATGTCTGACAGGGTTTTTGAGTGTGAATTCAGATGTAATAGTAGCAACTAAGGTAGTGTCTAGGTATTGAAAAAATACATTTATTAATGTTTATCTGATAGAGCTTCTGAAGAGTAGTTGCTTCATCTAAAATAACCAGATAAGCAAAGGTCTGGAAGGGAAGGAGAGTTCTTAAATACAGGGTTAAAAGGTTCACAGATACATCCTTTAAGGAAGGGAAAACAATATATACAAAGGACTATGCCTTATCTCTTACCCTAGAAATTAAAGGCAAGAATCTCCCTGAACAGCCATGGAAACTGTAATTTTTTCCCCTGCCTTGAATCATGAAACTATTCAGAAAGAAACCCTGGAGTGGCATTTAGGTGTTTTTTAGAGGCTGGGAATGCATGAATTTCCCTCCCACAGGTAGGGATCCAGACATGGTTTTGTAGCACAGTGAATCTCTCTGCTGGTACAGGAGTTTGTTGCTAAGAGTCAAACTGGAAGGGATTTATCCAGAGTCCTGTCCCAGTTCCCTGTGGGAATAATTTTAAGAATGAAACATAGCAGTGTGTGAGAAATGATTTGGCTGATCACAGAAGAAAATATCCATATGGGGAAATGCAGCACAGTGTTGCTCACCACATCTGTGCTTTTTGTATCCTAAGAAAAGAAGGCTGCAGTGGTAACTGACGGTCAGGTTATTGCCTGAGTTGGAGGTGGGAAGACATGCATGATTGAGCTGTGCTTGTGGTGCTGTCTATGGGGGCTCTAGGAACTGGGAAGCAGCAGGAGGTGTGTGTTTCTCATCATATTTGGGGTATTCAGGCAGTGCATTTATTTGTGGACACATGTAATCCTGTTCTGACCAGCATTTTAAATGAATTCACAGATTAAACTATTAAAATTAAACTAGGTATAGATGTCAACTTAGAACTTCTCTCCTTGGGCCAGGATTAAACACATGGATTAAATTAAATTGTTGCATCCTGCAGGTGCTAATGCTATGAAAAAATGAAGGAATTCCCTCCCCATGTCTGGCAAATCTAGTACAATTTAATTTTGTATTTTCTTGAATTGAAACAGAAAATACAGCAATACAAATCAATATATTTCTGGTTTCATTGGGTCTGTAATATTAAATATAGACAACAGTCCAGTATATGTTACTGCTAAACAATGTGAGCCCTTCGACAGTTAAAGGAGGACAAAATGGCAAAAGTAAAGGAAAGAGAATGAATCAGACTCCAGGTTCTGCTTGGAGGTTCCTGAAGAGATGGAAGGACAGGACATTTTCCTTAAAAATGTTGTCTACAGCACCATTATGTGTTTTCCTCCTGTGTTTCAGAGTGAGAGGTGCAGTCAGAGGCTGTTCAATGTTAATGACCTTAGAACCAGTCTGGCACTGCTCCAATTTACCTTGATTCTTTTTTTTTAATTTGCTTTTTATGCATTCATTGAGAATTGATCTCTTTATTCTATGATTCAATAGGAGCAGGGGTTTGGGGGATTTTTTTCCTCTTTTTAAACCATTACCTGTTTGCTACAATTTTGGGTTATGATTTCTCTGTTTAAATGTCCTAAATATAGAACTGATTTATTTTTACCTTTTTTTGTGTCATTATTTCATCTCATTAGGTACTTTCAGTGTCTTATTGGGAGTCTTGAAGGCTTTCTTTTTTAAGTTGTCATCATGGAAATAGTTGACAGACTACTAATTTCTTCATGCCATGGGAAAGTTGGCAGTGGAAGGAAGAGAAGAGGAAACAGCTTCTCTCTTTGGAAGTGGGTGACAGAACAAAAAACATTGACCCTACTGTACCAATATTATTATTTTTTTTTGAAGATAAGGATTTGTTTCCTCCCCCCGCTTAGGCCTCCAATGCGTGTGGAATTAAATGAGCTGTGTAGTAAGAAAGGTATGAAAGACTGCTACTGAATCAAGCTTTGTAAAATCGGTTTGCTCAGCTTTCTGTCTGTGTTGCATTCCTGTTCTTTTCTTCATAAGGAACAGTAAACAGTTTTGTTTTAGTATGTCATTTTTCTTGTTGCTTTTCATCATATGTTCTGCAGAAAGTACCTCAGCTTTTCTCTGGCTTTAGTCATTAAACACTGATCATCAGGGCAGTGTTGCAGAATTGGGATGTAACTTCAGACCTTTTTGTGTGTGTTTGGCCTTTTAGAACCACAGAAACACCAACTAACATAAATTCACAAGTTTGATTCCCTTTTGGCAAAGCTATCAACTTCTGAAATTTCTAGTCACTTTTTTTTTTTTCCAGGACAAAAAGAGATTGGTTTCTTCTTTTTGCAGCTCTCCTGTTCATATTCTCGGAGAATTCCAAGGAATGATCTTTGTCTGGCTCTACTTCTTTTATTTTAGCTGACTCAGAGCATAAAAAGAAATGGCCACTTTTCTGAGGCAAATGAATCCAAAGTCTATGCCATCCATCCTGTCTGCATGGTAGAAGGATCTATCAATTATCAAAACAACTTAGATATGACCTATCTTTTTTTTTTTTCCCTGGTCAGGCACAGGTGAAAATCTACATTCCTGTCTTGTGAACTTTAAAAAAAAAAAATTATATCCCTATTCATATACTGTTTCTCAGGCAACTATTTTTCCATGACATGCCATTCCCCCCTCACTGAGTTTATCACAAATTTTTATCAAAAAAAATCTATCAAACTGGAGATTCCCTGGGGAAAAAAATTATCAATCCCTGCTGGATATATGATGCACAGTGGAGGGGATTGTTTGGAAGTAGATACTGTTTGGCATTTTTGTTACATTGTGGGGAGATGATTTAACCACTGAGCTCTTTTGTCCACCTTCAACTCAAGTATTTCAGTTGTCTGGTTTCTAAAGTGACTTCCCACACAACTCCATGAACACGGTGGAGGCAGCAGTGAGTGAGGGTGGGTCACAGGTTGGTGCCGGCAGATAGGGGGACACTTTTAAATAGTGGAGAAGAGAAGCCACAATCTATATCCTCACATATACGCAAGAACAAAATTTCTCATAAAAAGGAAACCCTTTTTTGACAGAAACTGTATTAAATGTGTGGGAAAATATGGGTTTTTTTCCTCCTTTGTTTCACTGCTACACCCCCAACTTAACATTTTCTGCTGAAATTTTTTTCCTGTTGAAAATTTTCTAAGCATTTCTTATACCAACCTTTCAAATGAAAGTACATGCAGTGAAATTTAGGCTATATTATCTGCTGATGGGCAGCAGGAACACTTGGAAACTCGTACAGTGCTGTGATCCTAATCTGTGGCTCTGGTTATAGAGAGGAGCATTTGTCATGCTGGGAGTAAATCCAGTGCCATTGCATGGGTCATATCACTGGTTTTAGTGTTGGCTCTCTCCAGTGATCAGTTTGCTTGGATTGTGCACCTGACTTGCTGCAATGGGCTTCCTGAAAAGGACAGAGCCCAGTGGGATCCACAGCAGTGCCTGTGTGTGGGGAGGAGGGTGTGATCTCACCTCCCTGCCATGGAACGGCCTCCAGGGACTGGGCAAAGCTCCCACCTGTTCTAGTGAACCTGTGAGATCGAGAGTCTTGAGAACAGCAATCAAACTCTTAAAAAATTGGACTTTGTTGCTGAAGTGCATTGGTTTTTGCATGAATAGGAATGTTAAATAACCTAAAAGGTTTGCAGTGAGCTACAAGAGAAACTTGGTGTCATGAAGGCTTTGTGGATATTCTTGTGCACAGTGATGCATGTCTGGATTATTGCTAATGCTGGAAGAAGTACAATTGAGTAACTTATATTTTCCTGGTTTGCTGAACCAGGGGACATAAGCCTAGCTGCTGACAATAGCATTACAAGCTCATTTTTCTAGTTAAAATCTAACAGTATTTGTGCTTTCCCTTGCTACTGTATTAATTAAGCAACTGTGATGGTGCTCAAGCTGCAGATCAAGTCCAGCAAACAGGAAAGAAAATGAGTCATAACTAGGCTATTAACACAAATGAGTGTCATAAGTCATTCTAAGCCTGTTTCCTATTTGAGTTCTGGGCTTTGAAATTCATGTTGAATCAGAACAAGACTGCACTGTGGTCTGTGGCCTGTTTCAAGTAATTCTGATTCCAGTACAAGGGGTCCTAAATCAATTAATGCTCACACAGGTAGCTAGCACAGCTAGCTTGGATCATGTTCTTATTTGAGACCTCACTAAAGCTGAGGCTGGAAACTGAGGAATGGCTTGGCCCATAGTGACCTGGAAATTGCAGGTGCTCCAGAAACTGCTTGTGGCATGAATGACCTCCTTTGTCCCACATGATTCCACAAGGGGTTACAGGCAAATGTAGAACTCTGCACTCAGCTAATTAACTTCTGCGTCAGTGAAGTTTAATCAGGTTGAAAGAGTGAAAAGCACAGCCAGGCCATTGTGGAAACCCTCCTTAAACCATGAGATTCATTAACTTCAATGCTAATGCTCCTAACGGTGCCCCTGACTGGAATGGCACTGCTGAGATCACTTATTTTAGCTTTGTAAGAGAACTTTATTGTACAATTGCAGGGAGTTATTAAAAGATCTATCTCTTACTGCTTTGTAGTGGTCATAAGTATGGAAAAAAAGTTAAGCTAACCTCTTTTTAAATTTTTACTTATATGAGTGACCCTCATGCTGCTTTAATGGTTGTTTATGTGAACAGAAATCCTAAAATTATCAGTTTTCACATCAATCCACCTGAAATACATTTTCAAAAAATATTAGTAGTTGATATCATCTAAGGTACTAGGTATATTTGACAGAATGAGCTCCAGATTCAGTTATTTTCTGATACATTTATACACAAGAATTTGTCTTTTTCTGCTCTGCTATCAGAGGTCTTCTCAGTCCTGTTTTCTCCACACTGGTTTTAATGGAGACTGAAGCCTGAATTGTCAGTGTGTAGTAGCTCATTTTTCATTCAATCAGGTGGTCTTGGTGTGATCAAGAAGTTAAAGAAATAGTATGGAATGGGACAATAGGCCCTAACACATTGTAATATATATATATATTTTTTTTTAAGTGTGATAATTAAAACCAGTTAACCTTTAGACCATATTTAAAACCAATGAGATTTGGTTTCAAAGCTTCTTTAAAGAAAGTGCTGGAACTTAAAAACGTGTTTTGTTAATTTAATGGTTTAATACCTTTGAATTAACTAAGTCATTTGAAAGAAAATTACTTTGCACTCTGAAACTTTCTTCCATTGGTTTCTAATTGGACTTGAATTCCTTTTGAGATATAATCTGTTTCAAGAGAATGGCATCATATTGCAATAATTCTTCTCATTACATTTCAAAAACTTAACTCCTTTTTTCCTTAATAACATACTTTTGGTTACTAGTACATAGCACTGTCCTGTTTCAGTAGTATGCTGCTTTTTAAAAATAAGACTGAAGCTCAGTGGAGTTTGCTTACAGGCACCTCTTGATGTCTAAACTGAGGATTATCAAATACCTACAATGTTTCCAATGTACAAAAGGGACCTCCAAAACCCTGGGTTTGTTTTCATTTCCTGGACCTGGAAAAAAATGTCTAGGAGGGCTGGAGATCAAGGATGAGGAAACAGCTTTGGATTGATTTATTTGTTTGTTAGCAGCAGTTTTTGCACCAAGCCTGTGTGAAAAGGTTGAGTGGGGCTGCAGCACAGCTCCCAGTCTGTAAGCCTGTGTGCAGTATTTCCACACTGCTGATCCAAACCCTGCAGTACTCCCTGGGAGAGGTCCTGATGGTTTCTTGCAATGTGAGCAGGTTGTTTCCAGTGCCTGATGCTGGTCCATAAATGCCTTTTACAGAGTATTTAGAATGACTCCTACTCCTCAAACACTGTGGGCATGGTACACCTTAGTGCTTTTCTATTTCAGTGCTCTTTTAAAACCTGTATTTAAGTAGCTGTGGCTGATTGTGCAGTGTCTGAAGGGTGTCTCACCAGGCTGTTTATGTGGTTTTTGTTTGGCTTGGAAAAGAAGTACTGTCAGAGGGGATGTGACAAACTTGCTTTATTTTTGTGGTGAAGGCAGCTGTCAGGCCTCCACTACAGTGACCATTCCATTTCAGCTAAGCACTGTCAGAAAGCTGTCTCCCCCATCAAGAATGAAATATTAATATTATGTTGCCTTTATTAATTTGATCATGTTTTTATACATTGATTCATTTAAAGAAGATTGACATCCATGTATGATAAAAAAATGAAGAATCTCTGAAGCTGGTTACTGAGAGAGAAGCACTTTCTCAGTATGCAACCTTTTATGAGTTGTTCTGCATATTCCTCCATTAATTTAGAAATTTGCTTTAACTATTTTGTTTTTCCAGTTTTTCCTGGATTTCCTACTTTTCCATCCACCCCTACCCCCCAGTGTGATTGGGCTGCTGGCCTTGAATCTAAAGCACAATTCAGTCTTTTTACATCTTGCTGTTCAGCTCTGGTTCAGCTGGTCAGTGAATTATGAGTGGAGCATCCTTGGGGGAAGCTGTGTTTGCCTTGATTGCTGTGTGCACTAATTGGAGGAGAAACAGCTGCCTTTTGTGTCTCTTATTCTGGCGGTCCTTTAAAGATTGGCCCCGTATCAGAGTATGTTTGCATGTCATTGCTCAGGTAGCCTAAAATAGTTGGGTGCACACAAGCTCCTGGCATACTCATTGGTTTGTATTCTCCTTTATTTAAAAAAAAAAGCGCCCCTCCTCAGGTAGACCTCAGGCATTAGAGATCTCTGTTGCTGATATTGCTGCATTGCATGTGGTTTGGAAAGAGGCCACAGGCCAACAGCAGTTGGTGTGATGGAAAGTGATCCTGTCTGAGCAAAGTGTGAGAAGAGTGCATTTCAGATCCAGAGGTATTTCCCCTATTAGTGTCTAACATTTCCACCAGCCTGTGGTGCAGATGCTCCCCCATGTATTTATACAGGCTCCATAAAACAAGATGCTCAGAAATGTGGAAGATGATGTGAAATAACTATGAATATGCACAGACAGCCACTGTCAGTTCTTTCTACTTCTGAAAGTGAGAGGCAAAAGATGTTCTTACTAAAATCCAAGTCAGAATGTGTTAAAATTGGCATTTATATAGAGCTAAGGACCATATGTCAGGTATAACTAGGTGGTAGAACTCTAAATTGAGCCAATAGTTAAATTCAATGCTGTGATGAATATAACATATTGAATTAGTCATGTGCTTTTTCCATTCAGGCAAAATGTTAATCTTTAATCTGGATTAGTTCCGAGCATCTCAAATGCAGATTTAGACTGCTTTGCAAATCCTGCTGTAAGGACTTGGAGTAGTTCTCATCCCAGTTCCAAGTGTGTGAGCTGTCAGGGCCTTCACATGGATGGCATGCTCTTGGCAGCAGGTGATGCTATAACCCTCCTCTGCTTGCAGTGCAGGAAATTCCAAACTCTGGATCACATGCCATAATGAAATGTTTACTATATGGCACAAAGACTTGGTGGTGGGTTTTATTCATATGGGTATAGCTATGAGTCTAACCTTTCATTTCAGACGTGTACTGGTTCAAAACCACCAAAACCCCAACATCAGTCATTCTGAGTTTTGAGTTCTAAATCTGGGTGAATGTATTCTGCTGTCCTTAGTGGTTTTGCTCTTATTTTATTTTGGGTAATAAGCTTTCTAAGACCTTTGTTCATCTGGTTACTCAGGCATCAGATAAAAGCAGCATATTTTAGTTGTTTCTGTGTTGCAGTTGGATTCAGTGACATTGGAATAATTGTCACAATAGTGTTCAGCTCACTGAGAGTGTCAGTACTCATAGGACAATGATCTCTTAAAGATGTGATACTGTTCTGAGGCAGTGGGTAGCACCCTTGCAGTCACAGCACAACTAACATGCTTGACCTGTCTGGTGGGGTGTTCCCTTGCTTGCTAGGGAAATTACTCCTTTCCTCCTGTGCCCCCTAACTGTGGGAGTTGGTTTGGGCTGTGTGGCATGGCCAGAACAATGGGGTTTGTTTTATTGTCCTGAGTTAGGCTGAGATGTTCAAACACAATGCCTCCCAGCAAGCACCCCAAGGCATCATGATGTGCATACCTTATTATCCCTTTTCCTGGCCCTTCTTCTTTTCCTGCTGTTGTACTTCCCTTTCTCCACCCCAGTCCTTTCTCTTTCCTGCCTCCTCTTGCTTTTTCCCCTGTAGGTTCCAGTTTTGCTGCATCTATACTCAGGTTTGGCATTTCTGATACCATTACTTGGATCATCTCAGTCTTCTGTGGTGCTACTGGTGCAGTTATCTAAATGCTGCTGGCCTCTTCTGTCCAGCAAATCCCCAGCACTCTCCTTCAGTTATCTGTGGAGTTCATCTGGTTTTCATGTAACCTCTGCATTACCACATGTGAAACCCCTTTGTTCCTCATGGTGCTGTCTGTACCTCTTATCAGCTTCTCCCCTGTGCCATTGTTTTCCATGCCATGGCCCGCAGCTTTCCACATCCTCTGCAGCTGGTTAAGCTCATGCCAGGGCCTGTCAGTGTCCTGGTCCCTGCCCTGCAGGCCTAGCAGGTGTGTAGGACAAACTGTCCCTCTGCTCTGCCTTTTCCCAAGTGGCAGGGCTTTCCTCAGCAACAGCAGATTTTTTGATTGTTCAAAATGTCTACAGAAGGCTTTCTGCTTGCCCAACAACCCAGAGAAGTGAAATAAAGCTGCCATGGCTTGTCACTGAGTGCTGAAGCTCTGTGCAAACAGCCAATTTGGTGTGTTCTGCTGGAACTCAGTTGGAGTAGTGTATCAGTCCACTCTTTTGAGCCTGCTGGGTATTTTTATGGGAAAATCAGCATGAGTATTTGTGTAATGCTGCTTCACACTGCTTTTCTTACTTCTCCTTGGAAAAAACAATTGTAGGATCTCTGAGCACCTTTTCAGTTAAGAATATGTAGGATTGACATTACCAAACCTGAGCAGCCCACATTTGAAAAAATTACAGTCATTTATATGCTTTTTTTAATGTCAGTGTATCAGCAGTGACCTCTAATTTGGAGGTCTAAGTACAAAATCTGACTTTTTAATGGGAATAAATGTTTTATAGATGGCTAAAATGGGCTGAAAGCTACTCTAGTATTTCTTCACTGCAGTTTATTTATTTTAAAGAAAGGCTTAAAGATTTTGTAGCTCCTGGGCTTCCTGCTGTTTCAAAAGTCATGCTGTCATTTCTACAGAGACAGAGTGTTGCTGAAAGGTAGCACCAAAGTTCCAAAGGTTTCACAGGCTAACACAGCAATCCTGATTGGTATCCATTGAGATCAGAAGAGGACATTCAGACCAGCAGGCAAGAGAAAGGATCAGTTATATTACTGATCAGATGATCTGGCAGAATAAAGACACATTATTCATAAGAGTAGAAAATTTTTATTTAAAATAATAGCAATAATTTTACTTAAACAATGCATTTTCCAGCAACTTCAAATGGAGCAGTATGAGTCTTCTTTAAATTATCTCACTTTTACCAGTTTTCTCCTTGGGCACAGCCCATCATGAAAGCAATAGGAGCAACTCCTAATAAACCATACAGGTTGTGATATTAGTCTGCTAAAACATATGATATAATTTGGAAGTAGCTTGTATATTGCTATTTTGCAATTGCATGGCTGTGGTGTTGAGAGACATGATAAGAGTAACATTATCAATTTCAATAGGCAGATTGTTGTAGGTTTAGTTTGTTTTTATTTGGTTGTTTTTATTCCACAAAAGATACTGCAAAAATAAAGAATTTTTATGGAAGAAAAATGAACGCTGTAGCTAACTAATGCTTCTAAAAAGAAAGACATTCATCCTTTCACATCCCTCAAGGCACAGTCAAAACAAAAGTTTATGTATTTGTGTTTCTTACAATCATCACCCAACATTTATATTAATGATTAATTATCCAGGTGTTTATTATGTTTCCCTTGATCACAGTATGAATTGTAGATCCATAGAGTCAAGAAGTTTGAGAAAGACCTGTAAGATTGAGTTGTACCATAACCTGGCACTGCCAAGACTTTCAGTAAGCCATGACCCAAACTACCACATCTAAATGTCTTTTGAAAATCTCCAGGGATGGCAACTCGGCCACTGCCCTGGGCAGCCTGTTCCAGTGCTTGACAGCCCTTATGGTGAAGAGATAAATACCCAATCTAAAGCTCCCCTGGCCACAGTTTCCCTTGTTCCTATCGCTTTCTGTTTAGGAGTAGAGGTTGACCCCTCCTTTCAGGTAGTTGTAGAGAGGGATAAGGTCTCCCCTGACCTTGCGTTCTCCAACCTGAACCCCCCCAGCTCCCTCACTGCTCACTGTCCGACCTGAACCCCCCCAGCTCCCTCACTGCTCACTGTCCAACCTGAACCCCCCCAGCTCCCTCACTGCTCACTGTCCAACCTGAACCCCCCCAGCTCGCTCACTGTCCAACCTGAACCCCCCCAGATCCCTCACTGCTCACTGTCCAACCTGAACCCCCC
>JAWWEV010000167.1:10045567-10063268 GCA_035583235.1 Hafferia zeledoni | reverse complement strand
TCCCCCCAGGTCCCTTTCTGCCTGGCTGCTCTCCAGCCACTCTGTGCCCAGCCTGGAGCGCTGCAGGGCTTGGGGTGCCCAAAGGGCAGGACCTGCACTTGGCCTTGTTGAACTTCATCCCATTGGAATCAGCCCGTCTCTCCAGTCTATCCAGGTCCCTCTGCAGAGCCCTCCTGCCTTCCAGCAGGTCGACACTCCCTCCCAACTTGGTGTTCCCCCCCCATTAAGTTGTTACTGGCACCCAGTGGGGTGAGAGCCGCGGGTTGTTGTTGGCACTGCCGCGGGGAGCAGGAAGTGACAATGCTGCGTTGTGGGGAGAGCAGCCCAATGTCAGAATATTGGCTTGGTTTTGGCATTCCCCTGCAATGCAGGTTTCAAACTGTAAGAAGTATGAGTGTGATTCGTATTGGTAAAAACAAATGGGTTATTGGGGCCCCTATAGGGACATGAGAAAAAACATATGGACAGCCAATTAAACAAAAATTCAACTTACACTCACATGGAGAGATAAACAGGATAGTGTTCAATCACTTTATCTCCAGTAACTTTGTCAAGGACCACTGAATTGTAACAAGAAGGTTGAAGAGTTAAACTTTCCCATATCTAAGGGGAACAGAATTTATGGTGGGGTTATCACTAGGGTTGTAGAAGCAACTTAGCTACAGTGGTGTATGTTAAACTGCTTAACAATGTACTTGGAATGTTTATGCATAAGTCCAATGAATATGTATGTAGAGACTGAATAAATGTTATAGTTACACTGTGTTTGGGGTGTGATGGCGAGCAGTGCTGGCGTCCATCACACCCAGCATACCGAAATTGCTTCTGTCATATAATAAACTTTAATTGAAAACGCACGAGGTTGAGACTTTGTTTGTCACAAAACCTTCCTCACTGTCACCACTCAACATCCCTCCTCAGCCAAGTGAGCACCAGGAGCCCCCCAGAAGCCCCAAAGCACCACAGAGTGTGGTTTATTCTGCGACTGGCACATGAGATAAGGAGGAATCAAACTTCTTTGGTAAACCCAAGCTGGTTTTAAGTCACTGGTTTAAGCTGTTACTGGCTTACACTGTTTTTTAAGTTGTTTAAATCTCTCCCTCAGGTTTTGCTTGCTCTCCCCCAGGGATAAATAACTTCAGGGATGTTGTGGAAGGGACAGATTCACATCCTGCTCTTTCACATCCCTGAAAAAGTCACAACTGACAGTGTTCCATGGGATAGCAGGAGGTGTACATGGATCTGTCAGAGTGGTTTGCTGAAAGTAATAATGGGGGGAAACATGAAGAACTGCGTCATTTCTGTGATATCCTGGAGCCACTGGAATGACTGTCAGAACCACAAACTAAATCAAGTAATCCAAACTTCCCTGATAATGTCCTTCCCATGCCTCATCTCTGCTCCAGATTGCCTTCCTTCTCTACATTGAGCCATTATTTTTCAATAAAAATGTTCATTTATTGCAGATGTCATTGTTTTCTGTAGGGAAAAGTCATTTTTGTAAACCTTGTTTCTGGATTTGCATTTCTCATCCCTATGTTAATACATTTATCCCTTGCTGGTTGATGGTGTTTTAAAGACACAATGCCATTATAAAATGATGTACATATAATAAAGACCACACAATTCTGCTGTTATTTTTATTTGTTTATTTGAAAGGGTTTAATTTCAAGCCTGGTTTCCAAAAGGAACTGTAGCTCATGCCATCTTGTCCATCTCTTCAATCATCTGTCTGTCTCCTTTTCTTTCCAAGAGTGTGTTCTGAATCTGTAGGCTGGTTAATTGTGTAGATATCTGGATATTCCTTTCTCTTTGCTCCAGTTTAGATACTAGAAAACTACTCTTAAAAAACAAACACCAACAAAACCCCCCAACCAAACAGAAACAAACACAAAACCAGCCAAACCAACCAAAGCAAGGCAAAACCAAACCAAACCAAACAAGCAAAAAAAACAAACCCAAAGCATTTTTTCACTACTCATTTTGCTGTTGTGCAGGAACTTGGGGACTTAGTGCCACTCCAGCAGCCTAAGCCTTTATGGCACAGAGCATCACATTTATGCTTCTTATTCCCTGCTTGTGAATCCAGTGCTTTTCAAATAAATACAAAAACCAGTGCTGTCTCAACCCCTTCTCCATCAGCTCTTCCTATCCTCCCTAGACTGCCCAAAATACAAAGTATTAGAGGACTTGACAGTGATTAAGGAGCATGAGTGTGCCCGGGGAGATTAAAGTGTACAGTGATATCTCAATACTCCATCTCCCACTGCTCAGCAGGTGCCAGTGCCTCGGGTTTGCTCGAGAAACATTTTGCAAAAAATCTTTGTTAAAATGTCCTTCTCTTTTTAAATATGTGGAGTGAAAGGAGATGGAACACAGAATGGGTGGATGGGAGATGGGGCCCCCACCCAGGCCAGCCTCTCAGCTTCACAATTCTCACTCAGAAAACAGGAACTTATTTGCTCTTCAATTCTTAGGACTGTTAAGACAACCTAAAACTTGAGTCCTCAGGTGTGTTTCTGCAGGAAAAACCTCAGATGATTATGCTTTTGCAACTGAAAGCTGCCCCTTTTTCCTGACCCCATGGAATTTACAGTATTCTTCTTGCCAGTTCTTGAGAAATTAATTTCAAAAAGCCTGCAGGCTTCTGCAGCTGGGAGCTGGTGTAATGTGACATCAACTCTTTGCAGTGACATGTGCTACTGAAATCCTCCTGCCCTCCAACAGCTGGGAGGGAATTGATGTGCAGGGACCCAACAGGCATCAGTCAGGTGCTCAGGAGATGGTTTATTTGTAAGGAAAGGTGTTCCTAGGCCATCTTAGAAACAAAACCAAGGAAATCAGCCTAATATGGCAGGGAAGAAGTCACAGAAAGAACCGGAGACCAGCCTGTAGGACAGGGAATCCCTGGGATCAGAAAGGGTTCCTCAGTGGCTCTGGGTAAATGTTTCATTCTATTTAGTTCCAATGTGAGAATAACAATAATCATCCTGTGCCTGCTTTCCATGGACAGGCTGGAGTTTATTTGGGGCAGGAACCGCCTTTTCTCTCAGTTCTCACTGGGATCACTAATCCTAGAAAATATTGAGCCTCTGGGAAACATGGACATAGAATTCTGGAATGGTTTGGGTTGGAAGGGACCTTAAAGATCATTCAGTTCCACCCCTTGCCATGGGCAGGGACACTTTCCACTACATCCAGTTGCTCCAAGCCCTGTCCAACCTGGCCTTGGACACTTCCAGGGGGTGGGGCAGCCACAGCTTTCTCTGGGCAACTTCACATGAGTACAGAGGCAGAGGGAGCACAGGCATTTTCACTCGCACCCCCACGTACACAAAGATGCTCACAGGAGGAATTATACAATATCTCTATGTGTGTGTATATATATCTATATATAGTTTATTTCTCACAATCCTGGTAAGAGTTACAGGTGTATTTGGGAATCATTTACAGTTTCACAGCATATGGAGTGGCCATACAGCTTGTGATGTGAGTAACATACAGTGTGTAGAGAGCACACGTTTCCAACCCATCCACCCACCACTCACACAATGGGTTTCCAAAGCTAATACTAGATTCAGCTACGGAGAAAGCCTGGAAAATGTCAGGGTACAGCGTTGGGTGTTGTACAACACTGTCAGTCACAATGGGACAAGCTAAACTACTTTAAATTTTCAATCTAGTATTTCTAGTCTACCTGCATTATTGCATTTATACGCTTTTTTTGTTTTTAAAGTCAAAGTAAATAGAATACTATATGGGAAAGGAAAAATTCTTGACTATTTTAGGATTTGAGCTGCAGCCCATACAAAGTGTCCATAGAAGCATAGACAAGATTATAAATTCAACAAGGTATAAATTAGCTGGATAGCTTTGTGTGTAGGTAGGTGTCCATTTCCCTCCAGGAAATGTGTCCAGCAGGATATTGTTTCCGAGAGCAAAAAAAACCCCAAACCTGTATGTTGAACACAGGTAAATATGTGTAAGTGACAAGCAGGTCTGTTTGCACAGGGAAGAAATCAAGGTGTCACTCAGAAAAATCCTATCATTTGAAATACACATTCAGGAGCTGACTCAAACCCACCAAAGTCCTCAGAAAAATGCCTGAGGCTTCCAGAGGAGCACCAGGCACTTCCCTGTTCCCAGCATTTGAGCTTTCAATCTGACTTCCATGGGCTTTGGATCAGTCCCTGGAGAAGTAACAGAATCCAAACAAACCAAAAGCAAAGAAAAAATCCCCTGTAATCTGACCTTTGAGTTCCCTTCCTACGATTTTTCTCCACAAATTTACAAGCAACCTGCACCTACCACCAGAAGAGAGTTGATTTCCTGGGGAGTTGAAATTGCAACTTTTAAAGGCTTTGATTGAATGGTCCTGGGAAAAGGCATCAGGCTTAAGAAGGGCTGCTCAAAACAGTAAAGCCAATTTATTCCCTTGTTGGTTTGTTTGTTGTTTTTTAACATGACAACCCTTGTTCTCATCAACTTGCCCCAGAAACTTGGCTGCTTGAAGCTGCTGAGGCAAAATCAGGGATACAATGCAGGACTTAACTGTTGCAAAGGTGATGAAAGATTCCTCTAGTCCTGGTGGGAGCATTGGTACTTTAGCAGCATCATGCAGACAGTAATAATCTGTAAATTCATGCTTTGGGATGCTGCACTGGGGCTGAGAAATGGAAAAATAATGCTCATCAATTTCAAGCTGGGAGCAACCGGAAGAGAAACAGAAATAACAGGTCCAAAGCCTTCGGTACCGAAGTTATGATTTCACCAGAAAAAAATGTATTTAATTTGAAAGCACCAAAGAGCAGGGGCCAAAGTCCCAAAGTACTGCATATCCAAGCACATGTTGTCCAAAGCAGTGAGCAGAGCTATAGCACAAGGCAGATCAAAAGTCATTTGGAAATCCAATGGTTCTGATCTCTCATGGGACTTTCAGGGTTTGGGTATGAGCTTATTCTGGTTAATTGAAGCAAATGTGATTTTCAAGGCCCAGCAGTCTCGCAGTACTGTATCACATGGTAACACCTGAGCAGCCCATTCAAATGGGAAAATCCTCGTAGTTTCCGTGTCTTGAACCTGACACACCACCCGATCCTTGCAGGCCAGCAGAACAGCAGATCCTTGCCTTCAGAACCTCTCTTCCCCATGTATTTTGGTGCTCCAGAGGACTGAAGGAGCACTGTCTTTGGCCAAGTGCAGCATCTGCTCACACTGTGTCAGCACCTCCTGGGCAGCCAGAACACCTCACACCTGACCCACAGGTTAGCACAAGGAAAGGACCTTCCTGTGGGTTTGTCATCCAGTACAAATCCTGTGGCAGGCTGAGACCCTCAGAGATCAGGGCGGACTGCTGTGCCACATAGTCTGGTGGCTGAGCACTGCCTGCATGTTTGGGGACCACCCAAAATCTGCCTCATTGTGAAAATGATGTGATGCTCTTGCCTACCCCTGTAGATTTCTCCTGGCTTTGTGGTGAAGGGAGTGAGACCACAGCAAGATGCTACACAGCTCAGTAAGGGAATCAACATCCCTGCTCCAGCATGAAGGTATGGACTAAGAGGATGGAAGTGCAAGCAGGTTGGATTTTCAGCCCTTGTCATAGCAAAGCATGTGAAAAGAGAACAAAGAGCCCTTCAAAATGTCCTGGCAATTCCCCTTAATTACACAAAGTTCGTAGTAGAAAACTTCAGGTATTTTTCTAACCTTTTAACATTGCACAGAGCCAGCAGGAATTCATCTGGAAAAGTCAATTAGCAAAGGTTAATTTGCATGGTGTCAGAGCTGGTCGTTTCTGCTTTTTTCCAAGAAAAAAAAGGAAGTGAACAGGTTATAAAAGCTAACATGTCCTTACCAAAACTGTTACGATAATTAAATCGTGCTTTTTTTCTCCACTTCTCTGCTTTGTTCCTTGAACTCTCTCAGAATCTTCACTGACTTGAAGCTTTCCAAGGAGCTGATTGAAATTCCAAGAATTTCACCTTTGAAATCCATTTTTTTATTGCCTTCCTTTTTTGGTTCATTTCTCAAAGAATCATTTTCCTCTCCTCTCCAATCTTCAACACTTATTTTCAACCAATTCTAAGAATAGTTAAAAGGCTGATGAATGCTAAACTCCGGTACCATTTCCAGGAAAAGCAGGGATTGTTTTAAGGCAGAAATCATCTCTCACCAACTCCAGGATTTTTAGTTGCACCGTTGTTATTCATACACAAATCCTGATGTCAGTATAATCAGGGCTGTGATCATGGCTGCCTCAGAGAAGACTTTCCTTATGCTCAGCTGAAGGGCTAAGGAATGCTTGCGTCAATTTTTGAAAAAATTTGTAACTGATATAATTTTATGATGATCTGCAATAAATATCCCTGGTGCCAACCAACCTCAAAGGCCAGAGCATGGTGAAACCAATGAAAAAGGTCCCCTTGATTTCAGTGTTCTGTGGATCATCCCCATCACTTTAATCCAGCAGAGACACAGACCCATGTTTAATTTATCACCCAACCCAAGGGAACTAAGAAATGCTTCAGGGCAAGTGCCTGTTCAGTGCTTTAAGTGAGCCCCAGGTGAACAGCACCTGCAGGAATGTGTTGTTACTCTCCCAAAAATGCTGCTGCATTATCCTTTGGCTGCCAGATTTCTTTGCATCCTACTGCAGCACTGTTGGGAATAATGGGATTTATCCACAGGGTATTAAAACAGTAGAAAGAGAAAGCAGAAGCGTAATCCATTTCATCTCTCTTAAAACAGAAGCAGCAAAAACCTTCTACTGAGTTGTCCAAGAGAGCATAATGACATCTTTATATTTGACTTTAGGGTTCCATAAAAATAGACTGAGATCGGGGTGCAGTAATTGAATCAATAGTTTTAGTGATAAGCTAAAAGGTTGGAAACCAATTTTGCAAATTTATAATTTATCAACTTGATAGAAAGAGTAAACTAGCAATCTAGATCTCTCCAAACCCCAAGCACAGAATCTGATTAGTTGTAAGCATTAATTCACTCTCCCCACGGAGATGTCACTGGAAGGACTTCATACCACAAACATCACACAAAAAAGAACGTCAAGCAAATAACAGCGTGTGCTCAGTACGAGAAAAGACAACTATTTATTTAGCACAGCGAGTTCAGTCAGTTAAGCCCCCTGCTTTGACAAATTCGGGGCTGGGAGAGAGGAATTCGCCCTCTCAGCCTAGTTCTCGCTGGACATTTTTGGCTCAAAAGGAAAGCACTGCACAGCCTGGCACATTAAGGCAGGACAGGAGGTGTTTGCAAGTCAGACTGAGGTGCGTTGTGGCATCTACACTGGATCTATCCAACTCAACACTAGACCCACACTTCAAAAAGCGCTACAGCACAGTCCAGTATAGTCTAAAAGTGCCTTATTTTAAAGCAAATAGCCCACACGACTACCCAGGGAGGGGAACAGGGATTCAGAGCTTCTAGGACAACGGGCACACTGTACATTCAGCAGTTCACTAGCCAGACATTCTTTGCACTGAGGAGAAACCAGGACCAAAAAGGAATTCAGGTGCTGCAAGACATGGTGGGAATGGCACAGAAAAGACATCACGGACACTTTGTGTGAATGCAGGGAATGAAGGAAGGAGCATGTCCAGCTCGGCTTCTCTCCCCCTCCCCAGACTGCAATAATACAATATGTATGTATGTACACACACATATGCAGGATATTCTTGAAGGCAGGGTGTGGTATTTACACACACACACACGCACGTTTTCCAAACCAAACTGCCAAAGAGGTGGGTTTCAGATGATGAATATGGACAGCACACTGTTAAGTGATCACAGGAAGTGGAAAATCCCTTGGGAATAGGACATACCAGGTTCAAAAATCCCTTAAAAACAGGCAATGCCACGTTTATTGTGCAGGGAAGGTTCAAATGAGTGAGAAACCCAGATGAGGAGCTGCAGCCCCATCACCACCTCTGTGGTGTGTTTCTGGATGAAATTAGTGGCCTTGCATCCGAGTGCTCTAAGGGCAGGCAGGCTTTGGAGGTGGAGAAATGTTTAAGGCCCATGTTGGCTGAGAACTGGTTTTTCCCTCTTCTGTTGCCAAACTTAAGTCAAGGAAACAAAAACACTTTAGAAAGTAAAACTGGAGACTCAAATAAAGCAAGTGTTTCATTTTCCTGGTCAAGGCAGAACAGACAGATGCTGTGTCTAATGTCACACACTGCTGAAAATAATCCTAGGCCAGGGCTGAGAGGGAGGGAAAGGACAGGAAAAGTGGAAATAACTCTTGAAAACAGAAGTCACCACCTGAAAATTACCACCCTGCTTGGCAAAACGTGACTCCAAACAGGAGGGGGTATGGTGTGAATGGCGTCTCTCCCCAAGGTGGAAGAGGATGTGCCTGGGGCACTTCCAGAATCTGAGCACATCCCATTCTCACCGTGTCCTCTGCAAGGGAGCTAAGCAGGGGCTGATTCTGAGCTTCCTTCTCTCCCATCTCTGCTTTCCAAACACCTTTCTTATTCCTTTGCTACCATTTGCCCTCTCCTCTCCCCTCCCACCTCAGAAATAACCTCTGAGCATCTGCAAAACAAGACTAGAGGAAGTTAAGTTCTCTAGAGAAAAGTGGTGTTAACAGAAACTCCCCACTTTTTTCTGTACTGGTACAGCTGGAGGTGGGCACCAACCTTCAGCTGCACACTGGTCATCTGAACATGGCATCTGATATTCCCAGAGCCCATGTACGTTTGGGAATATTTTATGAGCCTTGGGAAAAAGAAGGTGACAAAACTCAGCATAGGAAATGTTAGGCTGCATCACCAGATTTTGGTTTGGGGAAGCAATGTGCATTCAGCAGATTGACTTTGGAGGTAAGACAGACATGAGCAAAGAGAAGAATTTCCAGATCAGGTTATACACCCCCAGCAACCTATCCACTGACTGTGCCAGAGGCAGACACTGCACAGGCAGCACCTGAGGAACATGCACCTTTCTCTGGCCCTGCACCCCCTGAATTCACACATCCAGCTCAGTTAAAGGTGTACAACAGCTTCTGTCACTGAACTCACTCCACTTTGTCACAGTCTCTTACTAAACACCACCCTAAACCCTGCCCATGGGCTGCGGCTGCCAAGGAGCTCCAGATTCCACAGTTCTGACCCCATCTAATCCCTGACCTAATTTAAAACCAAAACGTAAGGTCTTTTCACAAAACTGTTTCAAGAGGAGCCTAATGGAAGCTTTCAGAGTCAGATCGACCCACCCGTTGGTGTTAGAAGAGCATCAGACAAAGCACCAAACATCCTCTCTTCTCTCCGTCACAAGGTCTGGCTTTAGAGCCAAGGTACTCACCCATGAAACCAGGCTGATCCTGGGAGCTGGGAATTTGTTTCTATTTCCTAAGTGTGGACAAGTCACAAATACCTGTGACTGTAAGAGGAGTGAGATAAGAAATCCACCCCTGGATAGACTTCCAGTGCCCTTGAACTGGGTTTTCCTGCTATAAAGCAGGTCAGTGATATTCTCATGGGGTCCCAGGTCCCCTCTGCCCCTAAAGCAAGTCATATCTCCCCTTTTCCTGTCTTCCCATGTACTGAGAGTCCACAGCCTTCAGTGGGGAAAAAATCCAGTGAAAGACCTGATCCAAAGCCCATAAAAATGAACACAAACAGTCCATCTGACCTCAAAGGAGCTTGGGCTGAGGCCACAGCACCCTGCAAAGCCCAGCCTAACTTTAGGAAATACTAGATCCAAAACAAAGTCTCTCTATCCCAAACACTGCCCATACAACCCTGGGGAGCCCTGGGACCCTAAAGGCTGCCTGCCAACATGCAAGGAACAGAGCAGGTGGCAGCTGCTGCCAGCCTGGAGTCAGCATAGGACTCAACCAGGTTACAGCATGGCCCTTTTGGTCACTGCCTCACTGGCAGCTCAGAGAAGTGACTTGATGGGACATCCCAGACTCACACTCAGCCTCTGCCTGCAGCTCTGGGGCACTTTCCAGTTGGGTGATTAAAGGTGGCTTGATGAGCAGCAAGTACATGAGACACGTGTTAGAGATTACACATTGCTGTTTGGTCAGGGAGCTGCCTTTTACCTGCCATTGCCCTGGGAGTGTTGGATAAACACCACCCAACACACCACAGCAGGTGGGCCTTGGTACTCCCATTCCATCTTCTTTACCACACTCCAACTTCAAACCAAGCCTAACAGAAACCAAAACACAAAGTGGGGACTCCAGATGGGACGTAGAACACTTTGGACTTGAAAACAGGGGACTGCAAGAGAGGAGGGGGTGTCTCCCAGGGAGAACAGCAGGGGAGGGGAGGGGACACCGTCATTTACACCGATCAGGAAAAGCTGTAACCTATACACAGTGGTATAAGCCAAGATATATTACATGAAAGAACACACTGAGTGCATGGAGTTACCCACACCAGGTCAAACTGGCACAGTTGTCTTGAACAAGACCCTTGGAGTTGCAGTTGGTGTTTGTTGTTGACCTATCTAGCTCGCTCTCTATATATATAGCTATGTATAGAATTTCTCTGCATGCATTTGTCTCAAAAGGAGCTGTACAGCTGGGCTGGGTTTCTCATCCCCACCCTGTCTCGGTCTTCATTTTTTCCGGGCTAGGAATGCCACTCCCACAATCACAGCCAGCGCTGCCACCGCCACCCCTCCGACGATGATCAAGGGCTTCATGTTGTCGAAGAAGCTGCCTGGTGACTCCTCGGAGCTGTTTCCCTTGTGGTCAGAGTCAGGGGACTGGCCGGTGGCCTCGTGCGTCTCCGTGGCAGCAGGGCTGGGTTTCAGGTTGCTGTGGTTGTTCACGACAGCAGCATCACCTCCTGCCTTCTTGGTGGCAGCGGCAGGAGCAGGCTGCTCCTTGGGGATCTCCTTCTTGTCTGCATTCGTGGCAGGCCCAGGGTTGGGCTTTTCTGGCTTTCCGGAGCTGGCAGCCTTGGCATCGGGTTTGTTTCCGCTTCGGACGTTGCCTTTGGAATCCATCCTGCGAGTGCTGTGTGCAGTGACTGGATGGCTCACGCACGGCACTGTCCCAGCTCCTCCCCTTTCCCTGACTGCTGCAGGAAGCAGAGGGGCCTCCCGAGCTCAAGCCCTTGGAGAAGTTGTCTTGGGATGATTCTCACGCTGGCAGTGTCCTACCTGGACATGATACAGCACCTGGAAGAGGAAGCAGAGCAATGAGAGAGGAGTGACAGGACAGGGCAAGCCAGTGCTGTTCTGCCTGGAAGTGACGGAGGAATACAGGAGGGAAAACTGGAAAATTGTTGTCTCTTTCTTTTGGAACTGTGAGCTGCATTCAAAGCATTTACTAGACACTGCACCTGCAGCAATTACAGAACCATAGAATGAGCTGGGTTGGAAGGGACCTTAAAGCTCCTCCAGTTCAACCTCCCTGCCATGGACAGGGACATCCTTCACTATATCAGGTTGCTCCAAACCCTGTCCAACCTGGCCTTGGACACTTCCAGGGATGGGGCAGCCACAGCTTCTCTGGGCAACCTGTGCCAAGGCCACACCACCCTCACAGGGAAGAATTTCTCCCTAGTATCAAACAAAAACATCAAACAAGTCGAACTGAGTGTCATCTATGGCTGCCACAACTGAGCCAAACGAGATGAGTCCATCCTGGATGTGTATGTGATGCCATTTGTCAGGAATGAGAAACTCCCATCCAACCAAATGAATCTTACTTTGCATTTGCTCTCCCTTACCATTCCTTTTGGGTAAGGATGGAGCACTTTGTTCCATGGCAAAGTGGATCAATAGCTCCTCCCTCCTTGTGTCTCACCCTCCACGCTTCCTTTTGCAGCACTATCCCAAATTCAGTTTAGGAAGTGGGCTTCGAATGGTTGCAGAACCACCCCAAAAACATACCCCCAGATGCCTCACAGGGCAGGGTGAGCCAGAGATGGAGCTCCTGTGGCTGCATCGTCTCCATGTGATGGAGAACACGGTGCCGGGCGTTTTGCCATCAGGCTCTGGCCATGCAGCACCACATCAGCTCCGAGCTGGGGAAATAATGAGTAACCAGAAGCAGCGGTCAGAGCTGAGCCGCCGGCTTCACTGCCTCTCCACTGACCTTCAGGGCTGCCAGGAGCCGGCTGGGAGCTTTCTGCCTGCTCAGGGAAATCGGAGCTGATTACCTGTCTGGACTGAGAGCTGAAGAGGCTCCTCAAAAACCTCAGTGAATAGAGGTCCCTTCCAAAGCAGCTCAGAGTGCAGATCTCCCCTCTAATGACAGGAAGGAGGTCCCAGGGTTGCAGCATGGTCTGTGCTGCTGACTTTTCTGGAAAATAGGCTGACAACTGTGGTGGCTTCATGTCCACCTCGGCAGGAACACTGTCCTGCAGGAAACCTGCTCACAAAAATGCCAGGTTTGGATCTAGAGCAAGGCTGGGCAACACCTTTGGCTCAGTGTGAGATGGAAACAGCCCCCTCTCCTGTCCCCCCCATCAGCTGTTGCTCCATGGCCACCAGCTGCTCCAGTGCCAGTCACTGAGGGAACTACTGCACCCAAATCCTGGAATTCCATAGCTCTTATCAAATATCCTAAATTGAAGGGGACCCACAAGTATTCTCCAGTCCAGCTCCTCCTGCTGCACCAGGTCTGGTGATCATAAAAATACCAGTCTCGTTGACTGCAGGTGGACAATACTTGCCCAAACTCCACCACTCTCCCCTCACACATCACTGGAGGTGTATCAGACACTTGGGCATCTTGTGCCACACAAACACCAATCCAGATGCTCTCCAAGCTTCAGACTTTCTCTGTGGCTTGGGACTTGAGAAGTAAACATGGTCCTGGCCAAGTGCAAGAATATTTCCCTCTCATTGCTCAATTTTGTAATATTTCTATAGATATCACCTTTTTCTACTGTTTCCAAAGAGCATTCATACTGCTCTGTCAGTACAAATCCTCCATGGATCCATGGCTGAGGCTGCACACAGTCACTCACAGGACAATTTGGGATGAATTTAGCCTCGTTCTCCACCCAGTACAATGAGGACACAAAGAAACAGTAAGTGGAGCCCATGACTGAAGTGGGCTCAGGGGTTAAAGCAGGAAGAGTCAGATTGATCATATCATAAATATTAAATTATCTGCTTGGTTCCTTTGATATCAATTAGCTGGGCTACTCACACACTGATATTTGTGTGGTTACAATCCATGGACTCAGCATTAAACTTCTGATCTTTCCCTAGGACAGCCATGTGCAGCTTCTGGAAATGGGGTAAATCACAGAAAAGGAAAACTCACCTTTCTGCTGAGAAATGGGGACCCTGCACAGCCCCGGTACCTCACAGTTTATCCACAGCCCTCACTGATCCAATTTCCAGATTCCTGGGAGCAGGAAAACTGCTTTTATTCAGAGTCCATGCTGGGCTGTGGAGCCTTGTCCTGCTGCCCTGCCCTGCACTGCCACAAACTGAATTTCTTGATTCTAAGTTAATTTCGACTAAAAGCAATGCAAACTCCTCACACAGCTCAGAAAAGGTTTTAAAATATGTAGAAACCAAACTAAGCCAAAAATCAATATCAGCAGTTCTTAAGTGCCCACACATAAGGGCTTTTGTCTGTGATTTTCCATCACCGGAATTAGCCACAGGATTGCCCAGCAGCTCTCCAGACCCTTTGGCCTGGCTCCTCCTACTCCTCTGGACACTGGGGACTCTTTAACAGCACACCCTCTTGCATCACAGTTCTTAACCCTCTCTTTGTGCTATTCAGTATCTCCTAGATTCTCTGCCTTGGGAATCATCTCCACTCTCCGCTCCTGTACTTCCACGGGCACGACCATGTATGTGCTCATCTTTAAACACTTCTGTCCCACACCCCAGCATGAAAAGAAAGGTGCTTTCCTCATATCCAAAAACTCATCGCTTTGTCTGCTCTTCTCTCCTCACTCCATCATACCAAGTTTTTTCTCTAATGACACATCTCTCTACCTTTTCTTTCTTCATAGCTCCTCACATCTATTTATTCCTCCCTTCTCTCTCCTCATCAGCTGCTGTCTCTGCCTGGCTACCCATTCCTCCCCCTTCCAGCTCTGTCTCTGCCTCCTACACAGGCAGCAGCACTTGGAATCAGGTTTTGTGGGAGACAGGCTTCATTTTCCTCCCTTTTCCCCCCTCCACGCTGTTTCTGTTTAACAATCAGTGCCTTTTCAGGGAGGTTTACATTGCCAGCAGCTAACCAGCTCTTTTTTCAGGCTGGGAGAAGGGAACAGGCATAATAAAACCAGGGATAAAGGAGGAAAAGGAAAAAAGAAAAGCCTTCCAAATTCCTGCTGCTGCGAGAACTGGCTCACAAACATCACAGCTCTCCTGGGATGCTCCTGGTTGTTGCAGCTCTCAAGGTCAGTGCAGTCAGACTCCCCCAGCGCAACAAGCTGCCTTCAGCCCGAGCAACAGGCTGATGGGAGAACAGCTTTCCTTGGCTCCCTGAAGGGCACCTTTTCTGCCTCAATTCCCAGCAAATTAGCAAACACATCTATTCATCTGTCTCCTGCGTGCGCAGATGAAAGCTGCATCAATCCTGCACTGAAGCAGCAGATGAGTCATTGCTAAGCTGTGCCATAACACTGCTCCATCAGGATGGCCTCTTCCCTCTGCAAGGACCAGCCCCATCCCAAGATCCTTTCATCTTCCCCTCCTGTTTCAATTTGGAAGGAAAAGTCAGTCACTCTGCAAGACCAAGCAGCTGCTCTGCAATGTGGATGCTGGGGTGTGGCAGGAAGCTCATCCATAGGGGGTTTTTCTCCCTTTTATGAAAAGCAGAGCATTTCCATTGGGTCCTCAACTGCCACACTGAGACTGTCAGCCAGGACGAATTCAGCCAACACAGTGGGGTTATGTATCAGGATTTATCCCACAACAAAGGTCCACCCCTACACTCCAGGTGCCCTCTGGTTGAAACTGTCCATCTTAGAAATAGCTACTGATCATGTCTGAGCTAAGAGCAATGCTGTGCAAGAAGGGCAAGACATGGGAGAAAAGACCTTATCCTCAGATTTCCCCCTTATCCCCTAATCTCTTCTTTGCTTCTTTGCCATTCCTACATGTCTGGAAAAAAAGGCACTCATTACCTTGTGCACACAACAGACAGACCTTTGCTCTCCATAAGGAAACACCAGTTGGTACCAAAGATGGCTGACCCATTTCTCCAGCACAGTGCAAGGAGCTCCTTTCCCAGTGCTCTGCTCATCCTGGTCTCCTCCATCTTCCTGTCTGACCCCTAAGGAATGCAGCTTGGACCACCCTGTCCTTTGGAAAGTGTCTTCAGGGCTCTGTGCCTGTTACCTCTGCCACTTGTGGAGTGATCTGTCACGGCTGGAAGGATTCGTGTCCAGTCCCTTGCCCCATCCCAGCCTCCTCCTGCAACTGAGCAGCACATTTTGTTTCCCAGCACTTCAAGTCCCCATTTCCAATGCAGAAAAATAGCATTTCTCCCCTTTTCTGAGCTGCTGGGGAACAAACACATTAAAGGCAGGAAGATGCCAGGCAAGCACCCAAGAGAAGCGAAGGCAGAGTAGTGACTAAGCCTCTCCCCATCCACAAGAAGTGCTGTGAAGACAGATGAGGTAATGCACCGCCTCTTGATATTACCATAAATATTAAAGCAGCTTTACATAAGGCGCTTGTGCTCGCTCAGCTGCCGTGAGCAGCTCCCCAGGGAGGATTTTAACTCCCTTCCAGGCTATTTCAGCCCCCCACTCCTGACGCAACGCACAGTAAATGTGATAAAACACAACGCAAGCACCACACCAGTGAAGCCACTTGTCACAGATGCTTTTAAACAGCGTCAGTGCACCAGGAACAGGCTTTGCAGGAGCCTGCTGTGCTTCCCAGCCCTCCCAAATCCAACCCTCAGAGACAGCAGCACCAAGTCACAGCAAACACCATTGACCCACTTCACTCTGATGAGATATTTATGAATCCTTTTCCCAATCTGTTGTTTGCTACTCCCCACATCCCCCACCCTGGCCCTGGATTAAACATTTCCCTCTCAAAGAAGCCCTTTGAATCTTGACGTGGAGCGTGTCAGATGCTGGAGGTATTTTAACAGTGGCAGCAGCCTCAAATTGCTGCCATGGGAGGAGATTTGCCAGCAAAGCCTCTGCTCCATGGCTGCAGCATTCCTGCAGCTGCTCAAAGTCCCACCACATTCACACCTGGTCCAACTGGGGCTGCCTATCACCAAAAACCAGCACCTATCATCCCCACAGCCCCCAAAGCATGGCCAGGACTCCCCTCCCTCTCTCCCCGTGTCACCGAGCCATGTCACCTCTCTCCCAGCCCAGATTACACATCCACATTCAGAGATGGGGTTATACCTGGTGTCAAGGTGAGCTGTGGGAACAGGATGGGCTCCTCTAGGTCAGCAAAACTGGCTTTACCTTCCATCTGCAAAGGGAAGGGCTGTGAGATGCAGACCCTGGCTCAACAACTGCACAGAGGTGGCTTGTAGCACCGGTGTTCGTGTCCTCTCCAGAGGCTGCTCGGCCACGCTGCCCACACAGGTGACACAGCATTTCAGACTCCCCACCGGGAAGAGCCCAGAAAAAAGACATTTATGCTCTTTTTCCACATCATGACCTCTACAGATGACAAGCTCTGAGCCAAGTATCACCTCTGCAAGCCATACACATCCTGTCCCCAAAGATCTCCTGGGATGGATGTGGCAGACATTTTATTCTCTGAGAGATGGAGGTGGCATTGCAGACACACCATACTCCTGCCAGGCACTCAGCTTTTGTTCTTTTTGGGTTTTTTAATGCCAAATGCACCTCTAACCTACCCTGGCAAGGCACTCTGCCTGTACACAACCATGTACACAGCAAAAACAAGGCATTACCAAAACAGCCCTGGGAAATAGAAGATTTTGCCTCCAGCCACGTGCTCCGACTGACATCTGTAGGGGTGGGCACTGAGTTACACCCAGCATGGCCCTGACCTGCTGTCGGCAGGAATGAATCACACCTGGCAAGGCTGTACCACTGCCCGGTCACACTCTCCGGTGCCACCAGCCCCTGCCATGCTGTGCACTCTCAGACACATCTTACAGCAAAATAATTTCTAGAATTTGAGAGAATATGAAATTGTTTTGCTGAGATCGGGTTGAAAATATCCTGCTGCAAAGTCTGGCTCCTCAGGGTCCTAACATAGTCCACGTGCCCCTAGAAGAAGGTTCAGAGCACCTCACTTTGCTGTACTGGTCCAGCTTTAATCCTAGGTTTGATCCCCTCTCAGACATAGAATTACTGTTTTCCCCTTCATAGTCCTATTTTTTGTAGCAGAACAAAATGGTAGCTTTCCCCCTTCAATAGGGCTGAAGCCTCTCCCAGGCAGGACTGAGAACCCCTCACTCCAAGACAGAAACTCAGGGAACAAAGGCAAGGATTCTCAGCCAGGATGACTTTTTCCCGTGGTGGTTATTTGTCAGGACACTGGATCGAAGCACTGGAGTGGTTTCAATTGGGAACAGTTCAGGAGATGGCGCGGAAGATGCGCAGCAGCAACAGGAACCTTAACCCACGAGTGTGACACCTCACAGGGATCTGGGTACATCCTGCATCCTGCTCTGGGCACCTCATCATGACTTCTCCAAACATGCTTATTTCATTTTCTTTATAATGCTTTACCAGAACTCACAGAGCCAAAAATTCAATGCCAGCAACTCTGTGGCACTGGGGACGAGTTACTG
>JAWWEV010000167.1:9990507-10034173 GCA_035583235.1 Hafferia zeledoni | reverse complement strand
TCCCCGCGGGGCTGGCAGGTGGCAGGTCCCGGTCCCTCGCGGAGGCGGTGGCACATGGCGCTGCTGCCGCAGCTGGGTCCCCGCGCTCGCCTCGCCCCCGGGGCAGGAAGGAGGTGGTTGCCGCCCGGAGCGGACCCGCTGTCAGAAGCGACCGCATGCGGCTCCTGCCACCTGCACCGACATCGATAATACCGGGGCTGTGCCCGCCGATATCTGGCCACGGGGAAGCCACAGGGGAGGCACAGAGCCCACTCGGTGCTGAGGGGTCCCACCTGCGTAAGCCGGCACCGAGCACCACCAAAAAACAAGGGGTGCAGGAGGGGGGAGCAGGAGCTCCTTCGAGGGCTCGGTTGCGTATGAGGGTGAGGACGGGGCTGAGCCGTCACTCTCAGCAGTGCCGAGCAGGGGGTGCCGGGGAAACGGCGTGTTCCCTACGCGGTCTCACCTGCAGCAGCGCAGTCACAGCCACATGCCGCCAGCCTCCACGTGCGACCGGGCACCTGCCACCAGCCAGAGTCCCCGTGTCACCCCGCGATGGCCTGTGGGGCTTAGTCCCAACCCTCGAGAGCCCTGAGGTGTCCCCCAGTCGTGCTGCATGGACCTGCCACAGCTGCCTGTCCCTCCCGCCAACACGGGGCCCTGGCCGGGCAGGCAGGGGGGTACGGCATGGCTCCGGTCCCCCCACGACGGGTTGGTACCCTCACAGTGGCTCCTGGGGACACCATCAGTGCCTCCCACCCCACCCGGCTGGCCTTCCTGGGACACGGCACAGCGTCACGAGCACTGGGAACAGCGCGGGGTACCGGGGGTCGGAAGGCGGCGGGAACCGGGCGCGCCGCCGCCCGTGGCCGCGCCCCCCGCGCGGAGCCCCCGCCCCGCCGCGCCACCGCCGGGCCGGCAGGGGGCGCTGCGCAGCTCCGGAAGGCGCCGGGCGGCGGCGGAGGCGGCCGAGCCGGGCAGGGCGGCGCGGGCGGAGCGGGCGCGATGGCGCAGCTGGTCGAGCAGCTGCGGGCGGACGGTGTGGACAAGGAGGTGCTGCGGGAGGGCACCGGGCCGCTGCCGGACTTCCGCGACGGCACCAAGGTCAGGGCGGCGGCGGGACGGGCGGAGGGCGGGGGAGGGTGACGGGGGAAGCGGAACGCGGGGGCGAAGCGCGCATGCGCTACCCCTCTCGCGTTGCCATGGTGACGGCGCGGCCTCCTCTTGCCGCTTCAGGCCACCTTCCACTACCGGACGCTGCGGTGCGGCGATGAGGAGACGCCGCTGGACGACAGCCGGGCGCGGGGGAAGCCCATGGAGCTGATCGCCGGGAAGAAGTTCAAGCTGCCGGTGTGGGAGGCGGCGCTGCGGACCATGAGGCCGGGGGAGCGCGCGCGCTTCCGCTGCGATGTCAAGGTGGGCGGGGCGGGGCTTGATGTTTGTGGGCGGGGCTTAGGGCCGCCCTGCTGCCCCCCAGCCCCGGGGAGCGCGGCTGGAGCACCCCCGTGTTCTCTCATTCCCTCCCCAAATCCCGGCTCCCTCTCCTCTCGCAGCACGTGGTGCTCTACCCGCTGGTGTCCAAGAGCCTGCGGAACATCGCGGCGGGGAAGGACCCGCTGGAGGGGCAGCGGCACTGCTGCAGCATCGCCCAGATGCACGAGCACTACTCCCTGGGGTACCCCGACCTCGACGAGCTGCAGAAGAACCCCCAGCCCCTCATCTTCGACATCGAGGTGCTCAAGGTGAGGGACCTGCTCCTGCCGGTCACTGGCACTTCTGCCCCCAGGTGGGGGCTGTGGGCAGTGGGGCTCTACCCTAATGGGGAAGGGTCCAGGGTACAAGGAGCAGCTGAAGGGGCTCAGCCTGGAGAAAAGGAGGCTCAGGGGGGACCTTCTCACTCCCCACAACTCTCTGACAGGAGAGTGGAGCCAGGTGGGGGTTGGGCTCTGCTCCCAGGGAACAAGGGACTGGACAAGGGGACACAGCCTCACGTTGTGCCAGAGGCCGTTTTGGTTGGATATTGGGGAAAATTTCTTCATAGAAAGGGCAATCCAGCCCTAACACAGGCTACCCAGGACAGTGCTGGAGTCTCTATCCCTGGACATGTCCAAAAAAACACACAGATGTGGCACTTGGGGACATGATTTAGTGGTGGCCTTTGGCAGTGCTGCATTAGTGGCTGGACTCTACAGCTTTTCCAAACTAAATGATTCCATGATCCTATTTTCTGATTCCATGACGGTGTGCTGGCAGGTAGAGCCACCTGGCTCCTACCAGCAGGACCCGTGGGCCATGACAGATGAGGAGAAGCTCCAGGCTGTGCCCCTGATCCACAAGGAAGGCAATGAGCTGTACCGGCAGGGCAAGGTGCCCGAGGCAGCTGCCAAATACTACGATGCCATCGCCTGTCTCAAGAACCTGCAGATGAAGGTGGGGCTCCCCAAATGCACATGGGCATCAGCCCTGGAATGCAGGGCTTGGGAGCTGCCTCTCACTCTCCCTACTCTGTCTCATCCGGCAGGAGCAGCCAGGCTCTCCAGACTGGATAGAGCTTGACCAGAAGATCACACCCCTGCTCTTAAACTACTGCCAGTGCAAGCTGCAGTGTGAGGAGTACTACGAGGTGCTGGATCACTGCTCCTCCATCCTCAACAAGTACGAGGGTAAGGAGCCAGCATCCATCCTGAGCAGCTGTGGCGGGCGCCAGGACACACCCACGCTCCACTGACACCCAGCTCTGTCCCCCCAGACAACGTCAAGGCCTACTTCAAGCGGGGCAAGGCCCACGCAGCCGTGTGGAACGTGGCAGAGGCACAGGCTGACTTTGCCAAAGTGCTGGCCCTCGACCCCTCGCTGCGCCCTGTGGTGTCCAAGGAGCTGCGGAGCCTGGAGGCGCGGCTGCGGGAGAAGGACGCCGAGGACAAGATCCGCTTCAAGGGCATCTTCTCCCAGTAGAGCCCACGACCACAGCGGAGAGCCCAGCGCTCTCGGGACAGGTTCCTTTAGATATTCCACATGTGGAATGGTCATGGATGTTTATTAATGTTTAATACAGATTTTACTTATTGGAAGTGGCCCCAGAGCTTGCCATGGCTCGGGGACACAGGCGGGCACTTAAGTGGCAGCGTAAAGTGTCGCATCACACGGTTGAAGCTCTTTGCTGGGCTCTAGACTCTGCTCATTGTCACGCCAGGGACACATGGGTGACACGAGCCCACTGCTCCCTGCCAACTTTTGTCCCTTATTTGATGTTTTTATACTTTATGGTGGCCACAGGTGCTGCGGTGCTGAGCCTTGGCCCCAGCTCCAACCCCTTCCTGCCTGTTCTCCTCTGTGCCACGCTGTTGTCACTTCTCCAGGCTGCTGCTATCATCCCAAACCAGTGTTTCCTTTCATCATGTAAGTGTTGGGAATATTTTATATAGAATAATGGCTTGTTCCTGCTATCTCTATAAACCTCTGGTCATGCAATGACAAGATAAACTTAAGTAAAACCAGTCACAGCCCCTGGTCATGCTGCAAATTTGCTGCTAGAGATAAATGAGGAAAAACAAAGTTGAAGAGAGGCAGGAAGAGGGCAGGGGGCGTGTCTCAGCATTGGTAAGTACCCCAGAGCAGCGAAGCAACCCACGTGTCCCAGGTTCTTTGTGCTAAATTGCTGTACCCCAAGGCCACATCCCTGAGTGTCCCTGGGGGCTCCCCAGGGCTTTCCCAATAGGTGGGAGCCCTGGGGCCGTGTCCATGGGCAGTGGGTACAGAGCAGGCACTCGAGTGCTGGTGCCTCATCATAACATCTCTTTATTCAACACCAGAACAAAACGGGAGGAACAGAGGAACCGTTCTGGAACCCCAACCTCGCCCTGCCCTGTGACACTGGACGGAAATAAATAGGAGGGGAGCAGGGAGGTGCCATTCGCCTTGGGGCACAGCCACAGCCTCCCAGTTCTGCACAGGAACAGTGACCCTGGGGTGCAGACTCCACCGAACACTGCCCAACAGCCCCAAGGGACGGGATGGGGACGGGGCTGGGGGCAGCAGGGGGCACCCGGGGTGGCTCAGCCCTGAGGGGATCGCTCTAGCCATCAGAGGAGCTTGGAGTGCTGTCTTCCAGCACCCCTTGGTCTCAGGGGACCCAATGCCTTTATCTCCTTCCTATGGGCTCATGGCCCAGCACTGGCTCCGGCCTCAGGTTCTCCTGGCTGGGAAATTAGGGATGTGGTGGAGGGGGGACATGGCTGTGCCACCCTCACTCCTCACCCTCCAGCTTGAGGCTGACACTGCGAGGCTTGGCCCGGGACAAGCCAGGGGGTGCTGAGGGGGGGCCCCCATCCCGCTCTGCCTGGCTGGAGCCCCGGGAGCGCAGCAGCTGGCTCTGCTTCCGGAGGAAATCGACAGGTGCCGGGCAGCCATAGGTGCCTTTGCCCAGCACGGGTCGTGGGGGTCCCTTGGGGGAGTGGGCCAAGGCTGCTGCTTCCAGCTGGGCCAGGTGGGCGACATAGCCCTCGGAGAGGAACTGTGGGACACAAGGACAGCCTGAGCTGGTGGCCACAGCCGGCTGGTGGGGTCAGCCATCGTACCCTGTATCCCCAGCCTGTCCCCAGCCACCATTGTACCTGGCACTGGTTGTGGAACTTCTTGACGGCCCGTCCCACGATGTAGATGTGTGCTGGCGCAAGTCCCAGCGAGCTGTAGACAGACACATCCTTGGTGGAGCCATACCCAGCGACGATGGAGATCTCTGCCTGCCCCAGGGACAGGAGTGTTAGGGCATGGAATAACCCTTCCCACAGTCAGGTCCCCCCCAGGGGTGGCTACAAGGGATGGCTGGGAGCTGCCCTGAGAGGCTGCAGCGTGGTCTAGCTCCCAGTGTTTCCACCAGGCCACAGCGGTGTACAGGATCTGGCACAGCCCACACCACTCTGCTACTGCCCCCAGCCCCGTGCCCCCCTGCCAATGTTCCATGCTCACCTCATTGCGCAGGCTCTGCAGGAAGGCAGCTTTCTGGCGCAGCGGATCGTGGGTGAGCCCATCGCAGAAGGAGACAGCACCATGGGGGAAGTTGTGCTGGGACAGCCAGGCCACCACGCGATGCTTCTGCATGTCTGGGCGCCCCGTCACGTAGATGATCATGTACCCTGCATCCTGCCAGTGCCTAGGAGGGAACATAGGTGGGTGCCAGGAGCTGCGTGGGGACAGTCCTGCTGGCAGGAAGCCACTGGGATCTCCCAACACAGTACGTGTGGGTGCTGCTTCCAAAACCTCCCTGCTCCCAAGGATTTTATCACAGGGAAGGCACAGCAGAGTGGGGTTCACATCCAAACCTTGAAGGGATTATTTTCCACAATAAGGCACCAGAAAAGAGATGATGTGTTGGGGCAAGGGATGAAGTTTGTCCCTGCTCCAATACCCTCACTACCCTTCAAGTGGGCTGTCAGCACAGCGTGAAAGAGGGAGAGATTGTCCCACTGATTAAAGGGCACCCACCTTACAACATCCACAGCCCCTGCTCGCACTTTGGGGTCGCTGCCCATGATGGAGACACTGGCAGTGAAGGAGCCATCAATGCTGAACACGACGGACTCGGTGCCACGGGCCACCACAGTCAGGTACGCCTCGGCATAGCTGTGATCCCCCCTGGAATGGCAGAAGAAGGGGCTTGGCACCAGCTCTGCTGCCAGAGGGGCAGGTGAACTGGGGTGACACCTCACCTGACCACCATGCGCACAGGGTAGATCCCAATGGCCAGAGCCTTGTCCGGAGGGATGGTGAAGGTCAGGCGCCCACTGCCACTTGTCACCTCGGTGCCATAGTAAAGCCACTTCCCCGACAGGGGCTGCATCATGATGTAGATGTCCACCTGGGAGAGGGAACCAGGCTGGGCATGACTGAACCCCCAAATGCTGTTTTCACCTGAGAGTCCTTATGACCCTCTCCCTGCGTCCCACACAGGGTCCTGTTCACCCTGAGCTGTGGGTGACACCACCCCCGTGTCCTGTCTGGGACACCCCCCATTTGACGGGGTCCTGGTGGCACCTGTGACCCAGCAGTACCTTCTCCCCAGTCAGTGTCACCACATCCAGGGGTCCGTACATGAAGCGCCCACTCAGGACCTGCGCTTTGCCCTCGCATACGATCACGTCACAGGCCCGGTGGTTGGCCGTCACATTCTGTGGGGACACAGTGGGCTCAGCAGTTCCCAAGGGCGTCCCTGGGGTGGCACAGGGACACCACTGGGCTGTGGGATTGCCCCAGCACCCTCCTAGCTGCATCACCCCAGGATGTCCCAGGTGGGGTCCTGCTGGCCATCGGCCACATTACCCGGATCTTCACTTGGGTGCGCTTGCGCTGCCACTTCTCCCGAGGGATAGCGGGGCTGTAGATCGAGCTCTCCTCGCTCTCTGCTGGCTGTGGCCCCTCCTTCTCCATCACCTGCCAATGGCACAGCCCCAGCTCAGCCTCCACCAGCCCCAGCTTGCCACCTGCCCCACCGCCTGCTGTACCTGGCGCAGGATGAAGGCCACCACATCAGAGGACTCCCAGTAGCTGGCGTGGAAGAGGTGGGGCAGGGTGATGGTGGGAAAGGCAGTCAGGGCATCGGGGCAGTACAACGAGTAGTCAATGCGCTTTGGGCCCCACCAGCGCTCCAGGACTGTGGGTAGAGCTGGAATGAAGCCATTCCCGTATCTTATCCCATGCAATGGGATCGGATGGGCAGGAATGGCACTTACTCTTGACAACCTCACTGGTGTTGGCAGGAGTTGGGGGCTCTGCTGGCTCATTGCCCCTCCAGAAGCCCCCAAAGCTGCCAGTGGGAGTAGGGGGGGCAGCCATGTCCTCTTTGGGCAGAAACAAGGCAGAGTGTGTCTGCAGGGCCTCCACTGCAGAGAGAGCCGGGTGAGCACACCCAGAGCCCCCAGGGACACCCACCACCCCAGGATTCTGCTTCCACAGAGCCCCAGAGGAGTGGGAAGAGCTTGCACATCCCTTTTCCCCCACTCAGCCAGGCTGTGGGTGCTCTGGGTACCCCGATGTGACCCTGGGGTGCCCAGGACCATCCCGGCGGGGACCTGCTCACCCAGCAGGGACGAGGTGCCATCACCCAGGGGGTACTTCTGGTAGCGGGGCACGCTGAGCGGGGGCACGGCGTGGAAGGCCTTGGCCAGGAGGGGCTCCAGGCGAGAGGCGCAGGGATCGGCAGCGTGGAAGAGGTTGTAGATCTGCTCACAGGCAGGACGCAGCTGGGCCACTGTGGCAGAGTGGGGTCAGGGGTGCCCACGAGGGGTGGGGGGCACCAGGAGCAAAGCACCCAGAAGGGGTAAAGCAGAACACAGCAAGAGAAAAGACTTGGGTGGGAAATTTGGGATGCTGGGGACAGGCTGGGTCTGGCATAGAGCAGAACATTCAGCCACCTACCACCACTAACACCCACACAGCCAGGGCTGGGCATGCAGGGGGCTCAAACCCAAGCACGGCTCTTTGGGAAGGTCCCAGGGGGCTCAGACTTGTGGGAGGAGCATGACTTGGGGATCTGAGGCCCACAGGGAAGGTCAGGGGCTGGCAGGGATCCTCACCATCCAGAGCGGGCATGACGGTCTTGCGCAGCGCGAGCACCAGCCCCAGCGGGGAGCCAAAGAGGAAGAAGCCAGATACCTTAAATTCAAGGCAGGTGCTGGCACCCTCTGCTCCATCCAGCACTGTGGTGCTGCTCCGAGGTGCCTCTGCCTCCAGCAGAGCCTCGCTGGCCTGCAGGCTAGGACAGCAGGAACAATGAGCATGGGGAGGGATGGCAACATCCTGCTCCCATCCACCCAGAGGCAAAACCTGTGCCTGGTGTGGGCCCATTATCCCAGATGACCTCCAGCAAGACCCCGCCAGGGCAAGCAGCCCCCATGAAATGCTTATTCCCAGCCTGGAGCAGATGAGAATTCTGCCCTTTCCATAAAGCACAGAATTAATCAGGATGTCTCACCTGCACGAAGAGCTCTGCTGGTGGCTGTCCCCCTGCACCCCCAGGAGCTCAGGGCTGGCCTGGCCCAATCCTGCTGCCCCATCTGTCCCGTCAGCCAGCGGGTCCCGGCCACTGCACAGCTCTGGGGAGACTGGCTCTGTGCTCTGCAGGGAGAGGCAGCAAACACCCAGACCCCACTTAGCCCCCAGTGCACCCCCAAACCCTCCCCAGAGGGTGTTGGGGTGCAGGCACTCACCAGGCTGCCACGGCGGCTACTGCTCCGACTGCCCCCAGAGCCCGCTCGACTCTGGCACAACGCGTCAAACCCCAGGATGCCACCCACACAGTCCCCCAGCAGCACCACCTGTGGAGGGCACACACCCATGAGGGGTGTGACATCCCCGAACGCTCTGTGCAGGACCACAGCCGGACCCTGGAGCCAAGCTTCCCCCAAAATCCCCCCTCACCTGGCCACAGAAGCCAGCGCCCTCCTCAGAGTGCAGGAAGGCTCCATAGGCCTGGTTGGCACGGGTGATGACGGTGCCCACGGCATGCTGGTAGGTGCCCGAGGAAGTGGCCAGCAGTGGCAGCGCGGCCAGTGGGATGTGGTCCTGGCTGCTTGACAGGCTGTCCCTGTCATGGCTGTAGGGGCTGAGCCTTAGGGAGACATGGTGGGGATGAATGGGGCTGTCCTAATGCTCCCATACCACCGTATGATGCTTGTGCACCCAGGATGTTGCACCAGGAGCAATACTCATCCCAACCCATCCCATTCCATGATGTTCGTTTGACCTGGGATGCTGCACCAGGAGTTACCCCTATCCCATCCCTTGTCCTGGATGCCTTCCCAGGAGAACCAAAGTCCTCTCTCCAAGGCCACCAGCTCTCCGGTCCCCCCTCTCCTGGCAGGAATTCTTACTTGGAGACGAGGGTGTAGGCCGTGGCACAGATGGGCGGGCAGGGCACCAGGCGCAGTGCCACGTGTCCAAATGCCTCGGGAAAGTGGACACGGGTGACAGCGTCAAAGGTGGCTGCCAGAGTCTGCACGTCCGCCTGCTTGGAGCCCGGCTCGCCCGCGCCCTGATCCAGGATGTTCCCGCTGTGGAGGATGAGGAAGAGCACGTGGATCCGGCACATCTGCTCCGTGCTCTCTGCCACGTTGCCCTGTGGGAAGGAGAGCACTGAAGTCGTGGGGCACAGCTGGGGCGCACAGCCTAAGGGAGGGGATAAGGGACACACACCTCAGGGAAGCCGGATGTCCCCAGTCCTTCACTGTCTGCTTTGGCAGTGCTGGCTCCATCGCCTGCAAGCATACAGCCCTGGTGAGCCCAGCCGGAGGCTCCAGGCAGGAATCAACCCCCTCCCAGGACACCCACACACATCTGGGGCCAGAGCCCACCCCCCACACTCACTCATTGCCTCATCCAGCTCCGCTGGTCGCTCCAGTGTGTCCAAGAAGTCGTTGGAGCTCCACTTGGTCATCTCCTTGGCAAAGACCTCATCGCTGTCAGACAGGTCCTCTGTGGAGGCAGGGAGTGGAGTGTGGTTGCAGGGAGCACTCCCGTGCTTGCACTCCCACCCTGAGACCTCCCTGTCCCCCATCCAGCCCACCCCGAGCCAGTGCCTGTACCATGGGCATCGAAAAATTCCTCTTCAGAGCTGTTCTCGGAGTCCCGGGCAATGTTCTGCATCCGCCACTCTGACAAGCTCTGAGGAGACACCCCCCCTGCCACCAGCAGACGGTCAGCACCCAGAGGCCCCCGCAGTGAGACCTCAGCTCCTGCTTGATCTTGAACCCAGACCCATCCAGGGAGATCCAGAGCCGTTCCCGGATCACCCAGAGCACACCCAGGAAGCCCACATCCATCCCTGGGTCCTACTGAGCCCACCCAGGAGACCCAGGGCCATCCCTGTGTTGCTCAGTCATCCCTGGGTTACCCAGAGCCCCTTCAGGAGACCTGGGACACCCAGAGCCTGCCCCAGGAGACTCAAGCCACAGAAAACAGAGTCCTGTGACAGGTCTCCTATGGAGAACAGCAGCATCTAGGGCACTTGTGTCCCCATCTGACCCATACAGGACCTGGTCTCTCACCTCCATGCTGAGAAGAGTAGGAAGACCGGGAAGAAGTGGACCACTGCTTGGCAAAGGTATCATCAGAGGAGACATCAGTTCCTCCCTGCATCTCAGCCCCCTCCTGCCCGCTGGGCCCCACCGGCTCCGGCCGCCCCACAGGGCTGATCCCGGCCGTGGGGGGCTCCTCGGCCTCGCCACACTTGGCCATCTTCTGTGCCAGCATCCGTGCTGTCTCCTCCTCCAGCTGGCGGATATCCTCCATCGTCAGGTCGGTCCACTCATCCTGCCAGCACCAGGCTTGCCGGTGGGCACGCAGCATCACCTTCCTCAAACCTGGGGAGGGAAAGGGGGGGGCAGTAAGCCTGGCATGCCCCATGGCTCCCCAGATTCCCTCCCAACAGCCCATGGCTTTGGACTCACCCACATCATGGATGAACTGCTCGATCTTGGACTGCATCCCCCAGTAACGGAATTCCACCTTGCAGAGCTTGTAGGCGCACATGAGGGGGCCGCCAGCCGCCGCTGCCTCCAGCCAGTCATCCCCCAGCGGCCCCCGGCCCGTCTTGGAGGACTGGTAGAGTTTGGGATCCTCCTCGGGCTTGTACTCCCCCGGGGAGATGGGATCACGCACGATGTCGATGGTGTCTGTGGGGAGAACAGCGCTTGTAACCCCGCAGCACTCAGCGAGGGGGTGCAGGGAGAAAAACAAGGAAAAATGGACAAAAATTAGGTCAAATTATTCCCACAAGCCATCTGCCCAACGTAGCCAGCAGCAAACACTTTCTATCCTAGAATCCTAAAATCCTGGAGACTTAGAATCATGGAACTCTGGAATGATTTTGGTTGGAAGGGACTTTAAGGATCATCTTATTCAGTCCCTGCCATGGGCAGGGACACCTTCCACTAAGCCAAGTTATTCCAAACCCCATCCAGCCTGGCCTTGAACACTTCCAGGGATGGGGCAGCCACAGCTTCTCTGAGCAACATGTGCCAGGGCCTGCCCACCCTCACAAAGAAAAATGTCATAATAAAAGATATAAAAAATAAAACACCCTGGGGCTGCAACATCAGAGACACTGTTGATGGAGACAAACACATCCTGTTCCCACGTGGGATCCCACAGAGAGGCACAGGATGGCTGGGAGTGACACAGTGCAGGCTCAGAGTGTGTGGAGCACCGGGGCTGACACACATCAATGAATTAGCTGGGAGATCTGGCAGCTGCAGAGCAATTCCAGCCACCCCAGGGGACATGGGGGCTGGTGCCAGAGACAGCGGATGGAGCAGCTCTGCACAGGTCCCAGCTCGGCCCCCCCAAAACCCCCAAGGGTCCTCTGAAAAGGGGGCACAGCAAAACCAGCGTGCGACACAGGAGCCTCTGGAGAGCTGGAGAGGATGGCAACGACTCCCATGCCCCAGTAGGGGTGACCTCTCCCAAAATGAGGGTGACCTTCCCACAAATGGAGGTGACCTTCCCAAAACTGGAGGGAGACTCATGCATGGCAGCCAGGAAAACATGATTCGATAGCCCCTGGTGGGCTGTTCAGGCTCGACCCAGCACAAAATTGTCCAAAATTTGGGTTTTACAGCCCTGTCTCCAGGTCAGCTCCCTCTAATCAAGTCCGGAGGGGTCCCAGGGCCCCCCACTGGCTCCTAGGACCATCCCACAGTGTTGTCCCCATTCCCAGGCTATGCCAAATCCTCCATTTATTTGCCCCCCTTGATGTTCCCAACATGCTGCTGGGCTCTTCCTCCAGCTTGGGCTGAAAAAAGGAGAAAAAAGGAAACTAGAGATGCCCTGAATCTACAAAAATGATGCAAGGCATGACACAATGCCAAGCATCTTGGATAGCAACAGCAAGGAGCTGGGATAGAACCTGCTGTCCCCAAGCAGCTCCTGGCAATGTCATTCCCACCACAATCTGACTCTCTGCTTTTACCACTGGGAGAAAGCTGCCAAGGAAGCAGCTATCCCTGCAGATCACCCAGACTGTGTTATTCCATTGCCCTTTGAAACGTGAGATGGGTTTAAATCTGCCAGTGCTACAGGACACCAGGGCAAAGAAAATCCCAGCAGGATCCACACTGGGGCTGGTCCCACTCCAACCCTGCTCCCTGTGGGAGGCATCAGCTGCTGGAGACGCCTCATGTGCTGTGGAATGCCCGTAGGATGAGCAGCAGGCACAGGGCCACCCTGATGCCATCAGCTTGGCCCCAGTTGCTTCCTAGCAGTGGCAGGGGCAGAATTCCCCCCGCAAGGGCCGAGTCGCCGGTATCCCGACCGGACATCCCCAGTGCCGCAAGAGCCGGGGAGAGAAATAGGTCACATGAATCATTTCCTCCGAGTGTCTATTTTAGGCCTCCATTTTAAGAAGCAGCGCGTCACACTCTGCACTCTGGTGCCTAAACCGACCACAGCCTCACCACCGGGAACAGGAACTGCCAGAGAGGGAGGAATCCCACCCCAAGCTCCCGGCTCTGCCTACCGGTCCCTCCCCGGAAAGGAGCCAGAGAGTGATCTGGAGTGAAGCCCTGGGGAGAGGAGCAGCAGGGCAGGGGTTGGGAAAATGGGGACACATTTTTCCAGCTCCCTCCCACTCCAGTTGATCCAAAACACTCTGCAGGAGCCCACTGTGGGGTCCCATGTACACCTACAGAAATTAGGAAGGCAAATTCCTGCCAGAGCAGGGCTGGGACATGAAAGGAGAGGGCAGCAGACTGGCACTGGCAAGGGGAGGCTGCAGACAGAGACAAGGGAAGAGGCAGAGGACAAAACTGTCCCTGAAAATGTGGAATCTAACTTAGCAGTGCTGAGAGGGAGCAGGCAGGAGCATGGAGCAGGGAGCCTGGGGCACAGGGGACACGGAGCAGGGAGCCTGGGCTGCAGGTAGCTCTTCCCTTCCATGATTCCCAAAACACAAGGGCCATCACGGAGAGCAAAGCCAAGCAGGGAAGTTGAGCCCCTCAGGCCCTACCACACACCCAGACACCCATCCTTGGAGCACCATGTGGGAATCCCAGCAGCCATGAGGTCCTGCCTGGTGTCCCAAGCCAGCCGTACTCACCCAAAATCCTCTGCCTCTTCTCTGCCGCACTCAGGTTGAAGATGTTGGTCTGCTGGCCTGCATCCGGCCGGTAGTACGTCTCGATCTCAATGGAAAACTTCTCCACAAAGGGACATGTGTACCTGGAGGGGGACAGCATTGAGTCTGAAGGCACAGCCAGTCCTGCAGCCCACCCTGCCACCCCCTCCCGCTCCCACCTGGTGCGTGTGTAGGGGTAAGCATTCCAGGACTCCTCCTCCACCTGGAGTGCAGCTTTGGGGAGCAGTGCCCGGAACCAGCTGGGGATGTGGGAGCCAACATGGTAGATCTTGTGTGTGTACTGCCCGCTGCCCCCGGGGCCATCGCTGTAGGGCCGGTTGGCAAGGATCTCCACTCCACTGCCCTCACCACTCGACTCCTCTCGGCTCTTCTTCTGCAGGGACAGATGATGGCTCAGTGCAGCCCCCTCACGGGCCCCCGGGGTCCCCTTATGCTCCTGAAGCCCCCAACCCCACACCTGCTCCATAGATCCCCTCCTTGGCTTGGCAGGTCCAAACCCACCCAAACCTCACTGACACCTCTACACCTTTGGGATCATTCTCAGGCCCTGCCATGCCTGTCCAGGCTCCGCACTCAGCCCTACAGCCCCCCAGTTCCTCATGCTCAGCCCCAGAGCCCTACAGCCCCCCCCACCCCAGTCCCTCACTCTCAGCCCCACAGCTCCCCTGCACCCCCAGTTCCCAAGGATCAACTTCTCAGCCCCTGCACCCTCCAAGCTCCCCATGCTCACTCTCAAAGACCTCTGTGATACTCTAGGCTCTGTCCCCGCACCCTTCATGCTCCCTCACAGCCCCCTGCACCCCACAGAGTACAGTCTCCAGTCTCTTTCAGACCCCTGCACTCCCTCAGTCTCAGCCCCCAGATCCCTGCACCCTCGAGCTCCTCAGGCTTGGCCCCACACACCCCTCACCCCTCCAGTTCCACACACTCAGTCTCAGTCCCCTGCACCCCCATGCTCAACCCCAGAGCCCCCTGCACCCTCCACGCTCAGCCCCACAGCCCTGTGCACGCCCTCAGGCTCAGCCCCACAAACCCCACACTCGTGCTCATCCCATGGTGAGCTCCTCAGACCCTGCACCGCCCAACACACACCCCCTGCACCCCACAGACCCCCGTGCTCAACCCCACAGCCCCCCCGCCGCAGCTCCCCCGTGCCCAGCCCCGCACCCCACCTGGATCATGTAGAGCTGTGCCACCTGGTACTCCTCCAGGCTCATGGGCAGCAGGATGTGATACTCCTTGATCAGCATGGCGGCAGCGGGGGGCGGTGGGGGCACCGCCTGGGGGTGCTCCCGTTACGCAGGACCGGGCCGGGCCGGCTTCGGAACTGCTCGGACCGGTTCGGCACCGCTTGGGAGCCGCTCGGCCCCGGGTTCGGCGGCAGGTTCGGCTCAGTTCGGCACCGCTCGGGCCCGGGTTCGGCTCAGTTCGGCACGGCCCGGCTCGGGCGCCTGCCCCGTTGCCATGGCAACGCCCCCACGCCCGCCCGCCCGGTGCCCCCGCCCGGTCCCGCCGCCCCCGGCCCCGGCCAACCTGCGCCGCTCCGCACCGGCCCCTCGGATCGTGACATCACAGCCCGTTCCCACGGCGACAGCCGTGACGCAGGCGGAGGGGGGGCCGTGACGTCAGACAGCGGGAGGCGGTGAGAGCCGCTCACGGGCGCTCCGCGTGCACCGCCACAGCCACCCCCTCATACCCGGAAAAAAACGGGGTTTTATTTTAAAAAAGCCACTTTTTAAGTTAGAAAAGAGGGGTTTAATCTTTCCTGCGCCTCTGAACTCCGGGACACCGACCCGGCGCGCCTTCAAACCCTTCCCCGATGTCCTTCCACCTCCCGACCCCACCGAGACCCGCCCAAAAGGGGACACACCGAGTCCAAGTCCCAACATCGTCCTTTATTTATAAAAACAGGCATTTATAAAGAGCGGAGAGCGCGCGGAGGGGGCCGCGGGCGGCACGGCGGACCCCCTGCCGCCACCGGGGCATCCCGGGGGGTCCCGGGCGGCAGCTGCTGTTACGTGCGGGCGTTTCGCTCTGTCTCTGCCAGGCACTCCCTGACCAGCGCCCGGGCGTGGATGATCCCTGCGGGGAGAAGCACAGGGACACCGCACATCACCCTCCGGTCACCCCCCGCGGGGTGCAGCCCCGGGGACCGCCCGGCTCCCCCCCCGCAGCCCGTACCCCGCTTCAGCCGCTCCATCGCGCTCTTGCTGCCGGCGTAGGTGGGCCGGATCTCCTTGCCCATCTCCTCGATAACCGAGAGCAGGTCGGTGTAGGTGCTCTGCGAGCCCTGCGCCCCGGGGGGCTTCATGGCCTGCGGGAACGGGCGGACAGGGAGGCACGGCCGCGCTGGGGGCCGCCCCCGCCGCCGCCCGCGGCCCCGCCGCCCCCGGCCCCGCGCCTCACCTGCACGTAGCCCATGGACGGCGGCCCAAAGTCATTGAAGAGCGGCCGGAAAGGGGCGGCGGCGCCGGGCACGGAACCGGAGGGCGACGGGACGCTCGTGGCTGTGGGAGACGGAGGGTCACAGCCGGACGCCCCTGCCCCGGTATCCCCCGTGCCCTGCTTCTGTCTCCCCCTTCCCCGGGCCCCCCGGGACCGGTCGCCCCCCGTGCCCCCGCGGTTACCGGGGGGTCTCTCACCGGCGGACGGTGCCCCGGGCCCCGGCGGGGCGGGGCTTGCGCTGGCGGCTCCGGGGGTGGCGGGGGCGGGAGCGATGGGCTTGTAGGACATCCCCGACGGCCGGCCGCCGCTCCCGGATCCCTGGAGCCCCGCGGCGGGGGTCGGCGTGCGGCCCCCGCGCTCGCCCCGCCGGTGGTAGCGCCGCTGCCCGCCTCTCTTCAGCTCAGCTCAGCTCCGCTCGGCCCGGCGAGACGCCGGGAACCGGAGCGGAGCGCGGCGGCCCCGGTTCCCGGTAGCGCTGCGCTGGCCCGGCCCGACCCCGGGCTCTCTCCCCCCTCCGCCGCCGCCGCCGCCGCTCGCGGTGATGACGCACGCGCGTCACGCGCGCCGCGTCACCACGCCCGCCGCGCGCCCCCCCGCCGGTCACCGTGGAGACACGCGGCGTCGGGCCCGCCCCGGGCGCGTGACCGGCGGCGGCCCCCGCTGTGGGGCAGGAACCGGGACCGCCGGCACGGGATGAACACCGGCCAGGACCCTGCGCCGAATCCGCCCTCCCCGGGCCCCCGTGACCGGCCCCACCGGCCTCCCTCCGCCAAGGGACCCCCACAGCCCCGGGCCAGCGCGTGCCGGGGGTCCCCGGTGCTCCTGTGAGGCACGGAGGGGGTGTTGGGGGACACCTGTGGATGGCGCGGCCACCAGTAAATCCTGTGGAAACTCCATACAAAACACAAACCAGAAGTGTGCAGAAGAGAGAGGTTTTTAATTTCCAGAGGGCAGAATTGACCCCAGAACTGCAGCCAGGGCAGGGGAGGGCACCTGCGCCAGCCCTGTCTGCAGCACGCCAAGGCCCCTCCGCCTGGGAACAGACCAGTCCCGGTTCCCCTTCTCAAGGGGGTCGCGGCTGGGGCGCTGTGGGCCCCAAGAGTGTCCCCTGCAATGGGAGCTGCCAGGGCATCCACAACCGTAGGGGTGGGCAGGTCTGGGGCAGGTCTGAGCTCAAACCGCGGTGATGGAGCAGGTTATGCCGTGGGGTCAACATTAGACACAGCGTGGGGGGAGCATGAGTGGCCCAGCATGGAGTATAGAGTGGGAATGGAGGGTGCAGGGATGAGCGGCAGGGATGGAGCACAGCTGGAGGAGGGGACTGTGATGGTGTGACTTTTGGGGGTGAGGGCAGAGGGGAAAGTGGGATGGTGGAGGGAGAGAGCAGGGCTGAGGGTGGGCGTGGCCGAAGCTCAGCCGAGTCTGTGCTGAAAAGGGTCCCAGCCTCTGCCCCGGTGCCTCCCGATGCAGATGGAGCCCGGCGACGGAGCAGCTCTGGCACTCGGCCTCGCCTAGGCTCAGACGGCACTGCCTCGGCCCCTGCAGCCAGGGGGCCCCGCGCAGCCCCCTCCTCTTTGTAAGGCACGGGGGGCCTGGGTCCCACATTGGCACACATCGCCCTCAGCGCGACATCATCCGCACAAACTCTGCCAGTGGGAGAGCACACCCGGAACATCCCAGACAGCCCCGGGGACAGTCCTGGGGACACCCCCGGGGCCCACCCCCGCCCTACCTTCGAAGTCCACCAGGCCGTCACCGTTGAGATCCACATCCTTGAGGATCTCGTCCACCTCGCGGTAATTGAGCTGCTGCCCCAGGAGCTTGCGCATGGCCTCCCGCAGCTCCGCCATGCTGATCTGCCCGTCCCCGTTGGTGTCAAACTGAGGCACAGGGTCCCGGTGCCACTGCTGCCCTGACCACGCTGGCACCCCGCCGGGCCATGCCCCCCTCCCTGTGCCCTCACCTCACCTCACGGAAGGCGTCACGCAGCTCCTTGATCCCGATCATATCTGCCGTCTCCGCCAGCATCTTAGGGCCCATCAGTTCCACGAAATCGTCGAAATCCACCTTGCCCCCAGCTGTGGTGGGAGGGGAGGTCAGGGGGCCAGCAGCAGGGATCGCTGGGGACCCCCCTCATCCCTAGACATACTGATCTGCTGGGACAGCTCAATGAGCTCCATCTCCGTGGGCATGTAGCCCATGGTCCGCATGCACTCGCCCAGGTCCTTGTAGCTGATGTAGCCATCGTGATCTTTGTCGAACTCCCGGAACGCCTGCTTCAGCTCTGGGGACACCGCAGCGTCACCACCAGCACCCCAGCACCTCCCCCTGCACCTCCTAGGTGGGACCCTATCCCCGGCACCTCACCTTCGATCTCCTCAGGCCGTAGCTCCCGGTCCTGGGGAGAGAAAGCGGGAAGAGCCGAAGGAGGGGTTCTACTCCCGGGGATCCCGCAGGGATGCTTCCCTCACTCCCCCGGGGGCATGGAAGATGTGGGGAGGGGACAGGCACGTACCCGCTGGGTGATGGCGATGCTCTGCCGCAGGAAGATGCAGGCCGGCCCCACCAGCCCCTGCAGCACCGAGTACCCCTGCAGAGGGGGGGTCTGGGCCGCATCCAGCGCATCCTCGGGATCCCCCGCACCGGAGCCCGGGGCGCCGGAGTGCGATTTCCCATCCTGCGGGCACAGCGGGCATCAGCGGTGGAGGGGAGGGCGAGCCGGGCCCCCCCCTTCCTCCTCCTGCTGCCCCCTAGGCCGTCCCGTCCCGGCCGTACCTTAGGGAGCCGCCGCTCAGGGGTCTTGGTGCAGTTGCCCATGGCTGGGGGCTGCCCCCACGCCGCAGGACATGCCTGGCCCCGGGGGGGCCGGCTGGCGCAGACCGCGGCGCTGCCACCGGGGATTTGAGTTTTTTATGGAATATCTGGGGATATGCAGGGCAGGCGGGGAGGGGGGGACGCCGCGCCCGAGCGCATAATCCTCCGGATTATTCCCTACTCGGCCGCCCTGCTCCAGATGTGGGGAGCCGCCCAGCTGTTCCCCGGTCCCGCAGCCTCCCCGCGAGGGCACGCGGGGTCCCGGCGCCCGCCGTGCCCCGGCCCTGTCCCCGCCACAGGTTACCTGCCCGAGAGCGGGGCGCAGCCAGGGCCCCGGCTCCTCGGTGCCCCGCCGCCGCTCCGCGAGGGACGCACCGCCACGGCTGCACCGTCCCTGACTCCCCGGGGGACCCGGACCCCCGAGCCGCGGGGCCGGGCGGGGGCGGCGGCCACCCCTCCTGCCGAGGCCGTGGGGCCGGGGGGAGCCCCGGCAGGCGGGGGGCGCGGGGCTGCCGCTGTCGCCCCGCTGCGACCCGCGGAAGAGGAAGAACATCCCGCCTGCTCCCCGCTCCTTCTCCCACCACCGGAGCCACGCAGAGGGGAAAACAGATCCCTCCGAACCGGCGCTCGCCCCTCGCAGGGACGAGGCCACTGCTGTCCCCGGGACCCGCTGCGTCGCCCTGGAGACCGAGTGGAGCGCGGCGACCCCCCGGGGAGCGGGAAGGGGGGACCGGGGCGCCCCAGGGGGCTCCGGGGGGAGGCTCTGGAGGGGCTCCGGTTTCAGCGCCGAAACCCGACCCGGCCCTGGGCGCGGGGCACGTGGCGCCAGCCCCGAGCTGGCCACGCCCCCTCGCTGAGGCCACGCCCCGAACAGTGACCGCGCCCCAATGTGACCAGAGGGGCTGCCCCGGAGGCCACGCCCCGTCCCGTAACCACGCCCACATCACACGCCCCTCTTAGACCACGCCCCCTGGTGGCTCCTCCCGGGCCCGCGGCCCGCTGCCTCTCGTGACGTCACCTTCGCGCCGCCGGCGCTCCCCGTGACGTCACCGCGGGGGCGCCTGAAGGTGACGGTGGTCGGTCCCGGTGCCGGTGCCGGTGCTGGTGCCGCCCCGCCATGGCCGCCCGGCAGCTGCTGGCGCTGCGGCGCCTGCCCGCCGCCTCCTTCTCGGTGAGCGGGGACGGGGCGGGGAGCGCCAGGACCGTCCGGGACGGGTCCCGGTGCTCCCGGTGCTGAGTCCGTATGTCCCCGCAGACGGCGCCCAAGAAGACGCAGTTCGGGTCGCTGCGGGATGAGGACCGGATCTTCACCAATCTCTACGGGCGGCACGACTGGCGGTGAGTGAGCCCCGGCGGCGGCGGGCGGGTCCCGGAGCCCCGAGCCCGGTGCCACCGTGCCCGGTGCCCGCAGGCTGCAGGGCGCCCTGCGCCGCGGCGACTGGTACAAGACGAAGGAGATCCTGCTCAAGGGCGTGGACTGGATCCTCGGCGAGATCAAGACCTCGGGGCTGCGGGGCCGCGGCGGCGCCGGGTTCCCCACCGGCCTCAAGTGGAGCTTCATGAACAAACCCCCGGATGGCAGGTGAGAGCCGGACCGGGCACGGCTCGGGGCCTGCAGCCCGTGCCCGGGGGGGGCCCCGCTGGTGGCACCGGTGCCGGAGCCCCCCCGGATTTTCCTGCCCCCAGACCCAAGTACCTGGTGGTGAACGCGGATGAAGGGGAGCCGGGCACGTGCAAGGACCGGGAGATCATGCGGCACGACCCGCACAAGCTGCTGGAGGGCTGCCTGGTGGCAGGGCGGGCCATGGGCGCCCGCGCCGCCTACATCTACATCCGGGGGGAGTTCTACAATGAGGCCTCCAACCTGCAGGTGAGCGCCCCAGAAACACCCCACAACCACCCCAGAGCCGGCACGGGGGTGCTCCTGGCTCACCTGTGTCCCCCCCTGCAGGTGGCCATTCGGGAGGCGTACGAGGCCGGGCTGCTGGGAGCCGACGCCTGCGGGTCCGGATACGCCTTCGACGTGTTCGTGGTGCGCGGGGCCGGCGCCTACATCTGTGGGGAGGAGACGGCGCTCATCGAGTCCATCGAGGGCAAGCAGGGCAAGCCGCGCCTCAAGCCGCCCTTCCCCGCAGACGTGGGTATGGCCCCACGGCCCCAGCCCAAATTTGTGGCTGCCACCCCAAACTGGGCATCCCTGGGACACCGTCCTGCTGCAGGGACAACACAGCCAACACCTCTTCTGTTGAGAGCTCCCACCATTTCAGAGAATCACAGGATGGTTTGGGCTGGGGGCAGGGACACCTTCCACTAGCCCAGGTTGTTCCAAGCCCCATCAAACCTGGTCTTGGACACTTCTAGGGATGGAACAGCCACAACTTCCTTGGGAAATCCATTCAAGGGCCTCAGCCCCCTCCCAGGGAAGAACCTTTTCCTTACATTTCTCCAGGTGTTTTTGGGTGCCCCACCACGGTGGCCAACGTGGAGACGGTGTCAGTGGCCCCCACCATCTGCCGGCGCGGTGGCGCCTGGTTCGCCAGCTTCGGCCGGGAGCGGAACTCGGGCACCAAGCTCTTCAACATCTCTGGGCACGTGAACACGCCCTGCACGGTGGAGGAGGAGATGTCGGTGCCGCTGAAGGAGCTTATTGAGAAACACGCTGGTGAGGGCCATGGCCACGCCATGCTGGGCTGGAGCGGGGCCAGGGTGGCTGCTCCTCACCCCCCTGTTTGCAGGGGGGGTCCGTGGTGGCTGGGACAACCTGCTGGCTGTCATCCCGGGGGGCTCCTCCACGCCACTGCTGCCCAAGTCAGTGTGTGAGACGGTGCTGATGGACTTTGACTCCCTGGTGCAGGCACAGAGCGGGCTGGGCACGGCCGCCGTCATTGTCATGGATAAATCAGTAAGGCATGAACCCCCTCCCCACCCTCCCCTTGCCCTCCTTTCCCTTCCCTCACCCTCCTCTCCGTCCCCAGACTGACATCATCAAGGCCATCGCCCGACTCATCGAGTTCTACAAGCACGAGAGCTGTGGACAGTGCACCCCGTGCCGGGAGGGTGAGCCCAGGGGAGTGTGGGGTGGGGAGGGGGGCACACTACAGACCCCTGACCCCTCCCTGCCCCCCAGGCGTGGACTGGATGAACAAGGTGATGGCGCGGTTCGTGCGGGGCGACGCGCAGGCAGCCGAGATCGACGCGCTCTGGGAGATCAGCAAACAGATCGAGGGACACACCATCTGCGCCCTGGGCGACGGCGCCGCCTGGCCCGTGCAGGTGGGGGACTCAGAGAGGATTTGGGAGGGCCCCAAGCCTTTCCCCACCCCATTAACCGGCTCCTTTGCTCCATGCAGGGCCTTATCCGGCACTTCCGCCCCGAGCTGGAGGAGAGGATGCGGCGCTATGGGGAGGCCAAAGCCCGAGCAGCATCGGCATGAGGATTCAGAACCATCCCTGCCTTTCCCTGCCTGGAAGGGGGTTCAGAGGTTCTGGGGTTCTGGCAGCACTTTGGGGGTATCTGTGCAGGGGCCTCAATAAATGCTGCTGTCCTCACAGGCTCTAGTGTGGACATAAAATGTTGGGAAGGGACTGAGGGGGAGAGCTCTGGGTCCTGCCTTCCCTGGAGCAGAGGATCCACAGGCATTGTGGGGTCACATAGCCAGGGTCCAACTACCCTAGAGAGGAGATCCTTGGTTTTCCATGAGGCTCCACAGCCCCTCTCTGGGACTGGGCAGGGAGCAGAAGCAATGGCTGTGGGAGTATCACACAGACACAGCTTTTGGGGAACCCCATACATTCAGTCCCCACTATGGTGGCCCCAGGACACCTCCTGCTGTACCAGTGCCAGGAGACAGCTGTCATGGCCATGCTTCATGACTCAGAGCCTGGGGCAGTTCCAAACATGGCTTTTACTGAATCACAGTGTGCAATGTCACCAGTGGGTTCGGTGCCCCAAACCTGCCCCCTGTCGCCTCCTCCCTCAGGCCACGGTTTTTCGGGGTGGTGCGTGGGTCTTCCTGCAGTAGCGGCCGGGCAGCAGCAGCTCCAGGGTCAGCTCGGTGACGATGGCCGTGAGCCCCCACACCCTGTGGGGGCCGTTTAGGAACACGGGCAGGGTGTATTCGTAGCCGCTGGCGGTGCGGAAGTGGGTGTAGCCCTGGTTCTCCTCCCGGAGCAGGTGAGCCAGGGGCAGGGTGAACACCTCCTCCACCTGCCAGCACAGGCCAGTGCGGGGGGGGGTCACCGTGGTGACACACCTGGTGTCACCAGCAAAGAGAGGGCCAGGCCCAGGGAAGGGTCACCCACCTCATCAGGGTTCGGAGTCAGTGTCAAGGCCTCCAGCGGTCCCAGATTGGCCACAACAGGCGCCACGGTCATTCCTTGCTGGAAGGTGTGTCAGCAAGGGATGGGGTGACACCCCCCTCCCCAAAGTGCCACCTGTGTGTCTTCACCTGGGTCACCCAACCCAGGCACCCACTGTGTGTGTGTCACCCAAAACCAACCCCTCACCTGCAGCTGTGACCCTGTCACCCTGAATGCCTAAAACTCATCGCCTGTGTCCCTGTTGACTTGTCTGTATCACCTGTAATCCCTCTCAGCAGCGTCCCTGTCACACCAAAGTCATCACCCATGTCCCTGTTACCCTAAGCCCTTATCACACAGGACCCAGCTGCCTGTCCCTGTTACCTGTAACCCCTTGTCACCTGTGTCTCGGCTGCCTTGCCCCTGTCACCCCAAACCCCTGCCACCCATGTCCCCATCACACAGAAACCCCTGTCCCTATCACCTCGAACCCATCACCCATAACCCTGCCACTTTGTCCCTGTCACCCAGAACCTGTCACCTGTGACCCTGCTGCTTCGCTCCCGTCACTTGGAACCCCTCCTCTGTGTCCCTGCTGCCTTGTTCCTGTCACCCATAACCCCTGTCCCTATCACCTCGAACCCATCACCCATGACCCTGCCACTTTGTTCCCGTCACCCGTAATCTCTGTCACCCGTGACCCTGCCTCTTGCCCTACCACCGATTTCCTGCCACTTGCCCTTGTGTCCTTGTCCCTCCACGCCCTTGTCCCCCCTCCGTACCCCCAAGCCCCCCGCTCCCGGTGCCCGGTACCCGGTCGGGCAGGGTCCGCAGCTGTCCCCACACGCTGTTCGCTGCCACTGCCACCCCCAGCTCCTCCCGCGTCTCCCGCAGCGCCGTGGCCACCGCGTCCCCGTCCGCCGGGTCCCGCCGCCCGCCGGGGAAGCTGCGGGAGGGATCGGGGGGGTCAGGGCCGGGCCGGCCCCGGTGCCCGCTCCCCCCGCCGGTACCTGACGTCGCCGCTGTGGGGGCCGCCGAGGCGGCGGGAGCGGAGCGTGTAGAGCAGCGCGGGGCGGCCGCGCACCGAGCACAGCGGCACCAGCACTGCGGCCGCCGCCGCCGCGGCCCCCGCGCCCCCCGCCGCCAGCCGCGCCCGGCACCGCCGCTCGCTCCCGGCGCTCAACACATCCCCGGCATCCGCACCCCCGGTCGCACCGGCACCGGCACCTCCCGGGCCCGCCATGGCGCCGCCGCGACGGGGGTAGGGAGAGAGGAAGGGAGGGAGAGACCGGCTCCGCCTCCCCCGACCGAGCCCGCCCCCGTCCGCCACACTCCGCCCCGGGATGGTGACAGGAAAATCCCTGCCTGGGGTGCTTCAGCCTCCTCCAGGTGTGCTACGGCCTCCTCCAGGTGTGCACTGGCCCTTGCCAGGCCTGAAACACACCTGTCAGCTTTGCAGTGCCCACGCCAGGTGTGCAACCCTCACTGGGTGTGCGACGGCTGCTGCCTTTGCGAGGGCCCTGCCAGGTGTGCAAGTCCTGCTCCAGCCGTGCAACAGCCCCCACTGGGTGTCCAACAACCCCTTCCAGGTGTCCAACAACTCCTTCCAGGTGTCCAACAAACCCTTCCAGAAGTGCAGCCCCTCCCCCCCCCCAAGTGTATGCTGCCCCCCACTTTTCACAGCCCCCACATGCCACCATCCCTCACTCTCACCACCTCGTGTCCCCCCATGCCTGGAGATGTCAGGACTCTTCCATGGATGTCATACCTGGAGAACACCTGGTGCAAGTGAGGGGCAACTCAGGCGCCAGTGACACCTGTACAGCCCATCTCAGCACAGGTGGTTATTTGTAAGGGGGTGACAACTCCAGGTGCTGTCACCTCACAGGGGAATTTCCCCTGTGTAAAGAGCCTCAGTGTCTGAGGCTGGGAAAAGGCTCCTGGATAAATCAGCGAATGCTGGAGATCTGCCAACCCTGCTTCCTGGGAAACCCCTGTGGACAAAGACTCTCACACCTGCACTTTCAGCTCTCAGCAGGAAATGATTTTTAAAAAACTGTATAGAAATCATCACTCTCCATGATTCTTTGCTTCCAGAGCCTAACATCAGCTCCACAATTCCACTCTCGCCTCTGGAATCAGCGGAACCTCCGCTCCTCCCACACGTATCGCTTCCCCGCTGGCACCTTGCGGAAGAACAGGCTGTTCCCTCGGCTCATGTTGCCCTGGAAAGGGAAAATGACCATGGATGGGCCACACCGGATCTGGTATGGCCCCATCCCCAAACTCTGCAGGCCTCCCACCTGGCTCCTCTCCACATCCCGGTGCATCCTGGTGCTGGGACTTACCTCCCTGTGCAGCTGGCTCCAGCAGTCCAGCCAGGAGGAGTAGGTGGGTGCGTAGGGAAGGAGACCCCCAGCCAGCCTGGGGAAGGGAGGGAAGACCCATCGGCAATTACTCCCACAGGGAATTTTTCCCACCCGAGGAGGCGGGATCTGTCCCCTCTGCAGCTCCACACTCAGTTGAACCCCAAAACCAGTCCTTTCCCACCCCAGCAAAAGAGGTCAACCCTGTGGAGAGCTGGAAACACCTCTTCCATCTGGGAATTTCAGAAAGGTGGCTCCAGGAGCAGAGGGACAGGGATGATACTGGGACTAGGGACTCACCCGCAGTTGTTCACTGCCATCAGGTTGGAGACCAGGACGAAGGGGTAGGTCAGCATGCTGGCGAAGAACTGCAGGGAAAAGCAGGGATAACAGCATATTCCCTCTTCCCTCTGCATGGGGAGAACCAGCCTCAAAAGATCCCCTGAGAATTCTGCCCTGGGGAGGGAGCCTATTCCTGCCACCTCCACAGGGTGACACGTGTCCTCCATGGAGCATCCCTTGGCCTGTGAGCTGATCCAGCTGATCCCAGCCTGGCTCCATCCCCACTGTGGCAGCTGCAGGATTTTGGGAGCACACCATTCCTGAGGGAAAGGATCCAACTCCCACCTGTGGCTGTACTCACCCCAGTGACTGCCTGAGAGTAGCTCTTCATCTCAGTCATGGTGGAGACCTGTGGGAGGAGCAGAGGCACCTGAATCCCCGCAAAAGAGGGTCGTGACCCCCTGGAACATCCCTGGAGTTCCCCCTGTATCCCAGATCCGTACCCCATTCTCCAGAGCGTACGTATTAATGAGGTAGGCCAGCATGTTGCAGAGCCAGAGGGAAAGGATGTCCCCAAGGAGCCGCGGGATGAGGCCGCTGAAAGGGAAGGAACGGTGGGAATGTCAGCTGAGGATTCAGGTCTGGCTGTGTACAGAGTTGGAAACAGCCGGTTGGGGATTAGGGGTGGCTGTTCCCACAGCAGGCGGGTGATGGGGGCACAACCATCCCTAGGAGCAGGGATGCTGGGACGGACAACCCAGAGGGGACACTGGGACCTGCTGGAGGGACTCAGGATGCTCCCAGGAAGGGCCACCACACCTTTGCACCAGTGTCACCCCCATGTCCCTCCCTCCCCCTCCAACACTCACGCAAAGAATCCCAAGATTCCTTCTTCCCGGTAGATCGTGGCGAAGGCGCTTAGTGTCCCACTGGGGTGGGGAGGAAGAGGAGGGTGAGATGGGGCAATCCTGGGATCCCCAACTCCCCCTGGGCCCCCAGACCATACCTGTACTTGGTCTCACGGCCGATGAACTGCACCATGCAGCGCAGCGTGATCACTGCGGGGACAGCGGGGACATGAGGGGCCTGGGGGGCACGGGAGGCACCTGGACCTGCCCGCCCCCCCCCCCCGGGTGGGGGGACACCTACCGTGGAAGGGGTGGGTGATGAGGGTGGCGGCGGAGCGGGCGACCATCTCCCGGGAGGTCTGGGGACAAACGGGGCGTCACTGGGAGGGGGTGGGGACAGGACACCCCAGAGCCTCCCCCTCCCCTGCTCCTCACCTCCTTCAGCACCTGCTCCAACGAGGACACCGGATCCTTCTTGCTGGGTCCGGGCTGCAGGGGCAGAGAGGAGTCAGGGGGGATCAACCCTCCAAACCCCTTTGGGCAGAGTCGGCAGCTCCGGAGCATTCCGTGAGCAGGACTGGGTCTGCCCGAGGCCAGGGGTGTGCGGGAAGGAGGGAGAATGAGGGAAGGGAGGAAAGGAAAGACGAATGGAGGGACAGAGAAACGGAGAGAGGCAGAAAAGAGACGGGAGGGATGGAGAAACAGCGAGGGAAGATTCGCGGCGGGAAGATTTGCACCCACCTCAGCCTGCTCGGCCTCCTGGTACCGCTGTGGAGGAAGGGGCCGGGTGAGCGCGGGGCTGGCACGGCCGGGTGGGGCCGGGGGGTCCCGGCGTGCCCGGTCCCGGCGGCAGAGCCCCCCCCGCCCATCCCGGTACCTGCAGCACTTTGCTGTGCACCACGGTGCCGATGGCGCTGGAGCACAGCCGCGGGGCGAGGCCTTTGAAGAGTCCTGCTCTCCCGTCCACCTTCACGATGTGCTTGGCTGCGAACACCGGGAATCGTCAGCCTCGGGGACGCCCCATGGTGGCACCGGGGAGGCCCCGCCGGGGCAGACTCACCGTAAGAGAAGAGGCCGGGCAGCTGGTACACCTGGCGGCCGAAGATGTTCCTCCCCAGGGTGGGCGGCAGCGGCTCGTAGCCCACCTGTGGCGGGGACAGGCGGCTGTACCACCCCGCGGCCGGTATAGAGCCCGGTACCCGCCGCCAACCCCGCCCTTACCTGCACCAGCACCTTCACGTACATGAGCGGCTGCGAGAGCACGGTGAGCCCCGAGCCCAGCAGCACCTGCGAGGCCGCGTCCGCCATGGTGCCGCCCCGGCGTCACGGCACAGAAGGACACGGCCGCCGCCGCCGCCGCCGCCGCTTCCGCTTCCGCCTCTCCCGGTACTTCCGGTGCCGCCGTGACGCGATTCCGACCGCCAGGGGGCGCAGCGGCGTTGCCATGGGAACGGCCGGGGCGCCATGGCGGGGCTGTCGCGACAACGGGGCCTGCGGGGCCATCGTGGTGACAGTGCCGAGGGGACACCGCAACCATGGAGCCCAGGGTGACACCATGGAGACAGGGCTGAGGGGACACCATGGCCCGGGGCCAAGTGCCAGCAGCCTCTGGCTTAGCTGGGGGACAAAGGGACCCTGAGAGGACATCATGAATTTGGATGTCAGAAAAAAATTCTTTACCGAGAGGGTAATCAGGCATAGGAATGGCCTGCCCAGAGAGCCATCCCTGGAGGTTTTTAAACTGAGATTGGACATGGCCCTGAGTGCCATGATCTGGTAAAGGGACTGGAGTTGGACCAAGGGTTGGACTTGATGATCTCGAAGGTCTTTTCCAGCCCAGTCGATTCTATGATTATGACTATGCCGAGAACAGGTGCCACCAGGCAGGGACACAAGAGGGCCGGTGTGCCCTGGCTGGGAGTCTGCTCCGGCACCCTGGAGACTGCAAGAGCACCAGGAGGGCTGGAGGTGTGTGGTGTGGTTGGGGTGGGGACATCCCTGCAAACCAAGGCAGGGACAGGGAAAGGCCCCTGCCATGCTCTTGCCATGCCATGACACGGTGCTGGGGGGTCTGTGGTGGCTGTGGGGTCTCACTCACCGTTTGGCTCACGCCCAGGACCCCACTGCCAGCTGGGGCTGGTGCTGCCTGTGGTGGATACGTTGGGATGCTGCTTGGAGGGAGCCCCTGGGGATATGGGGGTCCCTTCCCTGCCCATATTCTGGCCTTGGGGAGAGCAGCGCTGCAGCCAGAGAGATGGGGGCAGGAGGAAACATGTCCCAAGGGCAGGAGGCATCCCACCACAGCCAGGGCTCACTCACCTCGGCAGTAGCTGTAGAAGGGCAGGTGATGCAGATGACCCTGTCTAGGGCTCCAGGACTGGCCCCGCCCCAAGCCCCTCTGGTGTCCCCTCCCCTCTCCCAGGGGTGCACTGCAGGCTTCATGGTGTGAGAGCTCCAGGAGACCCAGCCACAGCCGTGCTGGGAGCCGGGACATGGTCACCACTCCTCCCCGAGCCTGGAGCCAGGGGGTTGTTGTGACCCAAGGGCAGGAGCCAGCACTTGGCCTTGGTGACTCTCACACTGTTGGCCTCAACCCATGGATCCAGCCTGTCCAGATCCCCCCGCAGAGCTTCCTGCCCTCCAGCAGATCCACATCCTATGCAACTCTGTATCATCCCTGAACTCACTGAGGGTGCCCCTGATCTGCCATTCAGATCATCGAAGACACCAAACAGGGCTGTGCTGAATATCCTGGATTACAGGTGGCCTACTGTCCCCCCCATACGAGTCTGCCACCCGCACCCAGCAAGATCAACTGGACTTCCCAACTTCCCAAACTGCTACAATTTATTGGACAATGATCAAGGGAACTGTACATCTGTAAAAAAAAAAGAGCAGGGGTGGCACTGGGTGCCTCAGGTGCTTGAGGCAGTTTTCCTCCGCTTCAGCCGTGCCCGCCAGTCCTCAGGTAGCGCCTCGAAGTTGGCGTTTCTCTCCGCCATGCCACTGTGGGACAGAGCAGGATGTCAGCACGTGGCAAGGCCTCCTATGCATCCCCCACCTTTACAGGGGACAAGGTGCTGGCCCCAGGGTCCGTACCTCATCAGCTGATGCTGCTTCCACTCTTCAATGCGTCGCTGGGCTGTGGTCTCCCGGTCCTCCTCACTGGAGCTGGAATTCTCCTCCTCATCCAGCTCACGCTGGATACTCTGCCACTTCTTCACCAGTGATGGCATCTTCGTCTTGCCCTTCTTGCCCTGGGCCACAAGCACAACCACGGTGAGTGTGGCTGAAAAGGGAGGAGGTGGGGAGCAGTGCTGGTGGGGGACCACCCACCCCACCTACCTTGTCCTTGCGCCCCTTCCTTGGCTTCTCCTTCTCCGGTGGCGGCGGGGCCTTGGGGGTGGGCGGTGGGGGCGTCTGTGGGGGTGGCGGGGGTGGTGGCTGCTCGGAGGCGGGCAGGGCTCCCCGTGCTGGGGCGGGCTGTGTGGCGGCCACTGTGGCCAGGCTGACAGGCACGGCACACTCCGAGTATCCCATGACGGAAGGTGTGGCCGGTGCAGTCACACCCAGGTAGCTGGACTGCAGTCCCAGTGCTGTGGGCTGTGGGTTGGCATGGCCCGGAGCCATGCGGAGGTTGGGGCGGCCCTGGATCTCGCTCTGGAGGCGCTGCCGGGGCCTCAGGGAGGCCAAGGGCACAGCTGATGGTTGGTACTTGCTGGCGGCCATCAGGGGCTGGCTGTAGATGACGGGGCAGCTCCCGATGGTGGCCGTGCGCTGCATCAGTCCCGGGCTCATCTCCACAGCTTTCCTCTTCTGTGGCTTGGCTGAGAGCAGTGGTGCTGGGCTCGCATCAACTGTGTCCTGGAAGAAAGCGTGGAGATGAGTGCTGAGCCAGGAACACCATCATACACCCCCATCCCAGATTCTCACACTCTGGGATCAGCAGAGCCCTGGCTTCGCAGCTCACCTGGCTGCTGCTGGCAGCGGGGCGCACCAGGGACTTCAAGGGAGCATCTTCCTCTGTTCCTGGGGCAGGTGGTTCTTCACCCTCCTCATCTTCCATCTCCACCTCCTGGATCTCCCCATCTTCTCCGGGTGGTGGGAGTGGTGGTGGGGGCGGTGGGGGTGAGTCTGGGGGAGGCGGAGGCGGCGGAGGCATTTCCAAAGGCAAGGGAGGTTGGAGGACTGGGACAGAGGACTGAAGCAGAGTCCAGAATGGAGTGAGCGGCATGAGAGATGTAGCAGGAACTTGGCCTGAGAAGGATTCTTTACAAAGGGAGCCTGAAGAACACATTGACATGGGCTTGAACACCCGAGCTACGGTCCACACCACCTGCTCCTGCCCACATTCTTGCTCAGGCCACCGGCTCCATCTCTGGCAGCCAGGACACGGGGACAGCTCAGACAGTAAAAGCACTGCCATCATGAACTGCTCCGCCCCAAAACACCCCGCTTTGTGGCCAGGACCCTCCCACAGCCCCAGCCTGCCCAGTCCCACCCCAGCCATACCTGCAGGACGCTCAGCGGGCTCCTCGGCATGCTCTCCTTTGTCTTTGGGAGGTGGTTTAGGAGGACCGTCGGGTTTTCTGTCGGCACTTCGCTGTCCCTCCTCTTCGTCCTCCCCGTCGGGGAACTCCCACTGCGACTCTCCTGAGCGCTCGTTAACATAGAAATAGCGTCTATGCTCCCTAGATCACAAGAAAGAGAAGGAGGCTTCAGCTTCCCTTCTCCGCCCCCGACACTCCAGGTGGGCCTGCCCACGACAGCGGTGCGCTCTCGCAGGGGAGACCCTCGTGCAGCGGGGCTGCCACTCTCCCAATCGCAACAAACAACTTTGAGGACAGAGGCAGGAGAGGCCCGAGCCGACTCGCTCAAAGCTATTTGCCATCGCTGGCTGCGGGACGTCGCCTTGAGCCCCCTGCCCCAAGGGAGGGGAGGGCCAGGAACGCCGGCGACGTCTCGCTAAGCATCGGGACTTTCAGCACAGCCTCGGCTGAAAGTCGCCTTCCGAGAAGAGGCACTGGGGAACAGCCCAATGGAGGGAAGCGGCTGCCCCCCTACCCCATGGCGCGCAGAGATTTTTATGATACTCTTGGTGTCAAACACACAGTGAATGCTAGAGAGAGGGAGCGGATCTGGGAGCTGAAAAACAAAAGAGCAAAGATTTCAAACAAAGGAAAATTAATCAAGAAAGCCAAATAGACAAAGAAATGTTTGGGTCTGACCTGCTAGCAGGAGACAGAAATCTTGTTCTTCATTCCGTCGGTGAGTTGAAGTTTGTCCTTTAGCAGAGCTGTTGGTCAGAAGAGTTGATCCAGAGATCCTGCAAAGTTCACAGAGCTCTCGCATGCGCGACCCCCCAGGCCCGCCCTCCACAGCGCTTGACACTCGCAAGAGGGACAACCAGCTCTGTCCGTCAGGGAATCAGCTCCGTCGCAAAGCACTGGGCACTCCATTTGGATCCTCCTGTTTGGTGGCCGGCCCAAACTCTGCGAGTGCTGGATGTTGCTCTGCCTGCCCAGCACTAACAGAAGCTGCTCTCAGTCTGCCAGAGGGACGGCGCCAGCGTCGTCAGGTGGTTGATGGTCACAAATCATGTCTGAGATGTCAGAGATGAAAGGTGAGAAAGGAGGAGAGCGCGTACCTGTCCCAGTGGCAGGACCAGCCTTTAGGGGTGGCGTTTATTTCGTATTGTTTAAGCTGTTCGGCTGCGTCTTGGAGTTTGCGTTTGAGGTAGTTTCCATTGAGAGCACCTTCTCGCCAGTCTGCAATGCGGGTCTAGAGGGCAAGAACCGGGGGAAGCCGGTGAGGTGGGCTGCGAGCGGCCCCGGGGGGGACAGGACTCGAGGATCGGGAGGCTCCCTTCCGGCACGGGACGCGGGGGGCCAGGAGGAAGACACCCCGCCTTGGCGCGAAGCCACGCTCTCCCCCCGCTGAGGAAGGGAGGGCCCTGCGCGGCGAGGAGCCACGAGGTTCACGCAGCACCGGCGCTCGGACGGCGGATTGCATCCGATCCGCTCCGGAACACGAGGCCGGAGCGAGGGGCGAAGGCTCGGTTACCTCTGTCTGCAACAGCAACATGTGGAAGTTGGAGATAGATTGTCTGTTGATGCCCAGGAACTCCAATTTACTAGTCAGAGTATTTGCCAGCTCTCCGATCTGGAACTGCCAGGAGAAAGGGCACAGTCAAGAGCTGCCCTCCAGGAGTGGCACTGGGCAGCTGCAGCCCTGTGGCTCCCAGGAAAGGCCACTCGGGACTGCCTGCGGCCCCCTCAGCCCAGCAGGACTGGGACGTGCCACCCTAGCCCTGTGTGCCTGTCACCCCTTCTGTTAAGTCCTGCTACGTCCTGCAACCCAGGCACAGGGCAGTGTGGGGTGGCTGGGTGACACCTCCTCCACAGACCATGCCCAACTCTGTGAGGAAGGAAAACTGTGCCTGACTGTGTGGAAGGACAGCACAGGCTCAGGTTGCTCCAGTACTTTGGAGTTAGAACAGAGCCATCGGCACAGCAGAAAGTGTTACATCTAAGAATGTTTCCCAAATAAATTGGCCAGGAAGACATTCCAGGCTCTATAAATCATTGCTTTCCAGAGGAACTAGCTGGAAAGTGTCAGAAAGGGATAACAGCTCTGGAAGAGCAGAGGCAGCAGCTACGTGAAAACTCAGGTCAGCCCACTGTGACCATGGCTACTCAAGCCCAGCATAGCATGGGAGTGAAACCTCCAGTCTGGGGACATGGGGATCCCTATGTCTATCCCCTTGATGGAACCAGAAAGCAATGAGGAGCAGGAACAGAGATGCCTGCAAAGGACATTACCACTGCTTTAAGAAGGGCTCTAAAAACATCTATTTTTAGCTTCATTCCTCAGAAAAGCCTTCAGAATGTCCACAAAGCTACCAAGGAAGCATCTGTGTCCAGGGAGGGGACAGGCCAAACAGACAAGCCCTAGGGAAGCCAGAGGCAGGGATATGAATTCCCATGTTAACATGGCTCCAGAGAAGCTAAAGATTCCAGGGCAGAGAGTGACATGGCAACAGTGGCCTCAGCACAGCTCCTGTAACCACAGAAATGACCCTGACCTGATGAGCAAATGGTACCAGTTACCCGGGGAGCCGGCGTTTGACAGCTCTAAGGGAATCCTGCATGGAAAACCACCACGTGGTCCCTCACAGCACCCACTGGGGCTGGGAGGAGAAGGGACAGCACAGGAGACCAGTGAGCCTGGCCTTGCCACAGGCTTTTATTATTTTAATTTAAATAAATAAATGAATTAGAAAATCGGGTCCCATGTGCATGCTGCACTGAGGGTGGCTCAGTCTTGAGTTGGGAACATCACACTGCAAAACCCTTGAAGAGTTTTTTATGGGAGAAACACAGCATCAAAGCCCTTCCCTTTTGCACCAGAAAAATGATTAAGTGGTGGGAAATGAGGTCAAGGATGGGCAACTCTCGCTGCAGGTTCCACCCAGGCTCCACCATGAACTGACGATTCCCCATCTGCCACAGGGAGGTGACATTTCCTAACACCATTTTGGAGCCAAATTTTATGCTGCAGGAGATCTCACAGTAAGAAGTAATCAGGGAGTCCAAAGGACAAATGGGAAAGTTCTCCCCTCCTGCTCTATCATGCCAGAGCCTGGAGCTTTGCTATGGATCAGGGAATAGACGTGGTGCAGCCAAAGGAGCAAATCAAGGCTCGGGAAAGAAAATATCAGCAGGATGCTGTAGAAATCCTCAGGGCTTCCCCAGTTTGTATCTAGAAGTAATGCCGGGCGAAGGGCAGAGCGGTACCGTCAGCCTCCAGAAACGGAGAGATTATGGACGAGGAGTCTTCAGCCTGGAAACGGGACGACTGACCGGGCCAGAGACTGGAATATCATTATTGGTGAAAACAAAGTCAAGATCAAAGTGGTTGTTCTCTGTCATGACAATACCCAGGGCTCAGTTTTTGCCCTCCCGCACCCTCTTTTTATCCAAGCTTTTGCCACTGGATTCTGCTGGAGACAGGAGATTGTCCAGGACCAGCAGTCCTGCACAGCCCTTCCTTCACAAGCTTTTTCCCACAGCCACACCAGGATCTGAGCTGTAAGAGCTTCACCTGTGCCAAAGCCAGAGCCCAAAGCTCTGGTGTTCCCAGGGCAGAGGTGGCTGGGGAAGCCAACGTGTCCCTTGTCCCTGCTGAATGCTGAGCACCCATCACATGCCTCACCTCACCAACATGCACCTCCACTTCTCCGTACCTTTAGGTCCTGCTCCTCCTCTTCCATTTTTGGAGCCCCTTGGGATTTTGCTTTTTCCTGGGGCTCCTCAGACTCTGCCTCTTTGTCTGAGCTTGTATCGGCTGCTTCTGTGCTTGGGGCTGCAGGAGAAGGAAGGACAGATCAGTACTTGTCCCACCACCACCCTGGCGGTGCTGCCACCCAGCTGGACACTGTGGCTGGAGCCAAAGCCAACATGGGAAAGTGCAGGGAAAGAGCTGGGACCTCTTTCCCACCAGAGCTGATGACAAAAGCCTGAAATTAGAAAGGAGAAATGGTCACTGCTTTGTGTTTTGGTGGTGGGGATCCCTGGAGAAGGATAACATGGGGTGATCTGAAGCTGCAATAGCACAAAGCAGGAAGGAGGAATGGCCTGGAATAGAAAGCATCAGGGAAGTGGGGAAAGACAGCCTCCAAAATCTATCACTTTAACAATCTGTCAATAAAAGGCACAGAGTACTAAATAAGTTAATTATCAAAAACTGAGGAGCTCCCCAAAAGTTGTCAAGACTAAGGGTTTTTCCCAGGTGACTAATTCACTGTCCAAGTGATAAATTCCAGGGAGGGAAGTTTGTGACAGAATCCCAAAACCCTCAGGGGAGAGAAATGCCCAGTGTGACCTGGTGCTGGAGGGCAGGACACTTCCCTAATCGCCCTCCAGCAGCAAGATGCTCAATTTAAACTGGTTGTTTTGGAGTGACAGCTTCCTGTTCCTCAGGTTAAGGGGAAAACTGGTGCTGCTGGGAGCAGGTGGTTTCAGGGATGTTCGAAAGGCTCTCTGGCTCAGCAGCTCTGGAGCTTCTATGGAAAGATGACATCACTTAGTGCTAGAGCTGCCACCCAGCTCACGCCTCTGCCTGAAACTGAGGTGCCTTAGCCCAGGTATGGGGCAGGCACCAACTCCCACTCCCGCAGGACACAGCCTGCTCCTGCTCCATGCACTTTTGTACCAGTGTTTCTGTGGAAAAGCTGTTTCATTCAGCTTTCTGTGCTGCAAGCAGCTGGCCTGAAGCCTTGTGCTGGGAAGGGACCAGCAGTTCTGGAGAAAAGGAGGCTCAATGGGCACTTTCTTGCTCCCCACAGCTCCCTGAAAGGAGGGTGGAGCCAGGTGGGGTTGGACTCTTCTCCCAGGAAACAAGGGACAGGACAAGAGAAAATGGCCTCAAACTGTGCCAGGGAAGGTTTAGGTTGGGTATTGGGGAAATTTTCTCCATGAAAAGGGCTGTTCAGCCCTGGCAGACACTGCCTAGGACAGCAGTGCAGTCCCCATCTCTGGAGGGATTTAAAAGCCACGTGGATGTGGCACTTGGAGACATGTTCAGTGATGGCCTTAGCAGTGTTAGAGGAACAACTGGAATCCATGATCTCAGAGAACTTTCTCCAACCTGAATGATTTCATGACCCTATGGTCTGGGAGTCCTGGGGCTGCTGGGCAAAGGGTGTTCTTTTAAATGCTGTAGCTGGTGCATTTTGGGAAGCACAGCTCTGGAAAGTCTGACAGGAACACAAGGAGTGGTCGTGTGTGACTGACACATCCACACACACCTGGAGCGGATCCAGGACTGCCTTGCCACGAGGGCTGGAGTTACATTCCCTCACACACAGAGTGTGGAGCCCAAGTGGCTTTGGGGATCCCTCAACTGTCTGGAGTTTGGCCATTCTTACCAGGCACTTCTGAAAGTGAAGTTTGAAAGCGAAAGGTGACAGTTCTCAGCATGCCACAGGTTGGATTTGTGATGTCAAGAGGAAGTGGAAGGTGGTGGGATGTGAGGCAGCTGTTATCCACATCCCTTCTCCCAAGAAACCACTGAATATGGGCACTTTCCTGCTTATGTGATTGATCAGGACAAAGGAGAGAAAGTGCCAGAACAGCTTGTCCTGGTGAGGCTGGGCTGTGACACTGGTGACAGCCACCCCTTGGCCTGTCCCCACACGTACCTCACGGCCCTTCCTGGCTCTGCTCTGTGGGTCTTCAGGGAAAGGAGACCCCCTGCTCCTCTGAAAGGAGCCTTTCCAATTACCTGCTTCTCCCACTTCCGGGCTCTCCCGGCCCGTTTTGCTGGAGCCTCGACTGGCGGACTCTGGGCTGGCGGCTCCCACAAACAGTTTCCATTTCCCTCTCTTGTTGGCCAGCCTGCGGGATGTGTCCTGCGAGGCTGACTGGCTCCCATCGGACAGTGGGCTGGAGCCCGAGACGCTGCCATCACCTTCCTCCAAGGCACGCAACTCTGCCTAACAAGACAGGACATCCCAGATTACTCCCATTAATACCCTGGTTGCCTGTGCAGCCTCATTTCCGGGACAAACATCTCCCTTTACCTTCTTCCTTTCCAGCACCATCTCTAGCTCGAGTGTGTCCTGCTCCTCCTCCTCCTCCTCTGCACTCTCCCCTGACTGTACCACACTGCACAGATCCTCCTGCCCTGTGTCTTCCAGGGGGTCCCTGCTGGGCTCTGGCTCTTCAGGGGCAGCTGGTGCCTCTTCTGCTTTCACCTCCTCTTCTGGAGGCGGCTCGACCTCCTCTTTGCAGATCACCTTCCTCCTCCAGCGCTCCTCTTCCTCCTTCACCACGTCGGGCAGGAGCGGGGCCAGGAGGGCTGCAGCCACGCCCTTCCTCTCCTCCTCACTGTTGGAGAGGGCCTGCACACCCTCGTTTACTTCCTGTGGGATGAGCTCTGCCTGAGCTTTCCAGCAGCAGCCAGAGGAAAGAGCCCAGGCTGCTGGGGCCCCTCCTGGGGCTGGGGATGCAGCAGGGCAACCCACCCACTTCCAAGGAAGCCCAAGGAGCTGGCTACAAGACCTGTGGCAACCAGAACCTGCCCAACTGACCTTCTTCACCTCCCGCTTGCCAAGGCCAGTCCCACGGCCGGTGCTGCCCAGGGTCCCCTTGTCCTGTGGGAATGGCTCTGTGGCCACCACGAAGCTGCCATTGGCACCTGCTACAGTGCTGCTGAAGACGAGGAGAGGGAATGAAAGGTGGGAATCAAGACAACATCCCAAGGGAAAACATGCCGGGGGTCTTACCCACCTGTGCTGGTAGTGCTGCAGGCCCTGCACCTGCGTTGCCAGGTACTGTGGCAGCTCCCAGGTCACCTCGTTGCTCTGGGTGTTCCAGTAGTAGTAGCAGCCGGTGTTCTCATCCCACACTTCCTGCCAGTCACCCATCTCCAACTCTCCCACTGGCAGAGGCACAAGGACAGCCTGTCACCCCTTTTCCCTGGTGACACCCATTTGTCATCACTCCCTGAGGATGGGAAGGGCTCTCACCTCCGGCCAGCGAGCACTGGGTGTCGTACTGCCACTCCGGGGCTGGTGCTGCACCTGTGCCATTGGCTGTGCCTGCGGACGGGCCTGTGCCCGAATCCTTTGGCTCCGGGCGGGGGGGCGTGGGAGGGGGCACGGAGGAGGAAGAGGAGGAGGTGGCAGTGGTGGGCTCGGCAGGCTGCGGAGGGGCCGTGATGGCATCAATCTCCTGTAAAAACAACATCCCACTGTGAGCTTCCAATCCCAAGCTGAATCAAAGCACTCACTGGAAGAGTGCTGGATCATGAAATTCCCTTCCTCCTGCCATCCCTCCCTCCTAAGACAATCCCCCTGGCCCTCCCTGGAGTGGCACTCACTGCCAAGAAGTTTGCCAGGGTGCTGTCGATGTCGGTGGAATTGCTTCCGTTGGCATCTGTGGAACGTGCTGGTTTCTCCAGGTTCTCGCCCTCCTCATCGTCACTGTCAGCATAGGCTCCCAGCAGACACAAACCTCCTGGAGAAGAGAAGTGAAACCTCAGGGGGATCCTCCTGTTGCCACAGGGCATTGGATTCCACCTCCCACCCTCTGCTCCGGTGGTCCCACCATCATCCCAGGGAGAACAGCTCCCATGGAAGCAGCAGGATCAGCTTGGGGGGAACAGGCATCCCCTTCCTGTGCGCATCCCTCTTCAAAACAGCCACAGGGGCATCTCCTGAACCCCAAATTTGGGAGGGACCAACCCCCAAATACAGGGGGAGTGAGAAATACCCTCCCTGGCAAAAAGAACTGAACATGAGGAAGAAAAATTAACTCCCCACCCCAGAAAAAAACGACTCGTGGATGGAGGTGGAACCCACAAAACCAGAAAATGCCCATTTTTTATCATTATTACGCAGTGGGCCCCGCTCCACTCTCAAATCCAGGAATTCCCTCCCCTATGATTTTAGGGTGGTTTTAATCCGTGGTTTAAATCACGGTGCTCCCTCACCTGTGGCCTTGACGGCGGCGGGCGTGGAGGGCGGCGGGTTGGGCGGGTTGCGTGGGGGCTCCGCCACCGTCTCGGGCTCATCTGCGGGGAAGAAGCGCCGATTACAGGGGGTTCAGACCGGGAGGGCACGGGGCGCGGGAGGCGCGGGGCCACCCAGCCTCGCGTCCGCGCCAGGCCGCACTAGGCCGCGCCGCGCCAACAAAGCGGCCCCGCTTCCACCGCCCGTGTCCGCCTTACCCGGCTCGGAGCCCGAGTCTCCCACCTCGCCCGCGGGTCCCGCCGCCTCGTCGCGGCGCGGCGTGGGCGGCGAGAGCTGCAGGATGGGCCGGCGGCCGGGCGCGGCCCGCGGCTTCTTGCCCATGGCGGCGGCGGCGCCTCGGGGCTGCGGCCGCGCGCGCCGGGCGCGGAGCGACGTCACGGGGGCGGGGCCTGCGGGAGACACGCCCCTCGGGCGGGCAGAGCGGGGCGGGAGCGCGGGGCATGGGGAACGGGATAGGCGGGGGTTTAATGCCCCTTCCTGCCATAGCGAACGGGATAGGCGCGGGGTTAATGTCCCTTCCTGCCATAGCGAACGTGATAGGCGCGGAGTTAATGCCCCTTCCTGCCATAGCGAACGGGATAGGCGCGGAGTTAATGCCCCTTCCTGCCATAGCGAACGGGATAGGCGCGGGGTTAATGCCCCTTCCTGCCATAGCGAACGGGATAGGCGCGGAGTTAATGCCCCTTCCGGCCAGAGGGAACGGGATAGGCGCAGGTTTAATGCCCCTTCCTTGCCCCATCTTGCCCTAAAGCACAGGGCTGTCCTTCAATGTACAGCTCCATCCTGCCCTTGATCCGATAGTGCCATCCTATCCCTCCAGCGCCGTGGCTCCATCCTATCCTATGGCATGATCCTATAGCTTTTCCTGGGGCTATAACCCCTTCTTCCTATACCCCGTTTCCTTGAGCCTCCCTTGGGCTAAACCTATTGGGGATACAGCTCCATCCTGCCCTACATCCCAGCCCCAGAGCAAGGGCTGTATGGGGGGACTTTGGGGAGAGGAGCTTCACAGTTCCACATCTTCCCTCACCACTCGAATGCACAACTGGAAATAACACTTCCATTTTATTAAAGTTTATCCAAAAACATACCAATAAATAAAAGAAGTTCCCAAAAGTTCCATGTCTGGAGCAGGTGGAGAGCGAGGGGGTGTCGTGGCCACACCGCCCCTGCTCTGCTCATCACCCAGTGCCCCCAAGAGGGACAGCGAGGGGATATGCTGAAGGGGCAAAACCCCTGCTCAAACCAGATCCTTATGGAAAAACAGTGAGTAAATCCAGCACCACGATGGGATGGTGACGGTCCTGGGAACGTCACCTGGACTAGGGGCGGCAGTAGAGGCGCTCCAGGGTGGCCACGCTGACCTTCTGCTGGTAGTCCTCCATTCTGTCATTCAGCTTCTCGTAGAGCTGCGAGAGATAGGAGTCATGAGGGATCCCACCCCATCCCACATCCTGTCCCAGTACCCCTCATCCAGGTGTTTGGGGACTCTGCACCTACCACGACACTGTTCTCGTTGGCAGAGCTCTCCCGCAGCGCCTGCAGCAGCTGGTCAATGGCAGTGTAGGGAAGCCACATTGTGGAGGACGTTGGGGACAGAGGCACCTGGAAGGCACAGAAACCCTTGCATCGTGTTCCCAAGGAACATCCTGCCACATCCCAGCTGCAGGTGAGCTCACCTCAATCCCAAAATACTGGTGTCCTTTGCCCAGCACAGCATCCACGTACTCCAGGACCAAATCCACAGCCTCCTCCAGCAGGTCGTAGTTCAGGTAGAGGCGCAGCAGCTCAGCAGCGTCTACCTCCTGCAGCAGAAAAAAGGAAACTCAAACCAGGGTGTGTGACCAGGAGCTGGGACCACGCGAGGAACCTGCTCTGAGCCTCAGTCCTGAGCACAGAGCACCCAGCACTGCTGCCTGGAGCTGGGAGCAGGTTGGTGAGGTGGAGCTGGCAGGAGTCTGTTGGAGGGACAGTCATCCAGCAGCTCTGGGACAGATGGAATGTTGGGACAGCTGGTTCCCTGTTCTCACCTTGTAGCTGTTAATGAGCCAGTTAGGCAGAGGGATCCCATGTGCCAGGAGCTTGTTGATGACGCAGCGATGGTACAGGCTGTTCTGGGATGGGTAACGCTCCAAGTAGGATGACAGCAGCCTCCAAGCTTCATCTGTGGCACTGCAAGGAAATAACTCCCCTTGGAACATGTGCCAGCAGCTCCTGACACTGTCTAGGAGGTCATGGTGTGCTCCAGGTGCTGTGGGGACAGCATGTAAGCACAGCTCTTTCCATATCCCAGTCCCACAGTTCTGCTTTAAGTGTTTTTCAGGACCCCTGACACTCTGGATTCCTACAAGGCTCCTGCCTCCAGAACCTCCTCCTCCCAAACTGCAGACACAGACCTACCTGGATTCCTTGGTGGTGACCAGAGCCGAGAGCTGGTTTGCTGCCAGCCAGTCCCAGGCCTTGGCCTGCGCTGCTTCCCCTCCCAGCTGGAGCTTGATGCACCTGCATGACCAAAAACCACAAAAAAGCGTGACCCTGCAGAGCCCAGTCCTTTCCTACTACCATCAAAGCGCCCCCTCGCAGGACTATTCCCAAAGAACAGCTGGGAAATAGCTGGATCGCCAGGGAAAGAAGGTTCTTAGGCAAAGTTCCACCCCAAAACCACTGCATCCCTCAGGCCCCACATCCCCTGAGGTGGGAGAACACCTGGACACGCACTTGAAGGTGAGGCCCTCAAAGATGGGCGTCAAGGGCAGCTTGAAGGTTTGGCACAAGGTGATGGCAGAGTCAAAGAGTCCAGCCCGGACCAGGAGAGACACTGTTTCCTCGGGTGTGGAGTTGCCTGAAGGGAAGGAGGACCAGGTAAATTCTCCCAGTAACACCCTAATGCTTGCTGGGGCCTCACCCCATGTTACTCATCCAGAGTTGCTGCAGCATCATGTGTTAACAGCCTCAAACACTCCACAGCAGTACTTCTCAATTCATAGCTGGAGGCTTTCCTGGCCTCCAGAGCATCCCATGAGCCCAGGAGCTATCCCTGGAAGGACTGCACAGAGCAGCAGTAAGCCACAGAGCTGTCCCTGATGTGCCATCACCTGAAGAGGGACTGCAGAGGGACTTGAGAGTGAACAGGCAGCAATATATGGTCTACAGGCAAATGCTGCTGCTGTTCAGAATCATGGAGTTGCTAAGGTTGGAAAAGTCCTCCAAGATCATTGAGGCTAGGGAGGGAACAGCTTTATCACAGGTCTGTATCCAAGCAAACAACTCATCAGCTCAGCTCTGCCAGTGCAGAAACTGCGGCACTTGGCTCCCTGCATCTCCACTCTGCCCTCAAAGCAGCTGTTCCCTCCTTTCCCTGCAATCCCTTGCTGGGAAGTCACCTCCTCCTGACATTTAAAGGAGAAAGATGTGGACACATTGTGTAACTTGTACCAGACATACTAAAAAGCCCAGGGTGGGAGAGTTGTACCTTCCTGCTGTTTAAAAAGGAAAAACTTTGATTGGCTAACAACTCTTCCATGAAGCAGGATTTTCCAGGAAAATAAGTTATTTATCAATTAAAAAGGTTGGACTTGATGATCTTGGAGGTTTTCTCCAACCTTAATCTTTCTACGCTTCCATGATATCCAGCAAGACAAAAAAGTGCCTTTTTGTCACAGCTCAAGCTCGTCCCACTCTCTGCAGATTGCTGAGCTTGAAAAAGGCAAAAAATGGTGGAAAACTTAAAGTTGGCTCTCCTGATGTGCCTCTCTGATGTTGCTGAACTCGGTGGATGGACTTCATGGGAGGAGTGAAAATTGGGTGTTCCCTGCCAGCTCCTGGGTTTGTCTCTGGGGCAGGACAAATGGGCTGAATCCCTCTCACCTGCCACAGCCGCTGCCGACATGTCGTGTTCCACCAGGGTCAGCCGGATCCGGGCCAGCAAACATTCCCTCTCCAAATCCTCCAGCTCCAGGATCTCGATCTGGCGAGTGGCTGGAACAGAAGGATACTGGGCTCTCAGCATTTCTAAAAGGGCTCTCTGGGCACTGTGCAGAACATCATGGAATCATGGGATCGTTTGGGTTGGAAGAGAGTTTAAAGCTCATCCAGTTCCATGGGCAGGGACACCTTTCACTAGACCAGGCTGCTCCAAGCCCCATCCAACCTGGCCTTGAATGCTTCCAGGGACGGGGCAGCCACAGTTCCTCTGGGCAACTTGTGCCAGGGCCTGCCCATCCTCACAGGGAAGAATTCCTTCCCATTATCTCATCTAACTCTGTCCTCTTGTCAGTGGGAAGCCATTTCCCCTTTATCCTGTCCCTCCAAGCCCTTGTCCAAAGTCCCTTTCCATCTCTCTTGAAGCCCCTTTAGGCACTGGAAGGGGCTGTCAGGTCTCCCTGGAGGCTCCATGCCCTTGTAAAACCACCTCTATACCCCTTTCCCATCCTAAGAGGAGTTGTACCCAAAAAAGCAGGAAAGAATGATCAGGATTTGCTGCCCTTTCCCTGCTCCCTTGACTCCTTGATACCATCCTCCTGTTCTCCTCCTCCAGATGTTATCTAATATTTGGGAACAGCTGCTGCTGCTCTGCCTGCCAGGCATATGCCACAAAAAAAAAACAAACAACCAAACTCTTCAGAAAGAGATGGTTCAAAAATACCTGACCTTAAATTTTCCTACCGGAAGGCTGAGGATAACCTGATCCCACATCCTGGGCTGTGGCAGACACAGGCAGAGCTTATTCCTGACAGGATTTCCAAGGGCACAAACTAGAAATTGCCTCAAAAAGGTGTGCTTTTTTTAAAAAGTTACAAATTATTTCCACTGGAAAAGAAAAAGCACTGTCAAGGCATCAAACTGCTGAGAGCGTGCAGAGAAGCTCCTTGGGGAATAGCTGTACTCCTTGGGGAAATAGCTGTACTCCTTGGGGAAATAGCTGTACTCCTTGGGGAAATAGCTGTACTCCTTGGGGAAATAGCTGTACTCC
>JAWWEV010000167.1:9970461-9990407 GCA_035583235.1 Hafferia zeledoni | reverse complement strand
TTGGAGCATAGTGGCAGCGTATTGCAAATGGGAACAGCCTTAAAATCTCCCACATTTTTGATCCAGTGGAGGTGAGAGCTGCCCTGAGCCATCTTCCAGCTCACATGGAAGCACCAGAGAGGCTGTGGAAATTCCAGAGGCACAGGAAGGACCAGAACTGGGCACTTACTGGGAACAGCCATGCACTCCCCATCGTGGCTCCTCTTCGGGGACGCTCCTGGGCGCTCATACTTGTAGGAAAAAGGAAAAGGAGGGTTCATAAACACCCAATTTCCAGAGGATAAATCACTTTGATAGGATAAATCCCAGCAGTACCCTTGATTTGGACCAGGGAGGCTGTGGAACCCCTTGGGAACTCAAGTTACTTTATCTCTGGCTCTCAGGAACATCAGGATCAGGTGACCATGCTGCAGCCACCACCTCCCTGAATCCTGACTGGGATTTGAAACACAATCCCTGTTACACTAACTCTGCTTTGGACTGGTATTCCAGCTGTTCACACTTCCCAAAAGATTTGCTGTCTTCAACAAAAGGTGATATATTCCCATACATATCCACCAGCCCATTTCCAAAAGTTATCCTGCTTCCACCTTTCTCCAGAAAGGAAAATGACATAAAGGGTCATGGACAGGGGTGACAAGCAGGGTGGGACAACCGTCCCAAGAGCAGCAGATTAAGAAGCCCAACCACTCTGTTCCCACTGGAAAGGATTTTGGAAGCTCCTTTGCAGGAAGCTCAGCATTCCTACCACAGCTCCAGATGCTGGCTGCACTATCCAGGCATATTCTGGGCGGATCAACCTCAGGCAGTTAATAGCAGCCAGGAAACAATTTCCCTGTTTCTGAAGCCCTCGGAGTGTCCGCACCTCCCTGCCCAGGCGCATGCCGTACTCAAACATCACTGTTCCAGCTGAAAACAGGGAAAAATACATCAGCCAAGAGTCTGGAGAGGCCACACACCCGGCAGGGCCAGGGGCAGGGGTGCCCCGGGTGGGTGGGCAGGGACAATGTGCCAGCCCAAGCTGTACCTTTCCGGTAGTTGTGCCGGTAGACGTGGAAGGCATAGAGCAGCTCGTAGTAGTTGTGAGTCATCAGATCCACTGCCCGAGCGTGGGATTCAATGATCCCAACGACCTGCAGCATAAAGAGGCACCAGTGGGTCCATAAGCCCTATCCTTTAAAGGTTGTGCCCCGTTGCGTGTGATCCAGTGCTGGATTACCTCGTTGTGCAGGTTCACATAAGGGAATTCCACCAGGTCCTGGAGCTGGGATCGCTCGCAGAGAACCACCACTAGCTGGCGCAGGCAGTCCAGCTGCCTGCAGAGGGAAGGACAACCCTCTGGAGGAGCAGGAATAAACCCGGGAGCAGGAACACAACCCAGGATGCAGAATTTAAGCCACGAACAACCACTTTGTGACAAGCCCCTGCTTTGGAATGAGCTCCATGTGGTTTTTTTCCTGACTTAGAACCAAGTTATCCCTTCACATTTCTCCTGTGCTGGAAACAGAGATCCTCTGGAAAGGTCTCTCAAGAGGGCAGTCTCCCATCCTCTATCAATTAGAAAGCATTCCTATTTCTTCTCCTTTATTCCAACATTTTTGTCTGCTAGGATGAAGCTTTCTCTACCCAGTTCACTCCTCAACCTGAAAACTCAACTACCAATCTTTTCTTTCTTAAAGTGAATCGACTTGGCTCCTAAAACTTTCAAACATGTAATATTGCAATCCTTCAGCCTCTTCCCAGGTTTTTTTTCCTCCCATTTTCCTCCTTTGAGACAGTGCCAGTACCAGGTGTCCTTAAAACGAACATCCAAAGATGAACTCCACCTTTTTAAACCCACCTTTACACATCAACTCTTAAAACAGCAGTCATGTCCTCCCCTAGAGTGTAATTTTCCTTTCAGTTTCATGGAAAAATGGGTCCATGGGCCTCAAATAAAGGCATAAACTGTCACCTACCTGCCTGGATCTGGGTTTTGTGTTAAGGCTACATATGCTTCGCTGTTGTGTCCCAAATCCAAGTGATGCTTGAAGATGCAGGTCCTCAAAGTAGCCTGAAAACAGCACACACTGGTTATAAGACCAGCAAGAAATTCCTGTGGAAGGTGTTTCTGAAGTAAAACCTTGCTGGAAAAGAAGTGATCGTGTACCTACCTGGCTTCTCCAGTCATCTGCTGATTCCATGATGGCCAGGGTGGCCAGCTGGATCACCAGCTCTGGCAAACCCACCATGTCCAACAAGCGAAGGACCTGGAGGAGAAAAGACTTGAGTAAAGGGTTGGCAAGAGGATTTTGGTTTTTTTAGGAGCTGCTCCTGCCTCAAAAGATTTTGCCAATGTTTTAAGGGATTAGACTGAAAAAGGGAAAGTTTGGGTAAATCACAGGGATCTGGATAAAATCCCAGCACAACAGAACTAGGTTATAGCTTCCCTGGAGGATTCACACAGGGGATTTTTGAAGCATTTTAGTGTTAATGATTGGTTTTCTGGATCCTGAATCCAGGGATTCCCTCTCCAAGAGCCCTGCTCCGGGCTCACAACCTGCCTGAACCACAGCATTACACAAGAAAAAAGATCCTATCTCAATTTAAACATACTAATTTTAATTTGCCTCAAAGCTTAATAACCTTCCCCTGAGGCAGTGCCTTGCACTGAGCCTGGACATGCCTGGCTTCTGCTTCCAGCAGCTGGACCTCATCCTGCCTTTTTCTGCTGGCTATCAGGAAACTAATAGGTGGAAAGTACCTAGATTTCACATGCTCACCTTGTCATCACCCCCCAAAAAAGCAAATACATGTTTCACCTCCCAAAAATTAAGTTTTGAGGCTCAAGTCACTTTCTCCACAGCCAGGGATTGAGCAGCAATTCTGTCCTGTGTGGAAGGACTTGGTGCCAGTTTACCTGCTCAGGATCATACCTTGTTGTAGTACTGCAGGCGTGGCGTAGAGACTACCTCGCCCTCCTCGGGCTGGATCAGCCTATCCAGGAACTCCTCTCTTCCTACCTCTGAAGCAGCTTGGCAGAAGCAATCCAAAGCCTGGAAGCAGACCTGGAATCAGCTTGCTGTCCCCTCAGGTGATTGACCCAGCAGCTGTACAGGTGAGGGGCCACTGCGGCCTGTCCCAAACTCATGAGATCTTCCCGAAAAGCAGGTTCCATCACTCTGCTCCAATCTCATTCTTTTCCAAAGGAGGCAGAGCATGGAAAGACATTTTCTGTGCACCTCCTCCCTTCCAAGAGAAAAGGTCCTAGACCCCTGAGCACAGGAAGATTAGGGAGGGTCTTACCTTGTGCCCCTCACCCATGACAAGGTAGCACCTGCCCATCATGAAGCAGCAGGAGCCCATGTTCACGTGGCACCACGGCTGCAGCAGGCGGATGTATTCCTACGGGAGAGAAGGGAGTTTGGATTCAGGTCAGCGCTCGCTCATGATCTTCAGGCACCCAGTACCAGCTGGTTTTTGGTGGCCCCTTTAGCTGTTGTGCTCAGACAAATCTTGCTTTTCCAGCTTGAGGACTGGCTTTCCCAGCCCAAAATCCCTTGGCTGCACTGATCATAGAATCTTGGAACCATGTGGGTTGGAAGGGACCACCCAGTGTGACCCCCTGCCATGGGCAGGGACACCTTCCACTAGACCATGTTGCTCCAAGGCCCATCCAAGCTGGCCCTGGCCACCTCAAGGGATGAAGCAGCCACAGCTTCTCTAGACAACCTGTGCCAGGGCCTCACCACCCTCAGAGGCAAGAATTTCTTCCCAATATCCAATCTATTCCTTCAGGCCCTTGTCCAAAGTCCCACTCCATCTCTCTTGGAGCCCCTTTAGGCACTGGAAGGGGCTTTAAGGTCTTCCTGGAGCCTTGTCTTCACCATGCTGAACATTCCCAGCTCTCCCAGCCTGGCTGCACAGCAGAGCTGCACCAGCCCTGTGATGGAGAGACATCCCCCACCGCGCCCCTGGGAAACAACCTGCTTTGAACAGCTCCAGTGTCTGTACAAGGCACCTCAGAAACAGAAACAGCTCCTGACGTCCCCAAAATCAGACAGGATTCCCTCTACATTCCACTGCAGGGAACTGCAGAGGAAAGGTGCACAGAGCATGGAGGGGAGGACAAAGGCAGTGGGTAAGAGTCAAGGCAGGTGTTAGAAGAGGTGCAGGAGAGGGCCAGCGGCCAAGGAAGCACATGGATTCCAGCATGTGGGACAGGTGTGGGATGAAGCGCCAATGGCACCAAGGATATGATGCCATCAATGGGACCCAGCCTGGCCTTCTGCCAGCAGAGCATCCTCATCATCCTTGCAGCAGTAGCCATGTACCACTAGGAGGGCTGTGGGACTTGGCAAGAGAAACCAGGACTTGGAAGTGAAGTTACCTCTGCTGGTGCATAAACCACCAGCACCTCTTGCCTCACCTTCCCCAGCCACAAGTTCACTCAAAGCCACGTGGCAACTCATCTTGAGACTGAATTAGCAGCTACACAGGATAAATCCTGTTCCAGGCTTGCCTAACAGCTTGACATACACAGTTTGGCCTGTGTCCCAGGCTACTGCTTGGTCACCAGACCTTCCCCGTGCCCGTCTGCTCCTTGCAGGGAGCTTCCTGGATCCCCACGATTTGGGTCACTGTGCTCCCAGCAAAGCTGCTGTTATCTCCCCAGGGTCAAGGCACTTAATCCAAGTTTCCCTGACCGACTGGGATCAGGGAGCGGAACAGAAGGAGGAGGAGGAGCCAGTTCCTGTGGAGATAAAAGCCTGGAGGAGACACCAGCAAGGCTAATGCAACACGAGATTCAAAGCATGTGCATATACTAGGAGGGAGAAGGATGCTGCTCCAATCTTGGCATTTCCTGGTTCAAAAGCTCTTGAAGAATTGAAATTCTTTTCTCATTCTTCTTGACAGCAACACAAAAGGAAGCAATTCAGCCCCCAGGTGTGAGGGGCTGGGAGGATAAAAAGTTCTGCTGAAAAATAGGCCTTCACTAACAGCCTGACTGGCTCCAGTGCCTCCAGGAATGCCCAGACAGGGATGAAGTGAATCACATGGAGCTGCAGACAAGGAATTGTACTGGCTGGAACTAGAGCACAGGCAGCTCCAGCTGCCAAGAGCACAGGGAGAGAGGCAGAGAACCAGTAGTGATCAGGAGTTCACTGTCCCTGCTACTGAAATGTCGGGAGCAGCCAGAGATGGAATGACGACAGATGTTTCTTACACCTTTTTTTACTAATAAGGACATTTAAGAAACAGCTGAGCCCTTTCTTAACCCTGGTCCCATGGGCAAAGGTGCCATAGGAGAAGCTTTGGGCAGCCAACAAGCTCTTGGACTGCTGGGATATTTAAACAGGCTCTGCAAAGAAAGGTGTTTCTGGAGTGTCAGGTGGTCGGCCAAACCCTGGCAGACTGAACTCCACCATGAAAAGGGAATAATCCTGAATATCTGGATGCTCTTGAAAACAGATGAAGAGGAAACACAGGGGAGTGCAATGAGATGAATTTTAAGGTCCCTTCCAACCCAAACCACTCTGGGATTCCACAATCTTAAATCATTTCCCATCAAACACTCTGTGGCATTCTCTGACCTTAGAGAGCTGTGACTAGAGGTGAACACTTTAAACTAAAAGAGGGGATATTTAGACTGGGTAATGGGAAGAAATTGTTCCCTGTGAGGGAGGTGAGGCCCTGGCATAAGCTGCCCACAGAAGCTGAGGCTGCCTCATCCCTGAAGTGTCCATGGCCAGGTTGGACTGGGCTTAGAGCAACCTGGTCTAGCGGAAGGTGCCCCTGCCCATGGCAGGAGGGGGAATCATGAGATGAGCTTTAAGGTCCCTTCCAACCCAAACTGTTCCAGGATTCCATGACTAGGAGAAAGCAGAACTCCAGCTCCTGGAAAGGTCATTTTTTGGGGAGTTTTCGAACACCTGTGAGAGGAACAGCACAAAGGACTCACCTGCAGCTGGGTGTACTGACAGCTCCCCATCAGGCACTCTGGGAAGAGGAAGCTGGGATTGCTGGGCCATCTGAGCAGAGGTTAAGGAATACAGGAGAATCCAATCTGGAGAGCTCAGAGAACTAGTCTGGAAGCCAACATACCTCTCACGCTATGTTTGTGGTGGGGAAAGGAGAGATTAAGCTGCTCTTTACACAAGTCATTTTTCTGTAATAAGATTTATCCGTATTAGAACAACATCATTAGTACATCTAATCCCCAACTCCCCGACTCTCGTTACCCTTCCAAATCTCCGAGCACCCCGCTCCGCCAAGTCAAGTTGTGAGAGCTCAGGGGCTTAAAGTCAAAAACTCAAATCTTTTATTGTGCACCTAAACCAGGATGAATTCTGTGAAATCTTAAAATACCCACAAATCCATTAATGCCAACAACCTCACTCCTTCGGGCTTGTCTTGGAAATCTGGGGGAGGAAAACTCCTTTTGGGATGGCAGGAGGCTCGGTGGCAACAGAGTCACAGACAAGGATACAGGAGAGGCAGAAAATCAGCCACTATTGAGGTGATGAGGTGGGGCCAGTTCAAACTTGTCTCAGCCAAAGTGGTGTTTGGTTGCAGGAAGAGTCGGGATATGATATGTTTTCTGGCCACTTCCTGAAAGAAGAGCTCCACGATTGTTTGAGGGCCGGATACTAAAAGCACAAATTAAAGGAACAGTGAGGAGAGAGCCTGCAGCAGACATCCCAGGTTTTCAACCCCATGCTGTGCTCATCAGCTTAAACAGCACAGATTAAGTCAGGGCAAACCAAAAGCACGTTCCACATTTCGGCTTGTTGGTTTTGGATTTCTCCTGCCGTCTGGTTAAGTCAGAGAGAGCAGCAGGAGATCAAAGAGCCCCATCCCGCAGTGTTTATTAACCACAGCTCAATTAAAACACAGAAAAAAGGGGCTGTGCTCCCTCTCCAGTTGTTATTCTCACCCCAGCTGCAGCTTTCCAGCACGACAGGGCTGAAGGAGTGCTGAGCTGGCTGTTCAAATGCCTCCCTCCTCATTCCAGCACTCCGAAAATCCCCCCTTACTGACTGTTCCCAACGCCTCCCCAGGAGCTGCCACCTCCTTCCCTACATTTCACATATTTTTCCCAAAGAACAGTGGCCAAACAGGACTTTCCTCATGAGCCAGCCAAGAAATAACCCACGGCACCAGCGCACACAAAGAATGTTTTCAACTTCCCTGACATTTCCAGCTGCCTCCTGCACCAAGATTCTCCATCAGGGAGAGCTCGGACTCTGAGTATCACAGATGTCAGAAGTGAAGGACGCTCTTCCCTGGCCCACACATGGCACTGCTGCCTCTTTGTCCCCTTTTCCCAGCTCCCTCTGAAGTATCTCAGCCTCCAAGCCCTGACTAGTCACAGCAGGCTGTTACCTGTGTGATTCCTCCTCATTCCTGCTCACCTCCTCCCTCTGGAACCACTTCAAGGCCCACATTCCCCTAATTAAGACGCCTTATATTCTCCTCTGTGACTAACCCAAACTTACACCTTTGCAGCAAAACTTTAAAGATACAAACCAAGTATCAGCTGCAATGTTTTGAAGAGGTGTTTCCACATTTTCAAGCAGGTTTTGGGCAAGTATTTCTACATTTTCCCCCTTCCCTGAACTGCTGCTCCCCATTGCTGTGGGATAAAGGTTAGAGAGCATGACAGGTTGGATGGCGCTCTGAGCAACTTGGGCTAGTGGAAGGTGTCCCTGCCCATGGCAGTGGGGTGGAACTGGATGAGCTTTAAGGTCCTTCCAACCCAAACCATTCCAAGATTCCATGATGCAGTGACAGATCTGGTCTGAGCCAGTACAGTCACTGTACAGTGCATGAGAGGCGAGTTTGGCTAATGCTGCCAGGGTTAAAGTGAATAATTTTTGGCTGAGTGAGGCATTGCACTCATTCTTGGGCTGAAAGTAAAATCCGAGTCCAACGCTCCAAGATCCTTTGTTGTTGTTATTTTTTTGTGGACAGCCTGACAAACATCCCCACTTAAATCAGGGTCATTCAACCACACAGTCCATTAGCTCCCTGCATAAAGCACTTCCCTCAGGTGGCAGAGGCAGGACTAAATAACAGAAAGGGAGAGTTGATGATCCGTGGACACCTTACCCAGCTTGTGTGGTGTCAGAGCCGTGGTGTCTGCTAACTCCAACACGGAGAGATGCTGCAGATTAGATTCCCTAGGGAAGAGAGGAGTCATCAGTGACGAGACAACAAAACGCCTCCCGCTTTAATTGTGCCCATTGTTCAACTCCCACGAGCACAGAACAGCGAGGCCTTGCAGGGCAGATTTAGCACAAGGCAAAGAGTCAGCTCAGAATGTGGAAGGGAAAAAAAACCCTCCCCAGCGCTCCTGGAGCAATACTCCCACAGCAACCACCAACTTTCCATACTAGGAAGGGCATTTCAGGTGGATTTAGGAGGAATCAAAGCCAGAACAGGCAGACACTTACAGTGTGTCCACAGGGACATCAGAGGCCAGGCGCTGGCTCGCCCAGCGGATCAGGAAGTAGGAGAGCAGCAGGGGGGAGGTGCGGTGCAGCAGGTCCTGCTGGGACTGGAAGAGCTGTCCCCCTCCCAAAACCATCTGCAAGGAAAGCACAGAGCTTGGCTTCACACTTGAAGCAACTGGTGAGGTTTGTGTCAGGCCCAGCTCATCCCTCCTGAAAACACCAGGGTGGTCAAGAGCTCAGCAGGGAACTCTGCCCACTCAGGTGACCAGCAGGACTCTTGCCCCATATCCCTGGAAGTGAAGGGTTCAGGATCAGGCTGGATGGGGCTTGGAGCAACCTTATCTAATGGAAAATGTCCCTGCCCCTATCACGGGGGTTGAGCTAGACAGTCGTTAAAGTCCTTTGCAACTCAAAGCATTCCAGAATTCTTGTCCCTGAGAGTGAAATCATGGCTTTGCTGCAGAGACCACCTCAGGGTCTCCATAAGCTCCAGCCCAGAGCACGAGTCGTGGGAATAAAAACAATCCAAGCCTTTCAAGGACACAGGTGTGACAAGGTGGGAAAGCAGCAGGTGACGTGCCTTGTGGTCAGGAAGAACACAGCTCCAGAGGGCACCTTGCAACACACCTTAAATGCTACCAGGACAACCTTACCCAGGAAAAAGAGACTTATTTTCAACCAAGAAACTCCTGCAGTAATGTTTCTACGTAAACAATACTGGTTCAAACAAGGCTGTCCTTGTCTGGGGACTTGTTCCACATCCCTGAGCAGCACTGTCCCTCACATGGCCTCAGGCCTGACGGGACAGACCCAGACCAGTCCATCCCACCACTCCAAACACAGCTGCCATCGATGGGGCTGTTTGCTCTGGCTGGAGCAGCTTCCAAGGGGCTGAAACTGCAGCCTTGCAGTGTGGTGCCAGAGAACAGAGCTGCCATGGCGGGTGGTGGGAGACAGATGGGGATGGCTGAAAGCTGTATGTATGCTGATTCAGACAGGAGGTTGGAATCCATGCCTTCCTCCCACAAATAAAGCTTTGCTTCCTCCTTCCTGGACGCTCAGAGTGGAACAAAGGGAATTATGGTCTCTTTACTTAGGCAGACAAAAGCAGCTGGGGGAGACAGCAGGACTTGCCCAAGCCTCGGGCTATTCCAACTGCCTTGTGGGAAGACAGAGCTCAGCCTGGTACCAGCAGAACCCCAGATTCTCAAGTTCCAGGAGCATGGCAGCAGCTCCAGGGGCTGTACTCACAGGGTCTCTGAGGCGCAGCAGAAGCTGCTGGAGGATGAGCAGGTCCCGGCAGATGAGGAAGCGGATGGTGGCGATCTTGCCCACCCCCCCGCACACCACGTGGGCCGCTGTGCCGCTGCCGAACAGCTGGGACAGGTTCATCCGCAGCGCCAGGTGTGGAGCTGCAAGGGAAAACCACCCAGGTGAGGGCAGGAACCAGACAGGCAAGAACAGCTCCCAGGATAAGGACCTTTCTCGGTGTTTCCCAGAAGCTGGTGAAGGGCTTTCACCTCGTTCCATGTCAGCATCTGTCTCATAGTCCATCTCTCGGATGAGCAATCCGATGGCGTGGATGGGGTTTCTGATCTCCTGCAGTTTGCTGTGGATATCCTCCATCATGTTTTCCCTGCAAAACCAAAAACATTCTCGTCATCATGATCAACAACACGAGATTCCAACTGAAGAGGGTTCCCTTACACTCCCTTCCAGGGAGGATCAGTACCTGATCAGCCTGGACATTCCTAAAGGGAATCCTTGGCTGGCTTGGAGTTTTATTACAGGGCCTGCAGGAACCAGACTATTTATTCCACTCCCTCAGGCTACCAGGAAATAACAGCCAGATAGTTGGCATTCCACAAGGGAATGATTTCAGGTTAGCACAGGAACCACAGGGCTTGACCAAGGCTCTGACCTCTCTCTACTGTCTCCAGGCATTTCTTTCCACACCTAACAGGAACTTGTCCCTCTCTTGTTCTTTAGATCGTCTGAGAATCACCAAAATTTATTTTCTGGAGGGGTTCTGGCTGGAAGACCCTGCTAACACAGCAAAGCACACTCCCCATCCCTGGAAAAGTCTCCTGCAGCACAGGGAGAGGAGCCCACACATCTCAAATGCCCTTGGATGTCAAGCAAGGACAGCTCTGGGCAATCCCAGCTCAGCCATCCTGAGAAGCTTCTGGGAAACACGTCTCCTTACGTGTCATTAGCTATCAAGTCCTCCAGGATCTGCTCTGCAGCCTTTTCTGGAGGCTGGAGGCGGGAGCAAGCCATTTCCATGATGAATGCCATTTCCATGGAAATTGATTCTCCGATCAGGCGAAGGCACTGGACAAGACAGACAACATCACGAGACATCTCCAAATCTGCAATGAAAGAATCTAACTGTGTATCTTTCCAAGAGATTTCCAAGGGAAGGTGGGAAGACCATGCAAAAACTGGTTAGTTCAGCTCCTATCACTAGTTAACAGCAGACTGGTCCCAGTTCCCAGTGCCAAACCCTTTCCCACTAATGTCAAGGCTGAATTAAAGCTCAGGAGCTGACAAGGGAAAATATGTGGACTTCATTATTTGGAAAATAAAAAATGATGCAACAATGAAATTCCCTCCAAGGGAATTTTTTCCAGCCATGGGTTGAAAGGAAATAATGACTGCAAAAAAAAAAAATCACAGAGTAAATGGCTCAGCTCAGCTCTGCAATCCTTTATGGATGAGTTTTTAAATTAAATCCCAGTTTTTGAGGCTGTGACTGTTTAAAACAGCCAGGGCATGGATGGATGGGCCTCCCAAACCCAGCCCTGGCCTCCAGCTTTCCTTCCCTCAGCACCATAAAAAGCTCAACCAAACGGATGATGATCCTGCTTTATAAAAATATATAAAAATCACTCAAGCATGGAAGTGGAGCTTAGGTAACACTTTCCATTGCCTTTTTCCTAGTGAAACAGCATTCCAGGGCCAGCAAAGCAGAGGGCACTGTGGTGACAATATTAATGACAGGTTTTCCATGCTCTGGCATTTACTTTCTGGAGACAAGGAAAGGCACAGGGCCTCTCCACAGCTGATGTGAAAGCAGTTTGTAAATCCTGGAATGGTTTGGGTTGGAAGGGATCTTAAAGTTCATCCAGTTCTACCCCTCTGCCATAGGCAGCAACATCTTTCACTAGATCAGGCTGCTCCAAGTCCCGTCCAGCCTGGCCTGGGACACTTCCAGGGATAAAGCAGACACAGCTCCTCTGGGAAACCCGTGCCAGGGCCTCACCACACTCACAGGGAAGAATTTCTCCCAACCCAAACCATTGCATGATTTCATGGTTCTATTTGCAGCCTTGATACCATTTTTGAATTCCTGGTGTGAGCACGCTGGCAAGTTTCACAAAACAAATCTCCCTATAAATCCAAAATAAAACTATCTTCAAGCCACTGTGGATCTGGAGCCCTTCAGGAGATCTCTATGGAAGCTCCCACATCCCTGACACAAGGAAAAAACCTCTGCATTTCCTCACCTTCAAAGATGGCAGCATCGTCCTCGGTCAGGAGGTGCTCATTGGAGAGGAGATAGAGATGATCCACCAAGGAGCAGGGCACAAGGAAGGACATGGAGCCCTGGGAGGTGAGAAGAAAGTCCTTGAACTTCCCAAATCCTCTGGAGGAACTTCTCCAGGGAATCCCACCACCACCCAGCCTCACCTTCTTCAGCAGGCACACCATGCTGGTGTAGGGGTTCAGGTGCAGGGCCAGGGGCCGGGAAAGAGCTTCCTGGTACTGAAGGCAGCAGGCATAGAACTTGGACCAGAATTCCACCTGCAGCTGCCAAAACTCCTCTGGGGAGCACTCATACTCCGTCACGCTGCCCTGGAACTAGAGGGAGCAAAACAAAAGGATCAGGAATAGCAGAGTAAAACAAGGAGAAACAAGATAAAATGAGGGAAATTCTGATCCAAAAGGACATCAGGATGTTTCAGGTAGGTCCCCTAATAATTATTATTTGGACTCTGAAAGAGAGACTCTTTATTTTGGGTTCTCTTCCAAAATCACAACCAACATCTCTGTGTGGTGGGTGACCAGAGTGCACCAAGGGAGCAAAGACAGAACACCCAGAAAGATTCAAAAAAAACCAAGAGGGAATGAAAAACCCAGGCAGGAAGGACGAAGATTTGTACTTTTTAAGAAGTCACATGATTCCTTTTGGGAATCATGGGGTGGCCTGGGGTCACTTTGCAACTAATTTACCTTCACTGAACAACCACGACATTGTATACAACAAAATACCCCAGGAGAAAAATCCTTCTCACCTCACTTTCCACAGCTAAGGTGACCTCTTTCCTTAACTCATCCCACGTTAGATCCATGTGCCTCTCAGTTCCTTGAGAAAAGATCTGCAAAGCAGCACAGGAAATTTGGATTTCAAAGCAAAATAAAAGTCTCCCTGCGGGTTCAGGCAGCACTGCATGAGGTAAAAAGCAGCAAGAGAGCACCAGCAAGCACATTGTGGGATGAAAGTGCTAGAAAAGGGTCTGGATGCTAAATTTGGAATACATGGACACATAGGAGTATGGAGTCCCCATCCCTGGAGGGACTAAAAGCTGTGTGGATATGGTACTTGGGGACATGGGTTAGTGGTGGCCTTGTCAGAGCTGGAGGAGTGGTTGAACTCCATGACTGCAGAGGGCTTTTCCAACCTTAATAATTCCATGATTCCATGACATATCCTGACAAACAGCACCACAGGGGGCAGAGTCTCCATTCACCTGGCTACAGCAGCAGGAATGAAAAACAAGCTCAGCAACCTGCTGTACTACTGAAGCAGGAAAAAAGTCATCTGGAAACCATGTTCCGCCTCCAGCTGTTGGCACTTCTGGGCTGCAGTACAGCCCAAGAGGCACTAACTTCCTTCAGGGACTCCCAATGAAAACTGATGAGCTCCAAGAGCTCCAAGGGATCCTGCTGCCTCACATCTAAACAGCCAGGAAGAACTGGAAGACAGAGCACCCCAAATTCCTTCTCACCAACCTGCAAAGCCTTCTGGATAGCTGCATTAGAGAACCGGCCCGGCATGAAGAGATATTCCAGGTAGGTTTCCTGGAAAAAAGATCAGGATTTAAGGAAATTCAAGCATTAGAAAAGTATTTAAGATGCTGCTTCTGGTCTTTCCTCCCATTCTCAACCTCATCTCCTAGATTTGTGTTTCTATCCACACCCTTCTCCAGTCTGGGAAGAAAAACTGCCTTGTGCACACTGCAGTCCTTTTTTGCTTCCATTTTCTCTCCTGACTGACCTCGTTGGGTTTTGGTGCTGTTTTACAGTTGGCTCACCCTGGGGTCCTGATCGTGTCGGACCGTCACCTCCTCCTCAGGCAGTGGCTGCACAAACACCTGGTTCCACTGACCTGCAACATTCCTGGAAGGAAACAAATGCAGGATTAGCTTTGCATCCACCTGAACCAAACCTGAGCCCTTCGCCAGCAAAAACAGCCCTCTGGGTCTGGAAATTGCAGGTTTGACAAGTGACAGGTTTTGGCAGGAGTAGTTAATGGTGGCATTCCCAACCTTTAAGGTGATGGAACAGGGTGGAATCCTTCACTTAAAGCAACGTTCTCCCCATTCCACAAGCTCCCAAGGAACTCTCAGACTCCTCAGTATCTTCTTCTCCCTAAATTTACACACTCACAGCATTTCCCACCCACTGTTTAACTTCCTGGCTCTGCACCAACCTGCCCTCTCAGCTGTACATTCAGGGATGATCCCTTCCCGTTACCATCTCCTCAAAATAAGATTTTTCATGGAACAGACCAGCTGGCTGTTCTGAAGGAGCTGTTGGGGAAGCACAACTCTCCCTCTGCCATTCTCAAACACCACTTCCAGCAATCCTGCTGCCTGGATTTTTACATTTTTCACACTACTCTAGCTTGATTATAAACCTTGAAGTTGAGGAGCTCTGTCAGGGTTTTAAGGAGCTGCTCCTGCAGTTATCCCAGCAATTCATCCCCAAAACTCACTGCTCAAAGTTGATGTATTTCACAACAGTCTGGTTCTCCTCATTGTGCCACAGTGCCCAGATCTCAGCTGAGGTTAAGGCAAAGTCAACCAGAGTCTCCTAGGAAAGAAGGAAGGAGCAAATTTCCTTTCTTATCCTAAAACTTAAGTGTAGCAGAGAGAGGTATGTACTTAACAACAGCAAAACATTCCCCTGTGACACTTAAATGGCTTTGGGAATTATACAGCCTGGAAAGAGAAGGATTTGAGGTGACCTAATTGCCCCCTCCAGTACCTGCAGGGAACTTACAAGAACGAGGGAGAGGGCCTGGAGTGATAGGACAAGGAGTAGTGGCTCCAAACTGGAAAAGGGGAGATTTACATGGGAAATTGGGAAGAAACTCTTTTCTGTGAAGGTGGTGAGGCCCTGGCATAGCTTGCCCAGAGAATCTACAGCTGCCTCATCCGTGGAAGTGTCCATGGCCAGGCTGGACAAGGCTTGGAGCAACCTGGTCTAGCGGAAGGCGTCCCTGGCAGGGGGTTGGAATGAAATGAGCTTAAAGGTCCCTCCCAACCCAAACCATTCCATGATTCTAAGATTTAAATCCCGAAGTCCAGGCCTCTCCCTCTTGGGGGCCGGGCCCCAGCTCTCACCTGTGAGGAGAAAAGGGAGGAGATATGGTCAAGGCTGTAGCGGTTGCTCTCAGCGCTCACCAGCTGGAAGACACAAAACTACAAACACAGCTCATAAATCATTTCCTGAAGGACTAAAGTGGCACATCCCAGGGAATGTCATCACTCCTGTCCCTTTCCCTGACTGGTACTACAAGAAACAGAGCCCTGAGGACAGGAGGGGTGAGCTGAGCACATCACTGGCACCTCTGTACCATGTACTGACATACTGGATTCACTCTTCTTCCTAAGGACAGTCATTCCTGCCTGGCCCTAAAGGACTTCCAGCCCTTTCCAAAGACTAAACCAGAAAAACTGTAAGACCAGCACTCCTGGAGCTGCTGGTGACCACAAAAGGTGAGAAAGGAAGGAGACCAAGGTGGGAGAGCCCCAAATCCTCAGCTCTGTGTGTCCTTCCCAGAGCAGCGCAATAGCAAGACAGCAGAAGACATGCTATGTGCTCCTGCTCCGTGTGGGAATTCCCTGGAGAACAGGATAAGCGGTCCAACAGATAAGCCTGGTCTGTGCTGCCATCCCCCTCCTGCTAAATCTATCCTTCTCCACCAGCTGTAGATGCGTCCACGCACTCCCAGGAGCCCAGCATAAACACACCATCAGTATTTCCAGGCTTTTAGCTCCTTTTGGACCTTTCCTTTTTCCCACGGCACATCTGTGCTTTTGGAGCAGGAGGTGAAAAAGTGAATGAGCCCTCACGATCAGCTTAGTCACACAGGGAATTCCACTCCCAGGGCTCGGGCACGCATATCCCAGTGTTACAAAGGGAAAAACGTTTATTTAGAAAGCACTGATCCCTCCAGAGGGTCACACATAAAACTTTTCCCTATTTCTGGCCTTCCAGACCCAAATCCCAGGGGAATGATGCGTATTCACGGAGCCTAAAGAGCAGGGAAGCGCAGTGGCTCCGTACCTGCCCTCGCTTGGGTGCGTGCATGTAGACTCCCAGGTAGAGGCCCAGGGACTGGGAGAAGGCCAGGCGCAGGCGGTGCCCGGTGCCCGCCGCCAGCCGCAGGTCCCTGCTGACCGGCATGAACTCCAGCAGATCCGCAACCATCAGGCACATCTGATCCTGCAAACAGGAACAGTGTCAGGAGAGCAGCAGAGCAAAGACTCAGGGCGGAGAAACTGCCCTTCTCCCTCCTCCTCCTCCCAGCCACAATCTGCCCAGACTTTCCCACCAAAGATGTGAATTAAGTCTCCATACATGTACCTTGGCTTCTCCCACCTCACCTGTGCCCTCTTCCCACCAATCACACGGGCTGTCAGAGCTCAGGCACGTAGGATAAAGCTTCCCCTCCCTCCCATGACATTCCAGTGCCGCTGAGCCGTGAAAGCGCCGTGCTGCTCCATTAGCTCTGGCACTCACTATCTGGAGCAAGAGGCTTTTATTAACTTCTTGTTGACAAAGACACTTTTATTACTGCTGAAAGCAGAAAATCCATTTGGGATGGCTCCTTGGGCCTCAAAGTGCTCCTGCCTGTCTTCCCAAATACTCCAGTAAGTCCGGAAATAGCCCTTATCCCAGGAACAAGGCTGGGGGGGGAAAACCACTTGCTTCCCAACCACTGCTACAAAAACACACCATGACTGTTCTCACATCCTGTCCCAAATCCCAGTGTGAAGAAGCCACAGTGACAATTTAACAGGAGACAAATCAGGGCCAAGCACTCATTTGTCACTCCTTGAGCCACACTTTGTTCCCCCAAATCCGGGCTTTGCTCACCTTGTAGGACCACATGCGGAGCTTGTGGTCCTGGCAGAGGGCAAAGAGGAAGGCATCATGATCCAGGCAGTGCACAGAGAGGCTGATGGGCAGATCTGATGGGCCACCATCGCCTCTGGAAAACCAGACTTGATATCAACAGCTTAAATGAAAATTCCCCACCCCCAGAAGTGTCCAAGGCCACGCTGGACAGGGCTTGGAGCAACCTGATCTAGTGAAAGGTGTCCCTGCCCATGGCAGGGGCAGCATGAATAAGCTTTAAAGTCCCTTACAACACAAACCATTTCAGCATTCTATGAATCTAAAATCAAGGCAGGTGCACAGACCTGAGGCATTGGAGTTCCACTACTGTGGATTTAGATCCCAACAGACCAGAACAAGGGAACATTTTGGTATCCATGGAGCAGAGGATCCCACTGCACCAGTAACGCACAAGCACAGACCTGAGCAGCCCCCAGTATGGATCCTGCTAGCCCCAGGCAACACCTCTCATACTTCCAAGGAAAAGGCCCTGGGATTTGGCTGTGTGCTCTAAGCCACCCTCACAATCCCAGCCCTAAAGATCCCAATCCACCACAGAGCATCTGCGTGATCTCCACATAACCTCTGCCTGTCAGGAACGTGCCTGACACCTCAGCACGAGGGCAGCGTAATCCCTAATCCACGCTGGCTGCCAGCCACATCCTGGACAAATCCTTGGAGGTCAATTACTAGAGAGAGCATATTCACAGGCACACAGAACCAGCAGGACCCCACTAATCCAGCATTCCACTCCCAACTTCCACACTCTGATAGCTCCTGTGACCCAGTTAACTCTTTTGGGCACAGTATTTATAGGTGCCTTTATGACTCAAGATAAATATTCCAGGTGAGGAGATGCAAAGTTAGCTCCATTTATCCATCTGCAGACATTTACCTGATGGCAGTTGGCATCCAGCCAGTGAGGAAACGCTGCACCACTGAGCTCTGCTTCAATTCCACGATGGAAACGCTTCCTTTGGAAACAAAACAGACATCAAACCCCAGAACTGAATGGAATTCCGAGCTGGGAGAGGAGGTTCGGTTCCCAATCCTTACCTGGAACATCAGGAGGAGGCAGCTTAAGGACAAAGATCCCTCCCGAGGCAGAGGGAAGGGCAAAGAGAGCCTCCCCCTCACTGCTCAGCCAGGCCGCGGAGGCAACAGAGTTGGGAGCGAGCCCCGGCACGCTGGGAATCACAGAGTAATTGGAGGGATCTCTGATGTGGATTTTGCTGATATCTGTGAACACGGACTGCACTTGGCTCTCTGTTATCAGCTCCTGGGGAGGGGGAAACAAGAGGAAACAGCCTCAAGTTGTGCCAGGGGAGGTTTAGGTTGGATATCAGGGAAAGAAAGAGTTATAAGGCATTGGGACAGGCTCCAGCAGTGGAGTTCCCCTCCCACATGGATGTGATACCTGGGGACATGGGCGGCCTTAGCAGTGTTGGAGGAACAGTTGGACTCCCTGACCCAAGAGGGCTTTTCTAACCTCAGTGATTCCATGAACCAGCAACATATCCACACGTATCCAAGGCACAGAAAAGAAACACCAGACACCCATGCAATGACAACTGTGATGCTGCTCCCTGACAAAAATGATTTTTCCAGTAAAAACTTCTCAGGACAGCTCACAGCAAACCACTGGTGACAAATCCCAGGAAGAGCAGCTCTGCCACAGCACAGGGGCATCCCTTGGAAAAGCTCTCCATAGCTCTAAAAGCATAAGAGAAGCTCTCCAAGAGATAAGAGAGACCTGGCAAGAAGCAGAGGAAAATTCAGAGCAAATGGGGAGAATAATGGAATCCTTGAACAGTTTGGGTTGGAAGGGACCTTAAAGATCATCCAGTTCCAACTTATATCCATAGAAAAATGGTAAATGTGATATAAATCTTGTCTAGGATTCATCTTCCAACGAATGAAATAGATTCCAACCCAGCCAAAACCAGTATACAGCCTCTTTAGCTAGGGAAAAAACATAGTCCAACTGGGAAGGGCTCTGGAAACGCCCAGGTTCATTCCCAGCAGCAGCTCAACTCCAGTATCACCGCAGTCCACACGGCAAGGGCAGGACACGTGGCCAGTTCCTGAGCAAAACACGGCCGGATTTCCCGAAAATTCTCTATTCCCTGTGGGTCACCTGGCCCATCCCGCGCCTATCCCGCGGCACTCACGCTGCGGTAGAGCCGTGCGGGGTGCGGGAGCAGCAGGCGGTGCACGGTCTGCGCCGTGAGCAGCAGCACGACCAGGTGGCTCTGCAGCTCGCACAGGTGGACCCCGCCCGGCAGGAACGGGCAGCCCTGAACCCGCAGCCGCAGCGCGTTGTGCAGCAGCTGCACGTCCAGCGACTCCTCCACCAGCTCCACGGTGTCCCCCGATGTGCTCCTGAGGGGGGAGACGGGACCATGGTCTGAGTGAGGGGGTGGGAAGGGGAAAGGTGAGGCCGCTCTGAGGGAGTGGGGAGGGTTTCAGGGGGGGAGAGGGGATGATGAGGAGGGTCTGAGGGGGGTTTGAAAGGGATGAGAAGGGGAGAAGTGAGGATAAAGAGGGTCTGAGGCAGTGAGAAAAGAGGTGAGGATGAGGAAGGTCTGAGGGGGGTGAGAAAGGGGAGACGAGAATGAGGAGGGCCTGAGGGAGTGAGAAGGGGAGAGGTGAGGATGAGGAGGGTCTAAGGGGGATGGGAAGGGAGAGGTGAGGATGAGGAGGGTCTGAGGGGGGCGTGGCGGGGGGTGGGGGATGGTGCGCGCACTCACCACCGCACCCAGCGGTTCCTGGTGGCGGCCGCGCGGGGCGCGCTCTCCGGGGAGCAGAAGCCGCCGGCGCTGTCGGGGTAGCGGCCGGCGGGGAGCGGGGCGGTGCCGGGGGGCACGAAGAGCAGCTCCTGCGGGGCCCGCGGCGGGGCCCGCCCGGGCGCGCTCAGCTCCAGGCAGCTCCGCGCCGCCAGCGCCGCCGCCATCTTGAGCCGCCGCCTTCCCGCCTCGGCCGCGCGGGGCCCGACGGGAACGGGCGGGGAGGGAAAGGCGCGCCCCTGGCGGGCGGGAGGACGGGGGCAGGAGGGAGAGGGCGCCCCCTGGCGGGCGGGAGGACGGGGGCAGGAGGGAG
>JAWWEV010000167.1:9926185-9970452 GCA_035583235.1 Hafferia zeledoni | reverse complement strand
GGAGGACGGGGGCAGGAGGGAGAGGGCGAGTGGGGAGGATGGAGGGGGTCTGGGGAGGGGAGGATGGGGGTTTTGGGGGAAGGGAGGGTGGGAAGAGGGTCTGAGGAGGGGATATGGAGGAAATCTGCGGAGGCAGAATATGGAGAAGAGGGGTCTAGGGAGGGCGTTTGCTGAGGGGACTTGGGGAGAGGGGAAGGGAAGGAGTGATGGGGAGAGGGGTCTCTGTCGAGAAGGGGAGGAGGGGGGATTTAAGGAGGGAGTTTGGGGGGCGATCTGTGGGGTTTGAGGCAGGACGCCGGCAGGCAGACCAGGATCTGGATCTGCCTTAGTGGGGGCAGCACAGCCCCGTGTGCCCCCAGCAACACCCACCGTGCCAGCCCCCAGCTGTGCCCACACCTCATCCTGGCGAAGGAGCCGCCGCCTGCCCGGCCGCTGGCACAGCACGTGTTCCCGTGGCGGCGAGGGCAGCAGGGATGCCACCACCCCGCGGGTGCCACCCGTCCCCCGCGATGCCACGCGGTGCCGGTGCCGAGCCTGGCCGGGCTCCCGCTCAGCTCGGAACAATCCAGCCTTTCAGCGGGATGCGGCGCCGGCGGCACGAGGCACCCGCTGGTAGAATGGGCCCATTCTGGTGGCAGGTGCCATGGGGGGCCGGGGGCTCCAGCTGCCCCCCAGCTTTACTTGGGGTCAAAGTCCCCCGCGTCGCTGCGGGAGCCGTGGGGAGCTGGCACAGCCGGATTTGGGCGCTCAGGCGTTGCGGCAGTGCCGGAGCCGGGCTCTGATGAGGGGAGAAGGGACAGAGGTGGGAAAGAAGGGGACTGGATGTCACCCCGCCCTGCCCTGGCACCGAGGGGTGCCCCACATCCACCCCGTGGCTTGGTGGCACTGGGTGCCCGTGGTGGGGCAGGTAACCCAGTGGCTGCAGGATCCCCCTGAGTAGTGTCTCGGTGCATCCCAGGACAGTGTCAGGACCACGCCGGGACAGTACCGGGACTGTGCCAGTACCTACCGCGACAGGAGCGGGACCGTGCCAGGAACGTGCCGGGACAGTATTGAGACGATAGCAGGACCACACCTGGACCGGACCGGGTCCATACCCGGACAGTACCGGGACCGTAACTGGACCGGGACAGTACCTCGCCCGTACCGGAACCGTACCTGGGCCGGACCGAGACCATACCTGGGCCGAACCGGGACAGTACCGGACCGTGCCCCACGCGTCGCCCGGGCTCGCTGCGGTCCCCTCCCGCTCCCACTCCCGGGAGTCCCCGTTCCCGGGGCCGGGCGGGGCGGCCGCTGTCCCCGCCCCGGGGCGCTCCCGCCGCTTCCTGCGGGCACGGCCGGGGCGGGACGGGACGGGACGGGCTGGGGCGGCGGCGGTAGCGGAGTGCGGTGAGTCCGGCCCGGGCGGGAACGGAGCACGGCCGTGGGGGCCGCGGGGAGGGAGACGGGGGTCCCTGCAGGTCGGGAGGGAGCGGCCCCGGGGGGGCCCGGCCCCGGGGGTCCTGGTGAGGCGGGAGCCGGGGGTCCCGGCGGGGCAGGAGCTGTTTCATCCCGGTGAGGCGGGAGCTGTTGCATCCCAGTGGAGTGGGATCCCTGGGTCCCGGTGGAGCAGGATCCGTGGGTCCCGGTAGAAAGGGAGCCGTTGCACTCCCGTGAGGCAGGATCCGTGGATCCTGGTGGAGCAGGATCCGTGGGTCCCAGTGGGGCAGGAGCCGTTGCATCCCGGCGGAGCAGGATCCGTGGGTCCCAGTGGGGCAGGAGCCGTTGCATCCCGGCGGAGCAGGATTCACGGGTCCTGGTGGGACAGGATTCGTGGGTCCAGGGACGCCCGGGGCTGTCGGAGCCAATGGGGCAGGAGCTGGGGGTCCCCATAGGGTGGGAGCTGGGAGTGCCGACGGGGTGCGAGCTGCGGATCCTGGGATGTGGGTCCCAGGATGACAGGGGACAGGGCTCGGGGGGTGCTGGGAGACCCATGGGACAGGCACCCATGGAAATGGGGGGGGTCGCACCCATGGAAATGGGGGAGTTCGCACCCATGGAAATGGAGGGGGGTCTCCAGGCCCAGCCGGGGGGTGCAGGAGAGGCTGTGGCATGTGGGGTGACCCCAGGACGGGGGTCCCACTGTGGGGTGGGTGTGCCCTGTGCCCCTCCGTTGGGATTAGCTGGTGGGACGCCACGGGCGCCGGGCACTAAGAGGCTTTGGCAGCCTCGCGCGGGGGCGATACCGCCGTGTCCTGGGAATGTCGTGACACGGGGACCCCTGTCGTGCCGGACCCCCGTGCCACCACGAGCCGGGAGCGCCGGCGCCCAGCCCGTGCCCGCCGGGCCGCGGCGGTGCCAGCCGGGGCCGGGAGCGACGGCCGCGCTGAGCCGCGGCAGCTGGGCTGGAGCCGGCGGCGACTTCCCCGTTCCCAAGGCCGCTGGGATTCTGGAAAATGCCTGGAAATGGTGAACCGCCTGCCCTTATATGGCTCCGGCGGGCTGGCGCGCCTCGGCCCCTCTCCCGGCGTGCCGTGCCGGGATCCTGGGAAAACGCCGTGGGCTGTGCCTCACTCTCCAACTCCCGCGCTGGAATGTGCAACGGGGCTGGCAATCCCACGGCAGGGAGAAAACTTCACCTCCCTTCCGCCGGCACCGGCGGCTCGGCACAACCCCGGCCCCTGCCTCAGTTTCCCCCGCTGGGGAGTTTTGGGGAGCACCCAGTTGCATCCAGGACGGCCCTCCCGGGAGCGGGGCTGGGGGTGCCCGGGGACTCCGGAGGGTCTGGAAATGAAGGTCAGGGCTAATTCCACCCGAAGCAGGCGGGAGTCGGCGGGCTCTGGGCAGCCGTGTGCCCACCGAGGTGACACTGGGGGAGTAAGAGGATCAACCCCCGCCCCGCTCCCCGGGGTGGGACAGAGATGGCCGGGGGGGCCCAGGCAAGTGGCCACGGTCCCTGTGACGTCGGACCTGCGCCGTAATCTCGGTGCTCTGAGCGGATTAGGGTGGCTGGGGCTGGCCTTTGGGACGATCTGCCGTGGCCGCAAATCCCCGACTGGGTGTCACGTGGGGGAGCCCCTGTCTGATCCCACAGTGGCACCTGGGGTTCCCCTCTTGTCCCCCAGCAGAGTGGGATGGGGGTTGGACTGTGCCACAGGGGTGCTTGGGATCTGCTGGCCCCCATGTGACTGGCTGCCCATGAGTCTGGGTAGGGGTCGGGGTGCTCATGGAGTTGGGTGCCCTGTGGCTGTAGGGCTAAGGAATTTGAGGTTTAGGGGGGCTGCTCCCCAAATTACCCAGATCCGGGGTGCCCAGGAAGTGCTCCATGGCAGAGCCAGCTGTGCCAGCACTTGGGGGCTCAGGGTTTGGCACTGCTGGGGACATGGAACTGGACCCGACTTGGGGAGCACTGTGGTGGCTTTTTGGGGGGCTCCTGATGTGTTCGGGGAAGCCCTGGGGAGGGCGGTGGTGGGATGGCGGCCACGCAGCACGGTGGGTGTGGGGAGGCGCCGGCAGGAACCGGCCTGACCGGTTGGGTGCTGGCAGTGGGGGTGCCGGGGGGCTTGGATGGCCACGTCCCTGGCACAGCACGTGGCCTGGCTCAAGGTCACCGTCCCCAGGGCCACTCACAGGGGTGACCAGGCTCAATGGTCTCACTGTTCGGACATGATTGCTGCTGGCTGCTGGTTTTTGAGTGCCCCAATTGGGCTGCTGGCACAGGAGTATCAGTGGCACGGGTGTATCCCAGTGGCACTGGTGGTCCGGAAGGGCGAGCCGGTGCTGAGCTCACCTGGAAGGTGTCCCGCGGGTGCGGCGCTGACGCACGGCCTCAGTGGGTGGGGGCAAAGGTGCTGCTCCCACCTGGTCCCAGCACAGTCCCCAAGTCTGGGGTGAGGAGGTGCGGCAGAACCCCCTGTTCTCAGTATTGCGTAGACTGTGCTGAGATCCCATTGTGCTGTATCCAGTGACTCTGGATTAGAGGGATGCTGGCACCTCTTGGCATGGGGGCTTTGGCCATCAGAGCTCCTCATCAGGGTGACCCCCTTGGTGCCACACACTACCCAGATTTGGGGAGTCCTTGCACCCCCTAAACCTCTCCCCTCAGAGCCGCCCTGTGCCCCACTGGTGCCAGGGGATGCCGGGATGCCGGTGCCTGTGTGCCCACAGCGCCCTGCCCTGAGCCTGGAGCCTGGCTGTGCCATGGAGGATCGCGCTGGTGCCATGACTGAACCATGGGCTGAGGGGCTCCACAACACCAACAACAATGCGGCCCCAGGGGGGTGGCCAGGTTCCCATGATGGGCACGCCCTGGCACCTTTTGGGAGTCCTGGGGCCAAGCCCAGCTACCTGGACCGTGTGGTACTGGAGATCGTGGAGTCAGAGCGCACCTATGCCCGTGACCTGCGCAGCATCGTGGAGGTGGGCACTGGGAAGGACTCAGGGGGACACCCCGCAGGTGAGGTTTGTGGTCTGGGCAGCATCAGTGCCATCGTGGATATCTGGCAGGGCTACCTGGGCAAGATCATAGATGCAGAGGAGCCAGTGCTGCGGCCAGAGCAGGTCAGCGCACTCTTCGGGAACATTGAAGACATCTATGAACTCAGCAGGTGGGTGAGCAGGTGACACTGGGGGGGGCACTGGGGTGCCACTCTGTCCCATGAGTGTGGAGGGGACTGTGGTCACCCTGTCCCCTCTGTGCCCCCCAGCACGCTCCTGCAGAACTTGGAAGGCTGCGCCAGTGACCCTGTGGCTGTGGCTGTGTGCTTTGTCACCCGGGTAAGGGCAGACATGATGAGGGACACCAGGGGCACTGGGGAGGGGCACCAGGGGGGTACTGGGGCCATGCTGAGTTCTTGGAACCATCTCTGTGCCCACAGAGCCAGGAATTCACCATCTACACCCAGTACTGCAACAACTACCCCAGGTGGGTTGAGGACATAGCGGGGTGGGCAGGAAGCTGAGCAGGGGTCTGAGCCTCTCCCTGCCCACAGCTCGGTGGCAGCACTGGCCGAGTGCATGAGGAGCAAGGTCCAGGCACGGTTCCTGCGGGAATGCCAGGAGCAGCTGCGGCACGCGCTGCCCCTCGGGGCCTACCTGCTCAAGCCCGTCCAGAGGATCCTCAAGTACCACCTGCTGCTCCAGGTGAGTGCCTGATGTATGTCATGGCACAGCATGGGCACCCGCTGTGGCATGGGCACCTGGCACAGTCGAGGGGCCTGGTGTGATACAGGGACATGTCCCGGGCACCTGGTACAGCCAGGGCACCTGGAATGGGACGTTCCCTGGAGCAGTCCAGGCACCTGGCAGGGCACGTTCCCCTGACACACCCCTGGCAGCACTTGCCCACGGGCACTGCCCTGATGCCATGTGCTGTGCCCAGGAGATTGCCCGGCACTTTGAGCACAAGGCAGGGGATGACTACGAGCTGGTGCTGGAGGCCATCGACACCATGACCTGTGTCGCCTGGTACATCAATGACATGAAGCGCAAGCATGAGCACGCCATCCGCCAGCAGGTGGGCACTGGGGGGGACCCACAGGCACTGGGGGGGACACCACTGCCAGGGGGGAGTACTGGGGGGGGGCACTGGATGGGCACTGTGACCGGTGTCCTGGTGCTCATGTCCCACTGTAGGAGATCCAGTCACTGCTGCTGGGCTGGAAGGGGCCGGATCTGACGAGCTATGGGGAGCTGGTGCTGGAGGGTACATTCCGGGCGCAGCGGGTGCGCCACGACCGTGCCCTCTTCCTCTTTGACAAGGCCCTGCTCATCACCAAGCGCCGTGGAGATCACTACGTGTACAAGAGTCACATCCCGGTGTGGGACAGGGATGGGTGACTGGGCGGGTGCGGGGGATGGGGAAGCCTGCTGAGTGCCATGGACCTCAGTGGATGCCAGGAATGGAGGAGCGGGGTGGGTGTCAGGGACCCCGGCGGGTTGTGAGGTGGGAGGCCTCACTGGATTCCAGGGATGCTGATGCCTCTTCCCACAGTGCTCCTCGCTGATGCTGATCGAGAGCACACGGGACTCACTGTGCTTCAGCCTGGCACACTACAAGCATGGCAAGCAGCAGCACAGCCTTCAGGTAAGGGGGCAAAGGGCAGAGGGCACTCTGGGCTCTGGGGATCCCCCCGGGGACCCTCTGCCTGATCCCAGTGGCCTCCCTGTGTCCCTTAGGCCAAGAGTGTGGAGGAGAAGCGCATGTGGACTCACCACATCAAGCGGCTCATCCTGGAGAACCACCACGCCACCATTCCCCAGAAGGTGAGGGTGGGGTAAATGGCACCTCAGTGACAGCGGGGGAACCCCCTTGCCTTGGCAACGCAGGGGGGCAGCTGCACCCCACCTTCACCCCCATGTCTTTCCATTCTCCCTCCACCCAGGCTAAGGAAGCCATCCTGGAGATGGACCTGTTCTGTGAGTGCCATCAGTGTCCCACTGTTCCCTCTCTGCCCTCCTCTGTACCTGCCATGTCCCCCAGTGTCACCCCCTTTCCCCACAGATCCCCCACGCCTGCCCCGCTGGAGCCCTGAGCGCCTGAAGAAGAGCTGGTCCTGCCAGCCGCTGGGTGACACTGCCACAGAGCCACTCCAGGGACGCCGGCAGTCTGGTGAGAGCCGTGTGTCACCAGTGTTCCCAGTGTCCCTGGTGTTCCCACTGTCCACAGTGGCCCTACCACCTCCACCCCTTACCTGGGCCACGCCATGACTGGGTGCAGCAGGGAGAGTGACACTGGGTGGTAATGGTGTCTCTATCCCCACAGAGCCTTTCCAGCATCAGGAGCACACGGAGACCCTGCTGGAGAGGCTGCAGGGACACGGGGGACACAGGCAATTGGGTGTGGATGGCAGCCAAACTCAGGGTACTTGGGGTGCTGACGGGTCTGGGGACACAGGTGTGATGCCACTGTCACCTCACCTCCTCACAGAGCCCACCAAACACAACCTGTGGCACCTGGGTGAGGAAGGTGAGTTGGCATGTCTGCGGCATCGCTGCAGTGGGCAGAGGGGTGGCTGAGGGCTGTGGGAGGAATTTTGGGGTGCTGTCCCACACTAATCTCTGCTTTTGTCTTTCCTGTTTGACAGGGCTGAAGGTAAGGCTGGGTGTGGGTGGGTTGGGGTGCCTGGTGCCCCCCAGCCCTGGCACGAGGCGCTGAGCTTGGTGCTCACCCCTGCGCAGCATTCTGGCAGCGATGGGGCACTCCTGGAAGGGGGTGAGCTCCCCCAACACTCCAGAGCCTGGGCAGCAGCACAGGGCATGGTAGAGGAGGAAGAGGAGGAGGGAGAGGAGGCTTTGGGCAAGGACTGCCAGGAAGAGCTGCCTGAGGCCCGGGATCTGCTGTTGGAGCCCCAGGAGGAGCAGGTACCCACTCCAGCCCCCAAACCTCAGGGAGGACATCAGGGCACTCCAAATCGTTTCTGGGGCAACCCATGTCACTCCCAGAGCAGCCCACATCCCTTCCAGGACACCCAGCATCATTCCCAGAGCATCCCACACCTCACCTAGGGCACTCCCCACATCACTACCAGGGTACCCTACATCACTCCTGGGCAGCCCATGTTGCTCCCAGGGCCACTGCAGGGTTCCCAGCTGTGGTTTGGCTGGGATTCACCCTGCTCAGAGCACCTGAGTACCCCCAGCTCATGACGCCCCACCTTTGCTCTTGCCCAGGCTGGGGGGCACCCATGGGTGCTGGAGGAACCCAAACGGCCGAGCAGCTGGGGGCCAGGGAGCTGTGGGAAGGTCAGTGCAGCCCTGCAGCCCCCACCTGGGGGTCCCCAGGGACCCGGCACCCACCTATCCACCAGCAGCACTGGGGAGCAACATGAGGTGCTGGAGGCACGTAAATCCTCGTCCCCGGCGGGGCCCCCAGTGTTGCCCAGGGGTGACAGGGAGCCGGAGCGCGCTGCAGAGGATTTGCAGGTGCTGAGCAGTGAGGAGGAGGAGGAGGAGGAAGAAGGAGCTGCCAGCATTCTGCCACCCTCGGTGCTGGACCAGGCCAGTGTCATTGCTGAGCGGTTTGGTGGCGGCAGCAGCTTGTCCCGTCGGAGCAGCCTGGCACTGGAAGGGCCGCTGGGACGCACCCCCAGCCACGGCGGCAGCACCCTCAGCCTGGACGGGGGCCCCGCACTCGAATCTGGGGAGCCCGAGGGGTCCCGCAGCACGATCCCCTCACCCGAGCCCTTCACCAGAGCCTGCCGGGAATCGCTGCTCTCCAACCGGGACCGCCTGCTTCTCGATAAGATCAAGAGCTACTACGGTCACGCCGAGCACCGCGACGCCGGTTTCGGGGTGCGCCGCCGCGAGAGCCTGTCCTTCATCCCCAAGGGGCTGGTGCGCAGCTCTGTGTCCCGTCTCAACGGGCTCCCGCGGCCCCTCGGGAGCCCCGAGCCCCCCTCGCAGCCGGAGGCACCGGAGCCATGCCAGGAGAATGGGATGGAGCCCGCCGAGCCGCTGCTCATCGTGGAGGAGGATGATGAGGGCGCCGCGGGGTCATCCCCGGGGCCGCCCCCCCAGCTGCTGCTGACACCCCCTCACCTGGGCACCAAGGTGTACCAGCTGGCACGGCAGTACAGCCTCCGCATCAAGAGCCGCCGCGCCGGCGCCCGCCGGCCCCCGCTGCCGCCGGAGGGCGAGGACCCCCATCCCAGCACTCCCTCACTGGCTGTGCCGCGGGACGGGGGGCTGGCGGTGCCCCCGTCCCCCTGTGCCCTCCGTAGCCCCTCGAGCCCCGTGGGTGCCGAACCCTTCGCCTGGCCAGACGTGCGGGAGCTCCGTGCCCGTTTCGGTGCTCCCCGGCCCCCGCCCGTGAGCCGCAGCCGCTCGGCGCCCGAGGGTCCCGGCCGCGGCGGGCGCCCCGCCGGGAAGGAGCGCGGCGGCGGCGGCCGGAGCCGGAGCGCCGAGGCCAGCGCGGGGTCCGGGAGCCCGAGCCCGGCGCCAGCGAGGCACAGCAGCGACGGGGCACTGTGGGTGGCGGCCGAAGCTCCCCTGGGCCCCGGGCAGCGGGTGCTGGTGCTGGAGCGGCTGCCGGAGCCCCCCACGTACGTGCAGATCCGCTCGCCCACCACCCGGGAGAAGATCTGCCTGAAGGCAGTGGTGGAGCGCTGCAAAGCCTACCAGGCTTCCGAGGAGTACCGGCGGCGCTGCCCCGAGCCCCCCGACACACCCGAGCCCCCCCGGCACGGCCTCGTCAGGGACCTCCGGCAGAAGTTTCAGACCCTCGACGCTGCCAGCTAGGGAGGGGGACAGGGAGAAGGGGCGTCCTGCAGACCGCCAGGGGAAGGAGAACCCCAAGGACCTTCCAGGGGTGGAGCACCTCATGGACCTTCAATTTACCTGGAAGAAGGGGCAACCCATTGCCCCCCAGGTTGTTTGGGAGAATGTGCACTGTGGAGATCCCCAACTTGCCCAGGAGAAGGGACACCCCATGGACACCCCCCGCCCCCCTGGAATAACGAGCACCCCATGGACACCTAACTTGTCCAGGAGAATGGGTACCCCATGGACCTGCAATCTACCTGGAAGAAGGTGCACCATGGCCCTGGAGCCCACAGGAAAAGGGGCACTCTATGGCCCCTCCAACTCACCTGGCAGAAAGAGCATCCTAGGGATCCCCAATCTAGCTGGAAGGAGTACCCCATGAACCCCAGGACCAGGGGCCTCCCCTGTCCCCTCAGTGTCCACCAACTCTGGCACTCAGTACCGCACCCTGCTCACTTTCACATCTTTATTAGAAAAAAACCCCAAACTGAACCCAAAGTTCCTCTCTGGTTGCCCACCCCCCCTGGGGTGTCTCAGCCCAGCCACGGGGTGCAAGGTGTCCCCCCCCGCCAGCTGAGGAGGGCACAGGGTGGGGGGTACTGGAGAGGGGCCCCCATGGGCTGACACTCTTTGGTTGGTGCCCACGGGGGCCGGGGTCCCCCCTCTGCACCCTCGTGCTGTGGGGGGTGGTTTATGGCTTTGAGGGGCACCCACACACCCCTCTCTGTGGGTGCTGGGTGGGGGTCCATGCACACCTGTGCTGTGCGTGCGGAGGGGAGGCTGGGGGTGCACCTGCATGCGGGGACACACGTGTGCAGACGTGTGCGTGCAGGGACACGTGTGGGCACGAGGGGCACACGCCTGGGGGCACCTGCGCTCACCTCCGCACAAGCGTGTGCCTGAAGCGTGTAAATGTATGTATATATATAAATACAAAATATATATATATATATATACACCTGTGCACACGGACACGTGTGCTCACGGGGGGGGGGAGGGTGTGTGCTCCCACCCATGTGTGACCCCCCCATGCCCTCTAAACCCGGTAGCACCAGTACAGGTACCACACATGTGTGTCCTTACACATGTGTGGCCCCACTGGTGTGATGTGGGGTGTCCCCATCCCGCCACCCAGGGGGGGTTATTTCTTTTTTGGGAAGAAGCTGAAGCGTTTCTCCTTGTCCTTGCGGGGCAGAAGGGGCTCGGCAGGGGCCAGGGGCAGGGACAGGGGGAGGCTCTGCGTCTTCCCCCAGCTGCCCTGACACTCTGTGATGGCTGCACTCAGCCCCTGCAGCCAGGCCTGCAGCTCCTCCTGTGGGCACAGTAGAGAGCTCAGGGGGGGTTCCTCTGGTCCCCCAGTACCTTCCTGGGCACCCTTGTGGCCCCTTCGGTGATACCAGTTACCCCACATCTTCCTTAGCCACCCATGTTCCCCTGGGCACTGCCATCCCCTCATTGTGTCCTCATGGCACTTCTTGCCACCCTTGTGTCCTCTGAGCACCAGTGGCCCCCTCAAGTACCCCTGGCCACCCTTGTGTCCCCTGGGCACTCCTACAATCCCCATGTGTCCCCCTGGGCATCACCGGCCACCCCTGGTCACTGCTGGCCACCACCATGTCCCCTGGGCATCACCGGTGTTCCTGTGTCCCCTGTGAACAGTCAGCTACCCCTGTGTTCCTCTGGACCTCTCTGGCCATCCATGTGTCCCCTGGGCACCATTGGTCACCCTGTGTCCCCTTGGTCACTGCTGGTCACCATGGGCCTTAGCCATCCCATGTCCCCCAACGCACCACCAGCCACCCCGTGTCACCCCAGCCCACCCCTCACCTCATCCTTGCCGTGGAACAGCCACTCGCTGCCATTGCTGAGCCTGGGGACAGAGCACATACACCAGTGCCATGCATGCCCACCGTACCCCCCGTGCCACGCCATGTCCTCACCTGAGCTTGAAGACATGTTTCTTCTTCTTGTACCCGGCGGGGACCTCGCAGCGGGCGTTGTACAACCCCAGGGGCTCCTCGCCCTGGCACGGCAGCCCCAGTGCACGGCTCTTTGCATCCTTGAAGAAGGCGAGCTGGCCACCCCGCAGGACACAGTACCGCGTGCTCCACGACCTGTGCCAGCACTGGGTCACCCTGGTGTCACTGCCCTGCCCGGGGACACTGTGGGCACCGCTGCCACCGCTATGCCTACCGGTTGGACGCGCGCTTGGTGGCTGCCTCCAGGTCGTGCTTGCGGCCGAGGTAGCCCTCCAGCTGGATGCTGCTGATGCGGGCTGGCAGCGTGGCCGGCTCCTCCGGCTCTTCCCGTGGTGGCCGTGGGGTTGGTGACACCGGCTCCTCGTCACCCGTCCTTGGTGCCAGCTGTTGCAAAGCAACAGCATGGTTATGCCGTGGTGTCACTCACCACCACCAAAGGACGCGTGGGGAGGTGGTGTCCCCTCCCTGGTGGCACTGTGCACATAGGTCACTGTCACCAATGGGTCATGTTCCTCAAGCTGGTGGCCTGGGGGTGGGTCACCCCCAGGTCTCAGTACTGGTGACCCCACCAGCTCTGATGTGTAGAAACTGGTGGCTACTGGGAGGACCCCAGTGAGCATCTGGGACATAGTCCAGCCCTGTGACACCCAGTGCAGTGTCAGTGACCCCACCAGCTCAAATATTCAGGAACTGCTGGCTACTGGGAGGACCCCAGTGAGCAGCTGGCATGTGGTCCAACTCTGGGATCTCCATATCTCAGTGACAATGACCTCACCAGTTCCAATATGTGGGAACTGGTGGCTCCTGGGAAGACCCCAGCAAGCAACAGGGACCCTCTGCATGGTGCCCATGAAGCCACCAACTCCAGCACACATGAACTGGTGGCTACTGGGAAGACCCCAGCAAGCTGCAGGGACCCTCTGCATGGTGCCCATGAAGCCACCAACTCCAGTACACATGAACTGGTGGCTACTGGGAGGATCCCAGTGAGTGGCTGGGACATGGTCCAGCCCTGGAACCCCCAGATCTTGGTGCCAGTGGTGCCCCAGATTTGGGGTGATGAGGTTGAGCCAAGCCAAGTGAGCAGTCCTGATGTAACCAAGCCAGGGCTTTGGGGACAGTGGGAGGTCCAGTTGGGGATCCTAGTGCCCAGTAAAGGGGACACCCATCCAACTGTGTGCCATGGGAGGGTCTCCTCAAGGAGCCAGGAGATGCCCATGTCCCTACACAGGCAGAAATGATCTTGGCCCCAAGTAAGTACTCAGGGGTCTTGTCCCCAGGCAGGCACATGTGATCTTGTCCCCAGGGAGGCAGGAGATACCCATGTCCCCAAGCAGATGGGGCTCCTGTCTCCAGGCAGGTAGAAGTATCCGTGTTCCTGAGTAGGCAGAGAGGACCCTGTCCCCAAGGAACCAGAAGATTCCCAAGTCTCCAAGAAGGCAGAGTAGGACCCTGTCCCCGTAGAGCCAGAAGGTGCCTGTGTCCCTGAGCAGCAGAGGGGGCTGCTGTCCCCAAGCAGATGAAAGTGGCTGTGTCCCCAAGCAGGCAGAGCAAGACCCTGTACCCAGATGCCCATGTCCCTAGGCAGGCAGAAATGATCCTGTCCCTGAGGAGGTACTCAAGGATCCTGCCCCCAGGCAGGGAAAGTGATCTTGTCCCCAAGGACCCAGAAGATGCCCATGTCCCTGAGCAGGCTGGCAGTAGGCAGAGGAGGCTCCTGTCCCCAAGTACATGAAAGTGGCTGCATTCCCAAGCAGGCAGAGCAACACAGTGTCCCTGAAGAGCCAGAAGATCCCCACATCCCTGAGCAGGCACAAATTATCTTGTCCCCATGTAGGTACTCATGAATCCTGTCCCCAAGCAGGGGAGAATGTTCTTGTCCCCCAGGAGGCAGCAGACACCCATGTACCAAAGCAGGCAGAAGAGGCAGGAGGGGTTTCTGTCCCCAGGCAGACAGAGCCACCAGAAAGCCATCATGTCCCCACATAGGCAGAGCAGGCAGGAGGAGCAGAGAGTCTGGCAGTGGGCACAAGGGGACTGGCACAGGGAGTGATAGTGCCCCGAGAGGGGGCAGTGTCCTGTGGGGTGACAATGCCTTGCAGGGTGACGATGCCGTGGAGAGTAACAATGCCCCACAGGATGCTGATGCCTTGTAGGGTGACCATGTCCCGCAGGGTAACAGTACCCCAGAGGGTGACAGTGCTCCAAGGGGTGACAATGCCCCATACAGTGATGGTGTCTCTTGGGGTGATGATGCCCCGAAGGGTGCTGGTGTTCCACAGGGTGATGATGTCCCACAAGGTGATGATGTCCCATTTGATGACAATGTCCCAGGGAGTGACAATGCCCCAGCAGTGAAGATGTCCCACAGAGTGACAATGCCCCTTGGAGTGACGATGCCCCACAAGGTGACGATGCCCCATACAGCGCTGATGTCCCTTGGGGTGACACGGTGGCTGGGATCTGCCCGCTCCAGGGCAGACACTCCAGCTGCTGCATCAATCCCAGCCATGCACATGCACCCATGGGTGCCACCCTCCATGTCACCCCAGGAGTTGGGGCAATGGAGACCTGCAGCACCCCTCTGCCCACCTGGCCTTTTTGGGGTAATTTAGCATTTATTCAGCTCAAGGGAAGGACAAGGTGAGGGTTGAGGACAAAGGGAACAGTCAGCACAACGTGGTCACGGAGGGTGCCAGGAACTGTGGGACATGCAGGGAGATGGTTTTGGCTGTCGGGGAAGGTAAAAGCTAAACTCAAGAACTGACCGGCTCTGGTCCATCGGTGGTGGGCAGCGAAGTGTCCTGTATGCTCCCATCCTTTATCTTCTCCTCCTCATCTTCTTCCTCCTCAGACCTGCACAGGGAAGAAGCCATTCAGCATCCCCATCCCAAATGTGATCCTACAGGGATTTGGGGCTGGCCGTAGCTATCCTGTCCCCCTGAGGAATGAAAGCCTTGTCAGGATGAGGCTTGACCTTCATGCTGTTAAGAGCATCGATTTGTTGCTTGGAAAAGGCAAATTGCTAAAAACCCCATTAATGCTAAAAAATCTTCTTAATGGTTTGAGAAGAAGAATGTGGAAATGGTGTCCCTAGTCACATGGAATGGTGGTGGCATCCCTTACCCAGCATCCAGCTCCCCATCCAGATCCAGGTGGTAGTCGGGAGCCTTGGAGCGTGTTGTCCCATCTGGTGCCAGCCCCTCATGCAGTGACCGCCTGCCCAGGAGCTCCAGCTAGCGGGAAAGGGGGGATAAAGTATTAAGGGATGGTCATGAAACTGAGGCAGTGCAGGCAGAGGCCTCATCCCGGGCCTTCCTCACCGTTGTCAGCTTCCTGAGGGCAGCAATTCGCTCCTCCCAGGTGGCCGAGGACTTCTCAAAAGCCTCATGTCGCTTCAGCAGCTTCTCCACCGCGTCCACCGTCTGCCCATAGTCGCTGCTGGCCAGGTAGGGCTCCTGCGCCATGAGCCATGACTCAGCCACCGAGGCATCGCGGGAGAACTGGCAAACCTCCAGCACTGGGAGAGGGATGGACAATGCTCAGACCCTGGACCACCCACCCTGCCAACCCGACACTGCTGTGCCCCTCCCCAGCACCCCTGGCACACTCACGCAGCTGCAGCCGCTCCCAGCGCTGCTCCCATGTCTCCATCATGGCTTTCCTCTTGTCTACCAGCTCCACCAGCTTCACCTTGATCTGCGAGGGGAAGCTGTCAGGGGGTGGCCCTGGTGGCACTGCCCCCACTGTTCCCCTTCCTGATTCCCTCACCTCTGGCGAATCCTGGTGCTTGCGCTGCAGCAGCTTCTTGCCCAGCTCAATGCAGGTGGTGAAGTTCTTGCTCCGAGCCTCCACCTCAGCCCTAATTCCCTGATGGTACTTCATCAGCAGCTCCACTGAGGAGACATCCCTAGGGGACAGAGGGGTGCTGGTGTCAATGGTGCCATCCATGCTGTTCCCATCCCAGGTCCCCGCTGGGCACATCCATACCTGGGTTTCTCCTGTGTCTCAATCTGCCGGACAGTGCTCTCCATCCAGGAGAGTAGATCCCGCGCCATGCTGAAGAAGCGGTGCTTGTCGGCTGTGTCCACAAGCCGTGCCCGGCGCCCACTGCATGCCTCCAGCAGCTCCTGCAGCGCTCGGGCCACCTCCTGCTCTTGCTCCTGGATTCCAGCTGCCTTTTCCCCAGCATAGGCGGTCTGCAGGCGTGCCGCTGTATCCCGATACTGCTGCACCTGCACGGAGAATCATGGAACAGTTTGGGTTGGAAGGCACCTTGAAGACCATCTAGCCCAACCTCCCACCCTGGGTAGGGACACCTTTCACTAGACCATGGGGAATGCTGAGTGCTGGCATCCACAGTGCCGGGCCAGGGCCTCACCTGTGTCTCCAGCAGCTGGAGGTCCCTCTCGAAGGCACTGTGCATGCGGTGGAAAGCTTCCACCGTGCCGGCGTCCTCACCCAGATCCTGGGGCAGCTCCTGGCGCCGGGTGGCGATGAGGGCCAGCAACTCCGTCCCATCATAGAAGTACTTGTGGAGGTCATGGGAGGCAGCAAGGAGCTGCATGCGGGTGTCAATCAGCTCCAGCAGGTCAGCCCAACTCTCGTTCAGCCCATCCTTCCACTCGGCCATGGTGGCCGCCTCAGTGTGCCCCGCATCGATGAGGTCCTCAATGGTCAGGTTCACCCGGTCCACGCGCTCCTGCCCCACGCTGCCTGTCTCCCTTGCAAACTCCCGAAACTTCTCCCGCAGGAGCTGCACAGAGTGGAGAGAAGAGTCAAACTGTCCCCCCCAGACCACTCATTGGCACCACCATGCTCACTCTGTGACACTCACCGTGACATGGTCCAGGTCTTGCCCCATCTCCTGGGAGGAGGCGACCACGTCACGCTCAGCAATCCACTGCTCCAGGTCTTCCACCTCCTGCTTCAGCTGGAAGAGGTGGGACATGTTCTCCAGGCGCCGGCGGCGCTCCTCAGCCACCTCCTTCAGCCCTGCGTAGTGCTTGTCCACCTGGCCCTGCAGCCGGATGATCTGCTCCCTGCGCGGTCCCGGCACAGACACCCAGTTCTCACCCAGGAAAAGATGTCCCCAACCCATCCGTGTTGACAACCAGGGGAGTTTTGGGGGGAAGGACCCACTCTGTGCTCCCCACATCCCTCTGCAACCACCTCCCTGCCCAACCAGAGCAGTCAACACCACCAGAGCTCCATGCCAAGCCCTCACCCACACAGTGCTGAGGGCTCGGGACCACCCTGAGGGACAGGGGACACGCAGCAGTGACACCTACCCCTCAGGGTGACCAGCAGAGAGCAGCTGCTGTGCCCTCCCTGCCAGCTCCTTGATGGTTTGTCCATAGTCCTCAATGGAGCGCAGCTGCTGGACGTGTCTCTTCAGCATCACCAAGCCACTCTCCTCATCCTATGGCACAGAAGACACAGGTACCCATTGGCACCAGGCATGGTCAGGGGACAGGGACTGGGGATCAGACCCAGCACCTGCCCTGTAGGGACATCCTGGCTCTGTCTGATACTGTGGAGAAGCAATGGTGAGCTCAGTGGGGCATGGCATGGCATGGCATGGCATGGGATGCATGGTGTGTAATGGCACGGGAATGGCACATAGAAGTATGACACACCATGGTGTGTCCTGTTAGATGTGGATTATGTCCAACAGCACAGCATGGCATGGTCCAGGTTGACATCAGATGTGCCAGTATGGTATGACACGACACAGCACAGACGCCCGTGACATGGGGCACCACACAGAACCATTCCTCACCTTTGGCTTCTCCTCAGCTCCCATGAAGAGCTCCTGCTCACTGACCCAGGCCTCAGCCTCGCCAGCATCCAAGTAATACTGCTGGGCCTCTCTGGCCTCCTGCAAGCGCCGCTGCCGGGCAGCCGCCTCCTCCTGCAGCGTCTCCCACAGTGCCCGCAGTTCCTGTGCTCGCGATGCCAGCTCCGGGCCTGGCTCCTCGGTGCTCCCCACTGCCTCTCCCCGGCTCAGCACCTCGCCCAGGCGAGGGGCATGGCCCGCAAGCTCCTTCTGCAGTGTCTGACGGGGGAGTGAGAGGTCACAGTGAGGGTCACCCATGGGATGGGTGATCCCAAGGGACCACCTGGGGTGGTTGGTGCTGCCACGGTGCCCGGACTCACCTCATTCCTCTTGGCCAGGCGCTGCACACTCGGGAGGTCAGTGCCATGATCTGTCGACTTTACCAGGGACAGCCGCTCTTGCACCCACAGCTGTGGGAAAGAGCATCCACTGAGTCCCTGCAGCATCCATGGGTGCCCCTGCACCCCAAACCCTGCTGCGGTGAGGATGCTCACCGTCTCATCCTCCAGATCCCGACCCAGCTGGTACATGGCCTTGGCAGTCTCCAGCTCCTTTCTCTTTCTCTCCAGTGGCTCCAGCAGCTCTAGGACTCGCTGTCGGAGCATCTGCTCCTGCCCGGTGGCAACTGGCATGTCCCCAGCACCAGGCGTGCCCTGCCACCCTAATTCCTCCACCTCCTTCATCCACGTTCCCACTTGCTCTTCCAGTCTCTGGCGGGATAAATCCATGAGTTCGGGGTCAGAACCAAGTCAGACCCCCAGCCCTATTTGGGAACAAAACCACCACACTGGACACCCTGCCCCTTCCCAAAGGAATAAGTGAAGTGCCACCACCCACCGTCAACCTCTTCAGCAGCAGGTTGGTGGCTGTGAGGTCCTGGACCTTCTCAGCAGCACGCAGCTCCTCCTGCGCCCGTCCCAGCCACCTCTCCAGCTCTGCATAGCTCTGGGCATACAGCACCGAGCGCTCAGCCTCAAACAGCTGCTGGCCCTTCTCCTCAGCGGCGCAACGCAGCCCATCCCAGCGCCGGCGCAGCTCCTCCAGCCGCCGTGTCACCACCGCGCTGTACTGTGGCTTGTGGGTGGCCAGCTCCATCCCCTCCTGCAGCAACAACAGAGAGGCTGGCAGCCACTACAGCGCAAGGACATCCCACCCATACTGCAGGCTGAGAGCCTTCAAGAATCATGGAATCATTAAGGTTGGAAGAGATATCTAAGATCACGGAGTCCAACCGTTACCCCAGCACTGCCAAGGCCACCACATCCCCAAGTGCCATATCCACACGGCTTTTAAATCCTTCCAGGGATGGGGACTCCACCACTGCCCTGGGCAGCCTGTGCCAGGGCTGGACAGCCCTTTCCATGAAGGAATTTTCCCTGATATCCAACCTGAACCTCCCCTAGTGCAGCTTGAAGCAGTTGCCTCTTGTCCTGTTCCTTGTTCCCTGGGAGCAGAGCCTGACCCCCACCTGGCTCCTCCACCCTCCTGTCAGGGAGTTGTGGGGAGTGAGAAGGTCCCCCCTGAGTCTTCTTTTCTCCAGGCTGAGTCTTCCCAACTCCCCCAGCGATTCCTCATGCTCCAGACCCTTCCCCAACTCTGTTGCCCCTCTCCAGTCACGGTGCCAGAACCCACCGCCTCAATCTTCTCAAGCCAGCTCTGGTTGGGTGCCAGCTCAGCCATGAACGCCTGGTGCTTCTGCCACTTGCTGTGGAGACCACGGGCTTCCCCGTAGGAGATATCCTGAGCCATCAGCATCTTCTCCTCCACCCAGGCATCAAACTGCAGGGAAGGAGTGTCAGGGCTCGGCTGGTGGTGACCCCCCCGAGGGTGCCACTGGCCATGCCATATTCCTACCTCCCGGCAGCTCTGCAGGAAGGTCTGCAGGTCGTGGTTGTCCTGTAGCAAACCAGCTGCCTCGTCCACCTTGGCCATGACAGCTCCATGCCTGGCAGGGGACCATGGATGGGCAGCATCAGCCCTGCTGCCTCCCCAGTGTCCACCCACTGCCCCCCCACTTGCCAGCCCTGAGCTGGACTCACCGCTCCTGGAGAGTCTGGCACTTCTCAGAGATCTTCTCGGCAAAGATGTTTCCCTCGGCTACCAGCTTGGTGCCACCAGCCACTGCTTCGGGGACCTTCTCAGCATTTCTCTCCACACTGGCTCGGAAGTCCTGGAAGCGGCGTAGGGCAGCAGCCGAGCCCTCCAGCGTGGGGGGCAGCTCCAGGTGGGACAGCGTGTACTCCTGGGGGGCACGGTGAGAGGTCAGTGCAGTGTCACCCATTTTTGGGTGAGCCAAGGAACCCCAAAGGACATTGCTTGGACTCCCACCTGGTTGGTGAGAAGGATCTCTGCCTGCTTGACGTTGTGGAGAAATTCCTGGAAGTCGCGACACTGTGTGAGGAAGCGCTGCCGAGCCTCTGCCATCCTGCCCAAGGCAGCCCAGCCAGCCTCCACGCCGCCCAGGCGCTGCCGCAGCCCCTCATAGTCAGGGTCTGTCTGTCCCCTCAGCACCCGCTCCCCAGCCTCCACCAAGGCAGTGAAGGCGCCTGCATGCTCCTCAGCATCATGCTGGGCCGCCTCGTGCTGCTGCAGCATCTCCTCTGCCTCCACCAACGACGCTGGCACCTCGTCGGTGGCCGCCACGGCTTTCTGAGCACTGAAGAGCCACGCTTGGAAGTCATCCAGGTCCTGCAGGAAGCGCCGGAGCTGCCCAGCTTCCCCCAGGGATGCTGCCCGCTCTGCCAGGGCTGTCTGCAGCTCATCCCACGCGGATGTCGCCATTGCCAGCCGCTGGGCCACCGCCGGGGCTGACTCGGGACGCTCCTTGGCCAGGCACTCAGCTTGGGAGCGCAGGGTGGCCAGGCGGTCCTGGGCCACCTCCAGCTCCCGCTCGATGCCATAGAGCTTGCGCTGGGTAGCCAGGACACCGGCTAGGTCACGACCCAGTTCAGTCGTGGCCTCCACCGCCCGGGCTTTGCTCCTCAGCCATTGCTGGGTCTCCTCGGACTCCAGGTTGTAGTTAAGGAGTTGCAGTGCTGAGCCCACTGCCTGCCGGCGCTCCGACACCAGCTTCCGGAATCGGTCCCACCTGCGGGACAAAGGCAGGGGATGGTGGAGGGTGCACTGCTGGGTTGTCACCCACCAGTCCAGTGTCACCCACTGCTGTACCTCTCATTGAGCTGCTCCTGGCACTGCCGGACTTGGGGGCTTCGGGGGTGCCCGCTGGCCAGGAGCCCGTCGGCTGCTTGGTTGACCGCAGCGATCTGGGAAGCCACGGCGGCCATGTCCTGCTCCAGCCCGTGCAGCCTGTGGGGAGAACCGGGCTGAGAACGGGTGGCACCTCGGGACACGGCACAGAGGCACGGCCACCGCGGGGGCTCCTACCTGCGCTGCGCCACGTCCAGATCCTCCAGCGCCTGCGGCACCTCCAGCTGCCCCAGCCAGGTCTCCTTGGAGCCCATCCAGAGGTGGCAGGCGTCGCTCTCCCCGAAAACGGTGTAGAGGTCCATAGCGTCCTGCAGCTGGCGGCCGCGGCGCTCGGCCAGCGCGGCCGCCTCGGCGTGCAGCTCCCGCAGTGCCGCCAGCCGGCTCTGCGCATCGGGACCGGCGCGCACCTCCGCCGGGAAGCCTTCGGCTTGCTGCGCCAGCCTGTCCAGCTGCTCCCGGGCGGCCGCCAGCTCGTCCAGGAGCTCCTGGTGCTGCCGCAGCAGGACGAGGGTGCGGGATTCATCCTGACCCAACTCTTCGGCGGCCGCCCGCCGCCGGGCATCCTGCAGCGCCTCCGCCAGCTCCTCCACCTCCACCTGGAACTGGAAGAAGCCCTCGGCTTCCCGCAAGCCGCGCCGCCGGAACGCCGCCAGGTCCTCCAGCTGCGTCCACAGTGCCCGCACGGCCGCCCCCCGCTCCCGCAGCCGCTCGGCTGCCCGGCCCGCGGCCGCCAGCCCGTCGCCTGCCGCCAGCGCCTGCTCCAGCCGCCCGCCCCGGCTCCGCAGCTCGGCCTCGAAGGCGGCGTGCCGGCGCTGGAGCAGCAGCACACCCGGCAGGTCCTTCCCGAAATCCAGGGAGGAGTAGAGCTGCTCCTGCTCCTTGATCCAGCTCTCCGCCTCATCCAGCTCCCACAGACATGTCCAGAGGGAGCGAGATTGCTCGAGTAAGTCTCTTCGTCGTGCCGCCAGGTTCCGCAGCTCCCGCTGGCACATCTCCAGGTGGTTCACGCGGTCCCGGATGACTTTGGGGTCGCACGGACGGTAGCCTGGACAAGGATCAGGGTGGGCACCCATCAGCATGGTGTCCTGCCTTCCTTTGGCCATTCCATGGATCCTGGGGTGTCCCGGCACACCTACCCTCGGCATTGGCGAACTGAAGTGCAGCGGCGCTGATGGTCCGTGTCTTCTCTGCCTGTACAGCCATGTCAGCCTCCAGCAGCCGGTGGGTCTGCAGTAGCTCCTCTGCTTCCAGAAGGTGCTTCCCAGATTCAGGAGATGCCAGTTGCACCTGCCAGAGAGCCTGAGCTGTCACCCGCTGCCACCCAAAACTTGACACCAGCACCCCAACATCTCATCTCCCGTCAACACCTGGTAGAACCAGGGCACCTCACCCATGGTGTCAGCCAACACCTGCAGCTCACCTTGACCTCATCCATCCAGTCGATGCAATGAAGCATCTCCTGGAAGAGGTGCTGTAGGTTCAGGTTCATCTCCAGGCGCTGGCGCCGGGCACCCAGCAGCTCCAGGAGCTGCTCCCAGAGCTGCAGGATGTTGTCTTTGCGCCCGTTGATGCGCTGGATATCATGGTAGCCCTCCAGCTCCAGCTCTCTGGCCACCGCCTCAATGGCCTGCACCCGCTCCCTGTAGGCAGCCGTATCTGTCTCGATGGCCTCATGCTTCTTCTTGGCCGCCTCCACAGCTGCCAGGTCCTGCCCAAAGTTGTCCTGCCCCAGCACAGAGCCATGGTGAGACTCCGACAGGGCTCCCTGGGGTGGGGATCCCTGGGGTGGGTGTCCTGGGCCTCACCTGGGCCACCAGGCGCTGGTTCTCACTGAGCCAGGCCTCCCGCATGGCTGCTTTGCGGTCAAAGCGCCGCGCCAGCTGCTCCAGCTTCTCCTGTCGGATCAGCTCATTGCGCAGTGCCAGTTCCCGTTCATGCTCCGCTTTCTCCAGCTGCTCCCAGGCCTGGGAAAAGGTAGCACTGGATGGGGTAGCACCCTGAACTGCCTTGGGAGATGGACTCAACCTTCCCAAGGACCTGAACTGCCCTGGGATGGACCCAATCTGCCCCAGGAGAGGGATCCAACTACCCCCAGGAGATGGGATCAACCCACCCCTTAGAGGTGGACCCAACTTGTCTCCAGGAGATGATGGACCCAGTTTCCCCCCAGGAAATGGATACAACTTGCCCCAGGTGATGGACCCAAATTCCCCCAGGCGATGGACCTGAGTTGACCACAGGACAGACCCCTACTACCCCAGGAGATGGACCCTGTACCCGGTTGATGTCGGAGACCAAGCGCCCCTCATGTGGGGTGTAGACACGCTGGTTGTTGGCTCTCATCCGTGACTGTATTGTGAAGAGTAGCACCTCCAGGTTGCCTTTCTCCTGAAACCTGCCCCGGAAAGAGCTCAGTGGCCACCCCTGGGTGCCCCACACCACCGGTTGAGCATGGGGAGGGTGGGGGACTCTTACTTGGGGGGTTTCTCTACAGTGCGGTAGGTGCTGAAGGCTTGCAGCTGGTGCTGCACCCCAGCCAGCGAGTTGGCAAAGCTGCGGCTGTTGAGGGAGGCAATGGTCTGCTCGATCCAGGTGAGCAGGTCAGATGCAAGTCCCCCATAGCCCTCGATCATCCGCTCTGTCTCCTTGGCATGCTCAATGACCTACGGTGGTACTGAGGGTGAGCATGGGGGAGCTGGCATCCCAACAGAACTCCCCCAACCACCTCAATGCCATCCCTTACCTTGCCCAGGCGCCTTCCCTCCACTTCCAGCACCTTCATTTTGGAGAAGTAGTGGTAGAAGGCCACCACATATGTGATGATGGACTTCTCGTCAGGGTTCTCCGTGAACACATCTGCCCGGCACAACCAAGAGGTGTCACTCCTTACCCAACCTCCACCCCCCCCCCCCTACAGGCCACCATGGCCTTGTGAGGTCTCCTCTGTGCCCACCCAGGCCTTCCTTCCCTTCCATGGTTTGGGAACCTCTCTGTACTCCACAGAGCCTGGGAATGTCCCAGTGGAAACTGAGGCAGGAGGGTTGGCACCACAGCCTCACCTTCAGGGTCAAGGAGTGGGGTGATGCCCAGGTGCCGCTCTGCCACGCTGAACGCGTGCTCCAGGTTGTGCCGGGCATTGGATTTGGTCAAGTTTTGGAAGTCAACCAGCTCAGGCCTGGGGATGGAGGTTGTGGGCCAGGAGTGACATACCTGTGGGACATCATTCAGTGCCACCACCACCCCAGTGCCCACTGCCATGCCACCTACCTGTGCCTGTGGATGAGGGCATTGAAAGCCAGCCCGTCCTTCCAGCTTGAGGTGAAGTTGGTGACATTCACATGTGGGTACCTGTAATAGGGACAGTGTGTCACTGTCACCCTCCAGACACTCCTAGACCCTGGTGCAGAAGTGTGAGAGTCCCACCACCTACCCCGCCGTCTTCATCTGGCACCAGAGCAGCAGCGCATCCCTGGCAGAACGCGTCTCCTGGCCCTCCTGTGTCTCCACAATGATGTCCTGGATCTGGGAGCAGAAGGACATCCCGGGGTTGAAACAGGAGCTCCATGGAGGATGATAACTCCAACTTGGGAATGAGGTGCAGAGCTCAGGGGTGCCCCAAGCCACCTGTCCCCACCTGGAAGCGGAGGATGATGGTCCAGATGAGGCCAAGGACAAGGCGGTGGTTGCCGTCCACGATGTCGTGGGAGCCCATGTTCTCCAGGTGCACCCGTTGTTCCTTCAGGAACTGCAGTGCCTTGTCCACATTCTCCAGGCAGTGGATCCGCATCCGGCCCTTGGTGGGCTTGGGCTGGGGCACAACAGTGGTCAGCACCCTCCCTTCTGGGTACCCCAAACCCTGCCCAGGGACACCTCCATGCCCATGCTGCCTCCCCAACACTTGGCCAACACCAAGGTCAATGCCTGGGTGAAACAGCTGAGATGACATGGCATAGCAAAATATGGCATGGCATGGGACCCGGGGTCTCTAGTTGGATGGGATTCCTACCAGAAGCTCGCCTGACAGCACCTCCAACAGCTTGATGAGCACACGCCCGTCACGGAGGTCCATGTAGAGGTCCGAGATGCGGCAGGTGACACGAGCCAGGTGTGAGTTCACCCATTTGGTGAAGGTTTTCTTCTGCACTGCCTCCCGCTCGTCTGCAAGGACAGTGGGCACAGGGTCACCAACAGCAAGGACAACCTGGGGGGACCGAGGGGACTTGGCACCCACCTGCCAGAGCTTTGATGCGGGAGCGCTCAAAGAGCCGTGCTGAGCTGTTGTCATTGTCCAGCTCATCGTCAGATGCATCCCAGCGGACATTGATGCGGCTGTACTGCTGCTGCAGCTCCAGCTGCTCGTAGTCGTTGGCCGAGGTCATGGTCCCAGTGTCCCCCAGCCCAGTCACTGTCAGCTACTGGCGAGAGGCCCCTGGGGACAGCAGGACCGTGGGAATCAGTGCGGCCATGGCAGCTCACCGGCCCTGTGGCACGTGGGGATTTGTGGCTCAGAGCTGCAGGATAAGCTGCTCAGAGGGATTTAGCCTCACCCCACCCAGGTGTTGGGGGGGCACTTGGGTGCTGCACACTCCAGGACCCCCTGTGCCGAGCCATGCTGATGGCTATTTATGGTGCTGCGTCCCCACCCAGGTCCCTTCTGCCCTGCTAGAACTCCCCCAATCCAGGTCACCAGAGGTATCCCCCAATTCTTGTGTACCCCCAGGGAAGGGGGTGCTGCTCACCTCCATCCCAACCCTTCCACAACAGAGGGGCTTTGCCGGCACTGGTGGCAGAAAGTGGGTGACAGCTGCCAGCGGGTGGGGGGGCACCCACCCCCGGGGACATTTGAGACACAGATAGGACATGGCTGGTATCTAAAAATGTTTCTGAACAGCTGTTGGTGGCTGCTGGGGCCCCTGAGGGGTGTGAGGAGACGGGTTGGGGCTTCCCACAGCCAGCAGCAATCCAAGACCCCCATGGCAACCTAGACCTGAACAGAGCCCTCAGCTGGGGGTGCTGGGGGGAACTCTATGGACCCGAAATGACTGGTGTCCCCATGAGCTGTGGCACCCTGTGACCCCCCTGGGCACCCCTCGGGTCCCCTGGGTGGTGTTATCAGGTCGACTGGGCTGGACCACACCCCAACTCTGCACCCTAATCAGGGCAGCACAGGCAGGGCTTGGCTTGGGGCTGGTGGCACTGAGAGCGTACAAGGACATGGAGGAGAGTGCAGGAAGGTGGACCTGGCAGCAAAGGCACGTGGGAGCACACCAGAGTGTGCATGTGTGAGGAAGGGCTTGTAGAAGTGTGACAGAGTGTGTACACGGAAGCAAGGATGTGCAGGAATGGGCCAGAGTGTGCAAGAGTGAGCAAGGACACATAGAAGCATGGCAGAGTGTGCAGATGTGAACCAGGATATGTAGAAACATGCCAGGGCATGCAAGAGCGTGCATATGCCAGCAAAGACAGGCAGGAGCATGCTAGAGCATGTACATGTCAGCAAAGACACATGAAGAAGTGCCAGAGTGTGTCACAGTATCCATATGAGAGCAAGGACATGCAAGAATATGCTAGAGCATGCAAGAGTATGCACATATGACCAAGGACATGCAGGAACATGCCAGAGTGTGCACGTGTGAGTCAGGCCATGGGACACACGCAAGCACATGCAGGAGCAGGCAGGAGGGCACCAGAGCCAGGCCTGCAGCCCCTTATGCCATGGTTCCATGCCACTGCTGGAGCTCCTGGCTCATCCTGGCAGGAAAGTCCTGTGGGAGCCCAAACTTGGGGATTTTCCCCCAAAAACTTCAGGGACTGCTGAGCTCTGTCGAGTCTCTGTGGGACACCTCGCTCCTGACTGCGTCCCTGACAAACAAGGCCACGGCCGCAAGCATCCAGGAGGAGGAGGAGATAACGCTAAGGGAAGCCACAGCTCAGAATGCTCCCATTCTGAGTGCGGGTGCTCACCCGCCCTTTAAATCTCCCTCCGCCGCACCGGCGCCTTCCGAGCATCCCTCTCTGGCACAGCCACGCCACCACCGGCACCCGCCACTTGGGAATTGACATTCCTCCCGCTCAGCGTGCGGAAAGCTGGGAATGTCGGCGTTCCCAGCCTCATCGCCAGAACCCTGCAGCCGCGGCCCGGGCAGCATTGCCTTCCCCAGCCAGCGGCTCGGCACGGTGAATCAGCAGTTCCCAGCGAGGGGCTGGCTTTATGTCGTCACCACAGTCCCCCCACCGGGCACAGGTGATGTCCCCCCATGCCCTGAGGATGGCCAGGCCAGTGGTTGGTGCCTGGCACTCACGGCACCCTCAAACCCATTCCCTGGCTCATCCCATGTCACCACAGCATGCTGCCGGAAAACCCATTCCTGGTGTACAAGAACTCCTCAGGATCCCTTGAAACACCCCAAAATGCTGCCCTATCACAGCCTGGCATGTCCCCATTGCTCTGCTTCACTAAAACTCTTGGATTTGGCCACGGGCAGCCACACTCTGGTTGGGAATGGGCAGGAACTGGGGGCATCCCCCCAGCCCCCCAACAGCCTCCTGCCTGCCAGGCTCAGGGCCAGGGCTGGGAACAGATGGTCCTGCTCAGCATGGCTGCGTGCACAGCATGGGGTGGTTGGGCATGGCATGGCATGGCAGGGCACGGCTCCTCTGGCCCCAGTGCCCCACTCTGGCCAGGGCTCTCCTGCCACACTCTCACCCACCAGGAGAATTTGGGCTTCCCCAGGGCCACATGCTCGCTGTGCCAGGACTGTCCCATGTCACCCAAGCCGGTGACACGCACACGTGCTGACACTCCACAGACATTTTTGGCTATAAATAGGCCTCCCCTGTGCATGGCGCTGGCAGAGCCCCGCTCCCTTCTTAGGAGCTGGCTCCTGCACCCCAAAATCACCAGACGGTGCTGCAAAACCACATGATAGCTGTAGAATACTCTGTGGGGGGCTGCGCTGGCACCCAGCAGGGTTCTCTGGGTCTTCTGTGCTTGCCACCCTCTTCCAAGGTACCCCAATCTCCTGATTCCAGGAGCTGGAGATTTACAAAAGCAAAATCAGCCCTAGGGGATCCCCTGGTTTTTGGGGTGAAGGTAAGAGTTCCCCCAGCCCAACATCCACCCATGAGCATCCTCCTGGCACTGGGATGAGGGGAGCCAAGGGCACAACACCCCAAGAACCTTTCTCAATAACTCCAGTTTGCCCAGTTGCTAAAAACTGGGGGACAAAGTGGGATGGGTGATGTGTCCCACCAAGACCCTCCAGACTCGGCTTGCCCACTGTGTCTTGACAGTGCTAGGAGTATCCAGGACTGTGGGGAACCCTCCAGGGGTTGGCACTCAGGGAAGGTGTCCCCAAGGTGTCCCTACATTGTCCCTGGGGTGTCCCCGGGGTGTCCCCAGAAAGTCACCGCCACTCGCCTGCCCCGTCCTTTCTGAAAGCAGCCCCGAGGGACAAGGAGTGACAGCAGAGCCCCTGCCTCTGGGCGAAAAGGGGGTTCAGTCCCCCACGGAGGGCTCCTCACCCCCCCTCAAACTTTCCTCCGTGCCCATCGCTCCCCTGGTACTGCGCCTGGTGCTCGGTGAAGACCCCCCACTCGGTATCTCCGGGGCAGGCAGCGCCTCTAGGTGCCCCACTCCTCGGCGTTCCTGGGGCGCAGCGCCTCCCGCTGCCCCCCCGACCCTCCCCGTACGCACCAGAGCGGCGCATCCCGGTGCCGCGGGGTCTCACCTGCGCGGGGCCGCGGGTGGGCGAGCGGCGGCGGCGGCGGCGGGGCTGGTGCGGGAGCGGGGCGGAGGGAGCGGAGCCGCCCTGCACCGCGATATAAATAACATTATCTGGGCGCGCAGGGACATTCCTGCCCGGAGCCGGCGGCGCTGCCCGGCCCCGATAGCCCTGCTCCCCCCGGGAGGGCCGGGCCGAGCCGACCGGGCGGGCGGGGACGGGGATGGGCGCAGGGACGGGGACGGGGACGGGCCGCCCGCCCCGCAATGCAGCACAGCGGCGCCCCCCGGCCGCCAGCGCCACCGGCACCGGCAGCGGCACCAGCAGCACCGGCAGCGGCGGCAGCACCGGCAGCACCGGCAGGATCATCGGTAGCATCACCGGCAGCACCGGCACCGGCAGCAGCACCGGCAGGATCAGCGGCAGCATCACTGGCAGCACCGGCACCTGCCGGGCGCGGAGCAGCGCAGCGCCCCGCCGACACCGGAGGGGGTGCCCGGCCAGGCCCCCCCCCGGCCAGCCCACGTGTCTCCCGCTAGCGCTGGATGCCCCCCAGCTAGTCACAGGCACCGCGCAGCGGGTCCCGAGTGTCCTCCAGCTGGTCCTTGGTGTCCCCCACCAGTCCTGGGTGCCCCCCCACTAACCGCAGTTGTCCCTTATCAGCACTGTGAGTCCCCCAGCTAGTGCCAGGCAGCCCACAGCTGGACCTCAGTGTCCTCCAGCTAACACTAGGCACGCCCCAGTTATTCCGGGATGTCCCCCAACTAGTCAGTGATGCCCTCCACCTAACTCAGGAGGCCCCCAGCTAGTCCTTGGTGACACCCAACTAGCCCAGGTTCCCACAGGGTCAGACCTGGGTGTCCCCCCACTAGCCCTGAATGCCCCCCAGCTCATCCCAGTAACCCCTAGCCAGCCCTGAATGTCCCCACTAACCTTGGGTGTCCCCCAAATAGTCCCGGGTGCCGTCCAGGTAGCCTCAAGTGTCCCCCACTAGTCCCGGGTGTCCCCAGGTAGCTCCAAGTGTCGCCCATTAGTCCCGGGTGCCCTCCATGTAGCCTCAAGTGGCCCCCACTAGTCCCGGGTGTCCTCAGGTAGCTCCAAGTGTCCCCCACTAGTCCTGTGTGTCCCCAGGTAGCCTCAGGTATCCCCCACTGGTCCCGGGTGTCCCCAGGTAGCCCCAGGTGTCTCCCACTAGTCCTGTATGTCCCCCACTAGCCCTGGGTGTCCCCAGGTAGCCCCAGGTGTCCCCCACTAGTCCTGTGTGTTCTCCAGTAGCCCCGAGTGCCCACCACTAGCCCCAGCTGCCCCCAACAAGCCCACCCAGACCCGGACCCAAACCCCGCCCCTTTCCCATCAAGCCCCGCCCCACCCAACGGATAACGCACCTTAACCCCGCCCCGTCCCTAAGACCCGCCCCTTCGGCGCCACTCTCGCGAGACCTGCGGGTGACGCCGGCGCGAGATGTGCGGGGGCTGTGTGGGCACGGAGTACCCGGAGCGGGTGAGGGGGGGCTGGGCCTGCCCCGGGGACCGGCCTGGGCGTGACCCCCGGTGCCGACCCCGGTCCCAGCCTGTGCTGCCGCCCTAGGGCACCACCTGCCTGGACGGAGGATCCTTCCTCCTGAACTTCGTGGGGTGTGCGGAGTGCGGCCGCCGGGACTTCGTGCTGGTCGGGAATCGAGCCGCGGGCCTGCACGACGGGGAGGAGATCGTCACCTATGACCGTGCGAGGGGGGGGGCGGGAACGGGGCGGGTAAGGGGTTGGGGGTCTTGAGGGCTGAGGGGGATATTTGGGGCTTGGAGTTCTCGTGGTCGGTGAAGGTTCGAGGGGATTCTGGGCATTGGGAGAGGTCTGGGGCTCGGCTGGTCTCGAGTGTTGGTGGGGACTGGGGGTTCTGTCAGACCTTTGGGACCTGGGGCTTGAGGGGCGTGATGGGGAGGATCCCGGGTCAGAGGAGGTGAGTGGCCTAAGGAAGGGTTAATTTGAGGAGAGAAAATTTGGGGGTCCAGTATTCAAGGGGTCCCTGAGCATGGGAATGGTGAATTCCCAGGGAAGGGGTCTCAAGTTTTGGGGGGGAATCAGGGAGCTGAGGGGCATTAAGTGGGGCTGAGGTGCTGGGGGGGAATTAGATGCTTTGGGGACTGGGGGTCTGCACATGAGGAGTGAAGGCAGGCACAGAGGGTGGGGGCTTGTCCCGAGGAATTGGGAGGTGGGAGGATACCCCAGGCACAGTATCCATGTCCCCTCACTCTGCTGTCCCCTGTCCCCACAGACCTGTGCAAGAACTGCCACCACCTGATCGCGCGCCATGAGTACACCTTCAGTGTGGTGGACGACTACCAGGTGTGCCCCTTGTCCTCTCAAAACCCCTTTCTGGCTCCTCTGCCTCTGGAACTCCAGACACACCCTTCCACAGTCTGATTCCCACCTGTCCTGGAAGGGAGCTTCGAAGGGTTTGGAGCGACATCCCTGTGCTTGGGGCTACCTGGAGGCCCCTAGCACTAGTCCATGCCTTGCAGGGGGAGCCCAGCTCACCTGGTGTGGGAATGTTGGTGGTGGGAGGGCCCATACCCCCCATTCCTCATTCCTATGCAGCAAACTACTGGAAAAAGAGCTCAGAGGAGCCGGTGGAGCTGGAAACGAGATCCCCCGGCTCTTATTGCAGTCGGGGATCGGGTACCGGGTCTGGCTCGTGTTTCCCTGTGGGGGAGCAGGGCTGTGGCAGCCCCACTTTTTCCAGCCCCCCCTTTTCCTCCTGCCAGGAATACACCATGCTGTGCCTGCTCTGCGGCCGTGCCGAGGATTCTGTCAGCATCCTGCCCGACGACCCTCGTCAGATGACCCCGCTCTTCTGAACCCGGTGTGTATCCTGGGATGAGCTCCCAGAAGCTCCAGGAGATCCCTGGAACCATGATCTCTGGGGACCACACAATCCCTTCCATGATTCTCTTCTCCAAACTTCCAGCCTGGATGAAGTGAACGTCCGACGCCTGAGGTCCCCATGTTTCCAGAGCCCTGAGGCTTTGACCCCAGCTGCAGGAGTGGGAGTGCAGCACCACGACCCAAGCCCCCCATATGATGAAGATCTAAAAGGGTCCCCAAAACAGGATCCACAGGGATTCACATCCCATCTCACCTCAGGAGCCCTCGTGTGTGGGGCAATAAATGTGACACATTACAGCTTGGTGGTGCAGGTGGGAGTATTTTGGGGATGGGCTTCACCCCCTGGAGCTGGTGAAGAGTGTTGGGGGCTGATACAGGGCTCAAGGGGGCTTTTTTCATCCTGGGGACCTGTGGAATTCCTCCTTGGTCCCTCCCAGCATCTGAGAGTCCATTACACTCTCCCAGTGCTCTCCTAAACCCTGCAGAGAAACAACTTGATTATTCCCCCTGCCCTGGGGCGTGTTACTCAGCCCTGCCCTTCCGAGAAGTCCATATTCCTCAGGCAAGAAGGAGTTGGGTGTGGGAAATCACAGCCTCGGGGTGAGTGAGGTGCTGCTCTTGGCACCCAGCCCCAGCAACACCCACGGGGAACTGGGTGCAGCTGACCTGGCACCGACGTACCCCTGTGCCAACATTTCCTGGACCTGGCACCTCAGGGCTGCATCCTCCTTCCTGCTCCCCCTGACAGCCCCCAAAACCCACATGGCTGTGGGTATGTTCCCAAAAGCCTCATCGATCTGGGTGTGCCCCCAAAAACCACAGGGATCCAGGCACGCTCCCTCCAGCTCATTTATTGCCACCAGCCCACGCCACTCCAGTGGCTCCAACCCTCTGCCCCCATCAAGCCCCCTCCCCATGGCGGTTTCAGAGAGGGCTGTCACCCTGCGGAGAGCTGGGGCCATCCCGGGGTGACATTGGAGCTGGGATCACATCAGAGCCAGGATCACATCGGAGCCAGAGTTACTTGGCCAGCTTGAGAAGGCGCTGGATGTCGGGCTCCAGCTGTGCTGTGGGCACGCGGGGGCTGTAGCGCCTGAACGGCTCCCCCTCGGGCCCCACCAGGAACTTCTCAAAATTCCAGGAAATATCAGAGCGCCGCACAGGGCTCCAGGTGACAAAGCGGGGCTCAGACATCAGGTGTGCAGCCTCGTCGGCCGGCGCGGGCAGGTGAGCCTTGAGGTAGGCGAACACAGGGTGGGTGTCATTCCCGTTCACCTGGCACTTCTGGAACAGGGTGAAGTTGGGCTCGAAGCCACCCCCAGGCCGCACGTGCTTCAGGGTGTTGAGGATCTCCTCATTGGTGCCATTCTCCTGCGGCAGGGAAGGAGAAATCCAGAGCTGTGCGTTTCTCAGCGCTTCTCACCCCTTACCTTGTGGCCCACAGGACTTACCTGGTAGCCGAACTGGTTACAGGGGAAGCCCAGCACGACCAGCCGCCGGGGGTAGCGAGCTTGAAGCTGGTTGAGCTGGGTGTAATCCCGCACCGTGGTGCCTCAGAGTGATGCCACGTTCTCAATCAGGACCACACGGCCCCGGAAAACACCGAAATCCACCTTTTCCCCCTGCAAGGAGGTGGCGCTCAGGTCGTAGAAGGACTTGGCGATGGGGACGGTCATGGCTGCGGGCACGGCTGCCTCCCCCCTGCGCCCGCACTGCCTCTTAAGGGCTTCCCGGTACCCACGTCACGGTCCAAAGGTCTCCGGGCCCCACCACAGCTTCAGAGAAACCGGAGCCGCCCATCCCACCCGTGGAAGGAGGAAGGTGGCACAGGGCCAAGGCGATGCTTCACCTGCCTCAATAATTCATAGCACGGCAGAGTGCAGCTGCTCGTACTGGTGCCCACAGGATTGGGATGCTGCCAGCCTGGCACAGCATGTTCCTGAGGTTTGGGAATGCTCGTGGGAATCAGGGAATAAGGGAATCTGGGAGCTGGGGCTGTGTGGGGTGGAGAGCAGGGGGGATGGGTGCCCCAGCACTTCTTGCTTGGTGCTGCCTTGGCATCACCTCTGGGGCCTCCTGTACTGCCATCCCAGTGCCCACCAGTCCCAGAGCGCACTGGTTCCAGTGCTAGCTCTATCCTTGGGCCCATCTGCTGTGGTGCCCACCATTGTCCTGGTCCCTGCCCATCCCGGTGTCTGGCAGCATCCTAGTGTCCACCTGTATCCCAGTGCCCACTATGCTAGTGACCATCATCCCAGTAACCACACCCATTCCAGTGCCCACCCATCCCACAGGTGGTGGCCATGGCATCCCATGGGCACCATGCCCCATGTCCTCATGCCCAGCCTGGAAAGGGGATACTGGCCACCCTAGATCAGCCTCAATTATTGATCACCACTCAGGTGTCTATGCCTGGGCCATGCCTGCCACAAGCTGCCCCCTGTGCCGGTGCCTCTGGAGGGTGACCACCACCATGGTATCGTGCCCACAGCCCCCCACGGAGCAATGGACCAGCAACACCTCCAGCATCACCTTTATTCTGCAAACTGTGTGTAAAACTGGGAGGGTCTCATGGGCACAGGGTGGGCACAAGGCAGGCACACAGCGCTTGGACAACCCCCACCCCACCCTGCACACTGCAGAGAGCACAGGTGCCAGAATGGGAGGCACCCCCATGCTTTTCCCCCACCTGTCTTCCTTATGGGGTGTCCTGTGTCCCTCCCTGCCTCCATAGGGGCCACCCCAATCCCACCCTCATTGTACCCCGCCACACAGCCTAGGAAGGGGTCGGGGAGGTCCCAGCCTTCAACACCAGCAGGTTTTGGGGGTGTCTTCGCCCCCCATGGGCTGCTGCTCTTCCTCTTCCAGCCGGGCCATGGTGGGGGCACGGGGGGGTCCCCGCAGCTCCTCCAGCTCCTTGCGGTGTGCCTGCAGCACCAGCTCCGTCAGCCGCGTGAAGGACTGCAGGAGAGGGCATTGTGAACCTGAGAGAGCACCCCTGACCTCTCCAGACCCCCACCCTCTCTCCCAGTCCCCTCAGGACTCCAACCCCTCTCCCAACCCTCCCATACCTCCTTGATGTTGAGATTGCTGCAGGCACTGGTCTCGTAGAAATCCATTCCGTATTCCCTGGCCAACTGTGGCACCAAGATTTTGGCGGGGGGAAGGTAGTGTGACTTGATGCAGGGGGGATTCCATACCCCTGCCTCCCCCCAGGAACAGGCACAGCAAGTCACAGATAGACGGGTGAGCTGGGGGTCTGGCATAGGAGAAAGGCCCGGGCTGGGCACTGGGTGCCTTGGGGGTCCAGAGGTGCTGGGGGCAGATCTCAGGGGCAGCTCTGGGTGGTTTAGGAGTGCAAGGGACCATGCTGGAGGTGCGGGGAGGAGATGGGTGTCCCTGGACATCCTAGGCAGGGAACAGGGGGGTCTAAGATCAGCCCTTGCATTGTACAACTACTGAAGGGGAGGAAGGGGGTTCCTGGATGCTGGGGGGGCTGTTTTTGGGGTGCCGGGTTACAGACTGCAAGGGGTTGGGGAGTCTCTGGTCATGCTGAGAGGGGCTGGGGATGTTTGGGGGGTCCCTAGACACAGCTAAGGCTGCAGGAGTGCTATTGGGATCCCTGGGGCATGAGAGGATGCTCAGGGAGGGGGTGGCCATGCTGGGGGTGCAGGGAGTGGGGTCCTGCCCCTCCGGGGGGCACACGCCAGCCCCCGCTCACCTGCAGCCCTTGCTCTTTGGGCACTTGCCTCTTGTGCTCCTCGTCCGCCTTGTTCCCAATAAGGATTTTCTGGACGCCGTCGGGCGCATACTGAGGAGGGGGTGGCGGTGTGAGGACCTCCAACAACAGCAAGGGGACCCCCAGACCCCCAATCATGCACCCCCCACCTCATCCACGTCGCTGGCCCACTTCACGATGTGCTGGTAGGAGCGCTCACTGCCAATGTCGTACACCAGGAAGATGCCCTGCAGGAGCGGGGGAGTGGCCACTGACACCCCAGACCTGTGCCTCAGTTTCCCCTCTCCTGCCCACCAGAACAGGAACCCCTTCGTACCTGTGCCCGCCGGTAGTACTGCTTGGTGATGGTCTGGTACCGCTCCTGGCCAGCCGTGTCCCTGCCCAGGGACAGTGGGTCAGTGCCATGGCACGAGTTGAGCAGGGCTCAGCCCCCACCATGGTTGGGGGAGCAGGACTCAGACCCCTCAAAATCCCCCCCGCGATCAGATGCAGCCACTCACCAGATCTGTATCCGCACCTTGATCCCGTCCACTTCAATCGTCTTCATCTTGAAGTCGACGCCTGGGACGGGAGAGGGGACGGGGTGTCCCGGTGTTCCCCACCGAGGAAGCCACTGTCACCGGGGGTGCTCCGGTCCCCTCACCCCCTCCTGGCCCTCCCTAAGCCCCGCTGTGGCCTGGTGCCGGTGCCCACACCCGGTGTCAGGCCTGGCAGGAGGTGCCAGGCAGGTGATCCTGGAGCTCCCGGTTCCTCGGTACTGCAGCTGTCCAGTGCTCTCAGTTCCCCGGTCCTAAGGCTTCCCGGCGCCCACGTTTTCCCGGTGCTGTGGCTGCCCACTGCTCCCAGTTCCCAGCTGCATGCTGCTCCCGGTTACCCTGTGCCGGAGCTGCCCAGTGCTCCCGATTCCCCCGTGCCTGTGATTTCTGGCTCTCTGATGCTGCCGGTTCCCTGAAGCCGCGGCTCTCTGGTGCCCCCGGTTTCCCAGTTACACGATACTGCGACTCCCGGTGCTCCCCGTTCCCCGGCGCCCACAGTTTTCCCGTTCTCCAGTTCCCCGTTTCCCAGGTGTTGCCGCTCCCCAGTGCTCACGGTTAACCGTATCCCCGTTGCTCTGTTTTCCGGTGCCCCCGCTTTTCCCGTGCCTGCAGCTTCCCGGTTTCCCGGTGCCCACGACTGCCGGCTGTCCTGGTTTCCCGTTTCCCCGATCCTGTGGCTTCCCAGTTCTTCGGTACTCCCCCGTTTCCCGGTGCCCCCGGTTTTTCCCGCTGCCTGGTTCCCCGGTTCCCGGGTGCTGTGGCTCCCTAGCAGCCCCAGTTCCCATGGTTTTCCCGCTCCCCACTTGCCCAGTTTTCCGTTTCCCGGTACTGCAGTCTCCCAGTACTCCCGGTTTCCCGGTGCCCACGGCTCCCTGGCTCCCCAGTGCTCCCGTTTCCCGGTGCCACGGCTCCCCGCTTCCTCAACTCTCCGGTACTGTGGCTCCCAGCGCTCCCGTTTCCCCGGTGCTGCGCCTGCCCACTTCCCCCGATTCCCTGATGCTCCCCGTTTCCCCGGTGCCACGGCTCCCCGTCGTCTCGGTGCTCCCGTTTCCCCGGTGCTGCGCCTCCCCACTGCTCCCGCTTCCCCGATGCTCCCGGTTCCCCATTTCCCCTCTCCCACCGCCGTGCGCTGCCGATGCCGGTACCGATGGTGGAGATGTGGGCGGGGTGGAACTGGTTGTCGGTGAACCGGCAGAGCAGGCAGGTCTTGCCCACGCCCGAGTCCCCGAGCAGCAGCAGCCGGAACAGCACGTCGTACTGCTTGGCCATGGCGGGCCCGGGGCCGCCGCACCGGGGCCACACCGGAGCTGCGCCGCCGCCGCGCCGGGCCGGGCTGGCACCGGGGGATGCACCGGGGCGGGGCGAGGGCGGTTGCAGGAGGGGGTACCGGGGAATGCTGTGGGAAACAGGGAGGGGACACCCTTAATGCCGGGAAGGGAGCACCGGGGGTACACCGGGTGGGGCGCGGCATCGGGGATGTACCGGGGAATGCTGTGGGGAAGGGGGAGGAGACGTGGGGGTAGCACCAGGGAAATGGTGGGTACACCGGGGAATGCTTTAGAGCACCGGGAGAGGGACACCGGAGTGGGCAGGGCAGGGAGAACCTGGGATACATCGGGATGCATCAGGGGATGAACGGGGGGATGCCTCCGGGCACCGTGGGGAATGTGCAGGCAGCTCCGTGAGTGACACGGGGGAAGCACCGGGGGGACCCGTGGGGACACGGGGGGAGGCTCTGGAACACCAGGAGGGACACAGAGGGAATGCACTGGGGAATACATTGGGGATGTTCTCGAGAACAGGAGCTGCTGCAGGGGTGCAGCAGGGGACACCAGGGTGACGCATGGAGCTGCACCAGGGGACACTTCAGATGGATGGGCTGGCATCCAGTGGGACCAGGCAAGGCTGAGCCAATGGGAACTTTGTGGGGGTCAACAAGGCCAAGAGCAGGGTTGGCATGTGGATCAGGACAGCTCCTGGGATCTGTGTAGGATGGGGGTGATGGGATAGAGAGCAGCCCAGAGGAGACGGATTTGGGGGTGCTGGGGGATGAGAGGCTGGATATGACCTGGCAATGTGTGCTTGAAGCCTGGAAACCCACCTGTGTCCTGAGCAGTGTCACCAGCAGTGTGGGCAGCAGGTGTGGGGAGGATTGTCCTCTCCTGCCTTGCTCAGGTGAGACTCCTGGAGCACTGCATCCAGCTCTGGAGTCCTTGGCATGGGAAGGACATGGTGCTGCTGGAGCAGGTCCAGAGAAGGCCATGGAGGTGCTCCAAGGGCCGAGGACTGGCTGGGAGAGCTGTGGGTGTTCAGCCTGGAGAAGGCTCTGGGTAGACCTCAGAGCCCCTTCCAGTGCCTAAAGGGGCTCCAAGAGAGCTGGAGACGGACTTTGGACAAGGGCCCTGGAGTGACAGGACAAGGGGGAAAGTTTCGAAACTGGAAAAGGGGAGATTTAGATGACATATTGGGAAGAAATTCTTCCCTGTGAGGGTGATGGGGGATGGAAATGGATTTTCAGAGACGCTGTGGCTGAAGCTGGAAGTATCCAAGGCCAGGTTGGACAGGGCTTGGAGCACCCTGGTCTAGTGGAAGGTGTCCCTGCCCTTGGCAGGGGGTGGCATCAGACAAGTTCCCTTCCATCCCAAACCATGGACTGCGCGATGACGCAACACATGACGTCACATCGCGATGACGCAGCGCCCTGCCTGCCGCTCTCTCTGCGCACGCGCGCCGGGGCAGAGCGAGGAGGGGCGTGGCCACCCCGCGAGGGGGCGTGTCCGGTGGGGGCGTGTCCGGGGCGTGTCCCCCCGTCCCCTCCCGGCCGCCGTCGCCGCTGCCCCCGCGGGCCGCAGCATGGCGGGAGCGGCCCCCGGGCCCGGCGGGCGGCGGCGGCTGCGGGACGACGGGCTGCGCACCTGCACCTCCGCCGAGCAGGTGTGCGGGGCTCCGGGGACGCGGGGCGGCGCGTGCCGGACGGCGGGGAGGCCCTGGGAATGGGGTCTGTCGTGCCGGGGTGCCGTGGGGCTGGGCAATGGGGTGCTGGGCGGGTGGGTGTGAGGGTGCCAGGCTGTCGTGGGGCTGCAGTGTGGGGTGCCGTGGGGCTGTCTCTAGAGGTGCCAGGCTGCCATGGGACTGTGGGGCCGGAGGGCTGCTGTCTGGGGTGCCAGGCTGCCGTGGGACTGGGGTTTGGGGTGCCATGGGACTGGCTGATCCCTGCCCCAGTTTGCCCAAGCAGATGCGGCCCTACACCCCCCGTCACAGCAGTTCGGTCACCCGGTGTTTTGTAGGGCTTGGGGGGTGCTGCCACCCACCAGCCCCAGTAGCACCCGGGGGACACCCACGGGAGCTGTGGCATATTCCCCAGAACCAGTTCGGGGTGGGTGAGAGGTCCTGGGGGCAGCCAGACTCCCCCTCCCTCCCTCGGTCCTGACCCAGCCTCTGGCACCTCCTCTGGGTGCCGGGATGGGGTGAAAAGTGACTTCTGGTTTCCCAATCCATGGGGTTCTAGCTCAGTTCCATCCTGACAAGACTCAGTGCCAGCAATGTGGGTTTCAGTGCTGCCCCTCCCCACCCCTGAGGCTGATCCTGGCGTGTTTCCTGGAGGTTTACCCTGGGTTGGGGATGTCAAAGTGCCTGGTTATCCTGTCATGAGCGAGAGGAGGTTCTTTACTATGGTGGTACCTGGATGAACCAAATTCCAGCTGGATTTGTAAAGCGGCACTGGATGGTACTGGATTCTGGGATAACTCGGGGCACGAAGCTCTTGGCAGCTCCCACCTTGGTTTTACTGGATGAAGTGGGGCTGTGAGTCAGATAAACCTCTGGGATGGGGTAGAAGCTGGGGGACTTACTGGGGATCATGTTTGGGATGTGTGGAGCTGCTTCCCAGAGCTCACCATAGTCTTTATTCCCTCTTTTCCCACCAAGTCCAAGGTAGAGGACATAGTGCAGGAGGTCTATGACGCCTACAAGACAAACCATCACTCCTCACAGTGAGTCCCAAAATTCCCAATAATCATAAATAACTCCCATCCCCCAAAAATCAGCAACTCTGGTTGTGGTGGGATCCTGCCCCTCCTGCCATTGTCCCCCTGCTTTTCCAGGCCACCCACCTGCTGATCCGTGTCTTCCAGGTACGTTCTGCAGCGGGAGAAGCACTTCCATTACCTGAAGAGAGGCCTCCGGCAGCTCACTGAAGCCTATGAGGTACCGGGAATGCTGGATATCCCACCCTGGAGGCACTGGCTGGAGTGAACCCCTCATCCCGGGGCTGTTACCGGTGTTGTCCCTTGGGGTTTGCCGGCCCCGCTGTGGACACAGCATTCCCTGTGTGCCCATGGGATGTGGCGATGCTCCGGGGTTTCTCCTGCCTGCTCCCTCACTCCTGCCTGCTCCTGTGGCACCCCCGTGTCAAGGGCCGCTCCCAGACTGTCCCCTCTGTCCCCGCAGTGTCTCGATGCCAGCCGCCCCTGGCTCTGCTACTGGATCCTGCACAGCCTGGAGCTGCTGAATGAGCCCATCCCAGAGTCAGTGGCCTCTGAGTAAGTGGTAGGAGCCTGGAGGGGACCCCACTGCACCATGGCGGGTGTCCCCATGGGCCACCCGCATGACTCTGGAGGTGCCACCACCCGCTGTCCCCAGAGCAAAGGAGCGCTTTGTCTCCCTGCCACCATCAATGCCGCCCATTCTTCCGGCGGCTCCCTCGTGACGATGGAGATGGGGGGGCAACACCCCCGGCTTCGACCTTGGCGGAGGTTCACAAGGCTGAGTGATACAGGCCAGTGTGACACAGGTGACACTGAGCCCCTTCCCCACTTTCCTGCAGTGTCTGCCAGTTCCTGAGCCGCTGCCAGAGCCCTCAGGGTGGATTTGGGGGGGGTCCCGGGCAGCACCCCCACCTCGCCCCCACCTACGCTGCTGTCAACGCACTCTGCATCATTGGCACTGAGGAGGCCTTCGACGTCATCGACAGGTCTGGGGGGCCAGGGAAGGTGGGATGAAGTGGGGGGTGTGTCCCTCCCCTCACAGACTGTGGCTCCTGCAGGAAGAAGCTCCTGGAATATCTGTATTCTTTGAAGCAGCCTGATGGTTCCTTCCTCATGCACGTGGGTGGAGAGGTGGATGTCAGGTGGGTGAGAGCCATGGGAGAGGACGGTGGCAGGGACCAGGCTGTGCTGGGGGGCTGGGGCACTTCTGAGGAGCCAGTGCTGGGAGCTGGTGATGTTTTTGGGAGCCAGTATCATTTTGGGGAGCTGGTGCAATGGTGGGGAGCCAGTGTAATTTTTGGGAGCCAGAGCTGCAGCAGGGAGCTGGTGCCATTGGGGAGTGCCAGTGCCACATCCCTGGGTGCCCATCTCCTGCATCCCTGAGGGCCCTTTTCCCACAGGAGCGCCTACTGCGCCGCCTCGGTGGCCTCACTGACCAACATCCTGACACCCACACTTTTCTCTGGGACAGCTGAGTGGATCGCCAGGTGAGATTTGGGGACAGGTAGGGGACAGGGGACAGCATTCCTGGCATTGGTGCCACCCTGATCCTGCTGCCACAGGTGCCAGAACTGGGAGGGTGGGATCGGTGGCGTGCCGGGCATGGAGGCGCATGGCGGCTACACCTTCTGCGGCATGGCCGCGCTGGTCATCCTGAAGCAGGAGCATCTGCTAAACCTCCGGAACCTGCTGGTGAGTGATTCCTTGCCGGGACACGGAGGGTCTCATCCCATTGGGGATCCCTGATCCCACACTGGCTCTGATCATCCTGTAGCACTGGGTGACCAGGCGGCAGATGCGATTCGAGGGCGGATTCCAGGGCCGCTGCAACAAACTGGTGGACGGGTGCTACTCCTTTTGGCAAGCTGGGCTCCTGCCCCTGCTCCATCGGGCACTCCATGCCAGGGGTGAGTTGCTGTGGGCTTCCTTTGCGCCCAGAATGGCATCTCCAGGGATTTGGCACCTTCTGTTTTTGCTCCTCTGGGTTTCCCTCCCAGGTGACACAGCGCTGAGCATGGCACACTGGATGTTTGACCAGCTGGCACTGCAGGAATACATCCTCCTGTGCTGCCAGTGCCCAGCTGGGGGACTGCTGGATAAGCCAGGAAAGTGAGTGCTGGGGGGAATGGAGGGCTGCCTGGCCCCCCAGATTCCCTCTCAGCATCCCAATATCTCCCTGTGGACAGATCCCGGGATTTCTACCACACCTGCTACTGCCTGAGTGGGCTGGCCATTGCCCAGCACTTTGGAAGTGGTGACCTCCACAACGAGGTGGTCCTGGGTATCCCTGAAAACTGCCTGGTAGGTGCTTGACATTGCTGGGGTGGGCAGGGCTGAGCTTCCAGGGCTCCACAGTGCCAGGAAAGGCAGATCCAATGGAAGTAAGGAGAGCTGGGCTTCAGCCTGTAGCATGGAAGGCTCCAGGGAGCTTAGAGACACCAACAGTGCTTAAAGAGGCTCCAAGAAGGTCGGAGAGGGGCTTTGGATAAGGGCTTGGAGTGACAGGACAAGGGGAAATAGATTCAAAGGGGAGATGTAGATGGGATATTGTGAAGAAATTCTTCCCTGCAACAGTAGTGAGGCCCTGGCACAGGCTGCTCAGAGAAGCTGTGGCTGCCCCATCCCTGGAAGTGTCCAAGGCCAGGCTGGACAGGGTTTGGAGCAACCTGGTCTAACTGAAGATACCCTGCCCACAGTGGGTTGGACTACATGATCCTTAGGGACCCTTCCTGTGCCCACCCTTCCAGAATTCCACAATTAACCTCCTCCATCCCTCTCTCTCCCACAGCAGGCCACACACCCTGTGTACAACATTGCCCCAGAGAAGGTGGCAAGGGCTGTGATGCACTTCCTGCAGTATCCTGTGCCCAGCCTGGATCCGGCACCCGCTGCCGACTAGGGGTGGTCCTGCCGCCCCGGACAGTGCGGCGCAGCCCATCCCGTGGCGCTGTGACGTGGCCAGGCACAGCGAGGTCCTCAGGGTGCTAGCAATACCAAAACCCAGCCTGCTTCGGGCCGCGTGTCCCGCTGCCACCCTGGCTGGAGCCGAGGCGGGACACGGGCTGTGGCAGAGCTTTTTGGCATCAATAAACCAGAAGTGACACCTGCCGTGTGCTGGTGGCCCTGGGGACACAGGGCAGGAGGTGACGCTGTGTCCGGCTCTGGTGGCACCACTTCCCGCGTTCCAAGAACACGCAGTGACCACAGGGCAGGATAAAATAAGTGGAATTTTGGCTTTTTTTGTTTATTATTTATAGTCTTATAGTAAAGGGAAGCCTTAACTTGCAAGACAACTCTGGGCAGTATGTACAACATACCTTAAATCCATGGAATGGCATCAAAACGGGGAGAAAATGGGCACCTATGGGGCAGGGACGGGCCACTGGAGTTAGGAAAACACCACGGAGATTGGAAGGGGATGAAGGAGGGGAAAAGGAGGAGGAGGGGAGGACAGGAACCCCCAAACCTGGCTCTCTGCCAGGTTGTGCTCCGCCGGCTTGGGCAGGTGGAGTTGCACACGGAGAAAATAAATAGGGAGACCCCCCCTACAGTGCTTGCTCCCTTTTTTGGGGGGCTGCCCAGTTCCTCCCCGCTCTGGACTGCACTGGTCCCCGGCTATAAATAGAAATGCTCCTATAAAACCAGGAGGGAGTGGGGAGGGGGATCACTAGCGGGGAGGCATCGATGGGGGGATCTCCCTGACCCCCCCTAAGTCTTTCAGCTCGGCCTGGCCGGCTTCCCCTGGGGCCGGCATGGTGGGAGCGGGGAAGGGGCCGGGGAGGGCTGGGAAGCTGCAGTCCGAGAGCTTCTAGGAGCAGAGGGAGCGAGTCCTGCCGCAGGCCAGGGGCTGCCGGAAGGGCCTAACTGGCCTCCATGCGCAGCTTCTTCCTGCTCTGCGGCTCGTCGGGCTCCGAGTCGGAGCTGGAGTCGGAGCCGCCGTCGAAGGCGGAGATGGCGCTGCCCTTGGGGTTGGTGTAGAGGCTGTTGTCCGCGGGGTAGCTGGCCTGGAGCTGGGCACTGGATCGGGCCTTCTCCAGCGCACGCACTGCAAGGGACAGCACCGCGTCACCCTGGGCCCAGCCCCCACTGCATCCTGGAGCACAGCTTGGCCAGAGCCAGCTCCCACCAGACCCCAGCTCACACTGGATCCTGGATCCCAACTCTTCTGGGCTCCAGATTCTGGATCTCAGACTCTGCCAGGTGGCAGCTCCCACAGGATCCTGGATCCCAGCCCCTGCTGGACCCCAGCTTCTGGATCCCAGCCTCTGCCGAACCCCGTCTCCAACTGGATCCCAGCTCCCACCTTGCTGCTCCAGCAGCGCGTTCTGCCGCTTGAGGTCGTCAATGTCCTGCTGGTGTGTGTGGTTTTTCCGGCGCATGTACTGGATGTACTCTGTGGCTTTATCCAGGATTTGGGCCCGGGATGCCTGTTGCAATAGTGGGAAAAGCCAGAGGCAAGATAAAGACCTAGTCCAGGGGGAAAACACATGGGATTTCATCTGCCTCATCCCATCCCGGCTCCACAGCCTAGCTCTGGTCCTCACTAGGGACTCCTGTGGTGAGACAGAGCCTTGGGAACGTCCCAAAACATGAAGCCTGGAGCCTGGGTGGGCATGTGTCTTTGCTCCCAGCACGCTCCATAAACTCACCTTCTCTCCCTGGAGCGAGGGCACGGAATCCCGCAGGCTGTGGAAGCTGTCCTTGATATGGTCCCTGCGCTTGCGCTCCAGCGCGTTGTGATGAGCCCTTTTATCGGCCTGGGAGGGGGGACAGGGGTGGCACCAAGGGGCCACCACCTGCACCCCCAGAACTCCTTCCGGGAACCCCTGTGGGAGCCTGGCTGAGCCCCTGGGGTGGCTCCGTGGCCGTGACGCCTCCGGCTATGCCGCAAGGGCGTGGGAAGGAGGCGGCTCCAGGTGCTTTCGGTTTCCGCGGCTTCCTGGTGCCGGGGCAGCCCCAGGTTCCGGGGGAGCAAAGCACCTTCCCCCTGAACGGGGCTGCCCCCCAGCAAAACAACCAGGCACAAGCTGCCCTCTGCCAACCTCCTGTATTGTACTCCCCAAATACGGCCCCACGGCCCCAAAAGTGCCACAGCCCCACACACAACCCCCCCCCCCAGACACCCCTGTTT
>JAWWEV010000167.1:9880973-9925964 GCA_035583235.1 Hafferia zeledoni | reverse complement strand
TCCGATCTCCCCCCCACTTCCCCTCCCCTAAAGAGCCCCAGATCCCCCTCCGCAAGACCCCCAACCCCACTGGTGACCCCTCCCATAAGACCCCCAACCCCACAGGAGACCCTCAAACCCCGATCCCCTGCCAAGACTCCCATCCCCACAGATCGACCTCCAGGCCACAGCCCCCCAGAAGACCCCAGCCCCAAAGGTGTGTCCCCCGCTTTAGGAAGACCCTCAACCCCACAGGTGGCCCCCGGGGATCCCCATCCCCACAAGACACAGACAAACCCACCCGCTCTCCCAAGATCCCCATTCTCCCGACCCCCTTCCGTGTCACCCCCTCCCCAGATCCCCCCCTCGCACCACCACCCACGTGTTCCCGATCCCGGGGGGACTGCAGGGGGCCCCCAGCGACCTACCGCGGACTGGAACCTCGGCTGCTCCTCCTGAGGAGCCCCGACCCGGGCGAGGAGGAGGAAGAAGAGGAAAAGGAAGAAGATGGTGGAGGGGGGGGGCGCCGCCATATGAGGGAAAAACACACACAAACCAAACATTACCCCATTACCAGCGCTCCTAAGGTGGGGAAGGGCTGCGGGGGTTTTATCGCGGGGTTGTCCCGGGACTGGGGACACAACTCACGTCGCTCTCCACCTCGATGTCATCGTTGTCGCTCATCGCTCCCGCCCGGGTGAAGAAGCGGGCCGCGCCGCCACAACAACAGCCCGCACCGCGCGTGCGCGGGCGGCTGGGGGCAATGATGGCGGCGCCGGGCGGCGCGAGGGACCATGGGAGTTGTGGTTCTACTGTACAAAGGGCGGGGCGGGGCCTACAACTCCCGTCGTGCAGCGCGCAGGGAGCGTTGCACGTCGGGAGTCGTAGTCCCGGCCTATAAAAGGGGCGATGGGCGCACCGCGCGAAGCCTCGATGGCGGTGAGCGCCGAGGAGGGGAAGGAAGGGGGTTTATTGAGGAAAAAGAGGGATGGGGTTGCGATGGAGAGGGCTGGGAGGTGGTCTGAGGAGCCGGCCGGGGGATTGCAGGCTTAGCTACGGGGACTGTGAGCCAACCTGGGGGTCTGTAGGTTTGGTGTGGGAAGCTGTGGGTCTGCCTTGGGGGCTGCAGGGCAATGCGGGGGGCTGCAGGTTGGCCTGCAGGGCTGGGGGCGCTGCGAGGTCAGTCTGGGACTGTGGCCCAAGTTGAGCGGTGGCCCAGGTTGAGGGGCTGCAGCTTGGCCTGGGGGGCTGTGGGCCAACCTGGAGGGCTGTGGGTCTGACCTGAAGGGCTGTGGCCTGGTCTGGGGGTCTGCCTAGGGAGGTACAGGCTTGGCCTGGGGGCACTGTGGGCCTAACTGGGGGGCTGCAGGGTTGGGGCTGAAGTACTGTGGGTCTACCTGGGCACTCCAAATTAGGGGACTGTGGGCCTGGCCTGGAGGGCTGTGGGTCTGTCTGGGGGGCTGTGTCCCTACCTGGGGGGCTGCAGGTCAGTCTGGGGGGCTGTGGGCCTGACCTAGGGCAGGGGCTGTACCACAGTTTGGGGGGCTGTGGGGCTGACCTGGAAGGTCTGTGGGTCAGTCTGGGGGTCTATCAGCCAGTGTTGGGGGGGTGCTGTGGGCTGCTCCTTGGGGGTGGTGCAAACCTGACCTGAGGGTATTTGAGGCTCATTAGGGGGCATTTGGGCATCCCCAGGGAGGACTGTGTGCCCCACTCTGCACTGGGAGCAGGGCAGGGGCTGGGCTGTCCCTATCCCAGCTGCTCCCCGTCCTCCTTGGGGAGCTCATCTCCTGGGGTGGCCCCAGCTGTGCTCTCGCCGCTGTCCTCCCGGTCGCTGCCGCCCTCGGAGCCGGTCTCATCCGAGTTGTCCTCCTCCAGGTAGCGGTACCCGCAGGATTTGTGGCGCGGGCGTGGCAGCCGGGGCAGCCGGTACTCCACGTGCCGCGCCAGCTTCCGCTCCATCCACAGGTACGTTCCCACCGCCACCACCAGTGTCAGCAGCATGATGGACAGCTTGGCCTGCAGCACAGCAAATTTTGGGATCCAAAAAGCCTGGAATGTCCTGGAGTGGGTTGAGGCACACCTGGGACTCACCTTCATGGGCAGCCCCGACCACAGGTAGACTGCAAAGATGGCCAGAGCCTGCCACCAGTGGTAGATGGTGAAGATGAAGTCTTGGCGCTCCTTATTCTTGTACAACATTCCCAGAAGAACTGTGGCAGAGACCAGAATCAGTGTCGCTTTCCTGTGCCGTGTCCCCTTGGTGAGGGGGACAATGGCAGCAGGTCTGTCATGTGGATCCAGGGAATGGGAACACAAGGCTGAGGTGCCAGGGGATGTGGGGAGAGGATGCACAGAGAAGTTGGGGGCAACCCAGGCTGTTTTGGGGACTGCCAAGGCTGCTTTGGGGATAACAGAGACATTTTGGGGACCACTGAGGCTGTTTGATTTTTTCCCACCACTCACTGCTGATTCCAGTCTTGTTGAGGGCGCTGCCCATGCCCCAGAGTGCGGCGATGCCGTAGAGCAGTGGTGCCTGTGCCATGTGCCGGGGCTCCGGCGCCCAGCAGAAGAGCATCACCAGGAGTCCAGTATGGATGACAGCTCCAGCCAGCAGCGGGATGTGCCGGCGCAGGCGCAGCATGCTCAAGGCCAGGCTGGAGCACACTGAGGCGGAGAAGCCGTAGGCCATGAGGAGATACGCCAACTTCTCCAGCCCCAGGGCGCACACACCGTAGTTCTGCAGCAAGCATAGACTCAGTGTTGCCTGTCCCTGCTCCCTCACCTCCCACCCCATCCCAGATCCTACCAGTGAGAATCCAGTGCAGACAAAGAGCACTTCAAAGCCACTATAGATGAACAATGGCAAGAGGTGCTGCAGGCGATAGTCCCGCATGTGCTTGAAGGGCAACTGGAAGATGTTCCCCCAGCCGATGCTGCGCATGTCGATCTCCTCCATGGGCCGATATGCGGCGCCACACAGCACCAGCACCTGTGGAGCACCAAAGGTGAGGCACCACCCTTGCTCAGCCCACCCCTGTCCCCTCCCACTTCAGCACTCACCACCAGCATGGCGACGAAGGCGGCGCCCATCAGTGCGCTCTCCACGATGATGAGGTTGACGCTACGGGGGAGGCTCTGCAGCACCGTTTTGTTGAAGCCGGGCAGTGTGCCATGGCTCAGGGTCCCTGCCGGGGGGGGCACACACTGTGGTTAATCCCAACCAGGGGGCTCCTGCTGCCACCCTGTGCCCCCACGCCCTCACCGCAGTGCTTCACCGCAAAGAGCGTGTGGTTGAGTTGGTAGAGGTAGTTGTTGAGGAAGAAGACCATGGGCATCTGAGCGCAGACAAAGCTTAACTACAAGACAGAGAGAGGGGGAGGCTCAGCACTGCTGGTGTGGCCCCCCTGCCTATTCTGCCCATCCCACTGGTGCTCACATGGAAGCAGGAGTAGAAGACTGTCTGGAAGACGATGATGTAGGCGTTACAGGCATCCCGGGGCACCCGCTCCTTCTCCTGCTCCTCCTTGTAGTTAACGTACTCGTAGTACTTCTGGGCCATCCTGCATGGTGCAGCGGGTCAGCTGGCACCCCCCGCCCTGTGCCCTCTGCGCCCCTCCCCCCAGTGCCTACCGCGTGATGTAGTTGCCCATGGAGGCCCAGAGGGGCACAATGACCATCCCGATGGCCACCGCGGAGGGCACCAACGTGTAGTAGCGCTCCCAGTAGTTGCTGGAGACGAAGAGGGCGTAGATGCCCACCGCTAGGAACATGGCCCACTTGGTGCCGAAAAACCTGCCGGGATTGAGGAGCAGGAAGCATGGGCGGCTGTGCTGGTGCACTGTGCCAGCTGGGAGTGTGGCAGGGCCATACCTGATGAGGATGGGTGTGTAGAGCAGCGCTGCCACAGGCGTGACGTTGATGCCCATCAGCACCTTGTGGTCGATGTCCTCCAGCTGGATGTTGCTGTACTTCACCTCCCGGTAGGTCTCGTCATAGTGTAGGATCAGCTGCATCTGCAGCAGGCCTGGGGGTGTCCAGGGGTGGTCACCACATGCCCTGAGCACCCCAGATTGTTTTGGCAGTCTCTGGGAGGTGCCCATACCCAGGTAGACGCCGTAGGTGAGGGTGCCAGCTAGGCTGGCGGCCACCACGTTCTTGATGACACCGAGGCGCTTGCGGCGGAAGTACTTCTGCTCCTCCTCCTCCTCATTGTAGTCAGGGTGAGCACCCACAAAATCGTCCAGCTGAAGGTGACCACGGCTGTCAGATCTTGGGGACAGCCACCATGGGCCTGCCCCCTGCCCAGGTATCCCCTGTGGCCTCACCTGTGCCTCTGTCCCCTCAGTGCCCAGCCCGGCACCCGGCACCATCTTGGCCCCATCCTGGTAGCAGTCAGGGTCCTTCTCCATCACTGCTTCTGGGGGGACCCTGGATGGTGTCAGGATGGGAGGGAACATGTTGGCACCCTGAATCTTGTACCCATGTGTTTTGCACCTCTGTGTTCCAGACCCTGCACCCCCAGACTCTGCACCCCTGGGCCCAGCACTCCCAGATCCTGTGCCCATGTGCTTTGCACCCGAAGACATTCACTTCCACACCAGCACGTATGACTTGTACCCCCAGTCCTTGCACTCCTAACCCAGCCCCTGCACCCATGTGCCCAGTACCCCCACATCCTGCACCCACGACTTGCATCCATGTCCTGCACCCCGCACCCACGTGCTCTGCATTTCTGAACCCAGCACCCCTACACCCAGCTTTGCACCCCCTAGAACTGCACCCCTGGGCCAGCACCCCCAGCCTCCACCGCACCCCGCCGGCACACGGACCTCAGCCCCAGTACCGGTGCCGGAGCCTCCCGGGGCGGGGCGGTCGCCGCTTCCTCTTTCGGACGGAGCGGCGGAGCGGGCGGGACGGGGGTGGTTAAAGGAGCCGCCCCCGGATCCTTCCCCCCTTCCCGCACCCCTCGTGTCCCGAACTGCCCCCGGGTCCCGCACCTCGGTCCCTACCTGCAACCCCCAGTGCCCCGCACCCCCCCTCAGCACCCCGCCCGCCGCAGCACCCATCACACCACAGCACAGCACCCTGATCGCCCCGCACACCGCCCATCGCTCCCGCAATGCATAGCACCCCTCAAAACCTCCCAAATCCCCCTTCCCAGACCCTCTGTACCCCCGCAGCCTCTCCAGGGCTTCCACCAGGCCCTGGGCTGGGTGCTGCCTCCTCGGGGTGTCCCGTGGCACTGGTTGCTGGGCTCTGCTGCTCTCGCTTCCCCTTCTTGGCCCGGGGGGATGTGCCAGGGTGCCTGGGCGGGGGGACACCCCAGTCTGCGAGTATAGGGCACTGCCTACCCTGCTGTCACCTCAAAACTGGGGTCAGGAGGGTGCCGAGGTGTGTGGCGTGGCGAGGTGCCCCAGGGCAGGGTGGGGGGGACCACTGAGCAGGGCGGAAGGGGTGACATCTCCAGGGCAGGATCTGGCCCAGCCGGTAGTGGGGGATTCTTGACATAGGATTCTTAGGAGGGTGCTGATTCCTGCAGGATGAGGGGGATATGTGGGGAACAGCCCCAGAAGGGTCATGGCAGTGGGGCAGGGGCAGCACCCATCCTGAGGGTCCCCCACATCCCAGCCAAGGGGAGCCAACCTGGAGTGCCAAGGGGAAAGGGCCCTTCCTGGAGAGGTCCTGGGAGCAGGACGAGGAGTGTCTATGGGAACCCCATGGGTCACTGTGATCCTGGGGGCATGATGGTGTGTGTCTATGGGACCCCAGGGTCAGAGTGGTCCTGGGAGTGGGGTGTCTATTCATTTTGGAACCTTTGGGAAGCAGGATGAGGGGTGTCTATGGGACCCCATGGGTCAGGGTGATCCTGGGAGCATGACGAGGACTGTCTGTGGGGTCCCAGTGGATCAGGGTGGTCCTGAAAGCAAGGTGAGGGGGTTCTACAGGGTCCCAATGATGGTGATTTGGTGGCCTTGGAAATTCCTCAGTGCCACTGTCTCATGGAGGAGGTCCCATTCCATGCCATCCTATCCCATCCCAGACCTTGTCCCCACTGCCAGCCCCATGGAGGCGGGGCCCACTCCTGCCCGCCCCTGGCCGTGGGGCCCAGTCACTGGCCCCACAGCATTTAGGGGCCCCTGAGCCTCAGCAGCACCCACCTGGCCTTGCGCTCCTCCAGCCCCCACACAGCTCTCCAGGTAAGCGCTGCTGGGTCCCAAAGACTGGCATCCCCCATGCAGGTGGGGGCTGTGGGGTGTTGGGGGCTTCTCTCAAGGAACAGTGGGTGCCTTGGGCATGGAGAGGGATGGAGGGATAGATGTGGGGCTGCAGCATGGTCCCTCCACATTTTGGGAGTGCCTTGTCCCTGAGGTCTCCATGGGTGACCCCGCATCAGGAGACCAGCCCAGGCAGGTCAGTGTCTGGAGGCTGGCCGTCATCCCGGGAATCCCAGGCATCTCCTGGGGCCTTGGGCAGTCGCACTTGGCTGAGTCACCCCACAACCAGGACAGCTTCAAGCACTAAATCACTCTTCAAAGGTGCCGCAGGTGGCTCCTCCTGGGATTGAGCCGGCATCTCCGGTGCTGCCATCCCAGCATAATCCACCCTGTGTCTCTTCCCAGGGCCACCACCTTCTCCATGGAGACCAGCAGCTCCTTTCAGCAGCTTGGTATGCAGCAGCCCCTGGAGCCCCCTGGACAGCAGCCCCCAGGCTGTGGAAAGTGCAGCACTGCGGGCAGTGATCCTGGAAAAGATCTTGGGAAAGCTGCTGGGTGCAGTGGAGGCAGCGAGATCGGGAAGGGGCCGGTGCCGATGGTCTGCAGCACTGTATGGTGAGAACGAGATGCTGGGGGCAGGAGGGAGACAGTGGAGTGGGCTGAGTGGCTGTGGCAGTGTCAGGGCGATGGGGACCCTGGGCTGGTGCTGGGGGACAAGTCTGGGATCTGTGGGCCACCACATCCCAGCATGGCCCAAGGGAGAAGATGAGATCTGCTGAAAATGATGGCATGTTGGGCTGTGCCTGGCAGCAAGAGAAAGACACAGGTGTGTGTACTCCTTGCCCTGTCCCCAGGGAATCTGGGGCTCCAGTTTGATGCTGGGATGGGGCAACATGATCTGGAGTGACATGGAGCTCTGAGGAGCTGGGTTGGTGCTGGAGTCCCTCTGACAACCCCATCCCCACAGCGGGAACCCCTATGCGGGGCTGGTGAGCCACCTGCGGGCATCCTGGCTCTCCGGGAAGACACGGCCCATGGAATACCGCATGGCCCAGCTGGAGGCCCTGGGACGCTTCCTGGATGAGAAGAAGCAGGAGATCCTGGAGGCCACTGATTTGGACATGGGCAAGGTGAGTGGTGGGGGCTGGCATTTGGGGGCCACTGGCATCATGTCTTTGGGGTCCTTCATGCCCCTTTGCCTGGCTGTTGCATCCTCAGGGGTTTTGGGCATGGGTGTGTCCCCTCGCCGGGGTCCTGTGTCCCTTTTGGTGTGCTCCAGGGGCTGGTGTGGCACATCCATAGGTGCTGGGTCCCCACAGATCTAAGGATAGCAGAGGGACTGTGCTGCTGATTCCATCCCTGCTGCCCTGAAATTGGGCAAAGGCCCCCTTGACTGATGCAAGGTCAGAATGTTTTACTCTCTGTGTCCCCCATGTGTCCTGTCCCTCTGGGTCCATGTAAGCTCCACAGTGGGTGATGTCCTGAGGTGCTCCTGGCCAGTCTGGCACACCCAGGATCAGTGGCGTTGTGCAAGGTGCTGGCACTGCACATTCCTCCAAGGGCCTTGCAGGGACTGGTTTCACTGGCATGGCGGCACGGGCAGGGACCTGGATGTGGCTCAGGGTATTGCAGCATGCTGGGAGGTCCCAGATGATCCACTGACAAAGCAGAAGCATCCCCACCATGGATAATTCTAGTGGTCTCAGCTCATCATCTGTGGAAATGTTCAAGGCCAGGTTGAACAGGGCTTGGAGCAACCTGGTCTAGTGGAAAATGTCCCTGCCCATGGCAAGCAGTGGCACTGGATGAGCTTTAAGATCCTTTCCAATCCAAACCATTCCAGGGTTCCATGATATGATCCTCACCTCTTTGTCCAGCATCAATGCAGCAGCCTGAGTCATCAGCCATGTCCTTCCATATCCTGCCATCACCCAAGGCTCCTAATTGCCTTGTTTGTTGGAGGCGAGTCCTTCTCTTTCAGCCAGGCCTTGATAGGCATCAGTGCTCTGAGTGTGTCCATCAGCTCCTAATTATGCCTAATTTGATCTGGTTGTCCAGTAATGAGCTTGTTATGCAGCAGGCCCTCATAGTTAGATGGACACTTAACCTGCTCTTACGTACCTGAGGTGTTGCCTCACCTCCAGCAGTGCTGGTTTTTCTCCGGTGCCGATGATCAGCAGCACTCAGATGACCTCAGACTTCATTTTCCATCTCGCAACCTTCATATCCCATCAAAACCTTTAATGACCTATCATCTTCCTCATCTTGGTGATGCAGTGATCATCCCAGATCAAGAGCGGTCCTATTGCTTCATCAGATTATCCCATGTGCCTACTGAACCTTCACTTCCAAGAGGGTCCTCACACCTCCTGGCGGGGCATTTTGGGGACCTGAAGGTCACTTGGTGGTAGAAGATCATGGGAATCAGCAGCCAGCCTTCCCAACCCCAAAGTAGTGTAGAGGTGGGAGGAAGGCTCCAATCCAGGGATGTTTTTGGGTTGGAGGAGTCCAAAATACAGTATGACAGCACAGGAGATTTGCTTCCTTGACCCTCCACAGTCATGAACGGGCTCCACTGAGCCTGCTGAGTTATCCCTGGTGTCTTCACAGTTCTACAAGGATGATCCTGATCTATGCTCCACAGCTATGGAGAGAACCCACTTCTCCATCATGAGGGGTTTAATTAAGCTGTGGGTCTTTCTATTGCCCTTTAATCAAGGTCTTAAGTTAATTTTTTGACCACGGGCAGTGGGAGAGCACTCAGGGCTCTGCTTCTAGGTTGAGTATCCTAGTGGTCAGGATGCAGGAGCACTGTCCCATCCCAAGGCAGCAATGTGGACCTGCTTGTGGCACCAGAAACAGCTTTGGTGATATTGCTCTGTGTCCACTTGGCATGGGGCTCTGTGTCTGGTTCACAATGCTGAGCTCAGGAATTTGTTAAATACCTTGAAAATGTTCAATTTGTTTTTTTTTTCCTCTAGCCAAATACATATTTTCATAAAGTTCCCAGGACACTGATGTTCCCTGGGAGTTATAGGGGCTAATGGCAACTTCTGCTTAAGAGCTTCTCCTGCTCTTTGTGCTTGGAAGAGGGGGGAGACGCTTCCTGGGGTGACAGGGTCTGTGTTTGGGTAATGGGGTTGGTGTTGGGGTGGTGGGGTCTGTGATGGGGTCTGTGTTGGAGTGACAGAATCCATGGTGGGGGTCAGTGTTGGGGTGATGGGATCAGTGTTGGGGTGGCACTGGAGTGATGGTGTCCATGTTAGGGTGATGGGGTCTGTGTTGGAGTGGCAGGGTTTGTGTTGGACTGACATTTCATGCTGTCTGTCCCCAGCCGTCCTTTGAGGCTTACTTTAGTGAGATCCTCCTCTGCAAGAATGAGCTCAACACCACCCTCAACAATCTGTGCCACTGGATGAAGGATGAGTATGTGGAGAAGAATCTGGTAAGAGGGAAGCTCCAGAAAAAGAGAAGGTGAGGAAGGGGATTGCTGGTGAGGGCAGTGCTGATGTTATGGATGTTCTTGCAGGTGTTGCAGCTGGACTCCGCCTTCATCCGCAAGGATCCGTATGGGGTGGTGCTCATCATTGCACCCTGGAACTACCCCATCCACCTTGTCCTGGTGCCCCTCATTGGGGCCATCGCTGCTGGTGAGCCCAACCTCCCAGTGCCCTGGCCCAGAGGATCCGGGCAGTGCTGGGGTTTCCCCAGTGGTCTTCTCTCCCGGAGAGCTGGCTGTCACCATGTCACTGTGCTGATGTCCTGTTGATCTCCCCCTAGGGAACTGTGTCATCATCAAACCCTCGGAGATATCCAAGAACACAGAGCGACTCCTTGCCGAAACGCTGAGCTGTTACCTGGACACTGTGAGAAGCTCTTCTTGTCTTGTTCCTGGGCCATGGTGTTCTCAACCCTGCCTCGCACCCACCATCCCCACATATTTCTATGTGCTGAACCTCCTTCCTTCATGCCCAACCGGTGTCCCAGCATCCTGGGATGCTGTTGGTGGGGACAGATGGTGACAGGAGGTGTCCTGTTCCCTTGCAGGACTGCTTTGCTGTGGTGACTGGCGGTGTGCAGGAGACCACCAGGCTGCTGGAGAACAAGTTTGACTACATCTTCTTTACTGGTATGTCCTGTGGGACAGGGCAGAACCCTGCTTGGCTTTGGTATGAGGGGGAAGAGGGATTCCCTCCAGACACTACTGCTAAGAAGGCAGGGATTGATTTGGGCATGGGGTGCCAGGATCTGTTGGAGGATGTGGAATGTGTGTCTGCAGTCTGGTGGGTCTCAGTGTGTCTGCTCTGGCTCCAGAGTGCCACATCCCAGAGCTGGGCAATGGCTGGTGGGTTTATCACCATCACCCACGTTTTCCATGCGCACAGGCAGCTCTTCAGTGGGGCGGATCGTGATGACGGCTGCTGCCAAGCACCTGACACCAGTGACGCTGGAGCTGGGGGGCAAGAACCCCTGCTACGTGTCTGACACCTGCGACTTGTCCAATGTGGCTCGGCGCGTGGCCTGGGGCCGCTTCTTCAATGCGGGGCAGACCTGCATTGCACCTGACTACCTGCTCTGCACTCTGGAGATGCAGGAGAAGCTCATGCCTGCCCTGCGTGAGGCCATCACTGAGTTTTTCGGCTCCAACCCCAAAGAATCCCCGGATTTTGGCCGCATTGTGGGGGACAAGCAGTTCCGGCGCCTCCGGGCGTTGCTGTGCAGTGGGCGTGTGGCCATCGGGGGACAGACAGATGAGGCTGAGCGTTATATTGGTGAGGGCTTGGGCTTCATGCACATCTTCATCCATGCAAGGAGCAGATCTGGGGTTTGAAGAGGGCCTCACATCTAGAGGGGAGGCTCTATAGGGAAAATGAGGTTCAGGGAAGGTTTCTATGGGAGTTGGATGCTTGGAGGTGGGATGGGTCTTGGCAGGAAGAGCAAGGTGTCATTTCCAACATCTGCATGTGGCTGATGCCATTTAGTTTCTTCTTCACAGCTCCCACAATCCTTGCGGACGTGCAGCCCTCAGACCCTGCCATGCAGGAGGAGATCTTTGGGCCCATCCTGCCCATCGTTGTTGTCGCCAACATGGATGAAGCCATTGACTTCATCAATGCGCGGCCCCGGCCGTTGGCCATCTATGCCTTCTCCTGCGACAGCAAGGTGTGTCTGTGGAGCAGAAAAAGTGGGGAGGAAGATAGGGCACCACCCTGACAACCCCCAGGACATGCTTTGAAGGGTCTTTAGAGCCCAGACACTCTGGGAACATTCCATGCATGAACTGGGTGACATTTGCCAAGTGCAAGACCCTCACCCACCTTCTTGGTTCCCTCCCAGGTGGTGAACCAGGTCCTGGAGCGGACGAGCAGTGGTGGTTTCTGCGGCAACGACACCCTGATGCATGTTACGCTGAACTCACTGCCCTTTGGAGGGATTGGTATGTCCAAAATCCCCAGTCCTGGCCAACTTCATTTCACCTTTTAGGAACAGTAGGAACAAAACACTCATAAATATGTGGAGAACCTCTTACAGTACCTTGGAGATCCTCCTCAGAAAAGAGGAAGTTATCATTCTCCAGATTGGTGTGATTTTTGTTTTCTCAGGTGAAAGGTGAGGTCACTCAGCCCTTGGCCTTTGCTACAGCATGGTCCAGGGATACAGGAATACAAGAGTGTTGTTCCACAGAGTAATTCCTAATCTCCTGGTCTCTCCCCAAAATATTTCTGGCATAAATCCCTCCCTTTGGTGCTGCCCCTGCTCAGCTTCTCTGTTGGAGCTGGCAGCTGAGTCAGACATAATGAAACACCTTGACAATCAATTCCTCACCTGCTTGTGGCTCAGCTAACAATTTTTGGTACTTCCCATTCTGTAACTTATCTTAATTGGGAGTGATTCAGATCAACCACCTCCAATTATCAGGTAAAGTCACTTTAGAGCAGGTGAAGGGGCTGAAGTCATCAGGGTGAGATGGCAAGTCACCAGACTAAACCTCCAGTTAAACCAGCCACAGGAATTGGGAGAACTCATGTTGCCAATGTGGTTTCAGGTTTTAAGGTCTTCAGGAAGAAGCTCCAACTGTGGGGAGATACAGTGGAGCATCATGGAGGGAAATCAAGGCTTGTAGACCCAACAAAGCTTGTGTAGATAAATGGAGGTGGATAAAACTGGGGTGCTGAGGCCTCCAAACTGCTGAGCTGCAGCAGGATTGGCTGGACTGCATATCCATAGACTTGGAAGAGGCACTGGGAAGGATGGAATTCCTCCACCATGTCTGTGTTGCTCAGCAGAGAAAAGCCTATGGGTTTGTTCTCCTTGTGTTGAAGCTCAGAGTGGGTGAGTACCATCCTGAGCATGGACCTGTCCTGTGTGTTCCAGGGAACAGTGGCCTGGGAAAATACCATGGGAAGTTCACCTTTGACACTTTCTCCCACCACCGGGGCTGCCTGCACCGGAACATGGGGCTGGAGGCCCTCAATACCCCACGCTACCCGCCTTACACCCAGCAGAAAATGGGGCTCCTCACGGCCACCTTTGAGGTCAAGCGCAGGAGCACCTGCACTCTGCTCTGAGGGTCCCACATCCTGCTCTGAGGGTCTCCATGCATGGAGTCAGTGAGGAGAACTGGGACTGTCTCCTGTTGCCACCTCCTCATGGTTCCTCCGATCCTCACCGTGTCCTTCGCCTCATTGGAGTGCATTGGATGGCTAGGATGGACACCCCCTCCTGCACCTTTGCGGCCTCTGCTCCAGACCATTTTCCAGGACACAGCTGAAATGGCTCCAGACCTCTTCTTCTCATCCTAAATTTCTCTTCCTGGTGGAGAAACAGTCCTGTCAGCCCTTCTCCCATCCCGTGGACCTTTCCTTTGAGATGATCCCCTCTCTCTCCTCACTGTTGCTCTTGCCTCATGTAACTGCCTATAGTAAAGACTTTGCATTCAACTGTCTCCTGCCTCTTCTTGTGCCTCTGTCCTCCGATTTGGGGGGTGCTGGGAGGTGCCCTGGGCTGGATTTGCGGGGACATTTCCTGTTCGCAGTGGCTTAGCTGGAAAGGAGATAGCAGTGATATGCAGCTTGGCAGGCAGCCAAGGGGCAGGGCAGGAAGCTGGTAGCCACACTCCTCTGGACACCCCCAAGGAAAGAGGGAAGCTGCACTTGGGAGCCCCTCCGCAACCGTTCCTGTGCTGTTCCCGTGGAACCATGGAGACTGACAGTGTCTTCCCACAGCCTGCTGGGAGTGGGGCTGGGAGAGCCTCTGAGGGTAATGGCAGGAAGGGGAGCGTGGATGGTGATGATATGAGGTAAGAGTGGTGGGACAGAGGGGCAGCAGGAGGGGTCCTGGTGCTCTGTCCTCTCCCCGGAGTGACAGTTGGATAACAGGATAGGGTGATGTGGAGCTCAGAGGAGCAGGGTTGGGACTGGGGTCCCTCTGACACTCCTGTCCCCACAGTGGGAACCCCTATGCAGGGCTGGTAACCCACCTGCGGGCATCCTGGCTCTCCAGGAAGACATGGCCCAGGGAATATCGCATGGCCCAGCTGGAGGCCCTGGGACGCTTCCTGGATGAGAAGAAGCAGGAGATCCTGGAGGCCACTGCTGCAGACATGGGCAAGGTGAGAGGGGCTGGGAACTGGGGAGTCCCAGTGGCTGGAAGAGCCGAGGAGCTGCCACAGGCCAGCTGGGGGCACTCTCTCCTCCTCCCTCTGGATGCTCCAGCCTCACATGTACTTTGCCCCAGGCTTGCAGCCTCTGGATTTGTGAGACTGAGGTGAAGCATGTCCCAGCCCCCCTCCTCCAGAGGTTGTCCTTTCCCTGACGTAGGCAGAGGACACTGTGAGGAGCCTCCCTGATATCGATTGCCATTCCTGCACCTACTAGCCTCCATTTCCCTCTTTCCTGGGCAGGTTCATCCCTGCTCCCTCCCTGAGCTTCCCACCCAGTGTCACCCCTTCTTGCCTACACTGTGGCATTGTGAGCCTGGACTGCATTCTGGCTGCACTCTGTGGCTCTGCAGCGGGAGCTTCACCACCACACAGTGCTCACTGTCTGCTGTTCTCCATTCAAGTCCCTTTGGATATCCTCCCATTCTTCCTGCTGTCTGGACTAATGGGATCTGCATAAGTTTTTCTATTTTTAAGTAATCAGTGCTTCAAAACCTTATGCCACAGACCCAAGGGGTGCTCAGCACCCTTTGGGTGCACATTCACCATGGGATGTGGAGGCTCCAGGGTGCAGTCCCCAAATCCTGGGGAAAACAATATGGAGTGTCAGGATAAGAGCTGCCCTGTGCTGCAGGACATGCAGAGGTGACATGTCAGGTCCTTGGTGTCCCCAGCCGCCCTTTGAAGTTGAACTATCCGAGTTGCTCCTGTGCAAGAATGAGCTCCACGAGACCCTGAATAACCTGCACCACTGGATGAAGGACAAGAAGGTGGACAAGCCTCTGGTGAGAGGGAAGGGGAGGGAGAGGACGGGAGGTAGAGCCAAGTGGGATGATGGTGCAGGATGGGACCTGTTGTGGTGGGTGTCCTGCAGGCGACCCGGTTGGATTCCGCCTTCATCCGCAAAGAGCCATATGGGGTGGTGCTCATCATAGCACCCTGGAACTACCCCATCTACCTCTTCATGGGGCCCCTCATTGGGGCCATTGCTGCTGGTGAGCCCAACCTTCCAGTCCCCTGGCCTGGAGGATCCAGGCAGTGCCAAGCACTGGGGAAGGCACCTCATCCCCAGGAGGGCTGGCTGTCACCATGTCACTACTCCAACATCCTGTCAATTCCCCTCTAGGTAACTGTGTCATCATCAAGCCCTCAGAAGTATCCAAGAATACTGAGAGACTCGTGGCGGAAGCGCTGCCCTGCTACTTGGACCAGGTATGATGCTCTCCCCATCGCTGTCTCATGGCTGGGGTGTTCCTATCCCTGCACATTTGGAGCTGTGCCTGGTGCTCACTCACACATCATCCCTGGTGCCATATGCTGCCCAACCTCCTTCCTCCATGCCCAGCGGTGTCCCAGCATCGCGTGATGCTGTTGGTGGGGACAGATGGTGACAGGAGGTGTCCTGTTCTGTTCTCCTGCAGGACTGCTTTGCTGTGGTGACTGGCGGTGTGCAGGAGACCACCAGGCTGCTGGAGAACAAGTTTGACTACATTTTCTACACAGGTGATCCCATAGAACAGGGCAGAGCCCTGTCTGGCTTTGGTATGAGGGGGAAGAGGGATTCCCTCCAGACACTACTGCTAAGAAGGCAGGGATTGATTTGGGCATGGGGTGCCAGGATCTGTTGGAGGATGTGGAATGTGTGTCTGCAGTCTGGTGGGTCTCAGTGTGTCTGCTCTGGCTCCAGAGTGCCACATCCCAGAGCTGGGCAATGGCTGGTGGGTTTATCACCATCACCCACGTTTTCCATGCGCACAGGCAGCTCTTCAGTGGGGCGGATCGTGATGACGGCTGCTGCCAAGCACCTGACACCAGTGACGCTGGAGCTGGGGGGCAAGAACCCCTGCTACGTGTCTGACACCTGTGACGTGCCCAATGTGGCTCGGCGCGTGGCCTGGGGCCGCTTCTTCAATGCAGGGCAGACCTGCATTGCACCTGACTACCTGCTCTGCACCCTGGAGATGCAGAAGAAGCTGCTCCCTGCTCTGCGCGAGGCCATCACTGAGTTTTATGGCCCTAACCCCAAAGAATCCCCGGATTTTGGCCGCATTGTGGGGGACAAGCAGTTCCAACGGGTGCAGAGGCTGCTGTGCAGTGGACGTGTGGCCATCGGGGGACAGACGGATGAGGCTGAGCGCTACATTGGTGGGGGCTTGGGTTTCATGCACCTCTTCATCCATGCAAGGAGCAGGTCTGGGGTTTGGAGAAGGTTTCCAGGGGATTTGTTTGCTTGGTGGGATGTCCTTTCATAGAAGAGGTGGGTCTCGGGGGCAGGTCCAAGGCGTCATCCCTGACCTCTGCGTGTGGCTGATGCTGTTGGGTTTCTTCTCCACAGCTCCCACCGTCTTGGTGGAGGTGCAGCCCTCAGATCCTGCCATGCAGGAGGAGATCTTTGGGCCCATCCTGCCCATCGTTGTTGTCGCCAACGTGGATGAAGCCATTGACTTCATCAACAGCCGTGAGCGGCCGTTGGCCATCTATGCCTTCTCCTCCAATGACAAGGTAGAGCAAAGCCTGGACTATCTGTGCTCCTTGGCAGATGTATCCAGCCCAGTTTGTGCTCCAAATGTTTTCCTTAGAGCACACAGCCCTGGTTAGGAGGGATGGATTGCAGTTAGAGGTGCGAGAGTGAGGTGGGAGACCCACGTCCCACCTTCTTGGTTCCCTCCCAGGTGGTTAACCAGGTCCTGGAGCGGACGAGCAGCGGAGGCTTCTGCGGCAATGACACCTTGATGCATGTGACGCTGACCTCACTGCCCTTTGGAGGGATTGGTATGTCCAAAGTCCCCAGTCCTGGCCACCAGGAGCCAGGTGTGATCCCACCCTTGGTCAGGAAAGGTCTTGATGGGAACTCTCGGCTCCATTGGGCAACTGTCCTCCAGAAGCCATTTTCTTCACCTTGGGCTCTTGGGCTTTGCTGGACACCTGTGGAGCACCCTGAGCTTCCTTCTCCCCATATTTCTTATCCCAACCTTCATGTTCCCTGTGTCCATGTAAATGTCTTGCTTAAAACATAGGGAGTTGGGGCTTGGAGCAACACAGACTACTGCAAGGAGTCCCTGCTCATGGCGGAGGGGTTGGAACTGGAAATTTTTTAAGGTTTCTTCCAACCCAAACCATTCTGGGATTCCATGAGGGAAACACCCACTTTTAATGGGATGATCTCCACTACCATGAAAAACCACCCGAATCCCACTCAGCTGGCCAGAAGCCATCAGTGACCTCCCTCTATCCCAGGGTGATGCGCGAGCTACTGAACCCAGACCTTTGCCCTGATCAAGGTTTGGATTTTATCAGGACCGACTGGCTTGGGATGACTCATGGAATCTTATCATATCTGTTATCAACATACAGGGGGATTTTCTTATTTTTTGACAGCCTACTGGCTTCCCAGTCCTCATTCCTGGCTAGCCAGCTTCTACCTCTCAACACTGATCTTTGGAGTTGGGTCCCATCTTGCCAAAGCTACCCTGACCCTTGTCCCTCTCCACTCCCAGAGCCTTTCCAGCAGCAGGGCTGGATCCAGCATGGATGAGACATGTTTTGGAGGGTATTCCTGTGGTAGGGGAGCTCATCTGGTGGGAGCTTCTTGCTGCTGCCACCACCTCATGACTGATGCCCTTTTGGTTGCTAAATGTGTTACCTGAAATGATGAAGTCCACTGATGAGAAGGTTTTTGGGAATCTTTCCACCTCCCAGCCTGCTCTTCCCACTCCAAACATCCATTTGGGTGTGCACTGGGTTCCCTCAATAGTCTTGTTTGGGTCACATGCTTGGGAAGCTCATCCATGGCTTGCAAAGCAGTGGGAGGAAGATGGGGTGCCATTTTTATGGAGCTGGGAGCTTAATTTTGGCTTCTTTGACCCAAACAATGGCCAGATCCAGACACCCACTGGGGTCCTGTGCCATGTATTCCAGGGAACAGCGGCCTGGGAATGTACCATGGGAAGTTCACCTTCGACACCTTCTCCCACCGCCGTGGCTGCCTGAAGCGTGGGATGGGCCGGGAGACCCTCAATGCCCCACGCTACCCTCCCTACAGCCAGAAGAAATTTGGGATTGTCCAGGCTACTTCCAAGGTGACGCGTAAGGATGACTGCATCCTGCTCTGAGGGTCCCCATGTCCTGTTCCAAGGATCCTCCATGTCTCCTGCTGCTGGTCCTGGTGCCCAGGAAATGAAGGTGTTTCCTCACATCCCGTGTGCTTCCCTTCCATCTCACTGCACCCCTGCTCACCTCAAAAGTCCCCTGTCCCCCACATCTCCCTCCATCTTGGTCCCATATCCCCTTTTCTGGCTCTTCGGGCTCCATCTCCACTGGTCCCACCACACCACAGGGGTGACATCCATGTCCCCTCTGCCACTGAGGACTTTGCTCTGACAAGGTTCACAGCAATGCCCTGGTTCCAAATTCTTGAGCTGGGATGATGCCAGTCTTTACTATGATTCCAGTTTCCCTTGATCCGGATTTCTCCTGCTCTATGATCCCAGTTTCCTTTAGTCCATGCTGCTCCAGTCTGGGGGGCTGGTTGTGCTTGGAAAAGGGATTCCCATCCCTGCTGGGCTGCGGGGGGGCTGTGGCTGAATCCCACAGGGAACCCCCTGGTAGGATGGGGGGAGAAAATCAGACCAGGATGTTGGGGTAAAGACAGTTTAATAGGGAAACACAAGGTAAGGGGGACGGTGCCCAGTACGGGTGCCCCGGTGCCCCCCTCCCGCTTCCAGGGGTTGGGCCAGGGGGCAGGGCTCAGGCCCAACGCTTAAGCCCCCCAGGGCTGATCCTCTGCCCCGCTCTCCATGTCCTTGGAGCCCCGATTCCCCACCCTGAGTTCCGCCGGGGGTGTAGTCTGTGTCGAGCTCTGTAGTGGGTCAAAGCAGGCTGAGCCGCTCCAGGTTGGAGACCTTCCGGCACCTGCGGCTCGCGTTGTCCCGACAACCGGCCGGGAAGCCCCGGGAAGTCGCAGAGACACCAGGCAGCTCCGCGCCTGCACGGTAACCACGGCCTGCTCCTCTGCCATTAACAGGCGTTTCCGCTTCCGCCTGCCTCTAGGACACGCCCCTCCTCCATTCCAGCCAATCGTCGCGCCGCGCCCGCCCCGCTCCGCCCAATGAACGAAACTCGTCTGCCTTCCCCGCACCCTCCTCCTACCGGCGCGGCTGCGACCAATGGGAAACGCGTCCGCCACCGCTCGCCCCGCCTACCCCGTGCCGCCGAGCGCGCATGCGCAGTGCCCACGGGGGCGGCCAGGGGTCAGGACGCCGGAGGGTCGTTGTGGCAGGTGAGGGGGAGAACGTCCCTGCTTGGGGGGGTCAAGGGGGGTGTTCCGGGTCTGTGAGGGCTCCTGGGGGCATGGAGTGGCTCCCCAGATCCCCCTTGGGGCAGAGGGGGCGGCCTGTGCGCTGCGCGTCCCGCGCCCCCGGGCACACACGCAGAGGCTGAGTGGGGATTTGGGGGATGAAAGGAAGGGGCCGTCCTGCCGGGGAGGGTCAGGAGGGTGATGGAGGATGGGGAGGGGGCTTGGGGCTGTTTTTGGGGGCATGGAGATGGAGGGGGCTACCTGAGCCCCTTGGGGGGACTCCTGGAGCCCTTGTGAGGGAGACAGGACACCTGGGTCCCTCGAAGGAAGAATGGGACATCCTCGGGCAGGATGCCCAGGTCCCCTGGGGAAACACTTGGGGTCTCTAGGCGGGTGTTGGGATACTTGGATCCCTCGTGGTAGGAGGAGCTCTGAGGGTCCGAGTCCCTTTGCATGGAGGGATGGAGGTCAGGGTCCCACGTCCTCCGTGGGAAGTGGGGGGCCCTGACATCCCCAGTCCCTTCTGGCAGCCCCTGAGGTTCCCTCTACACCCCAGGACCTGCCATGGCGGCGCTGCGACTGCTGTACCGGGCTGCTTGCACAGGTAAGGCCACACCAGGCACCCCTGAACCCCATTAACCCCCATCCTGATCCCCCTTAATCCTGCTGTCCCTCCTGCAGGCCCCCTGGCCCCACTGGGCTCCCTGCGCCCTCTCAGCACCAGCACCCCCAGGGACTGCTACAGTGAGTAGGGCCATGCTGCCCCCGTGTCCCCTCCATGGGGTGGGCACAGTTCCTGCCTCTGTGCCATCCCACCCCAGGGGTCTGTGGAATGGGAACAGTTCCCTTTTCCTGCAGAGTATGTCAACGTCCAGGAAACGCCCATGGACATGCGCTCCATCACTGACCGTGCCGCACAGACCCTGCTCTGGACCGAGCTCGTCCGAGGTGAGACACGCTCACCCTCCCCATCTGTAGGGTGTCATCCCCCCAGAACGTTCTGTCACCCCTCTCTCTCCCAGGCCTGGCCATGACCCTGAGCTACCTCTTTCGGGAGCCGGCCACCATCAATTACCCATTTGAGAAGGGCCCGCTGAGCCCGCGGTTCCGCGGGGAGCACGCGCTGCGCCGGTACCCGTCTGGGGAGGAGCGCTGCATCGCCTGCAAGCTCTGCGAGGCCGTGTGCCCGGCACAGGTGAGCCTGCCTTCTCCTCCTCCTCCTCCTCTTTTCTGGGGCTCTGGGGGTGACAGTGTCCCCGTGCCAGGCCATCACCATTGAGGCCGAGCCCCGTGCTGACGGCAGCCGCCGCACCACCCGCTACGACATCGACATGACTAAGTGCATCTACTGCGGGTTCTGCCAGGAGGCCTGTCCTGTGGATGCCATCGTGGAGGTGAGCGGGGCTTGTGGGGGCTACAGACCCCCTTTTCCCATCATGGTGACCCCAAGGGTGACCCTCTCTCACCCTGGCAGGGTCCCAACTTTGAGTTTTCGACGGAGACGCACGAGGAGCTGCTCTACAACAAGGAGAAGCTGCTCAACAATGGTGACAAGTGGGAGGCTGAGATTGCAGCCAACATTCAGGCCGATTACCTGTACCGGTGATGGACCACCCTGCACCCACCCTCCCCACAAATAAAGGGCCTGGGGGTTCACCCACCCCTGTCAGCACTGGGGGCACTGCCCCTTCCTGACCCACAGCTCTGTGTCTTTTCCTTTCCAGCACTGGGGTTTGACCCCTGGGGGCTCCCCTGGGGTTGTGTGTAGTTGTGTTTTGGTGGGGGGCAGGACTGGTGTTCTGTAGGTGGACACCAATGTTGGGGTCGGGGAAATGGGTCGTGGAGAAAGGTATGGGATGAGGAGTGGGGTGAGCAGGGTTGGAGAGACAGCACGGGGGGAATTAGAGGAGAGCTGGGAGGCTCATTTCCAGCTTCCAGAGACAGCCAGGGAAGGGAGGGGCCTGATGGTCCTGTTGTGGGGATCCCAGTGATGTCAGTGTGAGGGTCTGGGTGGTCCCAGCAGGAGGATCCTTGTGGTACCAGTGTGTGGGTTCTGGTCATCCTGGCAGGATGGTCCCAGCGATCCTGTTATGGGGGTCTCAGTGATCGTAGCATGGACATCCCAGTGGTACCAATGTGGGGGTCCCGACCTTCTTGGCAGGGGGGTCCCAGTGGTTTTGGTATGGAGGTCCCAGTGATACCAGTGTGGGGGTCCTGGTGGTACCAGTGTGGAGGTCCTGTTAATCCCAGCTAGGGGGTCCTGATGGTATCGGTATGGGAATCCTGGTGGTACTGGTGTGGGGTCCAGGCAGGGGGGTCCCAGTGGTATTGGTGTGAAGCTCTTGGTGTGGGGGTTCCAGTCATCCTGTCATGGAGGTCTCAGTGATCGCAGTAGGGGGGCCCCGGCGGTAACAGTGTGGGGGTCCCAGTGGTTTCGGTATGGAGGTCTTAGTGATACCGATGTGGGATGCCTGGTGATTCCAGTATGGGAGTCCTGGTGGTACCACCAGGAGGATTCTGGTGATACTGGTGGGGGAGTTTCCCGGCTCCAGGGGTGGCTGTTTCCCATTTCCATCCTCGGGGGATGGTGAGAGTGGTCCTGTCTCCGAGGAGCCGCTTCCCACCGCGATGTGGGACGTGGGATGTCCCGGGAAAGGGGTTCCCGGGGGGGGCCGGCGCAGGGCCAGCCAGTCCCTCCCCGGGGCCGGGCTCTTCCTGGGGAAGAGGAAGTGCGGATCCCGGCCGCGCTCGGAGGGGGCAGCCGGGGCGGTCCCGGGGCGGGGGATGCGCTGGCCCTGACTCAGAGGCAGCTGAGCGGGGCGGGGGGTTGTGGGGAAAGGGGCGGTCTGGAAAGTATTTTGCCAGCCCGGTGCTGGGAAGAGCCTCGTGTGACGGGAGCGGGTCGGTTTTCCACGGCCACGGGGCGGGGACACCCCCCGGGTTCCGCCGCCGCCGGGACCGCCGGGGTGTCGTCTGGGGTGACCGCCCTGCCGTGGTGTTCCCCTTTCCAGCCCTCATTCCCCCGTCTCTCGGTCCCCCATTCCCATCCCATTCCTTCCTATTCCGTTCTATCCCATCCCCAGGCGGGTGCCCTGACGGCTCCGCACCACAGGCTGGATTAGGGGTCTCTGGGGGTCCGGGGAGGCCATGGGATCGCTGTTCCGCAGCGAGGAGGTTTGCCTGGCCCAGCTCTTCCTCCAGTCCGCCTCTGCCTACAGCTGCATCAGTGAGCTGGGGGAGCGCGGGCTGCTGGAGTTCAGGGACGTAAGTAGGGGATGGGGATGCGTGCGCGGGGTCTTTTAGAGTATCCTGGGCAGAGGAGTTTGGTCTGGGTGTCCTGGATGTAGGGTATGGTTGGGTTTGGGTGCCCTGGGTTTGAGATGGGTGTTTTGGGGTGCTCTGGGAACAGGGAGTTGGTCTGAATGGGTTGGGGTGCAGGGTGTTTGCAGGTGGTGTTTTGGGATATTTACTTTGTGGAGGAGGGTTGGTTTGGGGTGTTTTGGGAACAGGGAAGTTGGTCAGGCTGGGTTGGGGTGCAGGGAATTTGGGATGGTCTTTTGGGGTGCCTGGGCTGCCTGTCAAGCCCGGATGCTGGACACCACAGTCTGTGGAGCCATGCTCTGATTGTCCCCCCCATAGCTGAACCCCAAAGTGAGCCCCTTCCAGCGGCGCTTCGTGGGCGAGGTGCGACGCTGTGAGGAGATGGAGAAAACCTTCAGTGAGTGCCTGGGCTGGGCCGGGGCTAACTAGGGGATGCTTCTCAGGGGGCTCCTCCTCTTAGCCCTCCAGTCTGATCGTGTCCCCCCCCCAGCTTTCCTACAGCAGGAGTTGCGGAGCGCGGGGCGGGTGCTGGGGCCGTGCCCTGAGAACCCGCGGGCGCCGCTGGCACGGGAAGCGCTGCGGGTGCAGGAGCAGTCGGAGCAGTTGGCACAGGAGCTGCGGGAGGTCAGCAGGAATCGCACGTCCCTACGCGAGCGCCTGCGAGACCTGCGGCAGTACCTGCATGTGCTGTGTGAGGGGCAGCGCTTCACCAGCCTGCCGGTGGGTCTGGGGGGCCCCACCGTCCTGAGGGGTGCTGCTTTGTGTCTCACATTCCCTCCAGACTCATCCCTTTGTTCCACATTGCCGCAGGCACCCCTGGGCTCTCCACCACGGCCACGGGCGCTCTCAGATCGCGAGCCCATCCTTGATCCCTCCCTGCACCAGCATCTCGAGCGCAAGATCAAGTGAGAGAGTCTGGGACAGGAGTTGGAGTGGGGCTGTGGGGCAGTAGTGTGGCCATGGGGCACCTGGAAAGCTGTGGGATAAGGGTTGGAGATGATTTATATGGCAGTGGCATGGCTGTGATGCAGCTTGCCCATCCCAACAACCTTACTGTGTCTCTCTAGCTTCATGGCTGGTGTCATCCACCCGTGGCGAGTGACTGCCTTTGAGCGGCTCCTATGGCGTGCCTGCCGTGGGTACCTGGTGGCCTCCTTTGTGGAGATGCCTGAGCCCATGGAGGACCCAGCCACGGTGAGGGGGTACTGGGATTCTGGCAGATCTGGGGGACCGGGACACCAGGGTGACACAGGCTGTTCTGTTCTCAGGGCGAAAGCATCACCTGGGTCATCTTCCTGATCTCTTATTGGGGTGAGCAGATTGGGCAGAAGATCCGCAAGATCTCAGACTGGTGAGTGGCCGTGTGTCTGTCTGCACGGAGGTTTATTTATTAACACCCACTCTGGATCCCCCCATGGGGCTGGGCTGAGAAGCCCTGGCAGCCCCCGACATGGCAGTGTCTGTCTGTCCCAGCTTTCACTGCCAGGTGTATCCGTACCCGGAGAGTGATGCCAGCCGGGAGGACACCATCACTGGACTGCATAGCCAGATCCATGATCTCAGTGTGGTGAGCTGAGTGCCATGGAGGGACTTGGGAGCCATGCTGGGACCTGCATCACTGACTTAGGTGCCTGCAGGTGCTGGAGGAGACGGAGCAGTACCTGGCACAGGTTCTGGACAAGGTGGTGCTGGCGCTGCCTGCCTGGCGTGTGCAGGTGCAGAAGATGAAGGCCATCTACCTCATCCTCAACCAGTGCAGCTTTGACGTCACTGAAAAGTGCCTCATCGCTGAGGTCTGGTGCCCTGTGCAGGACCTCACCCAAGTGCAGGACGCCCTGCGCCAGGGATCGGTGAGTGTTTCGGTGTCTCCATGTCCTCATCCTGAGCATGCTCAGTGGTGTTGCTCAGTGTTGTAATGCCAGAGCTGCTTGGTGTCTCCGTGTCCTCATGCCAGCAGTTGGTTGCTGTCCCCACATCCTTGTGCTGGGGCTGCTTGGTGTCTCCATGTCCTTGTGCCAGGAGTTGCTCAGTGTCCTTATGTCCCCTCACCATGGTGTGGTACATGCCAGATCAGTCTCCAAGTGCTGGGCAGTGGAGTGCTGTGGGCAAGTGCCATGCAGGAAGAGTGCCAGGATCAGGCTCCGGGTGCTGGGCAGGGTGGTGCCATGGGTGAGTGCCATGCAGAGGGATGCCAGGGTCACGCTCCAGGTGCTGTCCCCACAGTACCAGAGTGGCTCCAGCGTGGAGTGCTTCGTGCAGCGCGTCCCCACCTCAGAGAGCCCCCCTACCCTCATCCGCACCAACAAGTTCACTGCCGGCTTCCAGAGCATCGTGGATGCCTATGGAGTGGCCAGTTACCAGGAGGTGAACCCTGGTAAGGCCCCCCAGACCCCCACCATGGCCTGAGGTTGGTGTGGGCACCCCATGTGATGTGGTCCCTATATCCCACAGCGCCCTACGCCATCATCACCTTCCCCTTCATCTTTGCCATCATGTTTGGGGATGTGGGGCACGGGTTGCTCATGTTCTTCTTTGCGCTCTGGATGGTGCTGTATGAGGACAGCCCCCGCCTGCGACAGGGCACCAACGAGGTGGGAGCGGGACAGAGGGGTGGGATGGGTTTGGAAATAAGGGATGAGTTCGGGGACATGGAATAGGGTTGGAGGTGCAGGAACGTGGTTGGGGATGTGGCATGGGTTTGGAGATGTGGGATGGGATTGAAAGCATGAGATGGGGTTGAAGGTGTGGGGCAAGGTTGGGGGCATGGGATGGAATTGGATGAACTTGGAAGCATGGGATGGGATTGGTGACACAGGATGGGTCAAGGCTGGTGGTGTGGGAGGGGGGCGGCGTGAGGCAGGAGAGGGAGTGTGGGACATGGGAGCCATATTTGCCCCACCAGATCTGGCTGACATTCTTCGAGGGGCGTTACCTCATCCTCCTCATGGGTGCCTTCTCCATCTACACCGGCTTTATCTACAATGAGTGCTTCAGCAAAGCCACTGTCATCTTCCCCTCTGCCTGGAGTGTGGCCACCATGGCCAACCACTCCTCCTGGAGGTGGGATCCCACCCCTGTGCCCCCTGCCTAGGTCCCCAGATCCAGGCTGGCAGTGATATCCCTCACTCTGCCCCTAGCTCTGCCTACCTCGCCACTCACCCCTCCCTCACCTTGGACCCCAATGTGACTGGCGTCTTCCGAGGACCATATCCATTCGGGATTGACCCAGTAAGTGTCCATGGGGGTGACAGTGAGGTGGGACCCTCTTAGGGGTGGTGCAGAGTCTCACCTACCTTTGTCCATGACAGATCTGGAGCTTGGCCACTAACCATCTCAACTTCCTTAACTCCTTCAAGATGAAGATGTCAGTGGTGCTGGGCATCGTGCACATGGGCTTTGGTGTCATGCTGGGGGTCTTCAACCACCTGTGAGTCCTCGGACTACTGCCACTGGGGACCAGAATTGGACTCACCTGGGTGGGATGGGGTGGGTGGCTGGGGTCCTGTACTCATACACCTTAGTGGAGGCTGAGGACACGCAAGGGTGAGGAGGAACAGGCTTAGCATGGCTGATGTCCCCCTGCCCAGACATTTCAAGCAGCGGCACCGGCTGATCCTGGAGTTCCTCCCAGAGATGATTTTCCTCCTGGCTCTTTTTGGCTACCTGGTCTTCCTCATCTTCTACAAGTGGATCAAGTTCAGTGCTGCCGACTCCCGGATTGCCCCCAGCATCCTCATCCATTTCATTGACATGTTCCTCTTCACCTCTAATGCTGAGAACCTCCCGCTCTACCAGGGGCAGGTATTACCACACCACCATGGGAGCCACCCACCCCCTACTCAGGGTGGGAAAGTGGGGAGCTCCTGCTGCCATGAGAGGGGGCATTCTCAGCTCAGGTAGCTCATAGCGGACCCCAAAATGATGTTCCTGTGCCACAGGTACCAGTGCAGATGGTGCTGGTGGTGCTGGCTCTGGCGTCGGTGCCTGTCCTGCTCCTGGGTACACCACTGTATCTGTGGTGCCGGCAGCGTGCCCCGAGGATGGTGAGGCTGGGGGACAGTGGGTGGCTTAGCAGCGAAGTGCAGGAGGAGTCTCACTGCTGGTGCTGTCCTGGTGCAGCCGCTGGCTACGGGGGAGCAGGAGCCGCTGCTGGAGGGGCAGGAGGCTGGGAACTCTGTCAATGCCACCAAGGAGGATGTGGAGAGTGGGGGACACAGCTCTGATGCCAAGGTAAGGAGCACCCAGGTGGGCTCGGGTGGTGGGCATGAGGGTGTCTGTGTCCCCTGCTCATGTCCCATGTCCCCTCCATCCCTGCAGCACTTGGACTTCTCTGAAATCTTCATGCACCAGGCGATCCACACCATCGAGTACTGCCTGGGCTGCATCTCCAACACCGCGTCCTACTTGCGGCTATGGGCACTCAGCCTGGCACATGCCCGTGAGTCCCCTTGGCCCACTTGTATTTCCCTCTGGAGCTGGGCAGACCCTCACCCCCTCCGCCTGCCCCTGTTCCTCCTGTTCCCAGAGCTCTCGGAGGTCCTGTGGACCATGGTGATGCGGAATGGCTTTGTGGGACTGAGCTACGTGGGTGGTGTGGTGCTGGTGCCTGTGTTTGCTGCCTTCGCCGTGCTGACTGTGGCCATCCTGCTGGTGATGGAAGGGCTCTCCGCCTTTCTCCATGCCCTGCGCCTGCACTGGTGAGCCTCCAAAGCCAAACGGGTGTTGGTGGGTTCTGGGGGGGGGTTGTGAGGGACCCGCAGCAGACCAACCCTCACCCCCCACCTCTCCTTGCCAGGGTGGAGTTCCAGAATAAATTCTATGTGGGTGCTGGGTACAAGCTGTGCCCCTTTGCCTTCGCACCAGACACCTGGGAGTAGCCGTGCTGAGGGAATGCCAGAGGCTCGGAGCATCAGTAGCACCGCAAATTCCTCCCCACTGGACCCCTGGAGCCGGGGGACAGTGGGGTCTGGCTGCAGCATCCCCCTGTCCCCTCCTCAGCGCTGAATAAAGCTGTCCCTGTGACTTCCCCCAGCTCTGCATTGCCATCCCTTGGATAGGGGTTCCCAGGGGGGTTTGAGGGTGCCCCCCATCACTGCTGCCCATAGCCAAAGGTGGGGCCTGCAGCAGTGCCATAGGTGCTGAGCGGGGGGAAAGGGGGCAGAGGGTAGGGTAGGGTTTGGGGTTTTGCTCCCACATAGACATTGGGAGGGCAGGTCAGGGGCTGGAAGGGAGGTATGGGGAGCTCAGGGAAATTGGGGGGTGCCACTGGTTGTTGGGTGGCAGCAACAAGTGCCCCATGGCTGTGGGGAGCCCCTGGTGCGGGGAGAGGCAGCAGCAGGGGGTCAGCCCCCCCCACATCCCCCCTACCTTTCTCCTGCTTCTCGGGGCAGGGGGGCAGCGGGGTGGCCCGGGCATGGGGTGTCGCACCCAGCAGGGACCCTGCCGGCACCCTGCACCTGCAAAGAGATGGGGGGTCAGGAGAGGCAGGGTGACCCCTTGTTATGGTGTTGGGGCAGTGTCCAGGGGCTCCTTACCATGGCTCGGGATCACCATCCCGAAATCCCTTGGCAAAGGGGTTGCTGGCAATCTTCAGCTGGGTGATCTGCAGAGGGGAGTAGGGTCAGGAGGTTCCTAGGAGGGTACCCCGGTGTGCCCCCTGTCCTTACCCGGTGGTTCTGGTAGGCTGTCACCGCCATGAACTGTGTCTCGGGGAAGCTGAAGGACTTGAAGTTCTGGTGAGCGAAGCGCTCACTGTCGCGCCGTGGGTCCACAAAGACGACATGGAATCGGGGCTGGTAGCGGTGCATGGAGTTGAGAATGATCTGGGGGGTGGGAAAGGGGAGGTGGCAGGACCCCCTGTGCAAGGGTGCATCGTGTCCACCCATGGCCCACCCCACAGTGAGGTCCTCACATGGCCGTTGTCATCCAGGAGGTTGTTGGTCAGCTTGAGCTTGTCAAAGGAGACGATCTGCCGCATCCACTGGGCACCCTTGGCAGGGGAGTCGGGGTGGAAGTGGACGCGACCGGGAGCTGCCGGCTCAGCCCGGCCTGCTGCCAGCCAGGAGGAGCTGTGAAAGGCATATCTGCAGGGCGGGGGGCACTCAGCACCCCCTGATCCAAACCCCTGCCCCCATCACCCCATCTCCACCTGTATCTCTTGTCGTCCAGCGGGATGAAATCCATGAGTAAGACGTAGTCAGCCAACGGATCCAACCCCGACAGCTTCACCTGGAAGGTGGGAAACATCCTCCTGCGTGGAGAGGGTGGTGGGAAGGCTGTGCGTCTGCTGTGGCAGCCCCCCGTGCCCCTCAGGTACCAACCTGCCTGCCTTGGTGACGATCATCTCTGTGCCCAGGCGGTTGAACTCCTCCCAGAGGCTGCCCATCTCCAGCCGTGCTGAGGCGTGGCACACACGCCGGTTCTTGCCGCTGGCCCCGGGCCCCTCGCCAGCCCACCCGAGACCAGGGACACATGAGGATCCCTCACCTGGACTCCCCAGGAAGGCTGCAGAAGGGTGAGAGGTCTTAGGGGAGCAGACCCAGTGTATGGACTTGGCAGGATGGGAGGATTGGGGTGGGTTTTATCCCCCTCCCCATTGCACTCCCACACTTGTGGGGCTGGATGACCCACTATACCTTAAAACACCCCACCACCAAACCACATGACTGGGTCTGGGGAGCGTTACCGCGGTGAGTTTTACCTGCCATAGGTGCAGTGGGAGGGCAGGAGGTGTCCGTGACTCTGTCTCCAGGCATGGTGGCAGTGGGGACCCCACTGAAGACCCCTCCTGGTGCAGTGCCTGCTCCAGACTGTCACCCACAGCCTGGCGGGGGTTTTATGCCCCAGCTTGGGGGTGGAGAGGCGGAGGCTGGAGCCAAGGTGGTCGTCAGAGACTTGAGCACGGCCCCCTTCCCTGACATGCTTTCACACTCGACGCAATGATGACAGATGGGAGGTGAGCAATGGCACCACTGGGACCACCACCGGTCCCCAACTGGGGTTTGGGGTGCCCTGGGCTGGGGAGAGACATCTCTCTTGGGGTCTCCTTGTCCCCTTCATGTCACAAATCTGAGCAGGGGTGATGGGGGCTGCTCTGACCCCCTCCCCCAGGCAAAGCCCCTCTCTGCACGTGGCTGTCACCACCTGATATGAAAAATCACAACGAGGTGTTGAGGCATTGGCAATGGGCTCTGGCAAAACCTCTGTGGGAGTGGAGGGGAGGACTGTGGTGCTCCCTTCCCTAAATCCATTCCAGTGTGGGCCCCATCTCTGCCCTGGTACCTGACACCCGCCGTGCCCCCCATCAGTGTGTTCAATACCAGCCTGACAGTGGGAGATGGATGGGGACAAGCCAGCGCCGGGGGGCAGAGGGATATTTGTGTGGAAGTGACGCACACCAGGGCAGGGGACTATGTAGGGGAATCAGGGGGCTACTCCAGAGCCCCCCACTGCCCTACAGTCTCATTGCACACCATGGAGTGTGTTCCTGTGGGATGAAGGATACTGAGGCTCTGGGTGAGGGTCTGTAGGACCACAAGTTCTCATGGGGATGCTGGTGGCTTGCTTTCCCTGTTGGTGCCCTGGTGTTGGGGGCAGGGGACTGAAATCCCTCCCTACTTTGCATGTCTCCAAGCTGGGACTCAGTCTTCCCTTCTGCCTTGGGGTTGGCCCTTAAATCCTTCCCATGCCCATCCCATGGAGGGGATCCTGTGCCCCCCACATGCTGTGCTGTGGCCAAGGGGGCGGCGTGGGCAGTAGTGGGTTTCGGGACCAGGACTGATGTAAATGAGAGAGGAACCACCTCCCTGAGCCCCCCCACATCTGTCACACCCCCACACATGTTCCACACCCTATGGAGCCAGCTTGGCCCCATCCATCTCCTGCTGTCAGCTGGTCTGTGGCCACAGGGCTGTATTGAGTGGGTAGATGAGGAGGTGTGAGAGGCAGAGCTGACAGCAGAGGGAGGATGGAGGGGGTTCAGCCCTGGGCAGAAATGGACCTGGCAGGGCTCATCCACAGCTTCTGCAGTTCCTGGGTGGAACTGGATGAGCTTTAAGGTCCCTTCCAACCCAATCCATTCCAGGATTCTCTGGCCAGTGTAAGCGACTGCAGGTGGCTCTCCTGAACCCATTTTGAAGCAGACGATACGAAATGGCTTTTCAAAATGAGCTTTTTTAGTCCAAAATGGGTGTGTGAGAACCAGAAAAACTTCAGAAAGGGAAAATGCTGAGTCTGTCCAACGGGGAATAATTGCCCCAGGCACCAAGACAGGCTGGAGAGCAGCTCTGGAGGCTGTGGTGGCCACCAAAATGGAGGTGGCCATCCTGGGTGCAAGGACACCCACCAGCAGCTGGAGAAGAATGGTGGCAGATGGTCAAATGACTTTCTGCAATGTACCTCTGACTCACAGGTGGAATGTGGAAGTAAAAGCTGCTTTGGGAGGGTGAGGGGAGAAGGAGAATCAACATGAGCAAACAGTCCTATTGTGGGGAAAAGCAACCAGCCAGCACGGCTGGTGGGAAGAGGGAAGTGAGAAGGGAGGAAGGGGTAACACTCATTTCTCAACCTGACATTTCTCAACGTATTTTTGGGTCAGAGTTGGCGCTTTATTTATTTAATTTATTAATTTAAAAATTATTTATTTATTTTAAAAAACCCTGAATAAGAAAAGAGGAAGAAAATTGCAGCAGGTAAAGTTATACTTTGGAAGTGTTCCGGGCAACATTGGATGGAGCTTGGAGCAACCTGGGCTGGTGGAAAGTGGACAAGGACACTTTCCACGGCAAGGGGGTGGAACAAGATGAGCTTGTCCATGGCAGGGGAGTGGAACAAGGTCCCTCCGAACTCAAACCATTTCAGGATCTAGGATCTGCTCTAAGGAATTAGTAGTACAAAAGAAAATTGATAACTGCAAAGATAAAGCAATAATTTCCCTAACTATGTCCATCACTTAGTTTTTTTCCCTTCTCACATCTAATAAATAAATAAAATAAATATTAGATAAATAAAATTATAATATAGAATTAGAGAAGAATTAGAAATATCTTTCAAATTCAATTTTTCAGCAAAAATACTTGATTTTGTGTTTTTGGGGAAGGCTCATTCTGTTTTCAGGTGCCTCAGAGACCCTTTGGTGATTGGTCCCATGGGGACAGTGTAAAACTTAAATCTTCCAGCCATGTTAGAGGAAGACTGAAAGATGAAGCCTGTGGACTTCAGCTCAAGGATCTATAACTTGACTTGAGTTGTCATTATCCAGGGAGGGTGAAATTTTAAGTGATTTTGAGACAATTTTTCACTGGATGTGGAAAGTCATCCGTCCTAAGTTCCTGCAGAAGCAGGAACCTCTTCATGAAGGTGGTTTTTATGTGATATAATAAAAGAATAATTCCATCAAGTTGTTAAAGTCCTTCCCAAAGGCAAAACACATAGTCCAGTACATCTGAGCCTTAATTTCTAACTCAAATTTTGGATGAATATTCCTGATATCAGCACATCCGGGAGGCAAAAGGAAGATACCATGTAAGTATAAATTGGATTAGGAGGGAGTGATTTTCCCTTGAAGCTGCACATGGATGAAATGGCAGTCAGGAATGCTGATCTTGTTTTAATCGATCCAAACTGACTGGAAATCAATGAGTCTGTTGCCAATTTAATGCAGCACTAATTAATGTGGCAAGTGAAATCATGATGTTATTGTATTTATTTATCTCTATATAAGAACATTCCCCCAGCAGTGTCATCCCGTCCAGGGATGGAGTATCCAAAACTTCTCTGGCTCTGGCACAAGTTGCCCAGAGAAGCTGTGGCTGCTCCACCCCTGGAAGTGTCTAAGGCTCTAAGGCCAGACTGGACAGGGCTTGGAACAGCCTGGGATAGGGGAAGGTCTCCTTGCCTGTCCAGGAACTGTGTGATCCGTAAGGTCCCTTCCAACCCAAACCACTCCAGGATTCCAGGATTCCATATGTTGTATTCAGATGCAACCAGTTGATTCGATGGCTCCAAAACTCTGCCACTGTCTTATCTTCTCCTTTTCTCTCTCTGCATTCAGACAAGGCTGATTTTCCACCCCAGCTGCAGTTTACTCATAGTTCCTGCTTCCAGGTTTCAGGAGTGGAGTCATCTCAGCCCAGGACTCATCCTCTCTCCTTGTAGGCTTTGAATAAATCACCACAGGTTCCCCTTATGGAGACAATGATATGTTTGGGGGCTTTGACTCATCTGACTCATTTCAAGAATTTTTTTCTTTTTTTAAATGGCATGGACACAGCCACATGGGAAATGTGGAACTTATTCAGAGCAGGCACACTCTGGGCACAGGCTAAAGAGTCAGTCTGAGCCTAAAGGACTTAAATTCAGTTAATAATTATCACTAGAAAATGTAAAAATAATTTGCAGCAGGAGAATTCCTGAAGAGTTCCCCATTAGCAATTGAGACACTTCTCCAAATCCTGGGCCCTCTCCGAGTCCCTGAGCCTCAGTTTCTTACATCAGTTGTTTTTAATTCCCTGTGATGCCAAGAAAACAGTTATATATCCCAGGAGATAAATGTGCATATATATAATTATATATATATTTAGGAAAAAATATTTAGCTATATGAAAAATTATATATATTTCCTTTATATAGAAAAAGAAATTAATAAATTATTTTAATATAAATTTTATATATAAATGTGTAAAAAAAAACATGTATATATGTGTATATATTTTCTTTATATATATAAAGAAATAGGAAATAAATCTTCCTGCTTCTATTTAACTTCTTGAAAATCACTGAGTTTATTTAACTAATTGTATTTATTTACCAGTGCCGGTCTCCTCCTTAAGCACCTGCTTCCAAAGCCATCCATTCCCAAGGGAAATTTCCTCCTCCAGGGGTGGACAATGACAAACCCCTCAGTCTTCCCATAAATGACAATGATAAACAGCAGGTTCTTTTGCTCAAATATTGATGCTCTCTGTGAGGGGTAAATAATTCCTGCTTTCCACGCTGATCCTGGATAAAATTTGGATGAGGCCCTGGCACAGGTTACCCAGAGAAACTGTGGCTGCCCCATCCCTGGAAGTGTCCAAGGCCAGGTTAGACGGGATGATGTTGGTCAGCCATTGGGCACCTCATGGAAATGTCCTCTACTACCTTTCCCAAAGATCTTACGGAATGTGAGTAGGAAAGCAGGTGCCACAAGGGAGAGCCTCATCCCAGGAGGATAAGGATGAATATTCCTTTAGTTATTCTGCAGAGCACAGACCAGCCACTTGCCTCTCAGCAGGAATAAAATCCATATTTTTTAATTGAATTTATTTCCCTTCTACGTCTTGGATCCTTCACACAAAGCAAAGTTGGTTCTGTTGAGTAAGAAAAAGCAAGGCTAAACTTTAGTTAATCAAGAAATTGAGGTCAGTTCTCTAAGGGCAGCAGATGTTGCATCCAGGCAGGTGGATGCTGCCCCCAGGGAGAGACTTAGCCCCAAAACCGCTCGATTTTCATTATTTGTGACATCTCCAGTGCTGTGCCGGTGTTCCAGCTGCTGCTTTGCCCCTGGCATCTTCATATGGGTGATGAAAAGAAGCTCTAAAGCCTCATTAACAACACCAGGAGACCAGACATGTCGCTTCTGGGACACCTGAATCGGGACGTTGTGTTCTAGGGATGAAACTCAACCCTTCAGCCAAGGCTCATCCAATAATGATAATTTTTAGGTTTGGATCCGTTTGTCAGGAGCCAGCAGTGCCTACTCTTGGTTTACTCTCTGGTGTAACTCTGTCAAGCCATGATTAATGTTATCCAGGAGAAAAATCAATGTTTATTTATTCTGTCTGTCATAGGATGGGATTTCAGAAGCTGCTGATCTTTCCCTGGTGAGCAGAAAAATGGGGCCTGATCTCCAAAGGAAGCATCACATGTGAAGCAAAGTGAGGTGAGACAAATTCTGGCTCTTATTCCAGGAAAAAATGCACTGTGCAAAGTTGCATTTTACAGTGCTTTCACCTAGTAAAGATTTTCCTGGGACATGGGGAACAGATATTTATGCTTCAAATACTCAGAGTAGACTGGGAGCAGTCCACAGACAAGGAATAATTTCATTTTTCCATAAATTATTGGGAAAATAATGGACTTCCCTACATGAATGGCTGGAAGGGAACTAGGAGGAAGCCTTGCAATTTACTTATGATTTATTCTGGTATGTATTTCCCTCCTTAATGCCTTAAGTAACATCTACCTGCTTTCAAATATGTTGGCTGGTGTCAGGAACTTTTGGTTTTCTTCTTTTAAAGAGAATTTACTTCTTATTTGCTGAAAGTTTTGTAACTGCTTGACAAAAATTGGGATTTTTGTTCTTAATATTGATGAATTTAAGCCTATTACATTTTTCAATTTGAAAAACATAAAGCACTGAGCTGCATATATAAAATACTAAGCATGGTTGGAGAGAATGAGACATTTGCATCTGAATTTATTCTCCTGGGCTTCACAACCCGAGCAGACCTGCAGGTGATGTGTTTTGTCTTATTCCTTATTTCATAGGAATTCTAGGAGGAATGAAATGAATCCAAATTGCTCTGCACCTCCACACCACTGTGTACTTCTTCTTGAGCTGTTTGTCCTTCCTGGACATCTGCTACTCCTCTACCATCATCCCTCAAAACCTCCTGGGTTTTTTAGTGGAGAAGAAGGTGATTTCCTTTGTTGGATGTGTCATTCAGCTCTTCTCCTTCACCACCTGGGCCACCACTGACTGCTACCTGCCGGCCACTGTGGCCTATGATTGTTGCCATGTTCCTGCATCCCCCTGCTCTACTCCGTGGCCATGTCCCAGAGGTTTTCCACTGGGATGTTGGACGGTGCCTACTTGGCTGGTGTGATCAGCCCCACCACATACACAGTTTTTATATTCCCTGCCCCACTCTCCCACTCCAAGGTGATCCATAAATTCCCCTGCGAGAGGCCACTGCTGCTCACCCTCTCCTGCTCCAGCACCAGTGCCAACTGAGCCCTGGATGCTGCCGTGGTGGGATTCAACATGCTGAGAACCATGGCCTTCATCCTGGTGTCCTACTCATCTCACCTGGTCTCTATCGCTCTGTACCATGGCAGCTCCCTCTTCATGAGCCTGTGCCCTGTCTCCAGCCACTCCTTTGAACAGAATAAGGTGGTCTCTGTGCTGTATTCCATTACAGTCCCCATGCTGAACCCACTTGTCTTCTGAGGAACATGGACATGAAAAACGACATGAGGAAAGCAAAAAATGGGATTCTCACTTCCTGGTCTGTCCGTGGTTCCTGGTTGGCTGAAAGGAGCTGACAGCCCCACTGTGGTGAGTGGGATTAGATTTTGGGCCCTTAGGAAGTGGGGTTGGATACTGGACCCTCAAGACTCTGACGTCATAGTCTGGACTCATCTCCTGGCTGTAGGGGCCATGACCTCGGGGCCTTGGTCTGGACTCAGCTCTCAGGTCCAATCCCAAGTTTCCGCTGAGGATATACCAGCTCTTCTGCTGGAGCTTTTCTGTGAAATATTTTAACACAAATAGTGAAAATCAAGTAAGATCTGTTCTGCAGCCTGTGCAAAGCCTCTTCCCTCTGTTGTGGAGAGCACAGTCTTGGGTTCCCGTTTGCTTCCAGTTTAATGATACCATGGAAATAATTTTGTACTGAAAGGGGAAGGGAGATGTTTGTGGGAGTTAAGATATACATCATAAAAGCTTTATGCTTTTTCGGTTGATAAGTTCTTAAACTCTTACCGTGGTACTCCAAGACCTTACTGAGATAGCAGCATCTGTGCTAAAAGCAGTCCACGTCTAGGAAGAGACTGGGACAAAACAGGACAAATCATCATTCCTTCTGAAGGTTTTTCAGGCTTTGCCAAGGAGTCCTAGCAGCCTTGGAATTAATGCCAGTGAGTCCTGCTGTGTTTCTGGTGGGTCATTGTTTGAGTATTATCCTTTTCCTCGAAACTTTAAAACAAAGTTAACATTGTGTATTACCAGCTGACTTGCACTGGCTAAACTGAATGTGCATTTAAGTAGTTTGGTGCTTGTTTATAAAGGGAGGCCATGGAATGTTATGGATTTCCCCCCCCCCAATATTTTGAGGTGCCTGAATTAGCTGATTTCTGCCTCTCTCCCAATGGTGTCCCACAGCAGTTCTTGGGCAGTGCAGCTGCCAGTGGTCCCTCTGGCCTGTGGGACCCCACAGCAAAGGGGAACCTGGATTTTGGAGATGGACAATTTAATGGCATCACCCAAATCCCAGCCTGGCTAAAATGGATTTTAAAACCCATCTGTGAAATCAGACCTGTTCCAGCAGCTTTTCTTCCCATTAATCTCTGGATATTTTCCTTATTTTCTGGTATGCAGAAAGCAGTGTGGTTTGGGATGGCACAGCTGATGCAAATAAAAACTCTTCCAGAGAGCAGCACTGAAAGGGTGGGAAGTTGCTGCTTCACCCACGGAGTCAGAAAAAGAGAGAAAACACAAAATGTGTATCCAAAAATAATGATACAATGCTTCCTCCTGCTTTTAGTGCGACCAGAGATAATTCTGTCCTGCAATGACAAAAGAACTTGTCCCTCAGACCACCAGAGAGCTCTGGAAAAGCCAAACTGCAGCAGGTCGGGATGGTTTGTCACCTCTGCCTGACCTGCTGGGGACAGCACAGGTCCTGCTGGTGCTGGGGAAAAGGAAAATGTAACATGGTAAGTGCTAAAAACTTTGTTCTTCCCTTGTCCGTCCTGTGCTCTGTCCTCAGTAATGGGTCAGTTCCAGAAATTTCCTGAGGAAATGGAAATGGCAAAATGCAGCCCCTGGGGTGGGGCAGAAAAAGCAGGACCTCGGGGTGTCTGAAAAATAAGGGAGAGTCCAAGGTATGGATCATCCTGCGCCTCAGGGGACCAGGAAGACCTTGGACTAAAACACTGACCTGCTGTTCCACAGGGAGCCCCTGCACAGCCTGTGGGAATCGGGCTCATCTTGGCTTCCCTTCCAGAGCAAGAAGGGGCTGCAGCCACCCCAATCCCTCCATCCCAGTTCCTGGGGCTCCAGCATGGGACAGGGAGCAGGGAAGGAACTGTCACTCCCAGTCCAGAGCACCTACACTTGCCCGGATCAATCCACAGGCAGGACAGTCTTGTCCCAAGCCAGGATTTCACTGGAGCGTTATCATCTCCTTGGGAACTGCTTTAAGGTAGGACTGGACATTCTTCTGCACTTTCCTGCCCCTTTCACACAGGAGCCCAAGTGTTGAGTCTGGGCTCTGTTGTCTGATTCCATGGCACAGAGCACATCCAGAACTGCCTCCTCACCCTCCTGGACATCATGAGTGTCTTCCATGGCACTGCCTGGCCCGTTTGGGAATGGGAACGGCTGCTGGGAGCTGTGGCAGGGGCACCTGGAGACCAGGTAAAAGTAGCAATGTGATTGTTTTGGCTGCTGCTGGATCCAGCTTTCTCTTTTCAAGATGTTCCTCTGCTTGATCTGTTTCACAGGAGTTTTCTGGGGCAGGTTTGAGGGCAATTTCAAGAATTTGGAAGTAGCTGGAAAACAGTGGGGCCAAAATGTGAGCTGGATCCATTTCTAGTAATTCCAAACTTCTCCCGCAATGTATTTTTGGGGGAAACCTGATTAAAGAATTAAGATGCGGAGAAATAAGTGAACTAAACCCCTCCTGGCTCTCTGTCAGACCAAACCTGGCAATCCCAGTGGATCTCTCTTAGAAATTATGGGATCATAGGATTTTCCAGGAAACAATAACAAGGACAGAGGTGAGGTCATAGGCTTCCAATTATAATGATTTGGTGGACACAGGAATGATTCTTGTATGTTTTACACTCCCTTTTTATTCCTTGGTTAATTTAAAAATTACTCCTTTAACAAATAAATTTAAGAGTTAAAATTTGAGAGGAAATGATGCAAAACAAATGATGGGAGAGGTCATAGAATCACTGTGGAATACTGGAGTGGTTTGGCTTGGAAGGAACCTTAAGGATCATCTCCTTCCACCCCTTGCCATGGGCAGGGACACCTTCCACTGTCTCAGGTTGCTCCAAGCCCCATCCAACCTGTTCTGGAACACTTCCAGGGGTGGGACAGCCACAGCTTCTCTGGACAACCTGTGCCAGGGCCTCACCACCCTCACAGGGAAGAATTCCCTCCTAATATCCAATCTTTCCTATTTTTCTGCAGGAAATTGGCTGTGCCAGGGAAATTGGCTCCAAGAAAGCCCAGGATCAGGGTGGGCTCTGCTTGGACAGGGACCTTCCCCCCACTACCTGAAGGCTGAGAAGGAATAACATCTGCCTGCAGCTGCCTGGAGTTCCTGTTGTCTCTGGGGTTTCTGTCCTACTCGTGGCCACGGGATAATGTCAGAATCATTCCAACCTTGGTGATAATGGATTTAACACCATTCCCTAAGCCCATTCAGGACAGGCTGCTGCCCATCGGCCTCTGATTGCAGGTGGGTGTGGAGGAGGTGGGGGGGTTTAGGGAATGCTGGATGTATTTCCCTAACTTTGGCAATCTGGTCACTAAAAAGATTAATTGACTTCTTCCACCAGGGAAACTTTTAAGCAAGAGGTACCAAAAAGAATGGGAGTTTCTGGACAATAAAACCTGCAAGTATCCAACTTAGTATCCCCCCTGGATTGTTCTTGGTCTGACTTCCATGGACTGGCCACCTTGTCCAGGAGTGTCCAATCCTGCTGGAAATGACCATGGTGTAGTTTACATTTCATGCTGGCAAAGACCCTCTAGGTGACCCCCAGTGACTGGAATGACCGGACTGGGCTCCCAGGGCACTAATTTCAGGTGTTCTGTTTAAGGGAAGAGCAGAGGAGCTTTTCCCTTGCCCAGAGGAGCTGCAGTGTTTTTCTCTCTGGAATAATAATAAATAAAAATAAAATAAGAAAATAGAATAAATTAAATTAAAATAAAATGAGAAAACCCCCCTAAACTCCCCCCAAAATAAAAGAAAAATAAAAAGAAAAAATACATAAATTAGAATAATAAATAAATATTTAAAGAAACATAAAATAAAAACGAAATAAAAAATTAAAATTAATAGAAAATAAAAAATAAAAAAAAATTAGGAAAGAAAAAATAAAAAGAAAATAAAAAGAAAAATTAAAATAAAATTAATAGAGGATAAAAACGAAAATAAAACTAAACCAAAACTAAAATAAAATAAAACTAAACCAAAACTAAACCCAAACGTGGTGTTCGCTGGGGTCTGACTTGCCCCTCTCGGCCGGGGCCGGACGCGCTGCCGCCTCCTGGTGGTGAACTCAGGGTACTGCACATGCGCGGTGACTCGCCGGGTCACCCACTGGCTGAAGATGGTACTACAGCAAAGAAGAGCACGCATGCGCACTTTCTCGGCTGACGCCAACTGTCACGTGGGGAGTAATGGCATGGTCGTGGCAAAAAGCGCATTCGCAATATCAGAATCAAATTATCGCGGCCCATGGTAACGGGGGAGGGGGGGGGGCCACTCGCGCAGGCGCATTCAATTACCCGAAGCCGAATGTCACGCGGTTAGTAAGGGTGACCCAGCAATGAAGCAGCGCATGCGCAATGTCTTTTACGACTCTCCCGTCCCTCCTGCTGGTCAAAGCCTCGCACTACAGCAACGCACCTGCGCATGCTCGCTGTCCCCGCGCGGCTGCCCCGGCGGGAGGGGCCGGTCCTGCGTGTCCCTCGGGCTGCGCCTGCGCCGATGGGAGGGGAGCGGGGAATGGACAAGGGGAGCGGGGAATGGGCAAGGGGAGCGGGAATGGGCAAGGGGAGCGGGAATGGCGAAGGGGAGCGAGAATGGGGAACGGGGAATGGGGCAGGGGAGCGGGGAATGGAGAAGGGAAGCGGGGAATGGGAAAGGGAAGCGGGGAGTGGGAAAGGGAAGCGGGGAATGGGGAAGGGAAGCGGGGAAAGGGAGCGGGGAATGGGGAAGGGCAGCGGGGAATGGGCAAGGGGAGCAGGCGCAGCCCCACGGACGGGCGGACGGGCCGGCGGCACCGAGCGGGGAAGGAGCGACTTGTGATTTCCCGTCGCTCCCGGGGGGATAAAATGAACATTTGGAGGTGAAACGGAGGCGATTGGTGAGGGACGTGCTGGGGTAAAGTCGAGGTTCTCTGAGCGGGACAGGGAGGGACAGGTTTGGGGTCGAAGCGGAGCTGGGCAGGGCAGGTGTGGGGTCAAAGCCGCGTTCCTGTGCAGGGACAGAAGGGACGTTTGGGAGGGAAGAGCAGAGGCAAATTGGGAGGGGGAGCAGAGGTGACACTTGTCACAGAAATGCTGAGGTAACTTGGATGGAACAAAATCACCTTTTGTGGGGTGAATCTGGGGGTACTTTAGAGAGGGAAAAAGAGCCTTTCTGAGGGAAAGTGGGAATTTGGAGACGACCGAGGAAACATTTTTGACAGAAAATCTGGAGTTTCTTAGAGGGGACAGCCATGACCCTTTTATCTGAAAAGCTGGGGTAGTTTAGAGGGGACACAACCACTGTTTTATGCAGGAAGGCAGGAGGTGATGTGGAGGGGAGAGAGGTGGTGTTCTGGAGGGAATAGCTGAGGGAGTTGTGATGGCTGAGATCGACTTGCTACTCAGACTGAGCCCTGGGGCCTGAATCCTTTCGGGTCAGCAGGGACTGTTCCCAGCTGTCACCCCCTGGCTCATGACTTGGCAAGGTTGTGTCCTTCAACCCCCAGATGCTGCTTTGGTGCTCCTGTGTGCACCTCTCACCTTTGCCTCCCATGGCCATCCTTGTGTTGCAGCTCAGTAAAGTCTGTGTTGGGGTTTATTGGTTTCTATTATTGTGCGTGCTAAAAGTATGCTCAGTTTCTCTAAACTATTCCCCTCCTTCAGTGGTCATAAATATGACATTTATGTTCATAGACACTCATTTTCTAACAGGAAACACCATTTTCTTTTTACCTTTTCCAGGTTGTTTCTAAGTGCTGTCCAGGATGGGCATCCGTGTGCTCAGACAGTGATTCCCCAGGAGGAGCCTTGGCCTCTTGCACAGCTGAGGTGGATGGGACAGAATTGGGGTGGCCTGGCAAGGCATGAATGTATTTGTGAGTTCTGGAGTGCCTTGAAGCCTTTCTCTGTTCCAGGTTGGTCACTGTTTGTGAGCCTGAGAGTTGGTTTGGGGGTTCAGGAGCCCCACGGTCCTCTGGAGTTTTAACTGCTAGATCTGATTTTAACCATTGCACTTCTGCTGGCTGGAACATGAGTGTGATGTCATCTATATATTGCAAAATCTGTACCTCAGCAGATGCAGTTTGTTGTGCTAAAGTGGAGTCTATGGCCTGGTGACAGAAAGTAGGACTGTGCTTATAGCCTTGGGGAAGGTGTACTATAAAGGTGTACTGGTTTCCTCCCCAGGTAAATGTGAACTGATCCTGAGCGACATGGGGAATAGGAATGGTGAAAACCACGTTCATACCAAGTCCCTGGATGTGCCTGGATTTGGTGTACTAGTGTTGCAACTTCAGGAACAGCAGCGGTTATGGGGGGTGTCCTTTTTGTTTACTGCCCTATAATCTACAGCCAGCAGCCATCTGGCTTTTTCACAGGCCAGACAGGACTATTAATGGATGACAGTGGCTTGTAACAAATCATTAACAGTCACTTGAATTTCTGCATCTCCTCCTAGAATCTCACACTGTTTTATGTTCACAATTTCTGTAGCTATGGGAATGTCTGCTTCCTGTTATGTTTAAGACCCACAGTAATAGCTCTGGCACGTAGCCACCACATGGTACAAAAAACCCAATAGGTACCATTGTTTTCTAATGTAGCACCCCATAATATATCCATACCTATGATGTATTCACTGATTGGGGCAACCATAACAGAATATTTATGAGGGTCCCAATCACCAATTTGCAATTTCAATTTAGTTAAGTGTCCCTGCTACAGGTTGATCGCCCAGTGCCCACATGGGGACAGTCGTTCCCCGTGTTTTATCTGGATTGCTGTGTGTTATAGTGACCTCCACCCCTGTGACCACTAGCACAGGCCCCTTGTTTATTCCCACTAGACCACCAGATGATACACTGGGTGAAGGGATGAGGGTCACGTCATAACACGGGAGTCCGGTATGGGGCTTGATCTCTTCCCTTTTCAGTTTTCATATGTCTTCCTGCTTCAACTTCTGCTGCTTTTGTTTCTGTCCACAGATAGTGGGGTGCAGACGGACCAAACGATCGGACATCTGGCTTCCCCAACCCTGGGTACTCCACCTTCCGCACTCTCTTGCCCTGGGAATCCTGTGCCATATGGCGCAGGAGTTGCATTGGTTTTCCATCCATATCTTTTTAATCTACCCCTCGCTTAAGGAGGATGTGGAATAGGCGAGTCCATTCACCCAACTCCCCCTTTTCATCTCCCCGTCTCTTGGCTGGCTACTTGGACTGTATATTTCTCTACCAAAACAGCACATGTTTTCTGAGCCCTCGCCTTGTTCAGCAGCAGCCACACACACCTGTCTTTGCAACAGCATCTGAGCCCTCAATTGATCATTGTCCTTAAGTTGTTCTACTAATTGTTGTTCAAGCTCAGTGTTCTTACCAATCGTGGCTTTATATACAACTAACAGGCATCTGGCCATAGGTCCAGCATGACTAAGGTGGTCTTTGGAGTGTCTATGGGGAGTTTGCACAAACTCTCCCCAGTATTTCAATCCCTACATGGGATCTTTAACTCCCCATGTTTCGGGCCCAGTATTTGTACAAGTTTCTAGCTTGTCCCATAATGTGCTCCACAGTTCCTGTGTCCACCCCAGTTGCTCCACTGGCAGAGCCACGGCCCCAGGTTCCTTTTTACGTAACATCTCTACCAATGCACTGGTTTCGTCCTATGACACCACAAACACAAAAGACTAAGAATTCTTACTAACTAAATCTGAAAAGCACTTAAATTATATTTACAGTATCCACACCATGCTATAACAAGTGTATGGCACAGGCCACACTGTGGACACAGAAAAACTATACAACGTTCCCTCACTAGGCTGGGTACACTGACCGAGTCCTGGCCTCCCACATACTCGGAACAGCATCTCTTGGTGCAGCTATACGTTCCACTGACCAATCCCTGTTTATTTCTGCATCCATTTTGGTGCTCTGGGAATTCTACCCTTGTTGCCAGTTTTATGTTACGGGCTCAAGAGGATTCCCATGCACAAAATAAAAGATGCTAAAACACAACTAAGGCATCAAAGCAAATTTATTCCTATAAAACAGTTACAATAGCACAGCAAATGTATTCTGTTACTTGCAATGGCAAACAGTACACACCAACCCCTGGATTCTTAAAAAGCCAGTGAGCAGCAGTAGACAGCACTGTACTCAGCCAGAGGGGCAGACAGGCAGTGCCACCATCAGGTCATCCCCAGGATCAAAATGATGGATATCTTGTCCTCTTTTCCTCCAGCCCAGAACCACATCTTCTGTCTCCCTGACTCGAGTGGAATTTTGCCAGCTGCAACATCAGCTCCTGCGTGGCCAGTGCAGCAACTGAGGCCACACCAGCTCAGGATATTGACAAGGGCTAACAACAAGTCTGTTGTTCCTTTGTCCAAGGCAAAGTTCCCACCAGTTCAATGTTACACTTATCTAAATGTTTCTTTCTTCAAGGTAAAGTTCCCCACCGTGAAACTATACAGTATTTTCTCATGCCACATCGATAAGCACAAACACAGACCAAATATGACAGGGCCTTGACTCCAGTCCCTGATACAAGGTGGCCCTGAAGATGCCAGTTTTCTGACTCCTGCCCCAGAAAGCCCAGCAGGTTTCTGTGGGAACCTGAACTCATCTGGGAGGGTGTGGTGCAGTTCAATGGTGCAGTTGAAGGTGGAGCCAAAAGCTCTCTCACCTGGCACTTTTGTGAGCTCTGTTTCAGGGGGATGTTTTCAATTGTGTAGCTGGATTCTGTGAGAATGACAAAATTTATTAGTACATATAACTGGGAAGGAGTTCGTGTTGCCTCTCGAGTGTGGTGCAAATAAGAGTTTGCACATGAAACGGGCAGGTGAGCCAAACCTTTCTGTTCTGTTTCTTTGAGGGTACTGACATTTTCAGCTTGGATCTGTACTTTGGCTGGTTCAGCTGAAAACTTCCTGGGACATTGGCTTCGTTTGCAAGTCCACACTGCCATCGTGTGGTGTTTTATGAGAAGGGAAAACCCCATGGTGAAAGCCAAGAAAGTGTGGGAGCAGTTAGTGTAGGGGCTCAGTTTTGCATCCTGGCTCTTCGAGACTGAAAGAATGTGATCCTGCACATATGTGGGAAGGAAGGCCAATAATCTCCTCGTTGGCTGCGCAGTTTCTAGGCTGCAGAAGTGAATTCCAGCACTGGCTTTTTCTCCTAGAGCCTTTTCTAGGATGCCAGCTGTTGAATGTTTTTAGTTTTGTAACTGGAGTTGGTGAGACGGAAGGTGTCTATAACTACCTGAAGGGAAGTTCCAGCCAGGTGAGGGTTGGTCTCTTCTCCCAGGCACTCAGCAATAGGACAAGGGGGCA